>CAWUFW010008544.1:0-600000 GCA_963921515.1 Calotriton arnoldi
TCAAGTCAAGCTTCACTCTTCGTCTCAGGATCTCACGGCCATCATCATGCCATTTGGCACCTTCAGATTCTTGAGATGCCTTTTGGACTAATTTCTGCGGACTCTGTATTTCAGAGGGCGATGGAGGGCATTCTGAGGGTCTTCAGGTTGTCAAGGTGTATCAAGATGATGTACTGATTTTTGGAGTGGATCTTGAAAAACATGATGGGAGGGTGAGGTCAGTCTTAAAGAAATTTCAAGAGGCAGGTCTCACTCTTAGGGCAGACAAATGCACGTTTGATGTTAAGAAAATAGAATACTTGGGACATTTTGTGTCTGCTTCTGGTATTTAACCCAAAGCCGCATTGGTGAATACCATTTGTAATCTCTGTGCTCCGCTAAACAAGGAAGAACTGGTGAAGTTTTTGGGCATGGCCGAGTTCTATAACTAGTTTGTGCCACATTTCGCAGGGAAAACGTGCTGTATGAGAGCACTACTCAGAAAGGGATATGAATTTGTTCGGTCCCAAAAGTGTGAGAGTGAGTTTGATTGTATTAAGAAACATTTGAATGAAGCGCCGTGTTTAGGAAGTTTTGATCCTACGAAATTATCTTATCTCATGACTGATGCCAGCTCGGAAGGGTTAGGAGAGTTCTTTTGCTTAAGGTTGATGGCAAGGAGAAGACAATTTTCTTTATCTCTAGACCATTGAGAGGGGCTGAATGTAACTATTCTGTTGTAGCAAAGGAAGATTTGGTTGTTTTCTTGGCAGTGCGTAAATTGAGAAACTTTTTGTGGGGCAAGAGGTTTAATATTTTAACTGATCACAAACCTTTAAGGGAGGTGATTGCTAAGAAAGGTATTGATTTCATTTAGCATAGAATACGGAAGTGGGTTGTGGCCTTACAAGAATTTGACTTTGTAAATGCTTACTTGCCTGGATCCAATAATATTTTGGCGGATTGTCTTTCTAGACTTGGTGATAGTGGGAGTGAGGTATCTGTGGAAGGTGAGTGGTTAGGTGGTGAACAATTGGAGGAGGCGGTCAATGTATGTGTGGTTCATTGAAAAGGAAGGTGCACCAAAGAATTAGTCCAAGGAACAAGTTCAGTCCATAAATCTTCTTTATTCAGCATAATATTGTTAAAAAACAGATGCACAGCCAACGCGTTTCATTCCTATGTGCCAAAGGAACTTCATCAGGGCTGAAACAATCACAGAAAGACATAATATAAATATACATACAACACATACATTAATACATATAAACACATACTCAAATCGATAGACAGCCCACTGATGAAGTTCCTTTGGCACATAGGAATGAAATGCGTTGGCTGTGCATCTGTTTTTTAACAATATTGTTCCTTGGACTAATTCTTTGGTGCACCTTCCTTTTAAATGAACTTCATTATACCAGTGGCACCTATCAACGGCGGGTGCTGGGAGTAGTTGCACCGAACCTCACTATAAGAAATACTTGGGATTCAAGAGCCCAACCTTGGTCGGCTATTGTTTTTCTGTTCTTTTGTAATCGGTCAATGTATGTGTGATCAGTAAGCGTTTATTTTCTGAAAGTGAGTGGAGTGAGTGTCTAGTCAATGATTAGGTCTTGTAGAAGGTCATGTCAATGATTACGGGTGACTGGTGTGAGAAGAGTGTGTGTTAGGAGGATCTTAAGGGATATTGGCAGGTCAAGAGGGACTTAGCTGTGGTGGATGGTCTTCTCATGTGAGGCAGTAATTTGGTTTCCCCACATAACCTGAGAGACAAGTGGGTGAGGAATGCTCATACCAGTCACATGGGTATCGCTAAAATTAAGGAAAGGATTAGAGAGGATTATTTTGGCCGGCTATGGACATGCATGTAGAAAGAGTGGTTCGTGAGTGTGCAGAATGTGTGTGTAGTGACATAATTTTGAAATGCAGAACACATTGTGAGGGAGCAGGCTAGTGATTCATGGTCTGACATTGCAATTGACATCTTGGGTCCTGTGAGGTTGAAGTCTCAGGACTGGTATGTGATTGTGTGTCTTGATATGTTTTCCCGTTGACCAGACATTAAGTTAGTTAATTCTATTGAATCTGAAGTGGTAGTTGAATTTTTGGAGGAGCATTTTGAACGTGACGGATTCCGTTTGTTGGGTAATGGTGTTCAGTTTACGTCTACAGTTGTGGAAGAATTTTTAAGTGCCAGGGTATTAAGCATAAAAAGCGACGCTAGTTCATCCACAAAGTAATGGTGTGGTGGAAAGGTTTGTGAGAGTTCTTAAGGAAACTTTACAACAAGCTTTTGTCTCTGGTGAGAATTGGGAGTTAGCCATGAGAAAAAAAGGACGTGAGTATAGGTTCACGTCACATTCCTCCACTGGTGAGACTCCTGTTCATTTGTTTGAAGGCAAGGTTGCTAACATGGAAGTGACTCCTTTGTAGGTGACTGTAAAGAGAGGTTTGGTGGTTGATACGGTGAGCAGCACAGAAGGGTGGAGAGAGAGAGAGAGAAGGGGAAAATGGAAGAAAGGAAAATCTGGTATGATAAGAGAAAGGGGTGAAAAGTACTGTTGTGAATGTTGGAGACTAGGTTAAGATTAAGTCCCCAAGGAGAGATGGGTGTAAATCCAAATTTAGTCATCCTTTTAGCGCTATTAAGGTTTTTAACAATGCTGTGAAAACCAATGACCACAGGATTTGGAACTTAAACAGAGTGGCAAAGTGTCAAGCTGGTGGCGATCCTAGCTTGAATGAACCTGCCACACAGGTGAAGGTCACCAGACCACTTCGAACAAGAAGAGTTCCATTTTGCTTGCAAGATTGTGTTTGTTAATGCAGGTGTTGCATCAGTTCTGTATATGCTTTTAATTTTCCACTTTTTATTTCTTCATTTATTATTATATGTGTGTGAAAGGGGAGATGATGTGAGGTTCTGTACTTAAGGGTTATGTAATGACCTTGAGACCTGGGCGGTGATGTGATGGAACTAGAATGTGGGGTTGGTTGGTAGGGTGGAATGTAGATCCGAGGGATGGCAGTTGGATCTTACTGGATTGTCAATGGGGTCTCTGCTGATTTACTACTGAATTAACTCATAATATTCATACTACAATGAGCCTATGTCATTTTTGGAGGACACACTTCCACAGCCTTTCTCTGCTTTCCAGCTGACCAGTCGTCCCAACTGAGCTTGATCTGGTCTCTGTGGGAGTGAGTCCTCACTCCCTGGTACTGTCCCAGGGATGGAGTGTCCTGCTCCATCCCTGTCCAACTGCAAGATTCACCAAACTCAACGTTGAGCATCTACGCTAACAACCTTAATTGATGGCTTCAGCAGATCTTATACGCTGAGCAGCCGCTGATCAATGGCCTGGCCCTCATTGACTCCATGCAGCATCTGAGCGATGACGACAACCATCATTATTCGCTTCAACGGGCCCAACGCCATACAGACTCTGATTGACTCCAAATCCTTGTACAGTGGCTTCCCATTGTCATCGAGCCATTCCACGGATTCAGGTTGCCACTTGCCCCACTAACGACTTGTTAACAACGACTTTTTCTCCAGAAAAATTCTAAGTTGGAATGTAAACTTTCCACTGGGGGAACCTGGTCTCTGTATCTGACTGGAGGTCCATTGTGCTCGGCTTTAACGTTTGACTTGGACCCGGTAAAGCCTGACCAAATACCTGCGGTTGGCGATAAGCACTTTTTGGCGATGTTTTTAACTCAATGTTTGAAAATTCATCTCCGCTTCTACTTTTTTATTTTTATTTCAAACTCTGTTTTATTGAAATTTTTCTCAGAGAGTGCGACCATAGCATTACATAGGCAACATTAGTTGTAAATACATTCCACCCAGGTAAACGGAACGCTCATGCAGGTTACATTTTCCCCACAAGGTCCGCGGCGAATGCACTTTAATATATAACACAGCTTCGTCTTAACATGTTGCTTTCATACCCATGTTTCTGAATACAATCTACCCTCCCCAAAAATTAACCTAAAAAGGAAACTTAATTATACCTAAAAAAACAAAAAAAAACTGTGATGTCATGGTGCGGATTAGAGAAATGTGAGCGCGAGGAGTGGGTTATCTGGGCCTCTACTTGGGTGCTCAACGCCCTCCTCAGAAAGCCCGTTCATATGGAACAATTAGATAAGGAACAAATGAAGGGCCCTAAGCCTTGGACCGCAAGCCGTCAAAGGGAGCCCCTCCGACAAGTAGCTGACCAGCAGAGACCAGATGTGATCAAAACCTTTTCTAGTGTCTTCAATTATATCAGTCATGCGCTCCAAAGCCCTCCTTAGTCTCGCATGCCATTGGGTTAGGGAAGGGGCCTCTTGTTTTTTCCAAGCCGCAGCAACTGCCATTTTGGCTGCCCCCAAACAAAGCCACATCACTGATTTGTCACCCTGTGTCTGCCGCTTCAACGCTGGATCCCGGACCCCCAACAGAACTTGTTCCATGGAGGTGGGAATAGGATATCCTAAGATAAGCTTGATTTGGGACAGAATTTCTTTCCAGAAAGGTTTAATGGCAGGACAGTCCCACCATATATGTCTGAAATCGCCTAACATCCCACATCCCCTCCAACACCTGTCCGACGAACTAGGAAAAATCGTGTGAAGTTTCTGAGGGTACAAGTACCAATCGTACATGATTTTGTAGTGTGCTTCTCTGAGATACATTGAGCGGTTGAATTTCACTATATCTCTGCCCAGATGTTCCCAATGCTTATCCTCCAATGGAGTATCTACGAGAGCGTCCCAAAAGCGTTTAAAACGCGGTGCCGTTCTGGGACTCGTCGCTTGTATGAGAGCGTACAGATAGGGAGATACATCCCTTGGAAGAGGACCCCGAGTGAGCAAACCTCTCGATAGGGAGCAACTCCCTGGTGGCGGCCAGCCGCACCAGGGGCCGCTGCACCCAGTGTTTCAGCTGCAAGTAGTGGTATTCTTCTTTGTCATTCAATGCAAATTGCTTCTTGCACTCTTGAAAAGAGATGAGTTCTCTTCTTTCAAACAAGTGAGAGATCATGAGGCAACCGCCCTCCCTCCAAGCCTCGAAGGGACCTTCTTGTAGTGCGGGGGGAAAAGCAGCATTGAAATGTATGAAATGCCATGTGTTTTAGTATAGATGGCAGCAAAGACTGAGCCCCAAGTGGTGCAGTCTTCCAGTTGTGGTGTGATCCCCATTGGTAAACTGATTGTCAGTATTCTGTGTTTCTCATACGGGCTAGTATTTGGAAATACTGCTTCGATTTGAGTAATTTTTGAGCTATCCAGAATGGAATTTGCTCACGTTTTGTTGGCATTTTACCCATGACTGCGTATAGAGTCTGTGGTGTAATTTTTAGTGTATTCCCCTGGTGAGGAGTTTGATTTGGAATTGTTAATGGTTGCTGGACTGTGAAAGTCCGCATGACATATTGGACCAATTGTCTGTAAATTTTTATTAACTCTGTGATTTGAGTAAGTAGTTCCTCGTTTGACATTTCTTCAATGTCAGGATGAGGTGTGTAGCCGGCTAGAATCGGCCATGTTGCTCCTGGTCTACCTAGTGGACCGAGCCTGGTAATGTTTTTGTGATGTTTTAGGGCGCCTTTAAACCAGAGCTGATGCTCTTGGTATGTTAATGGAATTTCAATATCCACGAAAGGAATATATTCCTCTGGTGGATCATCTTCTTTGTTGAAGTGAAACGTGTGTTACTGAATTGGATTCAGGAAATATTACCCATGAATAGAATACCTCTGTCTGAAAGGATTCATGTGCCTCTATCACGAAAACTGCTCTACCTCCTCTTGGTGGTAGGCCATGTTTTATGAGTTTTAGAGTGATGGCTCTTCTTAAGTTTGGAGTGATGTCTATAACACCCTCCTCGGTTTCAATAAAACCTGTAAAGTTAAAAACTGCTGCTAGGGCTGGATCAGCCGCAGCTCCACCGTTTCCGGCGTCATTGTCGGAGTCAGGCATTTTAGTTTTTTTGAAAAATGTAGAACAAGTTTCAAGGAAACAAAGATAAGGTGCACAATATTTTGGAACACTGTATCCTTCAACGTTGAGCAAACCAAACGGCTAATATATAGGGTACTGCCCTATGTAGCCGTGGTGGATACTTAACCCTGCCCACTCCAGACGTCTTTTGGAGTATATGGGTAGGGGTCTCTGAGAGAAAAAGCACGGCTGAGTTACTCAGTATCTAACGTTGAATTACCGCCTTACCAAACCATTGGGCGCCATGTACTGTAGCTCCTATTTCCCTAATAGGCTCTGCGCATTGGAATAATATATCCTATAGGTTTGACATAGGACTAAGGTCTGTATGTACTTGTGCCAGCTAGCTCAGAGGCCACTAGAAACTCCTTGGATAACACGAAGGGAGTAGTTTCTGGCAGCCGCAAAACATGACCACTTTGTTTCCCTTTAGAATCAGAACGTGTCCCAGAGTCGTGGAAACAATAGATAACTATTTCACTCAGCTCAATCGTGCATGCTTAGTTTTCTCCAAGTTACACAGAAAGAAGTAGACGGGCGTTTCAATAAAAGATTTATTGAACAGTCTTGTTTCTGGTGTAAGTAAAATGGGCTGTTACGATCACAAGACAGTATGCGAGATAAATAATGTACAGTGTGAGCAGTAGAAATAAATAATACTGCGATAGCATTATCTTTTAGTATTTATGCATTTACATAAATAACACAGACTAAAAATGCGAGTACTCATACGATGCATTTCTAATCTAGTTCTACCCCAATGTACCTAACCTAACCTAGGTGTAGGGAGAGGTATGAAGTAGGTGAAGTATTCCTTACTATGGTATACTAAGAGTATGTTAAGCCTAGTATGCCTAGTATGCCAAGAGTCCCTCTAGGTTCTTGTCAGCTTCATACCTGAAGAATGAGAGAGGTAGGAATCTCTTTGCCAGACTCGAACTCCAACACCCCGCAAGGGAAGTCAGATCACTGGAAGCTGGACTCTCTGCGTGCAGGGATGACAGCGTCATCTCAGTGCGTCAGGCCGGGAAACGGGCTCCCCTGAAGTCGAGGTCTCCTCTAGTTTACAAGGGCTAGGGAAGGTATATTTATACCTGAGAGGTACCTCAGAATGTTAGCATTGACGTGAATCGGACAGCGGAAGACGTCATGAATGAACCCCTAAGGAATAATGGTTCATGCATAATATATGAGTCCTTGAAGAAATCAATAGTCCTGGGCTAGGGAAACTCCCGCAGCCTAAGGGTCTGTTCTTCATGAACTCGTTGTGACGTTAGGGTGGACGGATGTCAGAGACCATGCCTGTATTTGGAGCGCACGGTTTAATGCCTAAATAAGGGCTGGGATTTTATGCCTATATAAGGGCAGGGCGAATTGTGCCTATATAAGAACACGATGCTGGAAAGCCCGTTTATGGACACCCTAAGAGGAATACAACACTCCAAGGCCTTCTAACATGAAGAATTTTCAGGGAAGTGCTTCAGTTGTGGCAACATTGGTCATATGGCCAACTTCCAAGACTGCCCAGGCTGGAAAGCTATGTGCAAAATTTGTGGAAGGATAGGTCATTTTTCCCGATAAATCAGGCAAGGAACAGGAAAAGGTCAGAGAGGTTGATCTGTATGAAGAAGATGTTGAAGAAATTAACATTCTTCAAATTAAAGAGCATACTAGCGATGGTCCACTTGAGGTGGTATTGAGCAACGATGCACCAGTGAACATGCTTTTTGACTCTGGAGCAAAGATATCTCTTGTTCCAAAAATGTTGTAATCTGTTGGGGAAGGTGACACTGCTGAAACCTGACATAAAGCCAAAAGGTTATGGTGGTGTGACCATTGATCTTTTGGGCTATTTCTAGGGTACAATTAATTTTAAAGGAAGAATTATTGTAGGGAAGATGTATGTCTCAATAAAAGGAGACTTGCAGATAAGTTGGTTTCATCAGCGAGATTTGCATGTGTTTCTGGACCCTAATGAAAACCCGGCTGTTTACCTGTGAGAAGTACCACCGGTCAGGGTGGTGGCTGGAGGAAATAAGGATTGGGTCAAAGAATTTCCTGAGGTCATTGTTAAAAAATTGGGTTGTCTCAAAAATTATATGCACCAGATGAAAATTAAGTCGGATTTCACTCCCAAGGTGGCAAAGGTTAGAAATGTACCTTTGTTGGTGAGAGAAAGCATGAAAGTGGAATTAGACAAACTTTTGGACAATGGAATCATTCAAGAAGTTGAGGCCACAGAGTGAGTCTCTCCTGTGGTTATGGCTCAGAAGGCTAATGGGGAGGCCAGGATCTGTGTTGATTTGAGGGAACTCAACAAGGCAGTGGTTGTTGACCACTATCCGCTGCCTAATAAAAGTGAGATGTTGTGTTCCCTTCACTGTGCAAAGCACTTCTTGTCCTTGGATTTGACCTCAGCCTACCATCAAGTCAAGCTTCACTCTTCGTCTCAGGATCTCACGGCCATCATCATGCCATTTGGCACCTTCAGATTCTTGAGATGCCTTTTGGACTAATTTCTGCGGACTCTGTATTTCAGAGGGCGATGGAGGGCATTCTGAGGGTCTTCAGGTTGTCAAGGTGTATCAAGATGATGTACTGATTTTTGGAGTGGATCTTGAAAAACATGATGGGAGGGTGAGGTCAGTCTTAAAGAAATTTCAAGAGGCAGGTCTCACTCTTAGGGCAGACAAATGCACGTTTGATGTTAAGAAAATAGAATACTTGGGACATTTTGTGTCTGCTTCTGGTATTTAACCCAAAGCCGCATTGGTGAATACCATTTGTAATCTCTGTGCTCCGCTAAACAAGGAAGAACTGGTGAAGTTTTTGGGCATGGCCGAGTTCTATAACTAGTTTGTGCCACATTTCGCAGGGAAAACGTGCTGTATGAGAGCACTACTCAGAAAGGGATATGAATTTGTTCGGTCCCAAAAGTGTGAGAGTGAGTTTGATTGTATTAAGAAACATTTGAATGAAGCGCCGTGTTTAGGAAGTTTTGATCCTACGAAATTATCTTATCTCATGACTGATGCCAGCTCGGAAGGGTTAGGAGAGTTCTTTTGCTTAAGGTTGATGGCAAGGAGAAGACAATTTTCTTTATCTCTAGACCATTGAGAGGGGCTGAATGTAACTATTCTGTTGTAGCAAAGGAAGATTTGGTTGTTTTCTTGGCAGTGCGTAAATTGAGAAACTTTTTGTGGGGCAAGAGGTTTAATATTTTAACTGATCACAAACCTTTAAGGGAGGTGATTGCTAAGAAAGGTATTGATTTCATTTAGCATAGAATACGGAAGTGGGTTGTGGCCTTACAAGAATTTGACTTTGTAAATGCTTACTTGCCTGGATCCAATAATATTTTGGCGGATTGTCTTTCTAGACTTGGTGATAGTGGGAGTGAGGTATCTGTGGAAGGTGAGTGGTTAGGTGGTGAACAATTGGAGGAGGCGGTCAATGTATGTGTGGTTCATTGAAAAGGAAGGTGCACCAAAGAATTAGTCCAAGGAACAAGTTCAGTCCATAAATCTTCTTTATTCAGCATAATATTGTTAAAAAACAGATGCACAGCCAACGCGTTTCATTCCTATGTGCCAAAGGAACTTCATCAGGGCTGAAACAATCACAGAAAGACATAATATAAATATACATACAACACATACATTAATACATATAAACACATACTCAAATCGATAGACAGCCCACTGATGAAGTTCCTTTGGCACATAGGAATGAAATGCGTTGGCTGTGCATCTGTTTTTTAACAATATTGTTCCTTGGACTAATTCTTTGGTGCACCTTCCTTTTAAATGAACTTCATTATACCAGTGGCACCTATCAACGGCGGGTGCTGGGAGTAGTTGCACCGAACCTCACTATAAGAAATACTTGGGATTCAAGAGCCCAACCTTGGTCGGCTGTTGTTTTTCTGTTCTTTTGTAATCGGTCAATGTATGTGTGATCAGTAAGCGTTTATTTTCTGAAAGTGAGTGGAGTGAGTGTCTAGTCAATGATTAGGTCTTGTAGAAGGTCATGTCAATGATTACGGGTGACTGGTGTGAGAAGAGTGTGTGTTAGGAGGATCTTAAGGGATATTGGCAGGTCAAGAGGGACTTAGCTGTGGTGGATGGTCTTCTCATGTGAGGCAGTAATTTGGTTTCCCCACATAACCTGAGAGACAAATGGGTGAGGAATGCTCATACCAGTCACATGGGTATCGCTAAAATTAAGGAAAGGATTAGAGAGGATTATTTTGGCCGGCTATGGACATGCATGTAGAAAGAGTGGTTCGTGAGTGTGCAGAATGTGTGTGTAGTGACATAATTTTGAAATGCAGAACACATTGTGAGGGAGCAGGCTAGTGATTCATGGTCTGACATTGCAATTGACATCTTGGGTCCTGTGAGGTTGAAGTCTCAGGACTGGTATGTGATTGTGTGTCTTGATATGTTTTCCCGTTGACCAGACATTAAGTTAGTTAATTCTATTGAATCTGAAGTGGTAGTTGAATTTTTGGAGGAGCATTTTGAACGTGACGGAATCCGTTTGTTGGGTAATGGTGTTCAGTTTACGTCTACAGTTGTGGAAGAATTTTTAAGTGCCAGGGTATTAAGCATAAAAAGCGACGCTAGTTCATCCACAAAGTAATGGTGTGGTGGAAAGGTTTGTGAGAGTTCTTAAGGAAACTTTACAGCAAGCTTTTGTCTCTGGTGAGAATTGGGAGTTAGCCATGAGAAAAAAGGACGTGAGTATAGGTTCACGTCACATTCCTCGACTGGTGAGACTCCTGTTCATTTGTTTGAAGGCAAGGTTGCTAACAAGGAAGTGACTCCTTTGTAGGTGACTGTAAAGAGAGGTTTGGTGGTTGATACGGTGAGCAGCACAGAAGGGTGGAGAGAGAGAGAGAGAAGGGGAAAATGGAAGAAAGGAAAATCTGGTATGATAAGAGAAAGGGGTGAAAAGTACTGTTGTGAATGTTGGAGACTAGGTTAAGATTAAGTCCCCAAGGAGAGATGGGTGTAAATCCAAATTTAGTCATCCTTTTAGCGCTATTAAGGTTTTTAACAATGCTGTGAAAACCAATGACCACAGGATTTGGAACTTAAACAGAGTGGCAAAGTGTCAAGCTGGTGGCGATCCTAGCTTGAATGAACCTGCCACACAGGTGAAGGTCACCAGACCACTTCGAACAAGAAGAGTTCCTCTTTGCTTGCAAGATTGTGTTTGTTAATGCAGGTGTTGCATCAGTTCTGTATATGCTTTTAATTTTCCACTTTTTATTTCTTCATTTATTATTATATGTGTGTGAAAGGGGAGATGATGTGAGGTTCTGTACTTAAGGGTTATGTAATGACCTTGAGACCTGGGCGGTGATGTGATGGAACTAGAATGTGGGGTTGGTTGGTAGGGTGGAATGTAGATCCGAGGGATGGCAGTTGGATCTTACTGGATTGTCAATGGGGTCTCTGCTGATTTACTACTGAATTAACTCATAATATTCATACTACAATGAGCCTATGTCATTTTTGGAGGACACACTTCCACAGCCTTTCTCTGCTTTCCAGCTGACCAGTCGTCCCAACTGAGCTTGATCTGGTCTCTGTGGGAGTGAGTCCTCACTCCCTGGTACTGTCCCAGGGATGGAGTGTCCTGCTCCATCCCTGTCCAACTGCAAGATTCACCAAACTCAACGTTGAGCATCTACGCTAACAACCTTAATTGATGGCTTCAGCAGATCTTATACGCTGAGCAGCCGCTGATCAATGGCCTGGCCCTCATTGACTCCATGCAGCATCTGAGCGATGACGACAACCATCATTATTCGCTTCAACGGGCCCAACGCCATACAGACTCTGATTGACTCCAAATCCTTGTACAGTGGCTTCCCATTGTCATCGAGCCATTCCACGGATTCAGGTTGCCACTTGCCCCACTAACGACTTGTTAACAACGACTTTTTCTCCAGAAAAATTCTAAGTTGGAATGTAAACTTTCCACTGGGGGGAACCTGGTCTCTGTATCTGACTGGAGGTCCATTGTGCTCGGCTTTAACGTTTGACTTGGACCCGGTAAAGCCTGACCAAATACCTGCGGTTGGCGATAAGCACTTTTTGGCGATGTTTTTAACTCAATGTTTGAAAATTCATCTCCGCTTCTACTTTTTTTTTTTTTATTTCAAACTCTGTTTTATTGAAATTTTTCTCAGAGAGTGCGACCATAGCATTACATAGGCAACATTAGTTGTAAATACATTCCACCCAGGTAAACGGAACGCTCATGCAGGTTACATTTTCCCCACAAGGTCCGCGGCGAATGCACTTTAATATATAACACAGCTTCGTCTTAACATGTTGCTTTCATACCCATGTTTCTGAATACAATCTACCCTCCCCAAAAATTAACCTAAAAAGGAAACTTAATTATACCTAAAAAAAAAAAAAAAAAAAAAGAAACTGTGATGTCATGGTGCGGCTTAGAGAAATGTGAGCGCGAGGAGTGGGTTATCTGGGCCTCTACTTGGGTGCTCAATGCCCTCCTCAGAAAGCCCGTTCATATGGAACAATTAGATAAGGAACAAATGAAGGGCCCTAAGCCTTGGACCGCAAGCCATCAAAGGGAGCCCCTCCGACAAGTAGCTGACCAGCAGAGACCAGATGTGATCAAAACCTTTTCTAGTGTCTTCAATTATATCAGTCATGCGCTCCAAAGCCCTCCTTAGTCTCGCATGCCATTGGGTTAGGGAAGGGGCCTCTTGTTTTTCCAAGCCGCAGCAACTGCCATTTTGGCTGCCCCCAAACAAAGCCACATCACTGATTTGTCACCCTGTGTCTGCCGCTTCAACGCTGGATCCCGGACCCCCAACAGAACTTGTTCCATGGAGGTGGGAATAGGATATCCTAAGATAAGCTTGATTTGGGACAGAATTTCTTTCCAGAAAGGTTTAATGGCAGGACAGTCCCACCATATATGTCTGAAATCGCCTAACATCCCACATCCCCTCCAACACCTGTCCGACGAACTAGGAAAAATCGTGTGAAGTTTCTGAGGGTACAAGTACCAATCGTACATGATTTTGTAGTGTGCTTCTCTGAGATACATTGAGCGGTTGAATTTCACTATATCTCTGCCCAGATGTTCCCAATGCTTATCCTCCAATGGAGTATCTACGAGAGCGTCCCAAAAGCGTTTAAAACGCGGTGCCGTTCTGGGACTCGTCGCTTGTATGAGAGCGTACAGATAGGAGATACATCCCTTGGAAGAGGACCCCGAGTGAGCAAACCTCTCGATAGGGAGCAACTCCCTGGTGGCGGCCAGCCGCACCAGGGGCCGCTGCACCCAGTGTTTCAGCTGCAAGTAGTGGTATTCTTCTTTGTCATTCAATGCAAATTGCTTCTTGCACTCTTGAAAAGAGATGAGTTCTCTTCTTTCAAACAAGTGAGAGATCATGAGGCAACCGCCCTCCTCCAAGCCTCGAAGGGACCTTCTTGTAGTGCGGGGGAAAAGCAGCATTGAAATGTATGAAATGCCATGTGTTTTAGTATAGATGGCAGCAAAGACTGAGCCCCAAGTGGTGCAGTCTTCCAGTTGTGGTGTGATCCCCATTGGTAAACTGATTGTCAGTATTCTGTGTTTCTCATACGGGCTAGTATTTGGAAATACTGCTTCGATTTGAGTAATTTTTTGAGCTATCCAGAATGGAATTTGCTCACGTTTTGTTGGCATTTTACCCATGACTGCGTATAGAGTCTGTGGTGTAATTTTTAGTGTATTCCCCTGGTGAGGAGTTTGATTTGGAATTGTTAATGGTTGCTGGACTGTGAAAGTCCGCATGACATATTGGACCAATTGTCTGTAAATTTTTATTAACTCTGTGATTTGAGTAAGTAGTTCCTCGTTTGACATTTCTTCAATGTCAGGATGAGGTGTGTAGCCGGCTAGAATCGGCCATGTTGCTCCTGGTCTACCTAGTGGACCGAGCCTGGTAATGTTTTTGTGATGTTTTAGGGCGCCTTTAAACCAGAGCTGATGCTCTTGGTATGTTAATGGAATTTCAATATCCACGAAAGGAATATATTCCTCTGGTGGATCATCTTCTTTGTTGAAGTGAAACGTGTGTTACTGAATTGGATTCAGGAAATATTACCCATGAATAGAATACCTCTGTCTGAAAGGATTCATGTGCCTCTATCACGAAAACTGCTCTACCTCCTCTTGGTGGTAGGCCATGTTTTATGAGTTTTAGAGTGCTGGCTCTTCTTAAGTTTGGAGTGATGTCTATAACACCCTCCTCGGTTTCAATAAAACCTGTAAAGTTAAAAACTGCTGCTAGGGCTGGATCAGCCGCAGCTCCACCGTTTCCGGCGTCATTGTCGGAGTCAGGCATTTTAGTTTTTTGAAAAATGTAGAACAAGTTTCAAGGAAACAAAGATAAGGTGCACAATATTTTGGAACACTGTATCCTTCAACGTTGAGCAAACCAAACGGCTAATATATAGGGTACTGCCCTATGTAGCCGTGGTGGATACTTAACCCTGCCCACTCCAGACGTCTTTTGGAGTATATGGGTAGGGGTCTCTGAGAGAAAAAGCACGGCTGAGTTACTCAGTATCTAACGTTGAATTACCGCCTTACCAAACCATTGGGCGCCATGTACTGTAGCTCCTATTTCCCTAATAGGCTCTGCGCATTGGAATAATATATCCTATAGGTTTGACATAGGACTAAGGTCTGTATGTACTTGTGCCAGCTAGCTCAGAGGCCACTAGAAACTCCTTGGATAACACGAAGGGAGTAGTTTCTGGCAGCCGCAAAACATGACCACTTTGTTTCCCTTTAGAATCAGAACGTGTCCCAGAGTCGTGGAAACAATAGATAACTATTTCACTCAGCTCAATCGTGCATGCTTAGTTTTCTCCAAGTTACACAGAAAGAAGTAGACAGGCGTTTCAATAAAAGATTTATTGAACAGTCTTGTTTCTGGTGTAAGTAAAATGGGCTGTTACGATCACAAGACAGTATGCGAGATAAATAATGTACAGTGTGAGCAGTAGAAATAAATAATACTGCGATAGCATTATCTTTTAGTATTTATGCATTTACATAAATAACACAGACTAAAAATGCGAGTACTCATACGATGCGTTTCTAATCTAGTTCTACCCCAATGTACCTAACCTAACCTAGGTGTAGGGAGAGGTATGAAGTAGGTGAAGTATTCCTTACTATGGTATACTAAGAGTATGTTAAGCCTAGTATGCCTAGTATGCCAAGAGTCTCTCTAGGTTCTTGTCAGCTCCATACCTGAAGAATGAGAGAGGTAGGAATCTCTTTGCCAGACTCGAACTCCAACACCCCGCAAGGGAAGTCAGATCACTGGAAGCTGGACTCTCTGCGTGCAGGGATGACAGCGTCTTCTCAGTGCGTCAGGCCGGGAAACGGGCTCCTCTGAAGTCGAGGTCTCCTCTAGTTTACAAGGGCTAGGGAAGGTATATTTATACCTGAGAGGTACCTCAGAATGTTAGCATTGACGTGAATCGGACAGCGGAAGACGTCATGAATGAACCCCTAAGGAATAATGGTTCATGCATAATATATGAGTCCTTGAAGAAATCAATAGTCCTGGGCTAGGGAAACTCCCGCAGCCTAAGGGTCTGTTCTTCATGAACTCGTTGTGACGTTAGGGTGGACGGATGTCAGAGACCATGCCTGTATTTGGAGCGCACGGTTTAATGCCTAAATAAGGGCTGGGATTTTATGCCTATATAAGGGCAGGGCGAATTGTGCCTATATAAGGACATGATGCTGGAAAGCCCGTTTATGGACACCCTAAGAGGAATACAACACTCCAAGGCCTTCTAACATGAAGAATTTTCAGGGAAGTGCTTCAGTTGTGTCAACATTGGTCATATGGCCAACTTCCAAGACTGCCCAGGCTGGAAAGCTATGTGCAAAATTTGTGGAAGGATAGGTCATTTTTCCCGATAAATCAGGCAAGGAACAGGAAAAGGTCAGAGAGGTTGATCTGTATGAAGAAGATGTTGAAGAAATTAACATTCTTCAAATTAAAGAGCATACTAGCGATGGTCCACTTGAGGTGGTATTGAGCAACGATGCACCAGTGAACATGCTTTTTGACTCTGGAGCGAAGATATCTCTTGTTCCAAAAATGTTGTAATCTGTTGGGGAAGGTGACACTGCTGAAACCTGACATAAAGCCAAAAGGTTATGGTGGTGTGACCATTGATCTTTTGGGCTATTTCTAGGGTACAATTAATTTTAAAGGAAGAATTATTGTAGGGAAGATGTATGTCTCAATAAAAGGAGACTTGCAGATAAGTTGGTTTCATCAGCGAGATTTGCATGTGTTTCTGGACCCTAATGAAAACCCGGCTGTTTACCTGTGAGAAGTACCACCGGTCAGGGTGGTGGCTGGAGGAAATAAGGATTGGGTCAAAGAATTTCCTGAGGTCATTGTTAAAAAATTGGGTTGTCTCAAAAATTATATGCACCAGATGAAAATTAAGTCGGATTTCACTCCCAAGGTGGCAAAGGTTAGAAATGTACCTTTGTTGGTGAGAGAAAGCATGAAAGTGGAATTAGACAAACTTTTGGACAATGGAATCATTCAAGAAGTTGAGGCCACAGAGTGAGTCTCTCCTGTGGTTATGGCTCAGAAGGCTAATGGGGAGGCCAGGATCTGTGTTGATTTGAGGGAACTCAACAAGGCAGTGGTTGTTGACCACTATCCGCTGCCTAATATAAGTGAGATGTTGTGTTCCCTTCACTGTGCAAAGCACTTCTTGTCCTTGGATTTGACCTCAGCCTACCATCAAGTCAAGCTTCACTCTTCGTCTCAGGATCTCACGGCCATCATCATGCCATTTGGCACCTTCAGATTCTTGAGATGCCTTTTGGACTAATTTCTGCGGACTCTGTATTTCAGAGGGCGATGGAGGGCATTCTGAGGGTCTTCAGGTTGTCAAGGTGTATCAAGATGATGTACTGATTTTTGGAGTGGATCTTGAAAAACATGATGGGAGGGTGAGGTCAGTCTTAAAGAAATTTCAAGAGGCAGGTCTCACTCTTAGGGCAGACAAATGCACGTTTGATGTTAAGAAAATAGAATACTTGGGACATTTTGTGTCTGCTTCTGGTATTTAACCCAAAGCCGCATTGGTGAATACCATTTGTAATCTCTGTGCTCCGCTAAACAAGGAAGAACTGGTGAAGTTTTTGGGCATGGCCGAGTTCTATAACTAGTTTGTGCCACATTTTGCAGGGAAAACGTGCTGTATGAGAGCACTACTCAGAAAGGGATATGAATTTGTTCGGTCCCAAAAGTGTGAGAGTGAGTTTGATTGTATTAAGAAACATTTGAATGAAGCGCCGTGTTTAGGAAGTTTTGATCCTACGAAATTATCTTATCTCATGACTGATGCCAGCTCGGAAAAGTTAGGAGAGTTCTTTTGCTTAAGGTTGATGGCAAGGAGAAGACAATTTTCTTTATCTCTAGACCATTGAGAGGGGCTGAATGTAACTATTCTGTTGTAGCAAAGGAAGATTTGGTTGTTTTCTTGGCAGTGCGTAAATTGAGAAACTTTTTGTGGGGCAAGAGGTTTAATATTTTAACTGATCACAAACCTTTAAGGGAGGTGATTGCTAAGAAAGGTATTGATTTCATTTAGCATAGAATACGGAAGTGGGTTGTGGCCTTACAAGAATTTGACTTTGTAAATGCTTACTTGCCTGGATCCAATAATATTTTGGCGGATTGTCTTTCTAGACTTGGTGATAGTGGGAGTAAGGTATCTGTGGAAGGTGAGTGGTTAGGTGGTGAACAATTGGAGGAGGCGGTCAATGTATGTGTGGTTCATTGAAAAGGAAGGTGCACCAAAGAATTAGTCCAAGGAACAAGTTCAGTCCATAAATCTTCTTTATTCAGCATAATATTGTTAAAAAACAGATGCACAGCCAACGCGTTTCATTCCTATGTGCCAAAGGAACTTCATCAGGGCTGAAACAATCACAGAAAGACATAATATAAATATACATACAACACATACATTAATACATATAAACACATACTCAAATCGATAGACAGCCCACTGATGAAGTTCCTTTGGCACATAGGAATGAAATGCGTTGGCTGTGCATCTGTTTTTTAACAATATTGTTCCTTGGACTAATTCTTTGGTGCACCTTCCTTTTAAATGAACTTCATTATACCAGTGGCACCTATCAACGGCGGGTGCTGGGAGTAGTTGCACCGAACCTCACTATAAGAAATACTTGGGATTCAAGAGCCCAACCTTGGTCGGCTGTTGTTTTTCTGTTCTTTTGTAATCGGTCAATGTATGTGTGATCAGTAAGCGTTTATTTTCTGAAAGTGAGTGGAGTGAGTGTCTAGTCAATGATTAGGTCTTGTAGAAGGTCATGTCAATGATTACGGGTGACTGGTTTGAGAAGAGTGTGTGTTAGGAGGATCTTAAGGGATATTGGCAGGTCAAGAGGGACTTAGCTGTGGTGGATGGTCTTCTCATGTGAGGCAGTAATTTGGTTTCCCCACATAACCTGAGAGACAAATGGGTGAGGAATGCTCATACCAGTCACATGGGTATCGCTAAAATTAAGGAAAGGATTAGAGAGGATTATTTTGGCCGGCTATGGACATGCATGTAGAAAGAGTGGTTCGTGAGTGTGCAGAATGTGTGTGTAGTGACATAATTTTGAAATGCAGAACACATTGTGAGGGAGCAGGCTAGTGATTCATGGTCTGACATTGCAATTGACATCTTGGGTCCTGTGAGGTTGAAGTCTCAGGACTGGTATGTGATTGTGTGTCTTGATATGTTTTCCCGTTGACCAGACATTAAGTTAGTTAATTCTATTGAATCTGAAGTGGTAGTTGAATTTTTGGAGGAGCATTTTGAACGTGACGGAATCCGTTTGTTGGGTAATGGTGTTCAGTTTACGTCTACAGTTGTGGAAGAATTTTTAAGTGCCAGGGGTATTAAGCATAAAAAAGCGACGCTAGTTCATCCACAAAGTAATGGTGTGGTGGAAAGGTTTGTGAGAGTTCTTAAGGAAACTTTACAGCAAGCTTTTGTCTCTGGTGAGAATTGGGAGTTAGCCATGAGAAAAAAAGGACGTGAGTATAGGTTCACGTCACATTCCTCGACTGGTGAGACTCCTGTTCATTTGTTTGAAGGCAAGGTTGCTAACAAGGAAGTGACTCCTTTGTAGGTGACTGTAAAGAGAGGTTTGGTGGTTGATACGGTGAGCAGCACAGAAGGGTGGAGAGAGAGAGAGAGAAGGGGAAAATGGAAGAAAGGAAAATCTGGTATGATAAGAGAAAGGGGTGAAAAGTACTGTTGTGAATGTTGGAGACTAGGTTAAGATTAAGTCCCCAAGGAGAGATGGGTGTAAATCCAAATTTAGTCATCCTTTTAGCGCTATTAAGGTTTTTAACAATGCTGTGAAAACCAATGACCACAGGATTTGGAACTTAAACAGAGTGGCAAAGTGTCAAGCTGGTGGCGATCCTAGCTTGAATGAACCTGCCACACAGGTGAAGGTCACCAGACCACTTCGAACAAGAAGAGTTCCTCTTTGCTTGCAAGATTGTGTTTGTTAATGCAGGTGTTGCATCAGTTCTGTATATGCTTTTAATTTTCCACTTTTTATTTCTTCATTTATTATTATATGTGTGTGAAAGGGGAGATGATGTGAGGTTCTGTACTTAAGGGTTATGTAATGACCTTGAGACCTGGGCGGTGATGTGATGGAACTAGAATGTGGGGTTGGTTGGTAGGGTGGAATGTAGATCCGAGGGATGGCAGTTGGATCTTACTGGATTGTCAATGGGGTCTCTGCTGATTTACTACTGAATTAACTCATAATATTCATACTACAATGAGCCTATGTCATTTTTGGAGGACACACTTCCACAGCCTTTCTCTGCTTTCCAGCAGACCAGTCGTCCCAACTGAGCTTGATCTGGTCTCTGTGGGAGTGAGTCCTCACTCCCTGGTACTGTCCCAGGGATGGAGTGTCCTGCTCCATCCCTGTCCAACTGCAAGATTCACCAAACTCAACGTTGAGCATCTACGCTAACAACCTTAATTGATGGCTTCAGCAGATATTATACGCTGAGCAGCCGCTGATCAATGGCCTGGCCCTCATTGACTCCATGCAGCATCTGAGCGATGACGACAACCATCATTATTTGCTTCAACGGGCCCAACGCCATACAGACTCTGATTCACTCCAAATCCTTGTACAGTGGCTTCCCATTGTCATCGAGCCATTCCACGGATTCAGGTTGCCACTTGCCCCACTAACGACTTGTTAACAACGACTTTTTCTCCAGAAAAATTCTAAGTTGGAATGTAAACTTTCCACTGGGGGGAACCTGGTCTCTGTATCTGACTGGAGGTCCATTGTGCTCGGCTTTAACGTTTGACTTGGACCCGGTAAAGCCTGACCAAATACCTGCGGTTGGCGATAAGCACTTTTTGGCGATGTTTTTAACTCAATGTTTGAAAATTCATCTCCGCTTCTACTTTTTATTTTTATTTCAAACTCTGTTTTATTGAAATTTTTCTCAGAGAGTGCGACCATAGCATTACATAGGCAACATTAGTTGTAAATACATTCCACCCAGGTAAACGAAACGCTCATGCAGGTTACATTTTCCCCACAAGGTCCGCGGCGAATGCACTTTAATATATAACACAGCTTCGTCTTAACATGTTGCTTTCATACCCATGTTTCTGAATACAATCTACCCTCCCCAAAAATTAACCTAAGAAGGAAACTTAATTATACCTAAAAAAAAAAACTTAAAAAAAAAAAACTGTGATGTCATGGTGCGGATTAGAGAAATGTGAGCGCGAGGAGTGGGTTATCTGGGCCTCTACTTGGGTGCTCAACGCCCTCCTCAGAAAGCCCGTTCATATGGAACAATTAGATAAGGAACAAATGAAGGGCCCTAAGCCTTGGACCGCAAGCCGTCAAAGGGAGCCCCTCCGACAAGTAGCTGACCAGCGGAGACCAGATGTGATCAAAACTTTTTCTAGTGTCTTCAATTATATCAGTCATGCGCTCCAAAGCCCTCCATAGTCTCGCATGCCATTGGGTTAGGGAAGGGGCCTCTTGTTTTTTCCAAGCCGCAGCAACTGCCATTTTGGCTGCCCCCAAACAAAGCCACATCACTGATTTGTCACCCTGTGTCTGCCGCTTCAACGCTGGATCCCGGACCCCCAACAGAACTTGTTCCATGGAGGTGGGAATAGGATATCCTAAGATAAGCTTGATTTGGGACAGAATTTCTTTCCAGAAAGGTTTAATGGCAGGACAGTCCCACCATATATGTCTGAAATCGCCTAACATCCCACATCCCCTCCAACACCTGTCCGACGAACTAGGAAAAATCGTGTGAAGTTTCTGAGGGTACAAGTACCAATCGTACATGATTTTGTTGTGTGATTCTCCAAGATACATTGAGCGGTTGAATTTCACTATATCTCTGCCCAGATGTTCCAAATGCTTATCCTCCAATGGAGTATCTACGAGAACGTCCCAAAAGCGTTTAAAACGCGGTGCCGTTCTGGGACTCGTCGCTTGTATGAGAGCGTACAGATAGGAGATACATCCCTTGGAAGAGGACCCCGAGTGAGCAAACCTCTCGATAGGGAGCAACTCCCTGGTGGCGGCCAGCCGCACCAGGGGCCGCTGCACCCAGTTTTTCAGCTGCAAGCAGTGGTATTCTTCTTTGTCATTCAATGCAAATTGCTTCTTGCACTCTTGAAAAGAGATGAGTTCTCTTCTTTCAAACAAGTGAGAGATCATGAGGCAACCGCCCTCCCTCCAAGCCTCGAAGGGACCTTCTTGTAGTGCGGGGGAAAAGCAGCATTGAAATGTATAGGCGTATGAGGGGAGGGAAAGGTCGTAAGGTGCAGTCTGTTAGTGAGGGTATCCCAGACTTTTAGTGTGGTGGACATAGGCGTGCTTATGTAGGCATTGAGAGGTCTGTCTTGCTTTGGCTTCCATAGAAGATCCCAAATAGTACGCCCTGTTATCTGCCTGTCAATATGCAGCCAATGCTTCTCCGAAGCCCGCAGCGACCATTCCGTAATTACCCGCATTTGCGCCGCTCGATAATAGGACTGAAAGTCCGGTAGTGCTAGACCACCTTCTTTACGCGGTCTAGTAAGCAAATTATAGGGAAGTCGTGCCCTTTTCCCTTGCCAAATAAATGTGGTCAGCATATGCCGCAGCTCCCTAAATAGGCCACCCTCCACTGGGATAGGCAAAGCCTGAAAAAGATAGAGTAAGCGAGGGAGAACATTCATCTTAATATCATTAATCCTGCCCAACCAGGTGATGTAAGCCCCTCTCCATTTTCCCAGATCCGTCTTTAGTTGTCTCAGAAGGGGGGGGAAGTTAGCTTTGTATAGATCCTGTATTCGAGGAGTAAGCTTAACACCCAAGTAAGTGATCTCCTTGATGGTGCAGTGGAATGGTGACACCTCTTCCACCCCTCGCCAATCATCTTTAGGTATTGTTAAATTTAGTAGGAAGGATTTGGACCGGTTGATCTTGAATCCCGCCACCCTTTCAAACGCCTCTAGCTCTGCATGGATGGCCGGAAGAGAGACAAGAGGGTCCGACACTGGAAGAAGCACGTCATCGGCGAATAGCGATATCTTGTGGTCGTCCGTGCCAAAACGTATACCATGGATCTCTTGGTTTCTTCTGATCCTATGTGCCAGGGGTTCTATGCTCAAGGAAAAAGGAGGGGGACAAGGGGCAGCCTTGTCTCGTCCCGCGAGCCAGGCGAAAAGGGGAAGAAGCAACTCCGTTAACAAGGACCCGAGAGCTGGGAGAATGATAGTTAGCGCGAATCATCCCTATAAAAGTTTCGTTAAAGCCAAAGCGCTGAAGCACTTTAAATAAGAAGGGCCATTCCACGCGATCAAAGGCTTTCTCCGCATCAAGCGAGAGAAGCGCTGTTGGGATGTTTTTTTTGCGGGCCTTTTCAATGATATGGATGATGCGCCGCAAGTTATCATGGGTTTGACGCCCCTTAATAAATCCAGACTGGTCTGGATCTATGAGACCAGGGAGGATGGATTCGAGACGAGTGGCCAGGATTTTAGAGTAAATTTTTGCATCTAGGTTTAGAAGAGCAATCGGGCGGTAAGACGAGCATGCGGAGGGATCCTTACCAGGTTTAGGAAGCACTGCCACAATTGCTTCGCCCATGGAAGGAGTGACCTGTTGCGTAGAGGCAATGATGTTAAATAGTATTGTTAGGAAGGGAACGAGCTCCGGCACAAAAGTACGGTAGAAGTGGGCTGAGAAGCCATCCGGCCCTGGAGCCTTCTGGAGTTTAAGGGAGTCGATTGCTTTCTGTACCTCTTCAGCGGTTATGGGTTTCGCTAACTTTTCATTAGAGCAAGCCCCGACCTGAGGGAGGTCCATGGGGCTCAAGTACCCCGATGGGTCATGCGTCCCTGGAAGTTCTGAGGTGTAAAGAGTCCTATAAAAATTCTCAAAGGCCCGTGCTTTTGCCTCCTCTGACCTGTGCTCTACACCCTGCTCATCCACTATTAGTTTGATATACTCTTTTTCCTGCTTGGCCCGGAGTTGGCGCGCCAACAAGGATCCCACTTTATTCCCGCCCTCATAACCCCTAGATTGTAGGCGTAGGATGGATTTCTCCGCCCTGTTGGTGTAGATGGCCTGCAGTTTCCCTTTTAGAGCCGTGACCTTCCGTAGTGCCGGAGCCGAGGGGCTATCCTTGTGGGCCTGCTCTGCAGCTGTTAATTCCCGTTCTAATTGAAGGCGCTCTGCACATTGTTGAGAGCGTAAAGTAGTGGCCAGTTCGATGCACTTGCCTCGGATAACTGCCTTAAGAGCGTCCCAGGTAGTTGCATGAGAAGTAGCCTCAGGGTCGTTCAGCTCTAGAAATTCCTTAATGGCCCTTCTGAGGTCATCACGTAGAAGTCTATCCCTGCACAGGAAATTGGGGAAATACCATCGAGCATGTTTTGGACGCGGGTTTGGCCAGGTGATTGTCAACTCCAGGGGGGCGTGGTCCGATAGGCAGATCGGATGGAACTGAGTTTGCAATATGGATGGGAGCAAGAACTGGCTCATGAAAATGTGATCGATACGGGAATATGTTCTATGTGAGTGAGAGAAGAACGAGTAGTCTCGCGTCGTGGGGTTGACCTCCCTCCATACATCTACCAACCCCATGCACTGAAGCTGTGAATGCAGCGCCTTTCCAAACGCCCCTCCTGGAGCCCTGTGTGAGTGTGTCGTATCCATACCCAGATCCCACACTAGATTGAAATCCCCCAAGAGCACTATGTCCCCCTGGGCAAAGTTCTCCAGAGACATAAGGAAGGAGAGGATGAAATCTTGTTGACCTGTGTTGGGAGCGTATAGAACTGCGAACGTGCATTGGCGGCCTCTAAGGTCCCCCCGAACCATAAGGAACCTCCCGCTTTTGTCTGTTTTAGTGTCCTGGACTTGAAAGGGGACCCCTGCGTGAAACAATAATGCCACCCCGTTTTGTTTCGAGGAGTGTGAAGATCGAAATATGAGGGGATAAGCTCTATGGCGTAGCCGGGACTCGTCTGACTTTTTGAGGTGCGTCTCCTGCAGAGCTGCTATTTGGACATTGTGATCATGCAGGTACTTCCAGAAGCGTTGACGCTTGTTAGGGGAATTCAATCCCCGAGCGTTCCATGTAAGCACTCTAACCGCCATCTGTACCTAGAAGGGGATGCTGCCCTTTCGGCGTAGGATTCCTCTGAAAAAACCCCAATTGACCCGCCCATCCCCCCGCCCTCGCCCACAAACCATAGAAAAAGAAAGGAACCATGACATCTAACTGAAAAAACCCAAAAAAATACTTAACATGAGTGCGTAGAGTCCCCCTCCTAGAGGGAAACCCCTGTACCAGAATACACTCGAGGAACATGACCATTACCATTCCCCCAGCCCTTATCATAGCAAAGATCAAGGCATATGTTGCATTAAGAAAGAAAAAGAGAGCCCCCTTTCCCCAATGGAAGAACAAGTAACGCTGGATTTCAAACCCTTGCAGCGGATGGGGTTATCAAAATACCCCAAATGCAACTCAAACGGTTAGCCGTGTACCAGACCTCGGCCGTCATCACCCTTCACCCTGAGCCCCCCCCACCACCGTGTAGATAATACTGTCCCCCCGACCTGCTACTGCCGATACAGTGTTCTCTCATGGTGTCCATGTCAAGCGCTGGGATCAGAGCATCACGTAGCGCCTGGGCTCCCCGGCCCCAAATTGGTACGGAAGATGCAAGTCCTCTGCCCCATCCAGCTCTCCAAATCTTCGGCAGGAGGATCCCTTTGGGTGGGAAGGAGGGGAAAGGGGGTGTACCCCCCACAGCTTTACAGCAAGTTCAGGCAGAAAGACAACCGGGCGGTTGCACTTCTAATGATGCCTCAGTCTGGTGATTTCTTGTTTCTCCTGCCCATTTGACGCCATTGCCCCCCATTGCGTCGCTCAGGTTGACCCCTCCTGTTCGGGTCCGGTAAGGAAGAGGAGAGTTCCACACCTAGCAGATCGGCTGCCTCCGAAAGTTCCACAAAGTGGTGCTGTTTGTTATTCCATTGGAAAGAGATCCCAAAGGGGTATGTCCATCTGTACCTAACTTTCTTCTCCCACAGATGTTCGGTGATTGGGCGGAACTGTTGGCGTCTCATGAGAGTGGCCTGCGCTACATCTTGATAAAGCGAGCATGTGGCATTTTGGAAGGTGAGCGTGTCGGTGACCCTTGCCCTCTGCAAGACCATCTCCTTGACCTTGAAAGAACTGAACTTTGCCAGGACATCTCTTGGGCGTCGACCTTCCCCCGGCAGGCGCGGGCCAACTCTATGCACTCTCTCCAACTGGACCCCAGGGCCGTCTTCACCTAGGGCTGAGGAGAAGAGTCCCACCATGAATGCTTCCAGATCCGGGCCTTCGCAATCTTCCACCAGGCCTCGGACTCTTATGTTGTCGCGGCGAGAGCGATTTTCCAAATCTTCGCACTTGAGTAGTGAATCACGGAGTTGGCCACGCAAGTCAGCAGTTCCTTCTTCCAGGATCTTAATCTTGTCGGACACCTCCCGTTGTTGCACCTCAAGATCGAGGGTACGCGTGCCCACCGAGTCAACATCTGTTTGAACAGCCACCAGTTTCTCTCGTACCTCAGCACAGAAAGTTTCGAAGGAGGCCTCCATCTCAGCCTTGATATCCGCTCGTAGCTCTGATCACAGCTCCTGTTTGAACTCGCGAAGAGAGGACATGAGGTCGTCTCGGGTCAGCGCCATATTTGCCGGTCTTACCGTCGCCTCGTCCTCGACCGCCCCGGCTCCGCCCGACGTGAAGTAGTTGGAGACCTTATTATTGGGGGTCTTTTTGGGTGGCATATGTGGACCCTCCCCTCGGTCAGCTCTCGGCCGCCTCTTCAAATGCGTGGAACCAGTGCGCCTCTGTTATCTTCGTGTGGGGACCCCTTCGCTTACCCTGCCATCTCAAATGTGTGGGACCTGAGCGCCCTTGATATCCGCCAGTGGGGCCCCCGTCGCTCACTCCTCCACTCCCGGGACCACACTGCTCTTCTCTTCCAGACGCCCGGCCAGTTCAGGCTCAACCGCCCCTCCCGGCAGCCAGCGAGAGACAACTGGCTCAATGATGGTGCCAATCAGCCTCCGCCTCGGCACACTCCCGTGATTCTCCCTACGGGGCAGGTATCTTCCCCTTTCAGGCGCCACGTGGGGGCTACAAGCCTGTAAATGGAGATTCCTTGGCAGCCATGTTGGGGTCAGGCACCGCTCTGCTGTGCTTCCTCAATGAGGGACTCCAGCCCCCTGCCGATACGCTCCTCACCCCTGCGCTTGACCCCTTATTGCTGAAGCCCTAAAAGGAGAGAGGCATGCTGCTCCTCCGCGCTCACCCTCGGGCCCCTGCAACAACAGAGGGGGTCGTAGACTCACTCAGCGCTTAGCAGGGCCGCTTCAGCAACGCTCGTCATTGAGGTGATCTCGGGGCCGGAGGGGAACTTCATCCCTATTCCGAGGGATCTTCACAGGCAGGGCCAGCTGATCTGGGCGCTCATATCTCCTTCGCCGCATCTGCCCGCCATTATGACGAGCGCTGTGTGGGAGTCGGGTCGGTCCCGCATACAGCCGCTGCCTACCTTCGGGGACCGCAGGGGGGCCGATATACTCGTTCGCGCCCCCCCCGCGAGTGCCGGTGACAAGAACCTCCGGGGCAAATCCGCGGCAAGGTGATGCGGGGAATCAGCAACCCCGTGCTCTCGGTCCCAGCGCCCGGGCGCCCGCCATTTTCTCTCCGGTGCCGCTGCGCCGCCTTCTCTGCTCTGGGTCTCCTCTGCGCTCACACCGGGACCTCAAACGCAGCGAAGCAGCCCCCTGTGGTCAGCGCCACCACAGCATCGCGGATCCGTGCTTACGAAGCCGGTAAGGTGCCTTGATGCCACCAATTCAGCAGGGCCTGGGAAGGAGCCGATCGGAATCACGTCCGATCGGCCATGTTGTTTGGCCACCTACTTTTTTATTTTTAAACCATCTTTATTGAGTTTTTCTGAATTATTTGATCAGTATTACAATGCCATTTCACACTACATCATTAGCAAAGCATTTAGGTGTACAGGTAGTAGTTGATGTTCTTATAGAGCTTACTGGAGTGCAAACTCTAATTGATTCAAAGTAGTAGAAATAAGAAATGGAACCAACATCAACTAAGAGCCTGGCCCCTTATCTTAGGCTTTACAGAGGCATTGGTGTAGTGTCTGCGAGAGGCACAGTGGGTGTGTGGCATCTGTCCCTCTGGTATTGACATTATTGCAAATGGGTAAGGCAAATGCAAGGGTGGAGACCTGGATGTGAGTGGTGCTTCCTGAGGTTGGGACAGTACTCACACATCTGGCTATGGTGGGCTAGTGTCGTTGTCAGGGTCTTTTTGAAATGTATGTATTAGGTTACCCCAGGCTGCCACTGTGGGGCGTTTTGTAGTCCATGCGTCTCCTCTCAGTGCAATTTTTTTTAGAGTGTTTTTATAAAGCGCGCACTTGACCCAAGGGTATCAGAGCGCTGTACATAGGGTTGAATGAACAAAATGATAGGTACATCAAAAGTAAAGAGTCACAATAGGCCTTTGCAACAGATATCACATTAAACGACTGTCATTACATTAATATTCCATTAGTCCACATTGATCTAGCATCTTCATGGTGGGTATTTGCTGCTGCTCTGAACTATTCAGATCCAGGTACCCATGGTAGCAGTGTTTCCGCTGGTTCACCTGTAAACAACTTGCTTCTGACCAAACTCGAGATTTACTGCCATTGTGACGTCCTTTGTGCCCTGTGGCAGGGCTCTCCGAGAGTCTATACAAGGAATCTATTCATTAGGACCTTTTTCACCTCTTTTTTTGAAAAAGAGGGTCGATGGGTTTGAACGCACCATGGGTGGTAAGGAGTTCCAGATCCTTGGTGCCGCCCCAGAGAAGAAGCGTTTGTAAGTTTTTTGTTTTCTGAATCTAGGAGGTTCCAGTCTGAGAGAGTTAGCACTTCTTAGGTAGCGGCTGCCACCGGAGATTCGAATTTTTTCTGCCAGGTAACGTGGTTCATTAAAATGTAGTGCTCTGTGTGTGAGGCAGGCAATTTTCAATTGCGTTCTTGCCCCGAGGGTAAGCCAGTCTAGATACCTAAGCGATGGGGTGATGTGGTCAAAGCGTCTAGTTCCTGTTACCAGTCTTGCTGCAGCATTAAGAGTAGTTTTGAGTGGAGCGGTACTCGCTTTGGGTAGACCTGACAGGGTTTCCGCGCCATATTCTATTCTGGAGACCACAAGTGATTGTACTGCTTGTTTTAAGTCTGATGGTGGTAGAAGTGGTTTCAATTTCTTCAGTAATCTGAGTTGGGATGCCGCACTGCGTGTGGTAGCACTGATGTGAGCTCTCATGTTTAGCCTCTTGTCCAGTGTTATTCCAAGGGATTTCGTGGAGTTAATGATGGTAGGTTTGCAATTGAGTGCGTCTAGGTGCTTGAGCCAACCTTGGATGGGTGTAGAGCTGTTTTGCGGGAGAAAAGAAGGAATTCAGTATTCAAAGTTCAGCTTGAGGTTGTTTTGAGAGAGCCAGGACTAAGTTTTCACTGGTGCAGAGCAGGAATATCGACGTATAAATATCGAGGAACATAAATATCGCTGCAGAAATATCGTGGGGAAGAAATATCGACAACAGAAATATCGTGGACAAGAATATCGACTGACAGGTAAGTAATATCGATTACAAAAATATCTACTTATTAAATATCGTTTACAAAAATATAGTTGACAAAAATATCGAATTATTAATAATGTTATGTATTTTAGTGTTTTAATTGAAAATTGTCATTTTATTATATGTTTGAAAATTTTAGTAGTTATTAATTTATTTTAAGTTTAATTTTGTGTTTTTAGTTCAGTAGCGGGTTGTGGGTTTATAGGGAATAGGGTGGGAAGTAATTTAATTATATAGATTTAAATTATAATTTATAGTAGTTAATATTTTTTTTTAATTTGAATTTTGCGTTTTTAGTTCAGTAGCGGGTTGTGGGTTTATAGGGGAATAGGGTGGGAAGTAATTTAATTATATTAAATTTATTGAATAATTAATGTGTTCATTGATTAATTAATAATAGTTTAATAATTAGTTGTTAATTAATTTCAATTAATCAATTAATAATTAATTATGTTAATTGTTTAATTGATTTTAGGTGTGTGTTGTGGTGTTTATATGTGTACATGGTGTGAAGGGTGGTAAGTAATTAATTTTTTCTTGATTAATTATTAAATATTTATAAATTAATTTCCATTAATTAATTAGTAATTATTAATTGTAATTGTGTAATTAATTTTAGGTGTGTGTTGTGGTGTGTATATGTGTAAATGGTGTGAAGGGTGGTAAGTAATACATTTTTATTGATTAATTATTAAATATTTATACATTAATTTCCATTAATTAATAAGTAATTATTAACTTTAATTGCGTAATTAATTTTAGGTGTGTGTTGTGGATATTATAGTGTTAATTAATGTGTAATTAATGATTTTTATTATCTTTGTCAATAATAATATATGTAATTTTATATATTAATTATGTTAATATTGGAAATTAAATTTAATAAAAATGTTGATGTTTTTGATTTTTATTGTTGTGGGATCCAGCACTTTCCCTACTGTTGCACTCACTGGAGTGGGAATAGTAATTTTTACCCCTACGCTATCCAGCGCTTTCCCTACTGTTGCACTCATTGGAGTGGGAATAGTAATTTTTACCCCTACGCTATCCAGCGCTTTCCCTACTGTTGCACTCACTGGAGTGGGAATAGTAATTTTTACCCCTACGCTATCCAGCGCTTTCCCTACTGTTGCACTCACTGGAGTGGGAATAGTAATTTTTACCCCCTCGCTATCCAACGTTTCCACTACTATTGTGTTTATTTTGTTATTAAATGTATGTTTTTTTTTTTATAGTTTAATGTGTTAATTAAATATAGAATATTTTATTTAATTTTAAATTATTTATATATGTGCATATTTTATTTTGATATAATTTAAAAAGTTTATAAATTAAATAAAGATAATAGTTAATAAAATGTATTTAAGTAAATATATGTATATGTACACATTTTTTTGTGTTTATATTTATTAAATTAAGTTTATTAGTTATAATTAGTTAAAATATATATTAAATTTAATTTATTTTGTTAAGAATATTAATATTATTTAATTCATTTTATTTGTTATGTAATTTTTTTAAGTCGATATTTTTTACTTCTATATTTTTTACACCAATATTTTTGTGTCGATATTATTGTACTTACCTGTTTATGTATAGGAAGTCAATATTTTTGTTATCGATATTTTCACATCGATATTTTTTTCATCGATATTTTTAACATCGATATTTTAACATGGAACCGTTTTGACTAGAGTGTTATTTAGTTGAATGACGTCGTCTAGGGGGGATATCTTTAAGTATAGTTGTGTGTCGTCTGCATACATGTGGTGTGCAATGCTCGATTGATTTAGGATTTCAGTTAGTGGTTCCATATACAGGTTAAAGAGTGTGGGGGAAATGGTTGACCTTTGGGGGACTCTGCACCTCACTGGAGAGGAGTAAGAGAATGAGTTGCCTAGTTTGATACATTGTGAGCGATTCTGTAGGAAGGAAGCGAACCAAGAAAGCACTTTCCAAGAAAACCCCATTCTGTTTTCTAGTACTTTTAGTAGGATGTTGTGGTTGACCATGTCAAACGCAGATGAGAGATCTAGGAGGATGAGTAGGCACAAGTCGTTGTTGTCTAGTATCTTAAAGTCCATTATGTGCACAATGGCTGATTCAGTGCTGTGTCCTGTTCTAAATCCTGATTGAAATTTGTTGAGTAGGTTGAATTGGTCAATGCGCTGGCTCCGTTGGTTTTGCACACATTTTTCCAGCAATTTTGCTAGAAAGGGGATATTTGACACCGGCCGAAAGTTGCTCAGGATTGTAGGGCCAGCACCCACTTTTTTCAAGAGGGGTGTCACTTGACCAGTCTTCAGGCATTCTGGGATACTGCCTTGTTTTAGCGATGAGTTTACAATCTTCATTAGTATAGGTGAGAAGAGGTGACTTAGGGGCCCATTACGATACCCGGCGTAAAAGAATCCGCCAGGCATGGAAGCGGCAAAAATCCGCCCGCACACACCGTCTGAACACCGACCACGCCATTACAATTACACAAACCGAAAACCGCCATCGGCGGAAAAATCACACAAAATACCGCCCGCCATCGTCCGAGTCGGAGTCAAACCGCCCGCCACGGACGGAAACACGCACGACAACACAAAACCGCCCGCCCTCACGGCCGACACACCGCACGTGAGATTACGATCGCACCGCCATGAGCGCGGGAAAACTACAAATATACCGCCCGCCAGCGCAAACAACGCCGATGAGAATCGACACGGCAGAAGCCATGGCGCCCACGTCCCTGCACAGAAACCATCCGCTGCCAAAAACAATCGCACACAACATGGCCAACAAGTCCACACAGCAAGGCACGCACAAATACACAAGCACAGTACACATCCCGAAAACACCCCCTGGACAAACAAAAACTACAAAGGCCAGAACCCCAGACACAACACACCTGAAAACAACAGACCATGAGGACACACCCACATAGGTAAGTACAAAAGCAGCACTCCCACAGACCACAACCCCTTGCAACATTGCAAACTAGAGAGGAGAGGAGAGGACACAGTGACACAGCAAGGACAGCAGCACACCACAGAAACGCACACATCACAACCACCACCACCACCAAACACCGGCACCACAAACCCCTGCACATTACACAACACACACCGCACCAGCACCACAAACACCATGGCACCACAAAGAATGCCCAAGTTCACGCCCATTGAGCTGACGGTCATGGTCGACGAGATCATCAAGGTGCACCCACAAATCTATGGGAACATGGTCCAGCACACACCACTAGCCACCAGAAACAGAATGTGGAACCGGATCGTAGACCAGGTCAATGCAGTCGGGACCCTGCCCAGGAACAGAGTCGAAATAAACAAACGGTGGAATGACGTCAAGAGCCTGGTCAAGAAGAAGGAGACCAAGAACAGAGTGCTGGCAGCCGTCACTGGCGGAGGGAATCCCGCGCTCTTCAAGACCTTCAAAGCGTGGGAGGAGAAGGTGCGAGTCATCATACATCCCGAGATCCTCGCCGGATTAGCAGGGGGAGTGGAGGCTGGTAAGTACAAACTAATGTATACCAGCACACCGCTATGTACTCACATGCACTACCACCATGCCACAGCTCCCAGGGACAAACACCCCCATATCCAGCACACAATACACAACACATCACACACACATGCAACAGACACCACCACACACAGCCCAAACAGAACAACTGTAAGATGCGTGGGGACATGTGTACACTCAGCCAGCCACGTAACCACCAACAGGTCCCCAAATATGCCAGAAGCGCCACAACGAGCACCCACCACACCCATGTGTCCGCCACAGCTGCACTAACCGACAAGTAACAGGTAAGTGGCAGGAACACAAAGTGCAGTGGGTGGGAGGGTGGACAGCCCAAGTACAACACACACCAGGCCCCTAGTCCCACAGCACAGCAAGGAGGAGCATCCCCACACCCCACAGCCACGTGTCAGCCACCGCAGTGCACAACGACAGCCGAAAGGTAGACATCACGGTCCACAGCAATCGGTGTCAGTGGGTGTCCAGCCACCACCACGACCCACAACACCCCCCCACCCCCACAGACCTGCAACATGGAGCACCCCCGCTTAGAACCATGTGGCATCCAGTACAGTGCACGCCCGAACAACCTGCAGGTGGGAAACTGGACAGGGCTGGATTACTGGAGGCATGAGGACCGTAACACAACCAACACATGGGACATGTCACGTAGCAGACGAACACGCAGCACCGCCCACCGTCACGAACAAGTGAACAATGTGCACACGGACATGAACCACAGACTCACACCTCACATGACCCATCACAGACACAGCAACACCCAAGGAGCCACGTCTGCATGCACAAGCCACACTGAATATAGTACCACACGGCAGCCACTGTGCAACTCATCACACACAACCGAAACACCATTGAAGTCCTGTCCATGTAGCCCCTACTGCCTGTCAACCACACACCCCACAACTACGCCTATGTAAGACAAACAACACTAGACGCAACAGAGCGGAACAACATAAATGCACACGAACACCACTGAACCCATCAAACACACAGACACACCATGCACATACAACATACCATCCAACCCATCCGTCAGCCCCAGTCTCATGAAAGGCATGTCATCCGCACAGCTGCCACACATACAGCAGTCACGCTAAGATACATGCCCATGACCAACCATGTGCCAGAAGTCAATGAAGCGCACGCCACACTGTGAGCAACAACACACAACATGGGCCACACCCCCCCACGAGCACTGCAGTGATGCACATGGCACAGGGCAGCACGCACACCAAGGAGATGGGACAACTGCAATACGTTGGCTGGCACACAACCATCACTCACTCATAACGATGCGTCCAATGCCATGTCCAGTAATCACAACAGACAGCAAATATGCAGGCCATGTCAGGCATGCACACACCTCAGACCATGCACTGTCATGCTGCCACAACACATGTCACGTTCGGCACCCATGGCTCACAGCATGTACCCCAAAAGCATATTCCCTCCCAAATGCGAATCTGGGGCATGGCCCCCATGTTGCCATATGCGTTCCTAAGCGTTCCATTTGAACCCCAAAAGCATATTCCCTCCCAAATGCGAATCTGGGGCATGGCCCCCATGTTGCCATATGCGTTCCTAAGCGTTCCATCTGAACCCCAAAAGCATATTCCCTCCCAAATGCGAATCTGGGGCATGGCCCCCATGTTGCCATATGCGTTCCTAAGCGTTCCATCTGAACCCCAAAAGCATATTCCCTCCCAAATGCGAATCTGGGGCATGGCCCCCATGTTGCCATATGCGTTCCTAAGCGTTCCATTTGAACCCCAAAAGCATATTCCCTCCCAAATGCGAATCTGGGGCATGGCCCCCATGTTGCCATATGCGTTCCTAAGCGTTCCATTTGAACCCCAAAAGCATATTCCCTCCCAAATGCGAATCTGGGGCATGGCCCCCATGTTGCCATATGCGTTCCTAAGCGTTCCATTTGAACCCCAAAAGCATATTCCCTCCCAAATGCGAATCTGGGGCATGGCCCCCATGTTGCCATATGCGTTCCTAAGCGTCCCATTTGAACACCAAAAGCAAAGTACAAACCAGACCCAGGATGGGCCAGGAGCCCGCATACACCAGAGTCACAATAAGTAGGGGCACAGCAACACACCCATCGGCATGGCCAATCCGTCCCATGCCACATGTGCACAGCACACAGTCCCATTGCCAAGCACACACAACTACAAATGGTACAGCCACACACACGCCTCCGGGAAACCCATGTACGAGATTGCACGAACTGTGAATGTCAGACGACAAATACATACTTCGCCAGGTGCAACACAATAACAAATCTCATTCTCTCCACAGGTGACGAACTGCTGGATGCTGGGGATGGAGACAGCAGCCAGCACAGCCAGCCTACAAGCCCCCAACGAGGACACACGGATGTGGAGGATCTGTCCACCTCTTCGGACACGGACCACCAAGCAGGCCCATCTGGTGTGGCAGGGCCCAGCCGCTCCCCAGGACCCCTCCTACCCACCAACCCATCATCCAGGGCTGCTGAACATTCCCAGCCCCCTGCTGCCACTGTCGTTGCGGCCACACCCACGGTCATTGCGGCCACACCCACGGTCATTGCGGCCACACCCACGGTCATTGCGGCCACACCCACGGTCATTGCGGCCACTACCACTGCCGCAACCGCCACCATCGCCGCACCGACCACCACCGCCGCCACCACCACCACGTCTTCGCTGGCACCAGCCCCAGCGCAGGTGGTGGCCCGGCCGACTGGATCCACCCTGGGAGCCACAGCGAGGACCGTGGTGAGCAATGTGGCTAGTGGGCAGGCCGGTGGCAGCAGGACTGGTAGGAGGAGCAGGGTCAGGGAAACGCCAGCCTCCCCTGGGAGCCATGCCCTGCCTCAAATGGCCAGGAGTCCTTGGGGCCTATGAAGAGGCCCAAGGACAATGGGTCAGGTCAGCTACAGACACGCGTGAGGTGCTGGGGGTGCTGAGGTCCATGGACGCCGGTATGGGCCAACTCGTGGACCTCATGGGCCAGTGGTGGTGGTGGTGAGGTCACAGCCAGGGACAGCAGCTCCCCCTCCGCCACCACCTGCCGGGGCGCAGGGTCGAGCAGCAGTGTCCAGTTCCCCTGCGTCCACAGCCAGTGAGCACACCTCAACCACCAGCATGTCGCAAGCAGGCACCCCCTCGCAAACGTGGAAGGGGCCGTCCGAAGTGGAAACAGATCTCCCGGGAGGACTTCGCACGCTCCAGACGCAAGTGAGGCAGCCAGCCAGCCTTCCTTGACCACCCACTGCATTGACTTGGACTACGATCCCACTCCACACAGCCATCTGGATGGCATGTGTGTGTTGGACTATGGACATAGAACCAGTGGGTACACCCTGAGCATCACGCAGCCATGACCGACAGCTCATTGTCACTGCACGCACCACTTTTGTCATCACATTACACACAATCACATGTCACAGTTTGAAATAAATGCACCTCTTACACAAACTGCTGTTTGTGCCCCGTGTTTTATTTGTACGGAATACAACGGTCACCTTGGGCGGAAAGGCACCTGATGCGTGGCATGGCAATGGAACCGGAGGGCCTGTAGGGACCTAGGGGTGGGAGACAGAACAGGAGCACATTCAATGAGTGTGTCACACACCCATCACACAGTACATGTCAACAACTACAAGCAATGTTCACAGATCGCACAGAACAATAGGGCACAATGCCACAGCCACCAACAGTGGCATACAACCCTGGCCATGGAGCGTTGACACACAGCACGCAGTGAACAAACGGCCACCCTGACACAGCACACACACACCTGCACAGATACAGCCACATCAGCCGTCGTACATGGACACTCACCGTCAAGTGAAGTAGTGGGCGATGAGCTGCTGCCGCACATTACCAGCTTCCTCCTCTCCGCTGTCCTCCTCACTCGAGCTGTCCTGGTCTGCGGGCTGGGGCCCTGGTTGATCTCCGTCATCCACGATGAGGGGATCTGCTTCCGAATGGCCAGATTGTGCAGCATGCAGCACGCCACCACTATCTGGCACACCTTCTGTGGGGAGTACGCCAGCGCACCCCGGTGCGGTCCAGGCACCTGAACCTGGACTTGAGGAGGCCAAAGGTACGCTCGACCACACGTCTGGTCCTCCCATGTGCCTCATTGTAGCGATCGTCTGCTGGGGTGCGAGGATTCCTCAATGGACTGAGCAGCCATGCCCCATTCGGGTACGCAGAGTCACCTGGGTGTGAGGGACACAGAGAACCGTTGCTATTCCAACTGGACAGGGGACAGCATCGCACAACCAGCACGCTACACCACTCCACATACTCACCGACAATACAGCCACGATCCTGTTGCAGATTGGACATCAGTCGTGGCAAGATGCTGTTGCGCATTATGGGGCCGATTCCGATCTCGGTCGGAGGCGCACCCAATACTATTCGGTCGGGAAAAAAGCCATGCGAAAGCCAGTTTCCCGACCGATCCGTACAGCACACCGAACGAGCAAGTACGATGCGCACAACAGCAAAAATTCCGGCCGAGCCGTACTCACCCAAACCAGGTCCTGTTCTCCGACCGAGGCGAATCCGGAAACGCCGAATCGAGTCGCACGGAAGGGAAAATGCAGCCCCGTCCGGCCGGACAAGTACGATGCGCTTTCCGTACGCGCCGAACCCGTCGCTACGCACGGCACGTCAAAGCATCCGGGAGAGGCGCACATAAGCTCCGAATCGCGCCACAACACGATCCACGGCTACGAGACGAACACAGCACAGACGAGGACGACGCGAGGCGGCGAGGACGAAGCGAAGCGACGAGGACGAAGCCAAGCGGCGAGGACGACGCGAAGCAACGAGAAGGACGAACGACACGAACCAACCATGAATCCCTTCGTCCCGATCATACCAATATTCTACATCTACTACCGGAACAGGCACGGACGCGTACGGCGCAGAAGGTAAGTCAGACACCAACCACAAAACACATACAACACGTACACGACACATCACACACATACACTGGGAATCTGAATATACTTGCAACAGCAGCACCATAGGGCGGGATGCCCATCACCAATGCCACATATGCACACAGGGGCCTGAATGCGCGCCACCACCCCAACCCAGGGGGGCAGGATGCCCACCACTACTACCACCCTCACCCAGGGGGGCAGGATGCCCACCACTACTACCACCCTCACCCAGGGGGGCAGGATGCCCACCACTACTACCACCCTTAGCCAGGGGGCTGGATGCCTACCACTACTACCACCCTTAGCCAGGGGGCAGGATGCCTACCACTACTACCACCCTTAGCCAGGGGGCAGGATGCCCACCACTACTACCACCCTCACCCAGGGGGGCAGGATGCCCACCACTACTACCACCCTTAGCCAGGGGGCTGGATGCCTACCACTACTACCACCCTTAGCCAGGGGGCAGGATGCCCACCACTACTACCACCCTCACCCAGGGGGGCAGGATGCCCACCACTACTACCACCCTCACCCAGGGGGGCAGGATGCCCACCACTACTACCACCCTTAGCCAGGGGGCAGGATGCCCACCACTACTACCACCCTCACCCAGGGGGGCAGGATGCCCACCACTACTACCACCCTTAGCCAGGGGGCTGGATGCCACTACTACTACCACCCTTAGCCAGGGGGCAGGATGCCCACCACTACTACCACCCTCACCCAGGGGGGCAGGATGCCTACCACTACCACCACCCTCACCCAGGGGGGCAGGATGCCCACCACTACTACCACCCTTAGCCAGGGGGGCAGGATGCCCACCACTACTACCACCCTCACCCAGGGGGGCAGGATGCCTACCACTACTACCACCCTCACCCAGGGGGGCAGGATGCCCACCACTACTACCACCCTTAGCCAGGGGGCAGGATGCCCACCACTACTACCACCCTCACCCAGGGGGGCAGGATGCCCACCACTACTACCACCCTTAGCCAGGGGGGCTGGATGCCTACCACTACTACCACCCTTAGCCAGGGGGCAGGATGCCCACCACTACTACCACCCTCACCCAGGGGGGCAGGATGCCCACCACTACTACCACCCTCACCCAGGGGGGCAGGATGCCCACCACTACTACCACCCTTAGCCAGGGGGCTGGATGCCTACCACTACTACCACCCCCACTCATAGGATGGACAATGCATGACACAACAAGCACACCACAACCTAGGGAATGCAAGATTAAGACATCCCCCCACCACCATGACAAGCGTGTGAGCAGGCTGTGTCAAATGCCTACAACACCGAACATGACATTGAACATACAATGTGACCCCCTAGCACATGTGCCACACATATATGTGTGTGGCACCCACAATGCAAGCAGCCCATGACCATTGTGGCAATGGGGCCTACACCCCCATCATCACAGTGACCAAAAGGCAAGTGTGTGGTCCATAGCTGAAGCACATTTTGACCATTGTGGCAATGGGGTCTAAACCCCCATCACCACAGTGACCAAAAGGCAAGTGTGGGGTCCATAGCTGAAGCACATTTTGACCATTGTGGCAATGGGGCCTAAACCCCCATCATCACAGTGACCAAAAGGCAAGTGTGGGGTCCATAGCTGAAGCACATTTTGACCATTGTGGCAATGGGGTCTAAACCCCCATCATCACAGTGACCAAAAGGCAAGTGTGGGGTCCATAGCTGAAGCACATTTTGACCATTGTGGCAATGGGGTCTAAACCCCCATCATCACAGTGACCAAAAGGCAAGTGTGGGGTCCATAGCTGAAGCACATTTTGACCATTGTGGCAATGGGGTCCAAACCCCCATCATCACAGTGACCAAAAGGTAAGTGTGGGGTCCATAGCTGAAGCACATTTTGAACATTGTGGCAATGGGGTCTACACCCTCATCATCACAGTGACCAAAAGGTAATTGTTGACAAAGAAAGAGCTGCAACTGCCAAACTGCATGGATCATTCCTGGTCACAGAACCAAAAACTCATCTGTGGCAAAGTAGTGTATGTGTCCCATTGCAACATAAATTGGGGGAGCCAAATACTGCAGTGCAAATGAAACATTCCTTTGGCCATGTGCAGACAAACAACACCCATGGGGGCTGAGACCGTCAACAGTCATCAATGACACAATGACAGAAGTGACCATCAGAATGCAGAACCACATATTTGCACCAATGGGCACACAAATGCAGATACCCTGTGGAGACAGCAGATGTGAGGTGAACAGATACCATACCATGGCAGCAATGGGACACACAAACCATGATCACTGTGCTGACCGATGACCTAGGAGTCCCAGGGACAGCAGGGGAAACACACCAAACAACATACAGCCAATGGCACACCCAAGATATGCCAATGCAGTGGTGCAGATGCACAAACACAAACAGGCAGACCAACACTGTCATCATACACAGCAGGTGAGGGGTGGGGGTGCCAGTGTCCCCAGGCAACAACACAACACATGAGGAGAGCTGAATACCAATCATACAGATGTGCATACACTGCCACACTAAGGTAACTCATGGATCCAAATCCCCTATGTGGGCAAGCAGGCATTGACAGGTGAGAGGGAGCACAAAACACACATGTCACACAGGCAAGTAGGAACAACAACTGACACAGCAAGTCACAGACACACCACAGCACCACCCCCAGGGCCCCCACAATGTGGTGACCCTGGGCTGAATAAAAATACCACTGTGATGACAAAGCTAAATGTCGTTCACACTGTGAACCACAGTCAGGTGTCCTGAGCAACTAACTACCATCACACCTACACAAGCACAAATCAATCAGCATGGCCAGTAAGCCAAGGCCAACATGGAGGCAGGGGACTAGCCGGGCAACAACTCTCATCTGCACACACTCAAGACCACACCCCTCGACCTCCAACAATGTGCAGCAGTGAAGTACACATGCACTGGTGACATTGCACATGCACCCATGACTATTCCAGGGTGGTGGGTGGGAACCAAGGTGTAGAAACACATCACACATGGACACTCAACAAGACTCCTGAATGTCTGACACACTGCACACTACGCTGTACATGGACATGACGGCAATACCACACCGACCAATGGGATCCCAGCCACAGTCACACACCAATGAAGAAGCCAAGGTCACCCACAAAGAACACACATAGACAACAACCAACATTGCAGCCCGGACCCTAAGGAGTGCCAGCAGTCACACACACAACGTGTCACAATCACTGAAAGATAACACAAACTGGAAATCACATGACAGGGGCAAACAACAAGTGCCAAAGGGAAACCTGACTGTGACCCATCTGCGTCAGCACACAAACTCTGCCCTGACAGCAAACACACCTATGGGTGACACCCTGATGACCAGTAATGTGCCATGCACCCACATCACAGAGAACACAGGGAGAAGACTTTGGGGGAACATAGCTCAAGTCAGCAAGCATCACAAACAGGTACAACACTAGGGATCACAGCATGCGCAGATGAATGAAAGTGAACACACAGACATGCACATACAACACACACCTTGGGCGCAGGCAATGTCACACGTGTACACACTGCCATGAGGGGACTCCACTCCTGTGTGAGGAAAGCTGTGCCATATGTTGCCTCAGTAGGGCCCCATCATGTCAGCTGAGCACTTGGTCACACAATCAACAATTAGCACCAAATGAGGGCTCCCATCACATCAGCCTGGTCATGGATGTGCCAACGGAATCATCAGCACAGATCCAACACACTTGTATAGCAATGTTGCACTGACTACACGGATGAGTCCCTCCCCATTGATGCCCAAACCTGCATGTCCACTGGAGATGGCAACACGGTCAGGGAAGTAGACAAATGCAACGATGGCAGGCACAACAGATGTGCAGGGGTGGAAGCCACAGATATGAAATTGCCAATGTAAGTAGGAAACCCATTGCCAAATACTGAACACATGACACCCTCAGATGCTGCTATTGATGACATGGATACACCACATGATAGGACACATTCCGCCTGGACCACATGGGTTCCTGCACAGTAACACTTCATAATCATGAGACCAGATATCACCATCACTGCAGCAAGGGCATGGTTAGCTGCACCAACAACATGTACATCTGAAGCATGAGCACTAGAGAAAAGAAAGTTGCTTTATTCAGCATATGTGTTGTTTGATAACGACGTCCAGAAGAAATTAGAGCAAAGGCCAATGGCCAGTCCATTGTCAAAGTTCAAACAGGGTGACACTGGCAGATGTCACCCTACGCATGCCTGCACAATACCAGGGACAATCCACTAGGAGGGGCAACCGGGGGGCAGGCCAGGCACCGCAGGGACAGGATCAGGGCTCACCAGGGGAGTCAGGGAAGGGGTGGTGGGTGCTGGAGAGCCACTGACAACTGCAGTGGAGGTGTCTGACATGGTGTGTGCCGGCACAACTGGGGGGCATGACTCAGATGTCGTGGGTGCCGGCACAACTGCAGTGGACCCTGCAGATGGGGTGGACAGGTCCGCCACTGCAGTGCCCAAGTCAGACAGGGCGGTAGTGGACTCCACTGCAGTGCCTACCTCCAGGGGAGGAGAATGGGGAACAGGCAAGGTGGGTTGGACAGAGGGGGAGGACACCCTCACCACATCAGTGGCACAGACAAGCGCAGCGGGGGTGTGGTGCTGGGAGAGCAAGTGGCAGGGGGAGAAGGCCGGAGCATCTTGGGGATGGTATATCTGTGGGTGGGGGAACCTGGGGCAGGGTGTGGTGGGGGCACCTGTGCAGTGGGGGCCTGAGGGATGGAGGACGGAGACCTTGTGCCTGAGCTGCAGGGCGGTGGCGGGGTCTTGCTCTTAGCACTCCGGGGGGACTTGCGGGTGGGGGCCTCAGTCCGTCTGCGCCTGGGGGAGGGTGTCCGGGGGCGAGGGGCACTCTGCTCCGTGTGGGTGGGCTTCCTCTTCCCCCGGGATGCTGGAGCAGCTTCATCGGTGGGGAAGAGGCCGAGGTCACAGAGGAAGAGCTGCTGTGACTTTGGGGTTGCAGGTGAGGCAAGGGAGGGTGCTTTGGAGGGAGAGGGAACTGAGGACTGCGCAGTGCATGTGGATGCGTGTGTGTGTTCCAGGGCCCCATCCCCTGTGAGTCTGGCTTCAGTCCCCTGAATGTGCGTGCGTGTGCGTTTTGTCATTGGCGTGTGTGTCAGTGTGCTGGATGTGTGTGTGCTGGTGTGTGCCTGTGCCAGTGTGTGTGTGCCTGGGATGGGTAAGGTGCTGGGGAGTGTGGATGGAGCAGAGGCAGGAGGGGTGAGGGACCGTTTGAGGAGGGACACTGCTGCCGTCAGGGAGGAGTCCATGGACCTATTGCCCCTCTGTAGGTCAGACATGCCCGATGAGATGCCCTCCATGAACGACACCAGCTGAGTCAACAGCGCGGTGTGCGCATGGAGGACACTCAGCATGGCTGTCTGCCCTACATGGAGCTGGCGAAGGAGGTACACAGACTCCTCACTCAGGGCAGCAGGGGACACAGGGGCAGGGGGTGCGGTGCCTGGCCCAAAGGAGACACGCTCCCGGACATGGGAGCCTCCACGGACCTGGGGAATGGGAGCCGATGGGAGGGCGGTGGTGGTGCTGGTGGTGGCGGGGACAGCAACACTAGCTGGGGTGTGGTGGCTGCTGACACCCGCCTCCACAAGGGAGTCATCCTCCGAGTTGCTCTGGTCCTCAGCTGAGGTGGATGCTGCTGAGGACTCCTCGGTGTGGCTCCCCTCGCCCTCCGTGCCACTGGGTCCCTCCAACCACTCCTCGGCTGCTGACCCAGTCTGGCTCTCCGGCTCCTCCTGGTCCGTGGAGCTGTCCCCTTCCGTGGCCGTGGATGTATCTGCAAACAATGGGGAAACAGACAGACATCAGTCACCTGCACATAACGCACACACCACTGTGAGCACAGCACATCACAGAGCAAGCCCTGGCATCATTAGTTGTACATTGCTAAAAGTGCACTAATTGAACAGGAGAAGTCAATTGTCAGTCTGATGCCAAGCATGGCACTCACATCCCACATGGCCTTGCACCCATCTGTCTGGTGTCTGTTGGATTGCAACACCCCAGTGTTGACACATGCACCAAGTACACAGTAGTTGGACAGTGCAGAGGACACGGTGTGGACACATCACAGCTCTTGCCACTGAGTCAGTACAGGTTTACGGATGTAAGGGATGCCCAGAGTCAAATAGGAAATGCATGTGATGCATACCAGCGACAGACACCATGATGCACCCATGTCCTGATAGCCAGCGCCACTATGGTGTGCATGTAGCACATGTCACTCCCCTGCAGGATCACCAATCAGTAGACACATGCCATGGCGGAGGCATGACTGCAAAGTCATACATCACTGTCTCAGTGATGTATGACTTTGCAGCCAGACAACAACACTCTGCACTGTGTCACAATAGTAGGTCATGGGGAATGCAAGTCCTGGAGCTGCACAAGTGCACATGTACATCCCCCCACAACACATCCTCTTAACCCTCATCTGTCCAGGTCATACCTATTGGACATATGGGAGACCTGTGACACTACCCTCTGAACCTGAGCCCCTCACACTCTGCTGTGCATGGGGAACAGCTGCCTGAACTTCACATTTACATGCCCCATTCTGCATGGGCAGCTGATCAGACACCTATGTGTCACACAAGTATCGTCTCCTATGGTCACATCTCCAGTGGCATGCTGAGCCCCTACCAAGAAACTCCACAGCAGTCCTGGCGACTAATCCACAGCACACTGACACAGAGGCAGACACCTGAGGGATCAAATCACTGTGCACAATGTGTCCTCTGATACACGGGAGTGGGAGTACAGAGTGTATTGTATGGCCTGGAGTAGGCATGACTGTCCAGCCCCACATGAATGAGGGATGAGCCCTGGACTGTAGGCAGCTGGCTAAGTATGTGTGACACACGTCATATACATACTCCTGGGGCCCAAACATTGTTCCCACCCGCAGCATGGGTGTGTGCCAGGTACCCCAGCCACATGTGGTGGATCAGCTCAGCAATTGGACCACAGATCAAAGTAACACGCTGAATACATGTCAGAATACAGGCATTGTGTAAGCAATGGACCCACCCATGATGCCCACCACAGAGTCAGGGAAACAGATGCTGTCTCCCACCTTGAGTCAAGCAAACTGCAAGGACACAGTCCTAAGTGACAGAATTCCCTGCATGTAAGGGCCACACCTGGGTATCAGATGAGGAGTGGGCAGTGCACAATAGAGGGACATGGCTCCTGGACAACATGACTGCTGTACTGTGGCAGTTCAACCTGGCCCGAGGAGGGCACATAGCATGTTAGACAGAGTACACAGTGCAGTCTTTGACTCACCCCCTCCTTGCTGCTCTCTGGCCTTCAGCTGCCCATCCAGGTCTGGAAAGACCACCGCCAGGATCCTGAGCATGTGGGGGTCAGGGTCCGTGTTCCGCCCCTCCTGCGAGGAGGCGACAGCTTCAGCTGGACCCGTGCAATCCTCCGGGTCCAGCCCCGAAGGTCCTGCCACCTCTTTTGGCAGTTGCGGATCCGGCGCTTGTAGACCCCCACGGACCGGACAGCCCGGACGATGTCCTTCCAGATCTCATGCTTCCGATGGGCAGAAGCCTGTCAGGATGACAAAGTGATAAGGCCATTACTACACATGCAACATATCCGTGCATGACACAGTTGCATATACATGTCGCAATCACAGGGGCACATGGTGTACCCAGGCAGTGCACGGCTGCCCATGGACAGTTTTCCAGAAGTCACTACATGGTATCATTGCATGGGGAGTAAAACCCTGTTCAGAAGCACTGTCACTGCACCATACCTGTCCAGTGCAAGTCACTACACACTATGGGGGGTGACAACTACTCAGTGAGCCTGCTAGCCAGTGGTGTGCTGACTCTCAGCCTTGCTAGTCAGACAAAATGCACATTCAGAAAGGCAGTGCACAGAACACTCACCTGCTCCCCTGGTGTCCCATACAGCTTGCTGTACTGTGGAAGTAGGCTGTCCAGCAGGGCCTGGTTCTCTTCAAGGCTGAAGGCTGGGGCTCTCTCCACAGTACGTGCCATTGCAGGGTCCAGAGGGGCAGAGACAGCAGCAGTGCAGTGGCAGATGTCGTCCTGGAGCATGTAGTGCAGGCAAGTGGGCTCTCAGGGGAACATGCAGCAATATATATGTGCTGGAGAGGCAGATACTGTCCCTTGTGTCCAAAGTGATAGGTCCAAGTCGTTTGCATCTTCTGAATCTGGCCAATCCATGGAATAGCAGCACCAAAACACGCCCACAGCATCCTTCAAAATTTCAACTTCATGACATACATGATTTTGCAACATTGTTGTGGGTGACCAACTGATTTTCCAGCAACCGACTCGTTCGAATATTCGAAAACGCGTCCGTTGCCAGGCAAGCCCATTGTCAATGGGTGCGCACCGATCGGTCCATTGAGTTACAACGCGCACAGGGGTACAACGCGTACCCGCACACATTGAAAGCAATGGGCCGGCCGGAGGCACCGATCGGTCCATTGCTGTTCAACGCGCACAGGGGTACAACGCGTACCCGCACACATTGAATGCAATGGGCCGGCCGGAGGCACCGATCGGTCCATTGCAGTACAACGCGCACAGGGGTACAACGCGTACCCGCACACATTGAATGCAATGGGCCGGCCGGAGGCACCGATCGGTCCATTGCTGTTCAACGCGCACAGGGGTACAACGCGTACCCGCACACATTGAATGCAATGGGCCGGCCGGAGGCACCGATCGGTCCATTGCAGTACAACGCATCACTGTACATGTGACTGGCATATGTCAGCATGCCTGTCTCAGATGGACATATGCCAGCCACAGATAGCTCCCAGGGAGTGAGGGGCACACCTACATCACGACAGCCTGTCCAAACCTTATCATAAGGCATGTAAGGCTGCATTTCCTATTGTGTGTATGTTGGTGTACATGTTGTCCTGTGGGTGTCACCTGTGGGCAGCCACCCCCAGGCTGTGCATGTGTTAATGGGGACAGGATCCTGGGTGTTACGTGTACGTGACCACTGTGATGTGCAACTGTTCATATCTGTGCATGTGCCATGGTCACATTTCACAGTGGTGTTTGTGTATGTCATGTCACATACCCCGTGAGTCCCATGTGGGACGGTATGTTTGAGCCAGGGTGTCCCAGTGGCACAATAGTGATGGCCCTCCACAGTCTTTGTGCATGTAGTGTTTACAATGTCTCTGATTTCATGTGCACAATGGGAGACAGTCTCCACATCCACGTTGTGTGTGCATGGACTCTGATGTTGTGCGTGTGTGTCACAGACGTCCATGGCTCTCCTGCCATGGCAAGTGTGGCCACTACCTGTGGGGGTCATGTTTGTTTTGTTGTGGTGTACACATGATACTCCAGGTGATGCCAGTGTCCATGTGGCATTACAGGGTCCCTGGGAATGTGCCTGTCGTTGAGCTGTGGTGCCTGGGGCACATCTGTCCTCACATGTCACTGGGGGGTGACTGTGACACAGCATCATGATATCCAATGGGCCAACCTGGGACAAATTGATGCCACCTGTAGGACCGTGTTGACAGATGTCGGCCATGTATGTACCATACATGTCGTTCCGGTACTGCACACTTCATGTAGTTGTGCCTCATGATGATGTATGTTGGGATCTTGAGTGTGTTCAATGCCGCATATGTGGGGTGACTGACGATCTTGCTTACTTCTCCTCTGCACTGCAGGGCTCCTGCTGTCCATCGGCCATTCCCAGACCTGGCAACGATGGTGGAACGGGACAGCATCCGACGGTACCGCTTCACCAGGCAGCTGATTGAGGATTTGGCAGTGCAGTTGTCCCCACATTTGCAGCCTGGCCGGCCGTATCCTACAGCGCTGACCCCCAAGGTGAAGGTGATGGCAGCCCTACACTTCTTTGCCACCGGTACCTTCCAACATACTGTGGCGTCTGCTGGTGGGATGTCACAGACCATGTTCAGCCGTGTGCTCCGCGATTTCTTGGCGGCAATGTTGCTCTTCCTGAACCGGTACATCTATTTCCCTAGACTGCGACGACTCACTGACGTGAAGAGTGACTTTTATGCCCTGGGGAGGATGCCGCATGTCATTGGCTCCATTGATGGGACACATGTGGCTTTGGTACCACCACAGGCCCAGGAGCAGGCCTACAGGAACCGCAAGCACTACCACTCGGTCAATGCACTGGTGGTGTGTCTTGCAGACATGACCATCACACACGTGTGTGCCCGTTTCCCTGGTTCAGCACACGATGCCTTTGTGATGAGGAGTAGTCGCATCCCCAGGTTGATGGCACAGATGCAGAACCAGCGTGCCTGGCTTGTCGGTGTGTACTGACTTTGTGCCATTGTGTGTGATCTGATCTGTAGTATTCCGCCCACTTTTCCAAGTCAGCTGATGTGCACTTGTCTGTCCGTAGGTGACTCGGGATACCCCAACATGCCGTGGTTGCTGACACCCCTCAGGAACCCTGTGACACCTGCCCAGATGCGCTACAATGAGGCACATGGTCGGACCAGGAGAGTGATTGAGCGGACCTTTGGTCTCCTGAAGAGCCGCTTCCGCTGCCTGGACAAGACCGGAGGGTCCCTCCCATATGCCCCTGCGAAAGTGTGCAAGATTATCATCGTCTGCTGCATGCTCCACAACCTGGCAGTGCGGAAGGAGTTGCCTCTCATCCAGGATGACGATGACCAACATCCGCCACCTGTGGAGGATCCTGGCCTGGACCACGATGCCAGTGACGATGATGATGATGATGGTGATAGTGATGTCCGCACACAGCTCATCACCAACTTCTTTAGCTGAATGTGAGTATCCTGAGGTGTCATGTGAATGATGTGAGTTGGCATGATGTGTGGGTGGTGCTCTGGTGCTGTTGGAGTGTGTCCATGGGCTACTTGACAGGATGTGTGTTGCGATGTGTGGTGACAGGTGGGCTGTACTCCCCAACAGTGTTGACATGCTAACTTGGTTCTGGGTGGGTATCTTGTAACATGTATTGTGCATGAGTTTTGCTGTTCTGTCCTGTACTGCATTGCTTTTGACTGTGTGTCATTTCTGTCCTTCACAGGGTACTTTCAGATTCGTTTGGTCAACTGTGTCCACCGACAACGTGATTGCACATCCAGGCTGGTAGCTGTTGTGTCCCTACAGGTGATGTGCGCCACACCCATGGACTTCCTTCTGTCTACAGTTGTTGACTGTGTGCCCGCTACCAGGTGGGGTTACCTTGCATCTGTAGTGGTTACGGCATGTTGCTACTGTGTAATAAACCTGTGCTTCACTTAGTGATGTGCGTTGTCTGTGGTCACACATTTGACTGCCATTTGCTTACTGCACCTGTGGGCTACTTGACTACAACTGGGAATGGGTGTGGTGTCTGTGCATTGCACCGTCTTCCCTGGCAACATCAGTGTAGGCAATGAGTCAGATGGCCTAGGTGTGTATGTGTTGTGTAGCCCTGGTGGTGTGTCTCCCTCATATGTGTCACGTTGCCTGTACTCACATGCCTGTGTTGTCCTTGCTGTTGCAGTTCGCATACACAGTGTAATTTTGCTGTTCATCATCCCCATAACAGCACCCACGTTGGAATCACGACAGAGGCAAGTATGGTGTATTATTGTGTTTATTGTGATACATCTGTGATAATAGTGCATAGGATGGATTGTGCTGTACATGAATCTTGCAATCCCAAGTTCCTAGATGAATAGAAAGTCCAGGTAGACAGGATCCCCAGTATCGGGGCCACAGTTGTCTGACACATTGTTCCAACTTGTACTCCCCATGCAATGTGTGGGAGTAGTGTTGCCATCAACAGGGTGAACAGTCTGTGCACAAAGGCGAGAATCCAGAACAGGTTCAGGCTTCCTGGGAGTTGCGCTTGGCCATCAGCCTCTCACTTTCCCCTCCTCGGACGACCCCTCTTCTTGGGGGGGGGCCCTCAAGTGCAGGCTGCTGCGGTGCAGGGGACTCTCCGCCAGAGTCCTCCTCCCTCCCTGTGGCAGTTGCAGTTTGTTCGGCACCAGATGTTGTTGGCACACAGGGAGGTGTGGACTGGTTGCTGTTCATCTGGCGGAGGCATTGTAAAATGTCCCTGTGCACCGCCGTCATCTCATGTAGTACATCCCACTTGGACTCCACGCTGGTCATGTGGGAGTCCACACGTGACATGTGTGACTCCACGTGGGACATGTGGGAGTCCAAGCGGGCATGATGGGCAGCCTGCTGCTGTTTGATGTCTCTGAGGAGCCCCACTACCTGGCTGAGCTCTCCGGTGCTGGACTGGTATGCATCAGCTATGCGTACCAGTTGTGGGTCTTCATGCACACCAGCAACGTCTGCAAGCAGCGACCTCTGTCTCCCACCCCTCCCACCACCCCTGCTGACATGTGCAGTGTGTGCAGTTGCACGCACAGATAACCCTGGTCCACCTTGGGGGTTGGTGGTGGTGGTGGTGTCCATGGCCCCAGGTTGGTCCAGGGTCACTGCGCTGGTGTTGTTCCTTATTCTGTCCATGTCGGCAGGGATGGTATTCGTGGTGACAGTCGTTGGAGGGGTGGGTGCAGGGGGTGCAGCTGGTGGACCTGCTGGTGCTGCAGCTGGTGGTCCTGCTGGTGCAGCATGTTGACTTGCACCGGATGTGCCAGGTTGTTCTTCATCGTCCGAGGAGGACAGAGGCTGTACGACGCCAGTGAGCTCGGCATCCTCTTGAGCCTGGGACTGGGACTCCTCAGCGTCTGCTGCTGTGTCCCTATCATCACCTGTTTTTGGGAGACACAAACAATGTATGTCATGTTTCTGCAGGCATCAGTGGTTGACACACCTGACAGTTGTGACTGTGCCTCGGGGTGCGGGCCTGTACATTGTATTGTCCTAAGTCGTCACAGTCAGGGGTTGATATTGGTGTGGCACATTGTCCTGCATTATTTGGGCATTTCTATGTATTCTCTGGGGTGTGAACATGGTCTGCATTGATTGTGTTTGGTTGACAGCCAGACCTCCTTCCCACCCACCCACCCACCCAGTCAGTTATCCCACCATGGAACGTGCTTGCATTGCAGGGAGTGGAAGTTGTCTCTCAGGATGTCAGTCAGTGGTGTCCTGCTGTTTGTTGGTGCACAGTTGCCAGCAGGGCCTTGTGCTCCCCACAGCAGTAGCCAGTGTCAGCCATCTTGTGAGTCCTTCTCCACTCCCTGTGATGTGAGCATGGTTCAGGGTGGTGTTGATGGGCCAGTTGTGAGGCTGAGCAATGTCTGTGACTACGACTCCCATCATGCTATTGCCTCCACCCCCTTCCCAGCATGCCCATGCTTCCTTCCTTTTGACTCTGCTTCCCTGTGGGGTGGGGTGGCTGTGCTGACAGGATGGCTGGGAGTGTTGTCCTGGCAGTTGTTTGGCTAAGAGTCCCAAGAGTGTCCCTGTGCTTCACACAACATAACCCAGGGTGGTGGTGCTTTGTGGGATCTTGTGTTAGGATGGAGGGCATTGCATTCTACCAGGTGGGTACTGTGGAGTTTGTGTTGGGGGGTGTGAGGGGAGGTGCTGGTGACTATGGTCAGTGCTGCAAGTCCCCCTTCCCACCCAGCCAGCCAGATATCCCACCATGGAACGTGCTTGCATTGCAGGGAGTGTAAGTTGTCTCTCAGGATGTCAGTCAGTGGTGTCCTGCTGTTTGTTGGTGCACAGTTGCCAGCAGGGCCTTGTGCTCCTCACAGCAGTAGCCAGTGTCAGCCATCTTGTGAGTCCTTCTCCACTCCCTGTGATGTGCGCATGGTTCATGGTGGTGTTGATGGGACAGTTGTGGGGGGGCAATATGTGTGACTGCGACTCCCATGATGCTATTGGCTACACTGACTTGGCCAGCATACACAGAATTCCTTCCTTTGAGTGGTCTTCACTGTGTGTTGGTGTTGTTGTGGTGGCTACATGTGTGGATGTGTTTGTTGGTTCTATTTGTGCCACTGCCTAGCTGTAGTTGTGGTTGTGTTTGTACATGTGTTGGCACAGTTGGATGTGACTTTTTTGATGGCATGTGTTGTGTTTCTCTGACTGACATACACATTTTGGGATGATTCTGTTCTGGTTGCTGTGTGATTGCTATGAGTGCATGGTTTGACTCTCCCCTTGACAGTGATGTGTGTGTGTTTTGTGGCAGTATATTGTGTACATTTGTTGTGTACTCACCAGGCTCTGGGATGTCCTCTAGTCCATATATGCTCACTGGCGGTAGGATGGCCCGCACCTTCTCCTCCCAGGGCCTGAGGTATATTGGCTTGGCAGGAGGGCCACTGCCGGTGTGTTGGCTGTTGATGTAGTCTTGCTTCAGCAGTTTCCGTACCCTCCTGCGCACGTCATACCACCTGTTCTGGATGTCGGTCTTTGTGCGCCGACATGGTGATTGGGCGTTCACCCTGTTGATGATCCTCTCCCACATCTTGGTTTTCTGCGACATGGGGGTCTGTTGGACCAATGTGCCAAACAGCTGTGGCTCTACCCTGAGGATCTCGTCTACCAGGACTTCCAATTCACAATCTAGGAACTTGTGATTCTTCTTGGGGGGCATGGTGATGGGTGGTGATGGTGGGTGATGTGTGTGTTGGTGTGCAGGTGAGGGTGTGTGGGTGTGTGTTGTGCTGGGTGTATGTGAGGTAGGTATTTGTTGGTGTGCTGCTGGTGTGTGGCTTGTGTGAGGGATGAGCTGTGGGTGTGTGGTTGCTTTCTCTTGGGTGCTGGCAGTGGAATGGCATTTGCAAAGGCTCATGGTAGTGATTTGTGTCCTTTATATAGGTGGAGTTGTGGGTGTGTCTTTGTTCTCTGTCCCCACCCCCCCAGTATTTATTGGCTTGGTAATTGCTTGTTTGGCCTTTTTTTGGTTGATTTTTCCTTTGTGCTGTTTGTGTATGTTGGAAACGTTCTTGTGACCGAGTCGGACCATGCATTGGTCTCGTACGGTGTTTTCCGTTTCGTTCACGCTGTGTTTGTGCAGTTTTGTATGCTGCGTACGCGTCGGTCGCGGTGTATTGTGTTGCTTCGGCTCGGTTTTGTATGCGTGTCGGTCGTACGGCTTGTCCTCCGTCCGACTCGGTCGTGTTTTTCGCGCCTTGCATCGTACTTTGCGGGTTGGAGTTGGCGGGTACGATTCGGTCGGATTTGTTCCGGGTGCGTGTCGGTCGGTTGAATTCGCGTGTTTTTCCGGCCGGATTGCTATTTTCCGAGCGGCTCGGTCGGTCGGCTTGGTTTCCTGACATGTCGGTCGGATTTATCGCGGCTTGCATCGTACTTGGCGTGTCGGGCGCCACTGGTACGTGTCGGTCGGTAATTTTTCCGGCTCCGAGTCGGTCGGTGCTTTTTCCGGCCCGAATCGGAATCGACCCCTATGTGTGCGTCATGGGCCGAGCCTGGGAACTTTGCACACATGTGGGTGATCACCATGTCCGCAAGGCACACCACTTGCACATTCAGGGAGTGCGTGTGCTTCCTGTTGCGGTACAGGTGCTCAGTGGCCTGTGGTGGAACAAGGCCAACATGTGTGCAGTCAATGGCTCCAACGACGTGTGGGATTCTGCCAAGGGCATAGAATGCACCCTTCACTGCCGCCAATTCACGAGTCCTGGGGAAGCGGATGTACCTGTTTCGGTACAGCATCATGGCTGCCAGTACATCCCTCAGCACCTTGCTGAACATGGGCTGGGACATCCCTCCTCCACTGCCCACTGTGTGCTGGAATGACCCAGTGGCGAAGAAATGCATGGTGGCCATCACCTTAGCCGTGGGGGTGACAGCTGTCGGATACACCCTGCGGGGACGGAGATGGGGTTCCAACATGGCACACAGTCGATGCAGGGTTGGCCTGTCCAGCCGAAACTTCCTAATGACCTCTGTATCGTCCATGTCCGCCAGCAATTGGTATGGGCGGTCAATGTTCGGTCTCCGCCTAGGGAAATTGGCAGTGGACACATGTCAAAGCAACACAACACATAGCAATTTCGCATACACATCACTGACATGACTGAGCAAGCACATGAGCCACAGCCCAGCTGTCAAGCTGGGACGGCACGGCCACAATACACTTACACAGGTCTCCCAACAATGGCAATGGCTAGTGATACAAACCACTGCCATGTGCATGCACATGGGGATCTAGGCCCCAATGACTTGCGGGGCGTGCTGATGGGGACTGACTGAATATTCGTCAAGCGGCAACGCCACGGCAACATGAATGTCTGCTGAGCATGGAACTGCTTCCGAGGCTGGATGAGTATGGCACACGACGACGACGATATGGGCACAGGCTGAGCGGCCAAAACAAGTGGGACCTGTGGCACGAGGGGATATGAGACAGTAGTAGGTGTCAGCACTGCACCCTATGTACAGCACTGTACGGATCACACCTCCCGAAACATTGACAGGTGTCCACATTGACAGCCCCATGCCAAGACGGCTGTGTGCTTGCAGTCACACGTCACAGGTGAGAGGTTACATTGCACGTGCCAGGTGGCAGACGTACATAGTGGGAGCTGGCATGTGTGTGCATGTGTCTCCTGTTCAGGATCCACCAGATGGGCGCTGACTCTGTACTGACCATTGGACACAGCATGTTCCGTGGAAGGCTTGTGTGTGTGGGATGGTGGCACTGGATGTGCCTCCGTTGGGTGGGGGCCATGCACAGGGCGGGTACGTCGATGATTGCGCATTGTTGGTCACGGTGGGTGCACCCACTAAGATGTGTTGCCCTGTGTTCAATTCCTATGTCCGCATGATGATGGACTGTAGATGTGGGCAGACTACACATTGGTCGATGTGCTGTCTATATGCATGTGCCTTCACACCAGGCACAGCTGCCCCTGCACATGTGACCCCTGCTGGACTCGCTGCTGGGTCTGTGGAGCTGATGCACCTTCTGTGCGTGGGGCGGACAGCTCTCCTCACTTCCCTCATTGCGCATGTCATGACTTTGCCGCAGGTGACATGGATCATGGAGGGCCCACATGTACGCGTGGGTAGGCTACACATGATTGTTCACTGGTCGCCACCCCCAGTCAGTGTTTCGAATGGGAAGGTTGTCGTGCTGGTGGTAGGTTCGATGTGGCGGATGGGCGGGCCTAGGTGCGGGCTTACATTCCGGACATGGGGGGTAGTTGGATTGGCGACTAGTTGCAGTACACACGGGACACGTCTCTTCCTTTCCACATCTGGGTCATCCCTTGTACTCACTGACAGTGATACAGTCATCTTCGCCCCAGCCCTCATGTCCTCCCCTCGCTCCCCCAATATGCATGTGCACCTGCGAGGCTAGCGCTTGCACAGGCAGCCCCAAGCTCGCACCAGAGAGGGCAAGGAGTGTATGTGTGGGTCCAGTTGCACGAGTGGGCTGTCTCAGGGTATGATGTGTTGCGGGACGCCGTCCACCTGCGTGGTGCCCCAAATGGAGACCCGGCCTGCATGGACTATGCATCACAGTCTTCGCCTTCCGGATCCGCCACCTGCGACACCCAGTGGCTGTGGCTGCCCTTGCGGCCAGGCCGCGTCCGTCTGTGACTGATGGCCCACACATTCACTCTTTGGCCTCTCTGGGGAGGGCTCGGGGGTGGTGGCGCACGCGCTTGCACTTAGTCGCAATGGCATGTGGCGTGGTTGGTATAATGGGCAATGGATGGGATGGTGCGAGCCACCTCCCGTGACGTCAGTGCTGCTCGTGCTGTGGTGCGTCCCCCTACACTTCCATTTGACTTGTGCCATGCTAGACGTTGAGGTTCTATTGCCTGCGTGATATGACCAGGAGGAGCGCGAGGAGACCTCTCACACACCATGCTCCACTGCCATCCCGTGCCCTGTATCGCCTGTGCGGATTGACTATGTTGGGGTTACACCTGGTCGACTGGGGCTGTGTGTGCCTTGTCAAGGGGCATGGCGGGCGCACAACAGGATCCAGCTGGTCCACAGAGGGTGGGCTGAGGTGCGCCTGGTACCGCTTTGTACGTGTGCCCGGCTGCTGTGCACACACGTGTTCACTCCCCCGACAGGTGTCCTCTCACAATGCCCAGGGAAGCGGTGGTGTACTGTTCATGACCCCTCCCAACACGGCGTGCTCCAACTTGGCATGTGCGCATCTACCCGTCACACCCACCCACCTGAGCACTGCGTCCATACGACTTCACACGACACATGTGTGTCTTCCACAGTTGTGCTACTCATTTGCGTTGACATCCAATACCAGTGGACTACATGGTCATGTCACGACTGCCGTGTACTTCACATACTCTCATCCTCTCTCATTCGTACTTGTGAAATGAGTCAGCGGAGACAGTTTTGGTTTCAAACATTATATTGAGTCTTCTGTCCTCTGTGATGCAGTATAGTGGACACTACTGGCAGCGGAATACATGTTGAGGATATGCTGAGCATGATTGCAAATGGGATAGGGTGTGGGGTTACATGTGATTGGCTGTTGCATGTGGGATGTGGGCTTCAGAGTTACATCTGCTTGGCCAAGGCTGTGCTAATGTACATTTACGTATAGCTGCGGAGCTGCGGACTTTGACACAGACGGTATACATGTAGCCTACCAGACCGCTTGGCATCATGGGCACAGTCCATCTCAGTTCCATGTGACAGGTTTGCTGCGGTTGTTCCTCATGCACGCGTGCATGTGAGATGACATCAGGGCATGTGCTTGCGTGCATGCAGTGGCGTGCCACTTGTTGTTGCACTGTGGTGGTTACTGGACATGTCACAGTCACTGGGGTCGTGTTGTTGTTGTATGCACTTGTCGTCCATGCAAAGGTCCTGGTATGGGATTCCCGGGGCGGGGGTGGGAGGGGTGCAGCACCCACAGACTCCAGGCGACCTATTCATGTCCACTGAGCGGTGTGTGTGTCCATGGGCGCTGGATCCATGTCGTGTCCTGGTTGTTCGTGCAGTTCCGTCCATGTGGGTGCGATACACAGACCCCATGCCACTGCCTCCCACGATGCATGCGGTGTTCCTGGATGTGATGGGGAACAGTGTGCATGTCCCGGTCATATCCGATGTCATGGCGATGTCGTTGATGGTGTGGTTACAGTTGCCGGTCGTTTGGTATGGCTGTTGTGGTGGTGACTGGCCAGTCCGTGCGGAAGCTAAGCATGGGTGCGGGGTTGGACATCATAGGTCAATCGGGGAACCTGCGTTGTGGTCCGACGAATTTACAGGTTGTCAGGTATGCGATGCCGTCCAGCAGGGCTTCCATGTCATTGGTGGTGTACATGTTTGCCAGCCAATGTAGCGGATGGTGGCTGTCAAGGTGTTGTTCGTAAGTTGTCCCTTGGAGGACCATGATGGGGCATGCTGGGTGACATTCGATGTAGCTGTTCTCGATGATCCGTCGTGTGGAGGCACAGTGGTCCCATTTCAGTGCGGGTGCGATGTTGGCCACATACGCCATGCCCCCATAGGCAGAGCAGGCCCTGTCGTGTGCGTCCAGAGGGAGGAGTAGTGGTAGCAGGTCCGCCTTTAGACATGCCGGGTTGGAGAGGCATATCTCCACGGGATGCTGGTAGGGACACCTCCGACAGTAGAAGACGGGCATGACGCAGCTGAACAATGTGATGCGGTAAGTCAGTCGGTAACTTACGTTCAGCAGGGACAGGAGATCGCATCCCAATATATGTAACAGGTTGGTTTTGTACAGCTTGAGCTGTCCGGCGTAGTTGGGTAGGTGTGTTGCGGTTGCCATTTCGCAGCGGTGCGTTGTGGTGGCGTGCTCCGGCTGTGTGTGCAGTCTGCAATGTGCACGCTCCGAGGTTGCTGTGAGCTCTGTGTAGTCGTAGGGAGACAGGACTTGTGTTCTGTTGGCTTGTTTGGAGGACACGGGCCCTCATCCCACATGCTTCTCAGACAGTTCAAGGTCAGTGATGTGTGACTCCTTCCAATTAACTTGCATGTGGCCGACATGGGGGAGTGTTTTCTTCTTTCTTCCCCGTCCGTTGTGTGCTTCTGTGATATGCGCTATCTGCCCTGTGGTCGGTCTCCTTGGCATGCCTGTGTTGGTCTATTCTTGGACAATGGCTGTATTCACCGGCTTCTGTCGTAGGGCTGTGGTTTCGGAGTTGGAATGGAAGGTCATTCAGTGCTGTCTGCTCTCCCTTGTGTGGGCGGCAGGCTGCCTTTCCGCTCTGCGTTGGGCCTTGTGTGTGAATGTTATTCTTGGGCCACCTGTTGTCGGTCCCCGGGCTCTTTGGTGTTCCGTTTTATATGTCTTGTTCATATGTGCAGGGTGGTATGGGTGTTTCAGTGTGGTACTGGCGTTCCTCTTCCCGAAGGGGCCCTGCTTCTCCTAGTTGGTGTTGCCGCCGCTGTGTGCTACGCCATGTTTGTTACACTGGGGTGTGTCCTGCTGTTGCGTGACTTCACTGACATGTGTGTGTCGGTTGTGTGGCGTTGGGTGTTGTCCGTGAATTGGGCGTTGGGGACATGTCTGTGGCAGGCCTGTCACGTGTCATGTGCGTTCGGGGTGGGGCTGATGTGTGTGCTGCTTGGTTGTGTCCCTGTGTCTGTGTGCGACGCATGCATGGCGCTGCGGTTGGCCTCTGCGTTGTGCGCATGTGTGGCGGCGTCATCGCCGCTTTGGGGCCGTGACGGGGTCGTTGGTTCCTAGTCCCAGGTGGTGTGTACACATGTGTTACGCGATGTTACGATTTGGCCTGTGTGTCATATGTGGATGCAATGGTGGATGTGTAGTGTACACGCGCTGGTGGGGGGTTGTCCGCTTTTTCCGCCCTTGCACTGTGTGCGCTGTTTGCGTGCACTTGTTGTGTGTGTGCCTACCTGCGTCTCCGCGGTACGTTGCGTCCTTGGTGGTGCATCAGCAGGAGCATGGGGAGGGCCTGCAGTGCTGGATTCATGCTCGGGGAGCCGCTTCTTCGTTGTCCGTGCTCGGCGTCCGTGTTACCGCTTCAGTTTGTCGTACGGTATCTCTTGGCCGTGGGAGCCGTTTGTTTGCGGCATCGTAATTTATACGCCGGGCGGGACGTGTTTCGTCGGACGGTGTGTGTCAATTGGGCTGCGCCGCTCCGTGTACGGGCGCACTTTGATGGCGGACGGTGTTGCTGGCTTGCCGGCGGTGTTTGGCCTACTTTTCGCATCGTAATTGGGCGGGCGTGTGGACTGCTGCGTGCCGGCGGTAACTGGTGGTTTTTGCATCCGCCAGCACGGCGGTTGTGCTTCCGCCCGCCATCGTAATGACCCCCTTAGTTTCTTTAGTGTTGTGGAGGGGATGTGGTCATTGAAATGTGAAGTTGGTTTCATAGATAGTAAGACCTTGTGGACCTCTTCCTCTGTTAGTGTTTTGAACTCGCACCAGCTTGCTTGATTTTTGGTCTTGGAAGGGTAGTTCATCATTGGCTCCATCACCTGGCATGTAGGGTCATCCATGGGATGGCGATCATTGACTATATTGTCCTACGCACATTCCTACACGATGCAGGATTACGCGGCAAAGCCCTGGACTGGACCACCTCCTTCCTCACCGACAGAACCCAGAGGGTCCGCCTCCCCCCATTTCGTTCTGAAGCCACCAAGATCATCTGCGGTGTGCCCCGAGGATCATCCCTCAGCCCCACCCTTTTCAACGTCTACATGGCACCGCTCGCCAACATCGTCCGTTTGCACTGCCTCAACATCATCTCTTACGCCGACGACACTCAGCTGATCCTCTCACTCACTAAGAACCCCGCCACCGCCAAAACCAACCTCCACGAAGGAATTAAGGCAGTCGCCAACTGGATGCAGAACAGCCACCTGAAACTCAACTCAGACAAGACAGAGGTCCTCATCCTCAGCCCCACCCCCTCCGCCTGGGACGACTCTTGGTGGCCAGCCACCCTGGGAGCTGCACCCACACCCACCAACCACGCACACAACCTGGGGTTCATCCTGGATTCATCGCTCTCAATGACCCAGCAAGTCAACGCCGTCTCCTCCTCCTGCTTCAACACCCTCCGCATGCTCCGCAAGATCTACAGATAGATCCCCACCGGAACCAGAAGGACGGTCACCCAGGCCCTCGTCAGCAGCAGACTGGACTACGGCAACGCCCTCTATGCAGGAACCACGGCCAAACTCCAGAAAAGACTCCAACGCATACAGAACGCCTCCGCATGCCTCATCCTCGACATTCTCCACCACACCCACATCACCACCCACCTGAAAGACCTGCACTGGCTCCCAGTCAACAAGAGGATCACCTTCAAGCTCCTCACCAATGCTCACAAAGCGCTCCACAACACCGGACCAGCATACCTCAACAAACGTCTCACCTTCTACACCCCGAACCGCCAGCTTCGCTCAGCCGACCTCGCCCTCGCCACCATCCCACGCATCCACAGGACCTCCACCGGCGGCAGATCCTTCACCTACCTCACCGCCAAGACATGGAACACCCTCCCCACACAGCTGCGACAGACCTAGGACCTGCTGACCTTCAGGAGACTTCTCAAGACCTGGCTGTTCGAGCAGTAGCTGCACCCCCCCTCAGCGCCTTGAGACCCTCACGGGTGAGTAGTGCGCTCTACAAAAGACTGATTGATTGATTTATTGTGAACTGTGACTGTTGGTTGCAATTTCATTTTCGATTTCTAAGATCTTTTCATTGAAAAATGAAGAGAACGCTTCACATTTTTCCACTGTGTTATTACTGAGCTTGGTTACATTGATTGCCCCCGTTTGTTGGTTGACAATTTCAAACAGCCGTCTTGGGTGATTCCTTGCATTGTCTAGTTGGGATCTGATGTACGATGCTTTGACTTCCCAGATGCGTTTTTTGTAGCTGTTTCGTCGTTCGCGTAGTTTGCTCAGCAGTAATGTTGTGGGTTCCTGTCTCCATCTTCGCTCCGCCTGTCTAAGACTTCTCTTTTCCTCATTTAGGCTTTGAGTGAACCAAGGTTGGGAAGGTTTGACTCTTTGTTTCTTGAGTCTCAGGGGTGTTACTGCCTCCAGTATATTTGATATTGTTTGGTTGTAGTGTCCCGTTAAGTCGAGCACATTCTGTTTTGATGCTGGAGGGGTGAGGTTTGTTTTGCACAATTCTGTCAGTTTCACCTTATCCATGTTTTTAGTGTCTCTGACCCAGTACTTTTGTTTGGTTATTTGCCTTTGGAGGTCTGTGTGTGCGTAATTAGGTGGAATAATATTGAGTAATGATCAGACCAGTCGATGGGTGTTATTGAGTCTATTGGCAATGCCCCTTCTCTGGGTATGATTAGTTCGAGCGTTGAACCTTTGTTGTGTGGGGGGCTTGTGCAAGATTGGGTCAAGTTTTGATCATCTAGGAATTGTATAAGGGTAGAGACCTGTGTATCATTCTCATCATTCCAGTGAAGGTTAAAGTCACCAAGAAAAATAGCATTGGGGTGTAGCATGGAATGTATTGTGATTGTTTCCATTATCTGTTCAATGAACAGCTGGTTGTCTCCTGGAGGGTGATAAAGGAGGTGTACTTTGGCTAGTGATTTCTCTGCTGTGTAGATTTCTGCACCCATGTACTAACAGTATGTGAGATTGTCTACAGGGAAGGTTTTGACATGAAGGGAGTTCTTGTGAATGATTGCAATCCCGCCTCCCGGTTGATGCTGTCGGTCGAGGTGTTGGATGGTGTAGTTTGGAGGAACGGGTAAGTCAAGCATGGGTGCGGACCATTGATTTAGCCAGGTTTCTGTCAGGAAAAGAATATCCAATTCATGGTGAAGAATAGTATCGGCAATGTCTGTAGCATGTTTGATTGCTGATCTGCAGTTTAGTAACATGCATTTAGTGGCCGGATTTGAGAGGGATGAGGGATTGGGATTTAGTTCCCTAGGGATTTCAATTAGGTTTTCATATTTTGTGTTGTGTCTTTTTTCCCCGAGGAATTTGCCTTTCCTTGAAATCCAAGGTCTGTATGTTGAAGACTTGTGTATTGAATGGAGGAGAGGGGTCGTTGTAGTATAGAAGCAAGGATTCAATGTCTTTCGTAGATAGAAGGTTCTGTGCTCTCTTGGGTCCAATAATGGATGCCTAAGGTTGTGTGCCATAGCTAATTGTTGGAAGTGAGAGGTTGTTAGCTATAGTGGTTACTGTGTCTCGAATGCTTGTCTTAATCTCTAGGCCGGCTAGTGAGGTTTCTTTGATGATCGAGTATGCTATGTTTACTCCATTAATTAGGTTTTCAATTTTGTGTTCCAGCTTGCTCAGCTGGGCGTTCCAGTGGGTGGCCTGATTGTGTTTGCTGAGTGAGTCGTATTTCGTGGATTTTTTTACGTTTGCCTCAGTCTGATGACCATCTCCAAGGCTTGATCCTGGTGAGTGATTTTTGTAACTTGTGTTTTCTGGAAGTGGTGATCGACTTATTGTATGTGGCTTTAAGCGCCTGTGTGCTGGATGGTTGTCGTAGTGGTTTTTTTTTCTGTGTCATCGAATAAGGAGGGTTTGTTTCTTTGAGTCTTCTGGTACCCTGGGCAAGGTGTGCAAGTAATGGACTTATTGAGGGTGGCAATGTGTGGTTCTTGTGTCCCAGTGGTCAACTTCATTTGGGGGTCCTTGCACATCTTTGCTCCGTAGGGGTGAAGTTCGATGTTCCTTTTGTATATGTCATACTCGTCTTTGTGGGTCTCTTTGACTCTCCGTTCTTCCCTAATGTTTGTTGTTGTCATCTGGAGAGGTGGCCCTGAGGTAGGTCTGGAATGAGAGCGACTGGAGTTTGACTCAGATCCTTAAACATTTTTGTTGTAATTGTAGAGTTGTTGCTGTTCCTCGTGAAGTGGTGGTTTAGATGATTGACAACTGGGGTTTGACTCAGATCCTTAAACGTTTTCATTGTTATTGTAGAGTTGTTGCTGTTTCTCATGAGGTGGTGGTTTAGATGATTGACGACAGCTGGAATACGGTCTTGGTTGTTTGTGTTGCGGTGCGGGTTTAGTTGGAATGAATTCATAGAGATTTGGGGCGTGGAATGGATCATTTTTGTAGAGTTTTCCATTCTGAGAGTTTGTTGATTGGACTGCCTATCTTGGGACATGCTCTGGGATGAGATGGCTCTCGTGTGTGCACTTAGTTTGGGCAACCATTGATCGAAGATTTCGAGGTCAGGGTCCGATGCTGGTACCAGTATGATGCCATTCTTGTAGATTGATATTGCCCCTTCTGCCTTGAATGTTTGGGAGGGGGAAATACAGTTTGAGACCATGTGGTATTTTGGTGGATTTAGATACCTGTAGGACTGTGTGTATCGATTTTCTCCACCTTGATGTACAACGTGTGAAGAAGATCAGGTCTGATTTTATTGCTCCTTTCTTTAGGCAAAAGTATGAGTCAGTGATTAGTGTTTCTGGGTTGGTTTTTAAGAGTCTGTGTTTGCACTGTTTAGCAGCATTCTTGGAGAGATTTGGTGGGTAATGTATTTTGAGGGAGTTGGGTCCGTATTCCGAGAAGCATCTATCTAGGGCCTTGATTTGCGGTTGTGCCATCTTGGAGTAGAGGTTGCTTGACACTGCGCGTTTTGTGGTGTTGCGTAGAGGTCTGAGGTCAGGTAGTATTCACAGAAGTAAGCCTAACATGAATTATTTCATTCGCCCTTACTTTATCGAGTCTAATCCCAGGGGTGGAGAGTTTCCCCAGTCTGCTAATCAAATTCTTCGCTGTAACGTAGGTAACCACCCAGTACCCCAAATTATCATGTGTGTTAAGGCAGGGGAGAGTTATTTATTTATTTAATTCCTACTTCCTTTTTTTTTTACTAGAAATTATGAACTTCTTCCTTTTATTATAACAACCCCCTTACCATTACAAGATGGCCGTTCCTAGAGGCTAGGGAGGTTTTCTCGAGTGGGCCTGTAGTCATATTTTACTTTCAGTGATTGCATGATCCTTGGATTCCAGTCCTCTGTCTATTTCAATGACCAAAGTCAAATATTTACAGTCCTTCCTTCTTTTCCCTTATTAAACAGGTCATCAGCCCCAAGACCTGTTACAGTTTCTGTGCTCCCAAGATGGTATTCATTTTGATTTTGATGTAGAAGTTAATTCCCTATGTATGGGGGCTGATAGGGACCCACAAAATGGAAGCAGAACTCAATCACCTGAAAGCCCCTGAACGAAAAGAAACAGAGGCCTTTCGGCCTTGATGCCCTTTGTTTTGATTTGGGCTGAAGACGGGGGAGGAGCCGCATCACTGATCTCCACAGTCATGGCAGATCCCATTGATCAGCTGTGCAGCCGCGCTGGAGAACAATGGCTACCCTAGGGCCGGGACCATCCATCCAATCGGGTTCACCTGCTCAAAGTTGCCCGCTGGTGGAGGCAGGAGGGAGGGGCAGGAATTTGCGTTCCGCGGCATGTATCTACCACTGGCCGGTCGCCTCACCAGTTCTCGAGCTGGGCCGACGGTGATGGCAGGAGGCGGTGACGCATTTGTCTCCCGCTGGGGCCAGCCTACAATCCGGAAGGGGAGCCCCTGCACCGTTCTCACACTGACCCTGTCAGGAGCATCCGTGGTGTATTCAGGAGATTGGGTCGCTTACCTTTCCGGGCATCACGCTGTACAAGTAGCATGTGCAACCAATTTTTCACAGAATCTATCATATGTTGTTGGACGGCGGGGTATCTACAGGGATATTCACAGAAAATTAATCCCACACCCATGAGCTTCCATTCCGAGCTCTTCCTCAGCGGCCATCTCTACCTCGGCCCAGTTTACTACAGTATTTTGCCATTTTGTAATCTCTGGGACTGACAAGGCTTTCCATCTCATCGTGGTTGCGCGCCTATCCACTAACAGAACAAGGTCAATAAATTGGTTGGTTGCTCACCCCTGGCGTTCGTTGTTTTCAGTTCGTGTCAACCTGTAGTTCTTGTGAGGATTATGTAGACCCCTTTCCAAAAGATGGTCAGTCCCAAAATATGGGCAAGATATCTGCTTGAGAAGTGTGGCAATGGGGTCAGCTGGATGATGTTGTGGGGTAACATTTATGGATTCTAGCTGGCCAGTATCAGATAAGGCCTATGTAGGATGTTGTATTTTATGTATTAAAAGCATGCATTATGCACGACATAGTGCGGATATATATGAGCACTTTATTCCACTCCTTGGATGTCAAGGGGGCACCCCAGATCAAGTTCCCACTTCCCATTCCTTCAGTGTGTAAGGAATCTATTGTCTTTTCTGCTATAATTTCTGCAATCCATAATATGAGCCTTCTCTCAGACCCTAAGGTGAACAGTGTCTTAGTAAATGAGTGTGCAGCAGGCTCGGAGACTGAGATGTCCCAGTGATAAAAAGTTCAATAGACGTTCAGCAATCCTTTAATAGTTTTTTATTCAGGAGAAAAGGTACAGACCATCAGCCCAAGCAGCAACTCAAACCCAACTGCCACAGGTGCAGCTGGACAGAATAGACCTTTGTGTTGTCATGAATGACACATGGAATGCAAAGGTGCTGCCCAGCAACAAGGATAGGAGGCAATGGGAATTAACATAACTAACTATATAACTAACCACAAAATGAGTAATGAAAGCACAGCAGATTATATCAGATCAAAACCCATAGAACCCAGATTCACTCCAACTCAGTGACTAGGCACCTGTGCATCAAACTGAGAGGCCTGTCTGCTCCAATAGTAGCTCAAAAGAGATCGCGTTCACTTCTTGGAACAATTCTCCAAGCATGCCCACCCCTAAGGATTTCCTTGTCTCTATTCCCTCTCCACCCACAGCTGTTTGGAAGACCCACATGGAACTCTAAATCTCCAGTGTGAATGGTGACTTACTCAGGGAGGCACTCAAGGCCTGATGTAACTTGTTATTGGCTATGCGAAGCAGGGCGTTGAGAGCCACAGGTAATAATGACCTTAGAAGAAAGAGCTCCCTCCTGCTGTGCAATGTTTCACTTCTTATCACTGCGGCCACCTCCATCAAATTGTGATCTGCAAGCCAGCAAGCTAATTTGGAACTGTGCTGCCAAATAGTAGTGCTCAAATATCAGAGCTGAGTCCTCCTCTGTCCGTGGACTGTTGCAGCTTGGCTAGGGCAACTCTGCTTGTCCCCTTATTCCACATCACGTCTCCTAGCATTCTGTCTAATAAATGTAAAGCGTTGCGAGGTACATGGACCTGCAAATTTGCGATGTGATAAAGCAGTCTCGGTAGCATCACCATCTTGGAGAGAGCTACCCAGCCTTGCACCATGCTTGGAAGTGAGCACTAGAAAGCAATTTGAGGCTGTAGAGAGGAGATTGCTTTCATCAGGTTGCATTCAAGGAGATCACTTGGAGCATGATGTATATAAATACTCACGCAGCGGATTGTGTGGACCTCCCATTCGATATGATGAGTGTCAATGGTTACGGCATGTGCCGGGCAGTCAGGGTAAAGCGGAAACAGGCAAGTCTTAGACCAATTTACCCCTAAGCCTGCAGCCACCTTGAAGGTGCTTAATGTGTGAGCTATGTCATCTGCACCTTTTCAGATGTTCTTGGCATAAATGAGAACATTGTCCACATAGAGGTATATCACATGCATCTCACCCTGAAGAGGCACTCCCCAGGTTGTTCCAGACTGGCACAGATTCTGTGCCAGTGGCTCCACTGCCAATGCAAAAGCAATGGTAAGAGAAGACACATCTGGCTTGTATGAGAAAGGGGCTGAGATAAACGGACACATTTTTACCCTGCCCATCGATTCTGGGTATTGGAGTTTGATCAGGCACAACATTTTGCCACCCATTCTCTTTTCCCATAGTACCAACAACATACACTTCCAATTCCACATATCAAAGGCCTTTTCAATGTTTAAGATCAAGCAGGCGGTGTGGGGCCATTGTGACGGTGCTTTTTCAAGAAGTCTGGACCACCTACGCAGATAAGAGATATAGATCTGCCAGGTATGAATCCATTTTCGTCAGTGTAGGTAGACTAACATAGATATGTATTCTAGCAGTCGTGTCATGAATATTTTGCTAAGAATTTTATAATCGCTTCCCATCATGGCTAGAGGCCTATAGGTGGTCATCTCCGGTTCTACTTAATTGATTTTTGTCATTTTGGTGTCATTTTATTTATTAAAAACATCCTCTATTTTTCTTGTATTGTGGTTTTATTTAATTACTGTTTGAGTATTGCATAAATACTTTAACATTGCCTCTAAGTTAAGTCTGACTGCTCTGTGCCAAGCTAGTAGAGAGTTAAGCGCAGGTTTATTTAGCAACTCTAGTGATTCACTCTGACAGAGACTGTGATTGTTATTTGAGATAGGTCCTGAGCTCCCTCAACTAATACTCCAATGTCTTATATCCAGCAATTCAAGCGTTTACTGCTGGCATATAGTGGAGCTTGCAAGTCAATTTGTCAAATGCCAACAGGGCAATCTCAGTCTTTTATCCTTCTAGTGTAGCTAAACTAAGTATCATTAAAACTGAATAAAAGTAAAACCTGCTGTTTGCAGTGTTAACAGCACCAACTCCAATTGCTAAGTGGCACATAAGAAAAATATATTATTAATATCTACACTTAGATTGTACTATTAATTTATTTGATTTTCCAGTATTTGTTGTGTGAGTGTTCTACCTATTGAAGCATATGATGCACGCACCCTTTTCTTGTATTTACCACAAGTAAATAACAAAATAATGAATGATCTAATTTGTTTAAGTTTTTGTAGCACCTGAAAGTTTGATAAGCACTTTGAGCTCGATGTACAAAAGCTTTTTGCTGTCTCAAAGCCTATGATTCACAAATGACACAGGCTTTGTTGAAAAAAGCTCTGGTGTTTTGCAAAAGCCTTACTTTACAAGTCAGAAAAATATTTTAGACTTCCAGAGTAACATATACGACATCTATATCACAAATAGCAGAAGATGTATAAGGTGTTTCCACCTCTAACTCGTGAATCACAATGCCTTGTAACAATGGTTTATGACCGCACTTTGATTCACCATGAATAGATCAGTTACCAACTGTTGATTTACATCAGAAATTGATTTGGAAAAGGGAAGCTGTCTGAGGGAAACAGCTTCCCTTTTGGAAATTGTGTTAAGCTGCCTCAATAGCAAGACACTGTGATCAGGGCAGTAGTTGCTTGCTCCACCCATTTTAATTCCTTCCAATTGGCCTTTTCTATAAGCAGCCTGAGGCCTAGGAATGTTCAGAGGAGGTGCTGGTGAGATGGCAGTCTTATCCTATGCTCTAGCCAGTGACCGGATAATTTTTCTCCACCCAATTCTATCTAGCCCAATTGTATGTACTTTCTCATTCTATGCCCACCTCTTTTTCCAGTACTTTCTCTTTGCCTTACTGTAAAACTACTCAAGAGCACCTGTTTCAAAATGACAGAACCCTTCTGAGGCTCCTCCTCAGCTCCCTTGCCACTCCCTTACTTAGATGAGTTTTCCTCCAAACTGACAGGCTCAGAACTGGCTCAAGAGCCTGCTGTGGTCGAAGCCAAAGGGTTTAGAGCAGCTCTGTGAATGAAGGAGAGCATAGCCTGTCAGACTTTTTGATTAGCAAGTCAAAAGAACAAGTGTCACTTGTCTTCAACTCCCCCCAGATAGCTAATCCCTGCTAGGTGGCCAGTGGTCAACACCAGCCTTGTCTTCTTGATGTCGGAGGAAGGCTAATGTCGTCTGAGCCATGGTTGTTAATGCTCCAGGCCAAGCATGTGCATTGCAACTCTGGAGCTGCAAGGAATGGCAGAACTGACTTTAGGCCAGATCTAGCACAGGCAGTGCAAGACACATTTTGATAAAGTTACTTTTCTATTAAAGTTATCAAAAATCTGATTACACGATTAAATCAGTTTTTGAAAAGCAGGTGGTAAAAATTTGAATTAGCTATCTAGCATTTTATCAGATAGAGATGTAGCATTGATATTTAAATCATACCAGGGCCTGTTCCGGGAAAAGCCTATACATTAAAACTAGTTTTTGGTTCTTCAGGAAATTTGAGGGCACACTTTTTAAATATGTAGTGTGCCACATTTCTATATATTTTGCAGCATGTGTTGTAGGCTTGCTTGGAGGGCACACTTTAAATGTGAATTAATAATATATAAATAAAACATTTCAGAGTGTAGCTTTGTATGGGGCCGACACCTGGGGCCATATGAAAATAAAGGCAACTAAAGCAAACACCTTTTAACACCTGTTTAACATACAGCAAAGCATGCTTATAGTCCCTCTATTTTTTCGACACAGGGCTTAAACAAATTAACAATATAGCAGCCCTAAGGCCACTCCTATTTTGGATTCAATTGTGCACAACTCCCGAAGCAGAACCCTACAGATGTGCATTAACTGAGGTTTTAGGTATGACCAATTTTATGTATATTGAATGGTTTTCTTACATAAAGTCCAGCTTCGTGGTCTAGGCATGAATTCAATCTGGTGTAATGCCCTTTCTATAACAGGTAGCACAAGAACAGCTGTTAACGTGGCCTTTTGGACCTCTAATGATGACCAGTATTATAGAAATAGCAGATCTGGTTCCCTTATGGCACCCTTTCTTTTTAATATATCCCTGCCTTTGAACCTTATCTGGATGATACTACTCCCTTTATAGCCAGGGCTTGATATATTAGGTTTATGGCGGGCACGCAGCAGTTAGGGCAGTTCACTAGCAATTGAAAAAAGCCACCTGCGACTCATGTCGTTTGTGTGTCGTGTGGGATTACAGGAGAAGATTTAGAACACCTATTATTCTTCTGTCCCTTGCACAAAAAGGGCTAGAAGCATGTGGATTAAACCTCTTTGCCTTAATCTAGGAATTAGGCATTATTTAGTTGCCTCTAGGGTACTACGGTCGAACACTGACCGGCATATATTTTTCGTTGTGAGTAGGTACTTTTATGCAGTTTGGTTGATAAGAAAGAGACTGGGGTGTGATGGAGCAGGGTTTTGAGAATATAAAACCTGCTCAAATTAACGCCCCAGTAACATTTACTAATAGAGTGATGTAAAAATAATATGCACCAACACGAATACATTGGGAAAATGCTTTGCGCATGCGTGCACTAAAGCTAAGACTAATGCATGAAAGACAAGGCCGCATTTTTATTTCTGCTTCTAAAATTAATAAAATAACGCTGTTTTTACATTAATGCTCTTGCTAGGTAAACATAACATTGGGTTAGTGCAATGATGGGAGGTAAACAATGAGAGGTACATTTCGTAAAAAATAATGTCTGTGTTTTCATTCATTTTAGAAACAAGTACGGGCCTATATTTCTGCATGAATGTTAAGGGTTAAAATGAACAAATATGAAATAAATGCTGAAAATCGAGCTCTGACAGAGAGAGGAGAGACGTGGTGGAGGCTAATGTTGTTGACCTTCGGAAAAGAATGTTGCGTGTCTGCCAAGTAACGGAGAGACGGCCACGGGAATAAAAGGAAGTGTACAAACTTCTTCCGTCGAAAGCGGCACTGCTGAATAATAAAAATGTAGAAAAACTGAAACATGTTGCCTTCTCGAGGAAATGTGCGGATAGTGTAATGGGAGAGTGAATTAAACAAAGAACATTAAGAAGACATGATCATGACTATGGTGGTGTGATAGAACACCCCCTGAATCAGCCAATGAGAAACTGAGTTTTCGTAAATGTTTCAACTATTGTGGGTTGGACATGTAGGTTTTAGGGCATAACTAGGGTGCTCCAGGGGGTGTGTGCAAGTAGGAGGCTTTGTTCGAGAGTAGTGGGAGATCGTCGCTGTCCGTCGGTTTGCTGACAGAGGCCTACCTGTTTCTTGTTCCTGTTCCCGTATCCACTATCCTGATCTAATCTTTGTTCCCTGAATCTGTCTCAGGGGACCCCTTACTATCTCCGTGGCCAGGGGGTGGTATTTCCTCTACTTTCCCTAGGTTAGTATTAGCTAAATGAACAGTACTTTGCATAATAATTTGCAAATGTATTTTCTCTCTGAAACTTTTGTCTCTTCGCCTATCCACTCCTTCATGTGCATTTATTCAGCTTGATATGAGTTTGACACTGTTTGCATTGATATATGTTCTCTTTCTCTGTAATTAATGCATTGTTTGCCTTGTGATTCTGTACATGTTTGAGCTCTTATTTACATTATTTGGTGATAAACACTATTAACCTTACACTGAGTTTGTGGTTTATTTAGTGAGATAGTTAGATAGATAGATAGATAGATAGATAGATAGATAGATAGATAGATCGATAGATAGATAGATAGATAGTACTATTATTACCATCAACTTCTCAACTTTTCGTCCATCGACCAGAGGAAAGAAGTTTGATATGCAGGCTCAGTTAATTTATTTAGAGTGTTAAATACGAGCCTGTATAATGAACAGCTGATTTCCACTAGTGTTCATTTAGTCTTGTTAAACTGATATATATATATATATATATATATATATATATATATATATATATATATACAGCGTCATTTCAGCGGGTTATGTGGGGTAAGTGTGTATTGGGCCCGTTGTTGTGTTGTGTTATCAACCCCTGATTTGGCGCTGAATCAGTTTTTGGTAGCAGATTGATGGCTAATTATTGATTAGTTTGGTAATAATGATTGATTATTGATTATTTGTTTTCTAACATAAAGAGTTAGTGTTTTGTTTTATGTTGTCTGGAAATGCGGGTACAGGGTTACCTGAGATCCCGGGATGATGATAATAATGTTTTAGCCTGAAGTAGGCAGAAGAAGAGTGTGGATAACATATCACACAGGAGAAGTACTTTGTCTGTTTTCATAATACTGAACAGCTAAAGGCTATAGGTGTTATATTAGGGACTATTCGTATGGGAGTAGATTTTTGTGTGTTATAGCGAAGAGTCCATTTCCGAAACTCTGGCCTTAAATCCCCAAAGGAGTACCAAGACCTCTTTCCATGTGAAAGTCCTCTTCCGAACCTTTGGCTAGTATCCCTAGAGGAGTACCAAGTCCTCCTGTATCTTGTTTGGGTGTAGAATAGCGCTGGTCGTTGTTTTACTCGAAGTGAAAGAACTATCTCTTTATTTAGTGGAACAGACAAGGTAGCATTGTTATATGTTGTTATTAACAAGATTTTGGTTCAGAAAAACCTAGAAAAGATATTGCTGTATTAATTTGTAAAGGGAGGGTCAGTAGAAGGAGTAATACTGACGTCAGAAAAAGCTGCGCTGGCATTGGTCAGATAGCGGGCGTTTAGAGAACTGTGATTGGCCGATTCTTTTGAGCTGTATTTGTATTGGTCGAGATATTGCTTACGCAGTTGTGCTCTGATTGGTTGGTTGGTGTGAGTCACGCTGGTATTGGACGATCGTTAACTAATAGAAATTGCAGAAGTACGAAGAGTTTGTTGTTGATTTATTGAATTGTGTTTAGCGTAGAGAGTCAGAAAAATTAAACTGATTGATAAGATAAAGAGTTTCTTTAAGAAAGATAAACCAATAGTGACTAGAGAGGGAATTCTTATTCTACCTCCAGGAACGCCTGCTTCTTTTATGATGTTAGAATGTGGCTACCATACGTGTACTTGGCTAGAGAATTGGGTGAGATATACAGAAAATGATGGTGTTTTGGCTTTTCCAGAGCATGGTACATTCAATGTAAGGATTCTACAGAATCTGAGAGATTGAATGAATTCTTTAGAACCAAGACCTAGACCTACTCAGTATGAAGCGCTTGAGGAATGGGAATATGAGGCGTTTGAGCAAGAGAAGTATCGGGGTGGAAGAAGATACCAGAATATAATGTCTAGATACCCTTTTGAAAGTCGGCAAGAAAGAATAAAGAGATGGAGGAGAACTGTAGTAACGGAGGGTTTATATCCAGTTTTAGTTGCTGAAGAATCAACTGGAGGCAAATGTAAAGAGAAAAAGAAAAATGTAGAGACATCAGCATTAAATTTTTGAATGATTCTGATGATGATTTGTTAGATGATATTTTAACGAAAAGACCTCCACAATATCAAGAAAGTCCAAAGGAGACAGTCCAGAATGCACCATTAATGGGAACTCCACTGATTCCTCAGGTTCCACAAGTTCCGGTAGTTACTAGAGTAGTGCAAGAAAGTGAAGTGGATTTGTTGACTAAAGCGAGAGAGGAGTTGACTCAGAAAATTAATCAATTGAGTCTGAATGCGAAAGCGTTGACAGTACCGGTAACAATTGGTCCCATAGTTCCATTGTATGGAGATAAACAGAATATATCGAGTGTACATGCATTGACAGTTCCAGTGAATGGTGTTAGAAATGAGGTGGTAACAGTAGCTGATCAAGCTGAACAAGTTGAGACACATACCTCATTGATTGATCTTCCGGTTTGTGAGTTAATAACTGAAACTCCAAAGAGAGGTGCACAAATAGAGCCAAGGAGAGTAGTGCAAAAGGTCACTCCAGCATCAGGGAGTTCAATGGGTCCTTCGCCAGATGAGTTAGATGACTGGTTAAGGGGAATGGAAAAGCGAAAACCTCAACCACATAGTATAGATGTGAGTAAATTGAGAGTAAATTGAGAGTGGATTTGGAAGAAATGATTATTGGTACAATAAGTGCAGATAGATTGAGTACTTACAGAGATGAGGAGTTGTTATTCCTGTGTAAAAATATTACTTGGAGAGCAAGAAATCTTCATGAGAAATTGACAGAGGCTGCTTGTGAATATGGAATAGATATAGAGAAATCAAAGGTATTACAGAAAACGTATAGATTGGATTTTACTGTAAAGGATTTGGAGAGTTTGAATGCATCTGGTAAAAGACTGCAAATAAAAGAGTTAATGAACATCTTGAAGAAATGGGGAGATGTAGAACGTTGGAAAGGTAACTGGGCGAAAAAGAAAGAGGAAATGAACACTGATAAAAGTGCGTCTTTGTTTCCATTGATGGAGACAGGACAAGCAGAAAGGGTGTGTCCGATGAGAGAAGTTCCAGGTGGTGGATATGTTCATGTTCCTTGGAATAGACAGGATATATTGTCTTTTACGAATGACTTTCCTAGACTGAGGGAAAAACCAGTTGAATGGTACAAACAGGTAGAGAGGTTTGTAAAGGTTTCAAAGGTTTTGTTGAAAGATGTAGATGGTTTGTTTGAGATTGTAGTTCCAGCTGATTTGTGGACTGAATGTAAAATAACTGTTGATTGGCCTAAAGAAGAATATCCAAGAGATCCAAAAACAGGCGCACCTTCAGATGAGGTGATGAAAAAGTACAATTAGATAATAACTTACTTGAAGAGTAAAATTTCTCCAAAGGAAACGGATTGGGTTAAAATAGACAGGACAACACAAGAACCAAAAGAGTCAGTACATGCATACTATGAAAGGTTGTTACAGGTGTTCAAACAGTACAGTGGATTTGAGAATATTGGTGCTAAAGATATGGGACATTTTGTATATCGTTTTGTGTTTGGTTTGAAACCAGAGATTAGCAATATGATATAGCAACATTTGATTTGTTGGCAGAGCAAGACGATTGATGAGATTCTGAGATATGCTAAATATTGTAGTGATGATATTGAGTCGAGACATAAAAAGTTAAAGGAGAAAATGATGTGGGCACAAGTGAAGGTAGCGGAACAACAAGAAGCAAACAATGGTTCTCAAACAGATTATCAGATGAAGGATCAGAACCAGAATGGTCAAGTATCTGGTGGTGGTAGAGGTAGAGGAAAAATGAATAAAGAGGATTTGAAAAAGAAATATCCTTGTCATGCGTGCGGAAAGTTTGGACATTGGAAAAACGAGTGTAGATCTGTTCAAAAGAATAATGGGGTGAATCAAAATTTAAATCCACAGATGCAGAATGATGTGGTTGTGACTCAACAACAGCAACAGCAGCAGCAGGTAGTTACTCCACAGTTACAGGTGTCACAAGCTCCTATGCCAAATAATATGAATGCTCAAGTGCAGAGGTACAGTGCGAACACTGGATTTCATGCAGGTGAACAAGTTGGTAAGAATCAAAACGTGCAAATGGTTTCGCAATACTTGTTGCAATGCAATGAGAGTGATTCAGACTCATCTCAATGACGGTGTCTGAGGGGGGAGGAAGAGTGCGTGCTTGGCGTAACTCTAGAGGTAGATCAGTCCGGTCCTTTTGTTGATGGAAAAGTGGAAGGTAATGATATTACATTCCTAGTGGATACTGGTGCTACCCTAATCTACCCCTCTCGGGAGAAACTATCCAAGTTGTGGGAGTGTCTAATAAACATATTAAAACTCCAATCACAAAACCAATAGAGGTTCATATTGGAAGATTCAGAGACATGCATCGGTTCGTGGTATGTGATACGAGTCCGGTTAATCTTTTAGGGAGAGATTTGCTATGTAAGATGAACTGTACCATCTATTGTACGCCTGATGGAATTGCTTTTCAAACACCAGATGAGGATGTTGCGTTTAAGATGATGCTAGCAAAGCAAGGGACAGAAGTGGATGAGTTGTTTTCACTTCTCACTGAACAAGATTTGCATGCAGAGCTGAACGATACAGTAAGGTCCGATGTATGGGACTTTACAGGAAAAGAAATTGGTTTGATGAAAGGTGTGGATCCTATTCAGGTTACAGTGAAACCTGGTGCAGCATATCCGAACACACCACAGTATAAGATGAGTCCCGAGATAATAGCAGGAGTTTCTCCTGTGATTGATCAAATGATTGAGCAGGGTATTCTAAGAGAAATACTGAGCAGACCTTGTAATTCGCCCATTATGGGAATTAAAAAGCCAAACTGAAAATATAGAATAGTACAGGATTTACGAAAAGTAAATAAAATTGTGGTACCCTGTTGTCCAATAGTGCCAAATCCAGCAGTGATTCTTTATCAAATTCCCTGTGATGCAGAATGGTATACTGTAATTGATCTGTGTCAAGCGTTTTTCTCAATTCCTTTACATCCGGATAGTCAGTATTTGTTCGCTTTCCGGTTCGGAGACCGTGTTTTGGGATGGTGCCGAGTTCCTCGAGGGTACACAGAGAGTCCTTCGATTTTTTATCAGATTTTGAAAAGGTGTTTGGAGACTTTGATCATGCCAGGAAAATCAGTTTTGGTTCAGTACATTGATGACCTACTGGTGGCATCAAAAACACGAGAGGCATGTGTGACAGATACAATTGCCTTACTGAACCATTTGGCTGAAGGTGGACATAAAGTATCACCAGCAAAATTACAATTTTGTAAGCAGGATGTCCAGTATTTGGGACATAATATTGAGAAAGAAGTCAGGAAAGTGACACCAGAGAGGATCAGTGTGATTCAGCAGATGAATCCTCCTAAGACTCAGAAAGAAGTGCGAATGTTTTTGGGAATGGTTGGATACTGCAGACAGTGGATCAGTGGCTTTTCACTGATTGCAAAACCTCTACAGAGGTTGACACATAAAGATGTGACTGATCCGATTGAGTTGGATGACGAGAGTATGAAAGCCTTTATTGAGTTGCGAGACAGTCTTTGTCGAGCACCTGCATTGGGAATGCCAGACTATGGAAAGGATTTTGCATTATATTGTTGTGAGAGAAATGGGTGTGCATTATCAGTTTTGACTCAAAAACATGGAATGGCACGATGTCCAGTGGCATATTTGTCTGCTACTTTGGATTCAGTGGCTGCAGCGTTACCAGGATGTTTGAAAGCAGTTGCTGCAACTTGTGTGAGTTTGGAAAAAAGTGAAGCGATTGTAATGGGACATCCAGTAAAAGTATATGTGCCACACTCAGTTGAGATTCTTTTGACAAGAACGCGTACTCAGCACGACGTATAGTCGGCTGACTAGGTATGAGAGAGTAATTTTGGGTGCTGAAAATGTGACTGTAGTGAGATGTACGACCCTGAACCCAGCAACCTTGTTGCCTAGTCCATTTTGTGAGGAAGTAAAAGAGGAAGCAGATCATGATTGTTTGGATGTGACAGAGTTGTGTACGAAACCTAGGCTGGACATCAAAGATTCGCCACTGGAAGAATCAGATAGCGTGATGTTTGTTGATGGATCGTGTCTGAGAAATGAAAGTGGTGTATTGAGTTCTGCCTATGCAGTTCTAGAAGCATCCTGTCTAATTGGGGTAAAATCTGCACAAATTGCTGAATTAATCGCTTTGATTAGAGCTTGCAAAATTGGCAAAAATTTGAGAATAACCATATTTACGGACAGTCAATATGGTTTTGGGGTGGTCCAGGACTTTGGGCAGCAATGGATGCAAAGGGGATTTCTGACTTCTTCAGGTTCTCCTATTAGAACTGGGAAAAATGTGAAAGATTTATTGGATGCCTTGCAATTGCCAAAAACGATTGCAGTGGTCAAATGTTCTGCACATAAATCAGGAAATGATTATGTAGCGATCGGCAACAGATATGCAGATCAAGTACCGTGTTTCTGTGCACAAAATTCAATTGCCATCAACAGAGGGGTGGAAAAGAAACATACCAATTGCCACTTGATATTTTCCTCTTTAGAAACTTGGGATGAAATTAGGCAGTTGCAGGATGAGGCAAGTGACGAAGAGAAAGAGCTTTGGATAAAATCGGGCTGCACAAGGAGAGCAGAAGATGAAGTATGGGTGTCCACAGATGAGAAGCCAGTCTTGCCAGATTGTTTACTTTCCCAAATGGCAAAGGTATACCATGGAATTGCACATGTCGGAAGAGATGCAATGATTAGGCTCTTCAAGCAGTCATGGTATAACCCTAAATTCAGGATCATTGCAGAAAGTCTGTGCCAGAGGTGTGTCACCTGTCAGCAGCAAAATTCAGGTAGAAAGACAGTTGTCAGTTGGGGACGAATTGGGAAAGCAGCAGGACCGTTTACAAGGCTCCAACTTGATGTTATTGAGTTACCCCCATGTAACGGACTAGAATATGTGTTGGTTGTTGTCTGTTTGTTTTCTCGTTCGGCAGAGGCTTATCCCACAAGAAGGAATGATAGCCTTACCGTAGCTAAACTTCTTCTGAGAGAATTGATCCCAAGGTACGGATTTCCAGTCACTTTAGAAACAGATAGGGGATCCCATTTCAATAATGAGATAATTCGGATGATTTGTGCAGCATTACAAATTGAGCAAAAGCTGCATTGTGCCTATCGACCAGAGGCTTCTGGAATAGTGGAACAAATAAATGGCACAATAAAATCTAGGTTGGGAAAAGTGTGTGCATCCACAACACTGAAATGGCCTGATGCTTTACCCCTGGTATTGATGAGTCTTAGAAGTATTTCTGATAAAAAAGACTGGATTGAGTCCTCATGAAGACCTAATGGGAAGAGCAATGAGACAAGCAATTGTACCAGCAAACAAACTGATGAATATTTCTGATGATCTAGTGCTTGATTATTGCAAAGGATTGGCTGATCTGGTGCGTTCTGTGTCTCATCAGGTTGGAGAAATTGCAACCACAACACAGCCGGATCAAGCACATGATTTAAGTCCAAGAGAGTGGGTTCTTATCAAGAAACATGTGAGGAAGTCGTGTTTAGAACCCAGGTGGCACGGACCATATCAGATTATTCTGGTAACAACGACAGCAGTGAAGTGTGGTGGCTTGCCAAACTGGATTCATGCAAGTCATACAAGAAGAGTCCCAAGTCCACTTGAAGAAGGTGAACAGCAACAGGTCAAAGAAAAGAAGAAACCAGAAGCTAGAGGTTGTGAAGTCAAAGAATCTAGATTGACAGACTCTGATGAGCCTGTGGATGATGAACAACCAAGCACAAGACAAGTAAAGTGGGCACCAGCTACTGGGTCTCTTAAGACTGCTGTTGAACAAGAAAAAGAGAAAGTAAAGAAAGTAAAGAACAAGGCCAACAAAGAGAAAGTTTGAATAAAAGAACTTGTGAACCTAAAAAAGAAGGTGAAGAAAAGGTTCAAGCTAAGAGAGCGAGAAAAGGAGACAATTGGCCAAGTGGAGTGAAAAGACTGAAATACACTCTTGAAAAGAGAAAACCAGAACAGATAAATGAGGTCACCAGTCAAACTGAACAAGAAGAATCAGAGACAGAATTAGTGCGAAAAACAAAAAGAGTAAGAATCCCGAGCAAAAGATATACAGCTCCAGAGTGGACTTATGTGATACTGGAATAAATTGAAAGCACTGATCAAATAAGGAGAGGAGTTGAAAATGGTACTGCGGAAGTTGATGAAAGCAAATTGAAGCCACCTTAAAGAGAACTATGAAAGATTAAGGTGCAACAAATCCAGTCAAAAATAAATCGAAAGATCAAGAAGACTTGAAGAAGACTTGAGAAAGACCTGCAAAAAAAAATTTAAAAAGAGGAGGGTAAAGAAGAAAGCCTAAGCCTTAAAGTGTTTGGATACACAAAATTGGTGGTAGATTTTTGAGTCCCTACAAAGTTATTAGAGTTTTTTCTTAGATTTTTGATATTTTTCTAGTTTTTATATATTATTTTATAGTATACGAAATGGCAGAAGCTACAGTGACTGAACATCCAAAACCTAGTCTAAAACGTAGATGTATTAAAGCTTGCTTATGTAGTGTCCTATTACTAATGTTAATGTGGTTAATACTAACTGTCATTGTTCCTGTTCTAATGGTGACTAATAACAAAAATAATACTAATGATGTAATAAGTGAAAGAGCGAATGTTGTTACTAAAGAGACACCTAATACTAATATGGATCAGATAGATGAAAGTATTTATCATCAGGATAAATCGATTAATGATTTCTCGTTAAATGTCTTTACGAAATTGCTCTACGAGTATGTGGACACGATGGATGTGAGTGATTGTTACGTGTGCATGCAATTACCATCGTCTATCTCGGAGGGAGTTACTTATCATTACTTACCCTTAACATATGGTGTGTCGTGTAGTGAATTAACAAGCCTGTTCTATGTGACGGGGAAGTTGGAGTTCTATTATTCTAACATGGATTTAGTATTTTCAGAAATTCCTATTTGAAAAGATATGAATAAAGTGTATAGTGGTAGAAGAGCAGAATACATGGGAGAATTTTTCCATATTACTTAGATATAGTGTATGCTCATAGAAATAATCTTACTTGTAGTTTGCAAACTGTAGAAAAAGATTTTATTAATATGGTAGAAGATAGAAGCCTGGATTTTCATAGAAAAGCTGCTGAACAGAAGTCACATGCACCACCGTGGGCTTTTTGAAAATTACAAAAAGGGTGAGACTTACGCTGCAATGTCTCTGGATTGGTATCATAAAGGGAAACTTTGCTTGCTTAGACTAAACACTAAGCAAGCAAAGTTTCCCTTTATGATACCAATCCAGAGACATTGCAGCGTAAGTCTCACCCTTTTTCAAGGGTGCAACGATGGTGCCATAGCCCTTAACAAATCTCCTATAGTAGCCGGTGAGACCTAAGAAGGCTCTCACCTCTGTTTGGGTCTTGGGGGGCTCCCAAGCCAGAATGGTGTCAATCTTGTAATAATTATTTCATTGGTACTAGTGAATGTGAACATACTTTCTTGATAACTGGCGGATGGGGATTGAAAGGCGGAACTGATCCTGTTTTCCCAGGAGTTTATTATGTGTGTGGTAAAAGTGCCTATTATAGGTTGCCTGCAGATTGGTATGGTAGTTGTTATTTTGGGATTGTATTTCCCAAAGTGTACCATGTAGATAGAAATAATAAAATCAATTAAATAAAGCATGGACTAATACGCAAAAAGAGAGCACGTTTTTCAGAGATAGTAGGTGATATTTTTGGTGCACTGATACCTTCAGTTGGGGTCGTTCTAAATTCGCATAAAATTCGAAAATTGTCTACAGTGGTTGATCGTTTATCAACAGATACCGCTGGTGGGTTTTTAATGATTGATACTGAAATGGTTGCAATTAGATCAATGGTTTTGCAAAATCAACTTGCCCTTGATATTCTATTAGCAAAAGAGTGTGGAGTCTGTGGCATGTTGAAAATCCAACACTGCTGTACTTATATCCCTGACAAAAGTAAGAATCTTGAGGGGTATATTAAAAATATTACGAAATTACATGAGGATTTGACCCAACTAGAGGTTGATGGTGTTTGGGAGAAACTTTGTAAGAGTTTTTTCTCTGTAAGTAAATGGTTTTCTACATTTGGAAGTAGCTTATTAGGGAAAATATTAATACCAATTATTTCAATAGCTGTAGTAATATTGTTAATAATAATGACATATAAATGTTGTAAGTGTAGATGTTGAAAGAAGAAGATGATAGAATCAGACAACAAACGGAAAGCCAGAAAGAGAAAGAGAGATGAGATAGAATTAGAAGACATGAGAAGAAAATATTATGAAACGATTAAAGATTTAGATGAGAGAATGATGAAGAGAGAAAAGAGTACAGACGATTAAATAAAAATAAAGGTGGGAATTGGTATGATGGGTATTTTGTGATGGCTCAAAAATGCCATCAAAGGGGGGAATTGATGGAGCAGGGTTTTGAGAATATAAAACCTGCTCGAATTAATGCCCCAGTAACATTTACTAATAGTGTGATGTAAAAATAATATGCACTGTTAGAAATGGGGGTCTCTAGTTGGCAAGGGCTTGCACCTTTGTCCAAGTAGGGACCCTTCTTCCTAGTCAGGGTAAGGGAGTTACACTCCTGAAATAACCCCTGCTCACCCCCTTGGTAGCTTGGCACGAGCAGTCAGGCTTATTCTAGAGGCAGTGTGAAAAGCATTTGCACATAACCAACAGTAATACAGTGTAAGCACTACAAACTGACACCACACCAGTTTAGAAAAATATCCAATATTTTTATATACTTTAAAACAAGACCAAATACGATAAAAATCCACAGTACAGTACTTTAAAAATGATTACGTTGCAAGATAACTTCTTCTTTGCAGGAATCGTGTAAAACAAAGTTCGTACGAGTCGGTAGCTCCGTCCGAGTCTACCGCGATGCTGAAAACAACAGAGTCGAACCGTTCCAGCCGACCGCGTCGATACGGGCCAGCACAAAGCGTGAACAGACTCGGTCACAGTACCTTTCTCGTTGTGGCTGACATGGAGTGTGCGAGCCGGTCGGCGTTCGTCGCGGTTGCAATGCAAGATGGAAGCGGTGCAGGGTGCGGTGTCCTCTCGATGCGGTGCAGGCAGCGGCTCGGTGATAATCGTGCAGACGGAGTCGGTGAGTCCAAGGCGTGCGGTGCAGGGTGAGACGGTGCTCGATGCGGTGCTGGCAGGTTGCGATGCAGGCGACCAAGCCGGAGTGCGGGAGCTGGCGTCGGACAGCGGTTCGAGTCGGAGCGGTGCGTCGCAAGCGTGCGGCGGTGCCCCAACTTCGATGCGGTCACGTGTGTTGAGCCAGTTGCAGCGACAGCGTCGGTCTGGTCCGGCTGGCACAGTGAAGCAATGCGATGCGAACTGCGGTGCCCACAGGTCACGGTGCAAGCAGCGGCTCGGTGGCGATGGCGTCGGACGTCGTCGTCGGTGAGACCAGGGTTGCGGTGCGAGATGCGGACGGTGCGGTCTGCGGGGCAAACAGGACACCGGGCCAGCGATGGAGTCGGTTGACGGAGTCGGTTGCAGTTCCCTTCCTCTGTGGCAACTGAAACAGCGGTTCCAGAAGCGGTACCCAGAGGGTTGTGAAGCCTTTGCAGTCCCTGAGACTTCTTAACAGGAGGCTAGCTCGGTTTCAGGCCCTTGGAGATTCTCAGCACAAGTAGTAGAAAGTTCAGTCCAGTCCTTTCACTGTCCAAGACAGAAGCAGCAACTGCAGGCCAACCCAACAAAGCAATAACTCAGCAAAGGGGCAGTACTCCTCCTAGCAGCTCTCCAGCTCTTCTTCTTGGCAGGTTCCTTGATTCCAGCGAGATCTAATTTTCTGGGGTTTGGGTCCCCCTTTTTATCCTCAATTTCTCTTTGTTCTCTGAAGGCAGAGAGGCCTTTGCCTAGTCCAAACCAGTTCTGGTCAGTCCTGGAGCACTTTGTTGACAAGTCTCCTTCTTTCCTTTCACAGTGCAGGCCAGGGACATCAGACGCACCACAGGAGGTGGAGCCAGCATTGTGGAGGGAAGGCCCAGCCCTATTCAGGTCCCAGGTGCATCCCCTCCCACCCATCTACATGTAGATCTTGCTATTCAGCCCTGTGCTGACTCACCCTGTCTCCTGGCATCCCCCAGCCCCTGTCACTCACACTCCAGACAAGGAATACACAACCTAGCAGAGGCAGGCTTGGATGGTTAGACAAGAAAATACCCACTTTCTAAAAGTGGTATTTTCAAACACAGAATGTTAAAACCAACTTCACTAAAAGATGCATTTTATCATTCTGAGTCCAGGCATACTAAACTCGAATTTCTACCATGTTCCCTGGGTCAGTTGGGATTATAAACTGTAATAATCAGAACTGCCCATTCTGGCCTATGGGGAACAGGTAGCCTTGCAATAGTGAAAAACGAAATATGCTGTAATTCACTATCAGGACATGCCACACACACCAGGGCATGTCCTACCTTTCACATACAATGCACCCTGCCCACAGGGGTACCTTGGGCCTACCTTAGGGGTGACTAACATGTAGAAAAGGGAAGGTTTAGGGACTTGCAAGTGTGTGCACTTGCCAAGTCGACATGGCAGCCCCAGGCTGCACACAGGCTCTGCAATGGCAGGCCAGAGTTACACTTTACGGGCTGTTTGCGTGGGTGGCACAATCCAGTGCTGCAGCCCACCAACAGCATTTGATCTATAGGCCCTGGCACTCTCAGTGCACTTTACAAGGGACTGACACATAAATCAAATAGGCCAATCATGGAAACACCAATCCATAACACATTTTATACAGGAGCACTTGCACTTTCCCACTGGACAGCAGTGAGGAAAGTGCGCAGAATCATTACACCAGCAAAAACAGAGTCAAAACCAGGAGGTCAGAAAGCAAAAAGTCAGGGGAAACACGCCAAAAGATGCCAAGTCTAACACATGTCCCCTCCAGCTGAAAGTAGGGAGAACTACCCAACCCCATTGGAGTTCTCTTCACTAAGGCGGAAGAACCTGGACAGACCATCTGCGTTGGCGTGTTCTGTACCAGGACGGTGTTCCACCGTAAAGTCCATTCCCTGTAGGGAGATGGACCACCTCAGCAGTTTTGGATTCTCACCCCTCATTTGCATCAACCATCTGAGGGGCCTGTGGTCTGTCTGAACCCGGAAGTGAGCCCCAAACAGGTATGGTCTCAGCTTCTTCAGTGCCCAGACCACAGCAAAAGCTTCCCTTTCTATGGCACTCCACCTTTGTTCCCTGGGGAGTAGTCTCCTGCTAAGGAAGACTACAGGCTGATCCAGGCCCTCTTCGTTCAGTTGTGAGAGCACCACTCCCACACCATGCTCTGAAACGTCAGTCTGCACGACGAATTCCTTGGAGAAGTCAGGTGCCTTGAGCACGGGCGCCGTGCACATGGCTGCCTTCAGGGCATCAAAAGCTTTCTGGCAGGACTCAGTCCAGATCACTTTCCTGGGCTGCTTCTTAGAAGTCAGCTCTGTCAAGGGTGCAACGATGGTGCCATAGCCCTTAACAAATCTCCTATAGTAGCCGGTGAGACCTAAGAAGGCTCTCACCTCTGTTTGGGTCTTGGGGGGCTCCCAAGCCAGAATGGTGTCAATCTTGGGTTGTAGGGGCGCCACCTGGCCGCTTCCTACCTGGTGTCCCAAGTACACCACAGAACCCTGCCCGATCTGGCACTTACTGGCCTTGATCGTGAGGCCTGCACCTTGCAGAGCCCTCAACACTTTCTCAAGGTGCTGTAAATGTTCTTCCCAGCTGGAACTGAACACAGCAATGTCATCCAGGTAGGCGGCACTGAAATCCTCCAGCCCAGCCAACACCTGATTGACCAACCTCTGAAAGGTGGCAGGGGCATTCTTCAACCCAAAGGGCATCACCCGGAATTGGTAATGACCTTCTGGGGTTGAGAATGCTGAACTCTCCTTGGCCCCATCGGTTAAGGCAATCTGCCAGTACCCAGACGTTAAATCAAACGTGCTGAGGAACCGGGCAGCTCCCAACCGATCAATGAGCTCATCAGCTCTGGGGATGGGGTGCGCGTCAGTCCTGGTGACGGCGTTGAGCCCACGGTAGTCCACACAAAACCGGAGTTCTGGAGTGGCACCGGGCGCAGCAGCCTTTGGGACCAAGACCACTGGGCTGGCCCAAGGACTGTTGGAGGGCTCAATCACCCCTAACGCCAACATCTTAGAGACCTCCTCCTTGATGCTGGCCCTGACCCGGTCAGTCAACCTGTAAATCTTGTGCTTCACAGGAGGGCTGTCACCAGTGTCCACGTCATGGGTACACCAGTGAGTAACACTGGGGGTCAGAGAGAACAGTGGGGCGAACTGTCCCAACAACTGGTGACAGTCCCCCTGCTGCTCCTGAGTCAGAGTAGGGGAGAGGATCACACCCTCTACTGACCCATCATGCTCCTTGGTAGACAGGAGGTCAGGGAGAGGCTCACTCTCCTCTTCTACCCCATCATCTGTCGCCAAGAGCATACTCACTTCGGACCTCTCGAAGTGGGGCTTGAGGCGGTTCACGTGAAGGACCCTAAAGGGGTTCCTTGGAGCCTGCAAATCCACCAGGTAGGTGACGTCACTTTTGCGCTCCACCAACTCATATGGCCCAGTCCACTTGTCCTGCAAGGCACAAGGTTCCACTGGGCCCATGACCCACACTTTTTGCCCAGGTTGAAATTCGACCAGAGTGGCATTCTGGTCATACCACCTCTTCATTTCTACCTGGCTTGCTTCTAGGTTCGCCTGAGCATGTTTCCTGAAGCGGGCAGTTTGGTTTCTAAAGGCCAGCATGTAACTAAACACATCCTGGGGAGTTTTCCTGGGAGCTGCCTCCCAGCCTTCCTTTACCAAACTCAGAGGTCCTCTGACAGGGTGAAACCAAAGGGGATGATGGACGGAGTGTTGAACATTGCAAGCACTCACCCCCAGTCAACTGATCTGGGTTTAATCCATCATCATTCTTTAGCTCACTCTGCCACCCCAGTTCAGACATGGCCATATGCAAATCAGTCTGACCCTGTGCCTCATGGGAACAGTCCAGCCCGAACTGCCAAGCCATGTCTTCCCTGGACCGGAAACAAGCATCCTGGGCCCGGTTTCTGGCTTACAGCTCACCCCCAGTCAACTGATCTGGTCCCAGGATGCTTGTTTCCGGTCCAGGGAAGACATGGCTTGGCAGTTCGGGCTGGACTGTTCCCATGAGGCACAGGGTCAGACTGATTTGCATATGGCCATGTCTGAACTGGGGTGGCGGAGTGAGCTAAAGAATGATGATGGATTAAACCCAGATCAGTTGACTGGGGGTGAGTGCTTGCAATGTTCAACACTCCGTCCATCATCCCCTTTGGTTTTGCTATGTTCGCCCTAAGTTGGCAGGGTATGCCCAGACGTGGGTCCCTTGCTCACTTTGCCACTGGATTCAAGATAGCCTGGCTGATGACGGCTGTAAGCCAGAAACCAGTCCCAGGATGCTTGTTTCTGGTCCAGGGAAGACATGGCTTGGCAGTTCAGGCTGGACTGTTCCCATGAGGCACAGGGTCAGACTGATTTGCATATGGCCATGTCTGAACTGGGGTGGCGGAGTGAGCCAAAGAATGATGATGAATTAAAACCAGATCAGTTGACTGGGGGTGAGTGCTTGCAATGTTCAACACTCCGTCCATCATCCCCTTTGGTTTTCCTCTGACAGGGTGGCCATACAGGAGCTCAAAGGGGCTGTACCCAAGAGACTTCTGAGGCACCTCCCTGTATGTAAAGAGTAGGCATGGCAAGAGGACGTCCCACTTACGCCTCATGGGTTCTGTTAGACCCTTGATCATGCCTTTCAAGGTCTGGTTGAATCTCTCCACCAGACCGTTTCCTTGTGGGTGGTAAGGAGTGGTGAACTTGTAGGTTACACCACACTCCTTCCACAGGGATGTCATATACTTGGATATGAAATTGGTCCCCCTATCAGAAACCACCTCTCTGGGGAATCCCACACGGGAAAAGATCCCCATTAACGCCCGGCCCACCACTGGCGCTGTCGTTGTCCTGAGAGGGATTGCCTCCGGGTACCGGGTGGCATGGTCCACCAAGACCAGGATGTACCTGTTGCCCATGGCTGTCTTGGGATCCAGTGGCCCCACAATATCCATCCCTACCCTTTCAAAGGGTGTTCCAACAACAGGAAAAGGTTGGAGAGGAGCTTTGACCTTCCTCCTACTCTTACCACTTGCCTGGCAAGTTTGGCAAGACCTACAGTGTGCATCTGACTGCCTTCGCATTTGGGGCCAAAAGAAGTGGGTGACAAGCCTGTCAAAGGTCTTGTCCTGCCCCAAATGTCCTGCCAAAGGCACGTCATGAGCCAGACCCAGTAGGAAGGCCCTGAAGCGCTGGGGTACCACCAGCACACGGGCTGACCCAGGCTCAGCAACCTTAGGCTCACTGTATAGGAGACCATTCTCCCAGTAGATCAGATGTGACCCGGACTGATTACCAGCTGCCTGGTCTGCAGCCTGCCGCCGCAGACCCTCCAGAGTAGGGCACTCGTTCTGCTCCCTGCAGAACTCCTCCTGGTGGGACCCCCTTCTTGCTGCCAATGGGTCAGCTCAGAGATGTCTCCCAGTTCGGCTACCTGCTCCCCTGTAGGCACCGGGGCGTCCCCCTCGAGGTCCGCCTCCTCCCGGTCCGTGGGAACTTCGGGGGCCAGTTTCCCGCGCCCCCTGCCCTTCCTCTTGGCATGGACTTGGGCCACTGTTCCAGGCTCCAAGCCCTCTTGATCACCCTTTCTGGCTGCCATTGACCGAGTAGACACACATGCCCACTCTGGCAACCCAAGCATCTCCAAGTGAGACCTGAGCTCAACATCCTTCCATAAGGACTGCTCCAGGTCGTTACCTAGCAGACAATCTACAGGCATGGTGGGGCTCACAACCACCCTCAAGGGACCTGAGACCCCCCCATTCAAAGGGAACCTGCGCCACCATACACTGGCGCTCAGAGTTGTCTACAGCAACTACTTGGTGAAATGCCCCTGGGACTACCTGCTTCCTAGAGACCAAGTGACACCGGACTGAGGTCACACTGGCTCCAGTATCTCTGAGAGCCTCTACCCTGTCCCCATTAATGGTCACCCAGGTATTATATTTCTTTGTGTTAGGGGGCACCTGGTTTCCTGGGACCATCTCACTGTCCCCTAGTGAGACAAGGGTCATTTCTGAGGGATCCCCACCCTCCTGTGGGCACCCCTCCTCCCCAAGCGCTACACTAGCCAACACTTTGGACTGTCCACCGGTGGGTGGCTGTGTCCCCTTTGGGCACTTGGGGTCCCCCTTAAAGTGACCTACCTGGTCACATGCATAACACTTGCGGGGGCCGGTCTCAACAGGCTTCCCTGTAGCGACCCCTTTCTTCTTATCACCGGGGGGCTGGGAACCTTTACCCTGGGTACTAGTTTGGGGCCCTTTAGAGAACTCCTGTGCTTTACCCTTGTCCGCCCCTCCTTTCTGCTGGGGACCCTGCCCACCTTTGGCTGAGTCTCCCCCAAACGCTTTCTTGTGGACCCTGGTACTCACCCAGCGGTCCGCCTCCATAGCAAGCTTCCTGGGGTCAGTTAGCTTACTATCAACTAGGTGCTGGCGCAGATCTGCAAAACATAGACTAGACAAGTGCTCCCATGCAATCAAATTGTAGAGCCCCTGACAATCTGTTACATTACTGCCCTTCACCCAACCATCCAGCGACCTGCAGAACATATCCACACATTCCAACCAAGTGTTGGCCTCAGACTTTACTGGACCTAAACTGATCCCTGTACTTCTCAGGAGTGAGCCCATATCTAGTGAGGAGAGCGTCTTTCATGTCAGCATAGGTGAGGTCCTGCCCCTTACCCAAAGCTATCAGAGTATCCCTAGCTTCCTCTGGAAAGAGAGGCCACAACCCCGCTCCCCAGTTCCTCTCAGGGACCCCATTCATATGAATAGACGACTCGTACCCTTGAAACCACCTTTGTATGTCATCACCCTTTTTGTACTCTTTACCTACATTCTTGGGGATGTGTACAATCCTGTCTGTGTGTGCTGAAGAATTGCTGCCACCATCTGAACCGGATCTACTCTTTAGCTCCAGCTCCTTGATCATTCTCTCATGATCTAGTATCATTTTCCTTTCCTCCATGGCTATTCTTTTCTCTTCCCTCTCACTTTCTATTCTGAGTTTCTCCAATTCAAACCGCCTTACTTCCCGCCTGTCCTCCAGCTCCTCTGGGGACAAACTACTGCTGCCTGGCCTGGAGGGTTCCCCCTCCCAAAAGCACATCCACCCTAGGAACAGGCTCCTCCACCTCTCCATTGAGATTACCAGATTGCCCACTGGCACCTCTGGCTGCTATCCAGGCCCTCAGCGCCTTTTGTAGCTCATCCTTCCTGGTGAGGCCTCTGACCTGGACTTTCAGGTTCTTGCAAATCGATTTTAACTCCTTGACATTGTAGGCTTCCAATCGATCCTCCTCAAAGGCAATTTCTACAGATGCAATTGATGATACTATAGATTCAGGCATGTTGAAGTAGCAAGTTCAAACTGGCAAGATCAAAAATAGGCCAAAAAGAAAAAGAGCCTGTAAGTGGTACATAATGGTCTGCGATATGGTAGTAGTGCACACCAATCACTGTAAGTCAAGTGCAAACACAAGTCCTATCCTCACCGCTGACAACCAATGTTAGAAATGGGGGTCTCTAGTTGGCAAGGGCTTGCACCTTTGTCCAAGTAGGGACCCTTCTTCCTAGTCAGGGTAAGGGAGTTACACTCCTGAAATAACCCCTGCTCACCCCCTTGGTAGCTTGGCACGAGCAGTCAGGCTTATTCTAGAGGCAGTGTGTAAAGCATTTGCACATAACCAACAGTAATACAGTGTAAGCACTACAAACTGACACCACACCAGTTTAGAAAAATATCCAATATTTTTATATACTTTAAAACAAGACCAAATACGATAAAAATCCACAGTACAGTACTTTAAAAATGATTACGTTGCAAGATAACTTCTTCTTTGCAGGAATCGTGTAAAACAAAGTTCGTACGAGTCGGTAGCTCCGTCCGAGTCTACCGCGATGCTGAAAACAACAGAGTCGAACCGTTCCAGCCGACCGCGTCGATACGGGCCAGCACAAAGCGTGAACAGACTCGGTCACAGTACCTTTCTCGTTGTGGCTGACACGGAGTGTGCGAGCCGGTCGGCGTTCGTCGCGGTTGCGATGCAAGATGGAAGCGGTGCAGGGTGCGGTGTCCTCTCGATGAGGTGCAGGCAGCGGCTCGGTGACAATCGTGCAGACGGAGTCGGTGAGTCCAAGGCGTGCGGTGCAGGGTGAGACCGTGCTCGATGCGGTGCTGGCAGGTTGCGATGCAGGCGACCAAGCCGGAGTGCGGGAGCTGGCGTCGGACAGCGGTTCGAGTCGGAGCGGTGCGTCGCAAGCGTGCGAGCGGTGCCCCAACTTCGATGCGGTCACGAGTGTTGAGCCAGTTGCAGCGACAGCATCGGTCTGGTCCGGCTGGCACAGTGAAGCGATGCGATGCGAACTGCGGTGCCCACAGGTCACGGTGCAAACAGCGGCTCGGTGGCGATGGCGTCGGACGTCGTCGTCGGTGAGACCAGGGTTGCGGTGCGAGATGCGGACGGTGCGGTCTGCGGGGCAAACAGGACACCGGGTCAGCGATGGAGTGGGTTGACGGAGTCGGTTGCGGTTCCCTTCCTCTGTGGCAACTGAAACAGCGGTTCCAGAAGCAGTACCCAGAGGGTTGTGAAGTCTTTGCAGTCCCTGAGACTTCTTAACAGGAGGCCAGCTCGGTTTCAGGCCCTTGGAGATTCTCAGCACAAGTAGTAGAAAGTTCAGTCCAGTCCTTTCACTGTCCAAGACAGAAGCAGCAACTGCAGGCCAACCCAACAAAGCAATAACTCAGCAAAGGGGCAGTACTACTCCTAGCAGCTCTCCAGCTCTTCTTCTTGGCAGGTTCCTTGATTCCAGCGAGATCTAATTTTCTGGGGTTTGGGTCCCCCTTTTTATCCTCAATTTCTCTTTGTTCTCTGAAGGCAGAGAGGCCTTTGCCTAGTCCAAACCAGTTCTGGTCAGTCCTGGAGCACTTTGTTGACAAGTCTCCTTCTTTCCTTTCACAGTGCAGGCCAGGGACATCAGACGCACCACAGGAGGTGGAGCCAGCATTGTGGAGGGAAGGCCCAGCCCTATTCAGGTCCCAGGTGCATCCCTCCCACCCATCTACATGTAGATCTTGCTATTCAGCCCTGTGCTGACTCACCCTGTCTCCTGGCATCCCCCAGCCCCTGTCACTCACACTCCAGACAAGGAATACACAACCTAGCAGAGGCAGGCTTGGATGGTTAGACAAGAAAATACCCACTTTCTAAAAGTGGTATTTTCAAACACAGAATGTTAAAACCAACTTCACTAAAAGATGCATTTTATCATTCTGAGTCCAGGCATACTAAACTCGAATTTCTACCATGTTCCCTGGGTCAGTTGGGATTATAAACTGTAATAATCAGAACTGCCCATTCTGGCCTATGGGGAACAGGTAGCCTTGCAATAGTGAAAAACGAAATAGGCTGTAATTCACTATCAGGACATGCCACACACACCAGGGCATGTCCTACCTTTCACATACAATGCACCCTGCCCACAGGGGTACCTTGGGCCTACCTTAGGAGTGACTAACATGTAGAAAAGGGAAGGTTTAGGGACTTGCAAGTGTGTGCACTTGCCAAGTCGACATGGCAGCCCCAGGCTGCACACAGGCTCTGCAATGGCAGGCCAGAGTTACACTTTACGGGCTGTTTGCGTGGGTGGCACAATCCAGTGCTGCAGCCCACCAACAGCATTTGATCTATAGGCTCTGGCACTCTCAGTGCACTTTACAAGGGACTGACACATAAATCAAATAGGCCAATCATGGAAACACCAATCCATAACACATTTTATACAGGAGCACTTGCACTTTCCCAATGGACAGCAGTGAGGAAAGTGCGCAGAATCATTACACCAGCAAAAACAGAGTCAAAACCAGGAGGTCAGAAAGCAAAAAGTCAGGGGAAACACGCCAAAAGATGCCAAGTCTAACATGCACCAACACGAATACATTGGGAAAATGCTTTGCGCATGCGTGCACTAAAGCTAAGACTAATGCATGAAAGACAAGGCCGCATTTTTATTTCTGCTTCTAAAATTAATAAAATAACACTGCTTTTACATTAATGCTCCTGCTAGGTAAACATAACATTGGGTTAGTGCAATGATGGGAGGTAAACAGTGAGAGGTACATTTCGTGAAAAATAATGTCTGTGTTTTCATTCATTTTAGAAACAAGTACAGGCCTATATTTTTGCATGAATGTTAAAGGTTAAAATGAACAAATATGATATAAATGCTGAAAATCGAGCTCTGACAGAGAAAGGAGAGACGTGGCGGAGGCTAATGTTGTTGACCTTCGGAAAAGAATGTTGCGTGTCTGCCAAGTAACGGAAAGACGGCCATGGGAATAAAAGGAAGTGTGCAAACTTCTTCCGTCGAAAGCGGCACTGCTGAATAATAAAAATGTAGAAAAACTGAAACATGGTGCCTTCTTGAGGAAATGTGTGGATAGTGTAATGGGAGAGTGAATTAAACAAAGAACATTAAGAAGACATGATCATGACTATGGTGGTGTTATAGAACACCCCCTGAATCAGCCAATGAGAAACTGAGTTTTCGTAAATGTTTTAACCATTGTGGGTTGGACATGTAGGTTTTAGGGTATAACTAGGGTGCTCCAGGGGGTGTGTGGGAGTAGGAGGCTTTGTTCGAGAGTAGTGGGAGATCGTCGCTGTCCGTCAGTTTGCTGATAGAGGCCTACCTGTTTCTTGTTCCTGTTCCCGTATCCAGTATCCTGATCTAATCTTTGTTCCCTGAATCTGTCTCAGGGGACCCCTTACTATCTCCGTGGCCAGGGGGTGGTATTTCCTCTATTTTCCCTAGGTTAGTATTAGCTAAATGAACAGTACTTTGCATAATAATTTGCAAATGTATTTTCTCTCTGAAACTTTTGTCTCTTCGCCTATCCACTCCTTCATGTGCATTTATTCACTTGATATGAGTTTGACACTGTTTGCATTGATATATGTTCTCTTTCTCTGTAATTAATGCACTGTTTGCCTTGTGATTCTGTACATGTTTGAGCTCTTATTTACATTATTTGGTGATAAACATTATTAACCTTACACTGAGTTTGTGGTTTATTTAGTGAGATAGTTAGATAGATAGATAGTACTATTATCACCATCAACTTCTCAACTTTTGGTCCATCGACCAGAGGAAAGAAGTTTGATATGCAGGCTCAGTTAGTTTATTTAGAGTGTTAAATACAAGCCTGTATAATGAACAGCTGATTTCCATTAGTGTTCATTTAGTCTTGATAAACTGATATATATATATACAGCTTCATTTCAGTGGGTTATGTGGGGTAAGTGTGTATTGGGCCCGTTGTTGTGTTGTGTTATCGGCCCCTGATTTGGCGCTGGATCAGGTGCCCACTATAATTAAATAAAAATGGTATTCTAGATTATTTGTACGGGGACTGATTTAATTAACTGATGTCTGTGATGCGTTCTAATTAATTACATATAATAATTAGATCCAAGACCGCAGAAAGGTTCCGAAATAATGCAGGTTGTTGTCTTTTAAAAGTCAATTAATTTTAACTTATCTCACAACTTTCCTTTCTCTCTTTTAAATACTTGATCTGTTGCTAATATGTGATTCACTTTATGCCTCAACTTTAAAAACATGACTATGCTTAATTTGCACATAGGAACTTGTGTAATGTGCAAAATGTTCTTTCTATTTTTAATTCATGTTTTCAGATTTTAAATTATATTTTCTGCATTCTTTCTGCTGTTTATGCATGTTTTATGGGGTTACACCCCGAAATAAACTTACGAAACATAATATAATAAGAGTATTTCTAACATATAAGAGCACATTTTTTTTCCATTTCTGCAGTGCCTTTAAACTGAAGACCAGCGAAGGCACAGAGATGTTACTGGAAGGTATATATTTTTGTCATAAATGAGGGCGATACAAATAACCCTGGGCGTAGTTCGTGTAGTAGCGCTACGCGTAGCACTATGCGAGCTACGCGTAGCACTACGCGAACTGCGTAGTGCGGTCGGAAATGCTGTTCGCAATGATTGCACAGTGCCGGATGCTTGTCCGCACTGTGCAATCATTGCAAACATCATCTTGCACAGTGCAAGCGGTCGTTTTCTGCCGCTCGAGTAGATTTGTAGTCGAGCGGCAGTTTTCTCAACGCGGACTGGTAGTTTCTCATCGCGAGCGGTCGCGAGCATACGCGACCACTCACAATGAGAAACCTGACCTCCCCGCGTTGAGAATCTCGCCGGTAGGTTTATTTTCCACGCTCGCGATCGGCAACTTGATGTTGCTGATCGCGAACGAGGAAAAAGTCTCGCCGGGATGTCATTTTGGTCGTTCGCGGTCGCCAACTTGACGTTGAGGACCGCGAGCAAGCAAATAATGCCCGCTACGCTACGCTGCGCGTTTTTGCACTGTGCTACGTGCAATTCGCGTAGCGCGTAGTTGCGCAAACTACGTAAACTACGCGAGCGTAGCGTAGTTTTCTGCCCAGGCCTAGATACAAATACATACTGCAGCCCACATATGACATTTCACTGTCATGCTATGGGTGAAATCTCTGCTATAGTAGAGTTAAAAAGACCACATTGGGTGAAACCAATTTTACCTACTTCATTTTAGGGACTGAGCACACACACTATGGCATAGAATAGAAGTGTCACAGTGCACAGAGTCCTCATTCTAGCAAACATATGACCCAGAAAAAAGGCAAAGAATCTGCAGACGAGGCAGAAAAAGTGACTTTGTTACAGTAGTCTGTTAAGTACATGCATAATGCAGGAGCCAGGCCTATGGGCTAGGCATTAAGTCCAAACTCACCTGGCTTCGAGGGCCCTTATCATTCTGGATGCATAGCCCAGCTGCATGCCTCAAACCACTTAACATATTAAGGCTCACATGTGCCCTGGCAGGCCACCACAGATATTTATAGGCTTGATGGCTCACAAATGGCGGCTGATAATATCAGCATTTTCCACACGGGGAATGTGTTTCCACCATGGTGACGGCGTTTCACTAGCATATAGCGCACTTAGTGCCCAGGCATAGTAAGATTGTCTCCACTCTCATAGTCAAATCCCAATAACCCTCGTTATTCAGGCTGAAGGAAGCACCAACAATGAATTATCTATTTTTAATATTATCTGGGGGAGGCAGGTGTGGTTCTGGTGGCTCTCAATATTTTGGCCATCGTTGGTGCTCGTTTGTTTATGGATGGTGTGGAGTGGGCCACAGCTGTTGCTTGGCCTGCCATTAAGGCCATGAGTACCTTGGTTAAGAGGAGTGAGAGGGCATGTTGTGCCCACCACTGACTTCTTTGGGATTTATCAAGAAACTCATTTGGAAGTGCTGTGCTTGTCAGGGTGGCTCCCCTTTTAATGGAGGGAGGACCTCTTCTTTTACAAATATTGTCTTTTGTAGCTGGGCAAGGCAGAACTTTTTTCTGGTGATGGGGTTACATCTCTTCAAAATTTATGACCTCTTTTTCAGTCGATGTCTGGTGCAATCACTGCAAAAATAGATCATTTTGGTAGGGAGAGCGCATGTTTCTCAGCAATCTCCTTGGCCGGTGGCAGCAATTATGCAAAAGAGATACATTTTCTGAATGCCTTTATTAGATGTATCTAGGCCACATTTATTAGGATTTAAAGAGGGCATAGAGCTAGTTAAAAGGGAGATTGCTGACCTGCTGTTTGTCTACTCCATCCTGCCCTGCCCAAGGGTGGCCCACGGTATGATCCTTTACAGTTCAGGGACGCTTCCCTGTTTACTGGTTCGGTAAATAAAATCTGTATTCAGCTCGAGGTCATGTGCTTGATTAACATTTGAATGGTTATGCCAATATTATGTGAGCTGTCAGGATATATAATATATACTATTTGGTGTCTGCATTTGCAAACAATCTGTACAACCTGTAACTTTCAATTTCCTAATATGTTTGTAAGTAAATCTAAGCTACTTCCTGCCATTGAACACTAAAAAGTTGTTAAGTATGCTCCTTTCATAATTGTATGGGTTGAAGTGTAGGGCCCGCAGCATTGCACCTATGTGAGCACTATGAAAAGTTGCAAATGTTTACAATTTCCATTGTTATAAGTTACATTTCACAGTTCAAAGTATGACACCAAAATATACTGCATACAGTTACGTTTTCAAAGGATACAACTTTAATTGGGAATGTTTGGTATTCTTTCCCGGGAACAAACATGAGGTTAAAGAAAGTAAGAGCCCTCTCTCATTTCATATTGACTCGAGATTAGTCAATCCCATTGACTTGGCAGTGTGTCCTACTCTGAAGACTGAGAGAAGTTAAGATTCTTATGGATCTGGAATGAATGAGGATAAAGAGTGAATGGAGACATTTATTGCTTCTCCATGACAAAGTTTTGTGCAATAGAGATTACCTCAAGTCATCAACTCCTGCCTTGTTGTGTGGCAGAGAAGACTTCTGCTGCTATAGAGCACAGAGAGAGACTGATTGTTAGACCTGGCACCATTGGTGTGGGTCTCCCTTCCATTTTTTGCCTTTACCTCCTGTGTTTTGCTGTGTGTTGGACTCCGTTTTTGCTGGTCTAGATGCTTTGGGCACTTGGCCACTGCTGTTCAGTGCCAAAGTGCAAGTGCTCCCTTTGTAAAGTATTGTTATGGATTAGTGATTCCATGATTGGCTTACTTGATTTACTTGTCAGACCCTAGTACAGTGCACTATGTGTGCCCAGGGCCTGTCAATCAAATGCTGCTGGTGGGCTTGCAGCACTGATTGTGCCACCCACAAAAGCAGCTTGGAAAATGTGACTCAGGCCTGCCATTGCAGAGCCTGTGTGCAGTCTGGGACTGCCATGTCGACTTGGCAAGTGCACACACTTGCCAGTCCCTAGACCTTCCCTTTTCTACATATTAGTCACACCTAAGGTAGGCCCAAGGTACCCCTGTGGGCAGGGTGCAGTGTATGTGAAAGGTAGGACATGCACTAATGTGTGTGACATGTCCTGGTAGTCAATTACAGTGCATTTCGTTTTTCACTATTGCAAGGCTTTCTGTTCCCATAGGCCAGAATGGGGAGTTTGTTTATAACATCTTATAAACATAACTGACCCTGGGAACAAGATAGGAAAATAAAGTTTAGCATGCCTGAACTCAGAATGTTAAAGTGCATCTTTTAGTGAGGGTGATTTTTACATTCTGTGTTTGAAAATACCACTTTTAGGAAGTAGGTATTTTCTTGCCTAACCATCCAGTGTGCCTCTGCTAGGTTTGTGTATTGCATCTCTGGCTTTTGGATGACACGGGCTGGAGGAGGGCAGCGGCTCCAGAAGTCTGATGAGTCAGGGCTGGGCTGAATAGGCCTGGACTGCATTTGGAGTGGTGGGAGGAGTAGCACCTTCACCTGAATAGGGCTGTGCCTGCCTTCCACAATGACGGCTCTGCCCCCCTGTGGTGTGTCTGAAGCCAGGGCTCACACTGACAATAGAGGTTGTTGTGCACTTGCAAAGTGCCCCACAGAACTGGTTTTGGCTGGGTACAGACACTCTCTGTCTTCCGAGAACAAAGGATTTTGGTGTATAAAAAGAGGGGCCCAGACCCCAGACTTTTAGATCACTTCTGGGAAATCAAGAGGAAACCTTTGCCAAGGCGAAGAGCCGGATCAATCAATCAATCAATCAGTTCACTTATAAAGCGCACTACATACCCGCGAGGGTCTCAAGGCGCTGGGGGAAGAGGTGGGGGTGCTGCTACTGATCGAAGAGTCAGGTCTTGAGGAGTCTTCTGAAGGCCAGTAGGTCTTGGGTCTGCCGAAGGTTGGTGGGGAGGGTGTTCCAGGTCTTGGCGGCGAGGTGGGAGAAGGATCTGCCGCCGGCGGTCATTTTCCGGATGCGGGGGTCTGTGGCGAGGGCGAGGCTGGTGGAGCGGAGCTGGCGGGTGGTGGTGTAGAAGCTGAGTCGTCTGTTGAGGTAGGCTGGTCCGGAGTTGTGGAGTGCTTTGTGTGCGTGGGTGAGGAGCTTGAAGGTTATCCTCTTGTTGACAGGGAGCCAGTGCAGGTCTCTCAGGTGGGGTGTGATGTGGCTGCGGCGGGGGATATCGAGGATAAGACGTGCAGAGGCGTTCTGGATGCGTTGCAGCCGTCTCAGGAGCTTAGCCATCGTTCCTGCGTAGAGGGCGTTTCCGTAGTCCAGCCTGCTGGTGACGAGGGCCTGGGTGACTGTTTTTCTTGTTTCGGTGGGGATCCACTTGAAGATCCTGCGGAGCATTCAGAGGGTGTTTGAAGCAGGATGAGGAAACGGCGTTGACCTGCTTAGTCATGGAGAGGGTGGGGTCGAGGATGACCCCTAGGTTGCGTGCGTGGTCGGTGGGTGTCGGGGTTGTTCCCAGTGATGTCGGCCACCAGGAGTCGTCCCAGGCTGAAGGGTTGGAGCCAAGGATGAGGACCTCCGTCTTGTCCGAGTTCAGCTTCAGGCGGCTGGTCCTCATCCATTCGGCGACGGCCTTCATTCCTTCGTGGAGGTGGGCTTTGGCGGTGTGAGGGTCTTTGGTGAGGGAGAGGATCAGCTGGGTGTCGTCGGCGTAGGAGATGATATTGAGGTTGTGCTGTCGGGCGACGTGGGCGAGGGGTGCCATGTAGATGTTGAACAGCGTCGGGCTGAGGGAGGAGCCTTGGGGTACGCCGCAGATGATCTTGGTGGCCTTGGATTGGAAGGGGACGAGGCGGACGCTTTGAGTTCTGCTGGAAAGGAAGGATGTGGTCCAGTCCAGGGCCTTCTCTTGGATCCCGGCGTCGTGAAGGCGTGTTCGTAGAGTGTGGTGGCAGACCGTGTCGAAGGCGGCTGATAGGTCCAGGAGGATGAGGGCTGCTGTTTCTCCGTTGTCTAGCAGGGTCCTGATGTCATCGGTGGCGGCGATGAGGAGGAAGCTGAGGAGGAATATTTCCCCTGTGCTGTTTGCTGTGTGGGGTTGGCCTGCAGTGGCTGCTTGCTGCCAAGGAAAGGAGAAAAAGGACTTTGCTGTTTGCTTTGTCACCTGCTTGAAGAGAAGATCTCCAAGGGCTTGAAACTGAGCTTGCCTCCTGTTCTGAAGTCTCAGTGCCACAAAGACTTCACCACCAGCCCCCCTGAATTTCCTTGCTGGGATTCCAACCTGCAAAGAGGTGCCTGCTGCTGTTTAGAGACTGTTTGTCGCTGGGAGCTGGAAAATCGATGCAACATCGGAGAAGCGTGTCGGATCTGCACCTGTTTCCGACGCATCGCCGAAGAAACCATCGCAGCGCCTGCCGCGGCACGAGAAATCGCTGCACGACGCATCGGGTGCAACGATCTCCGAAGTCCAAGATCCCGGCACAGATCCCGACGCAAGCCTGCTGTGCGGCTGCATGAAGCCACGCATCGTACCGGATCGACACATCGTATCGAGGCGCCAAGACTGTCGCATCGTTGGGGGACGCAGTAAGAAACAGACACATCAACTCCCCATGCAGTAAGAAAATGACGCATTACCTCCTCTCGGGTAAGGAACCGGCGCGTCACCTCCCCTGCGCTGCAGTAAGGAACCGAAGCATCACCTCCCCCGAAGCAAGCAAGGTTGGAGGCTCCTCTCCAACCTTTTCCTGTAGTCAGCACCCCCTTTGAGAGGGTTGGCATTGACATTGTGGGGCCTCTGGATCCCAAGAAAGCAAAGGGCAACAGGTTTATCCTGGTCTTGGTGGATCATGCTACCTGGTACCTGGAAGCCATCCTTCTCCGGAATGTGACGGCCCTCGTGATGGGTCGTGCATTGTTGATGGGGATTTTCTCCCATGTGGGGTTCCCCAGAGGTAGTGTCCGACCGTGGTACCAACTTCATATCAAAGTATATAAAGTCCCTGTGGCAGGAGTGCGGTGTAACTTATAAGTTCACCACTCCTTACCACCCCCAAGGTAATGGGCTCGTTGAGAGATTCAACCGTACCCTGAAGGGCATGATTATGGGTCTTGGTGAACCCATGAGGCGTAAGTGGGACGTCCTCTTACAATGCCTTTTGTTTACTTACAGAGAGGTGCCCCAGAAGTCTTTAGGGTTCAGTCCCTTTGAGTTGCTGTACGGCCATCCTGTAAAAGGACCTCTGAGTCTGGTGAAAGAAGGCTGGGAGAAAGCTCCCAGTAAACCTCCCCAGGGTGTATATAGCTACATGCTGGCCTTCAGAAACCAGACTAAGCGCTTCAGGCAACTTGCTCAGGTGAACCTAGAAGCCAGCCAGGAGGAAATAAAACGCTGGTATGAGCAGAATGCCACTCTGACCGAGTTTTAGCCTGGACAGAAGGTTTGGGTCATGGCCCCAGTGGAGCCTTGTGTGCTCCAGGATAAGTGGACCGGACTATTTGAGGTGGTGGAGCGCAAGAGCAATGTCACCAACTTGGTGGACTTGCAGTCTCCCAGGAACCCTTTGCTGGTCCTGCACGTGAATCGCCTGAAGCCCCACTTGGAGAGGACCGAAGTGGGCATGCTCCTAGCAACAGATGCTGGGATGGAAGAGGAGACTGAGCCTCTTCCTGACCTCCTGTCTGCAAAGGAGCAAGATGGGTCAGTGGACGGTGTGAACCTCTCTACCGCCCTGACCCCTGAGCAGCAGAGTGACTGTCGCCAACTGTTGGGACAGTTTTCTGACCTGTTCTCCCTGACCCCCGGTGTCACTCAGTGGTGCGTCCATGATGTGGACACTGGGGACAGTCCTCCAGTAAAACATAAGATTTACAGAGTGACTGACAGGGTCAGAGCTTGCATCAAGGAGGAGGTCTCCAAGATGTTAGCGCTAGGGGTGATCGAGCCCTCAAACAGCCCTTGGGCCAGCCCAGTGGTCTTGGTCCCAAAGGCTGCCGCACCCGGTGCCACGCCAGAACTCCGGTTCTGTGTGGACTACTGAGTGCTCAATTCAGTCACCAGGACTGACGCGCACCCCATCCCCAGAGCTGATGAGCTCATCGATCGGTTGGGGGCTGCCCGGTACCTCAGTATGTTTGACTTAATGTCTGGGTACTGGCAGATCGCCTTAACTGATGGGACAAGAGAGAGGTCAGCATTCTCTACACCAGATGGGCACTACCAATTCCGGGTGATGCCCTTTGGGATGAAGAATGCCCCTGCCACCTTTCAGAGGTTGGTCAACCAGGTGTTGGTTGGACTGGAGGATTTCAGTGCCGCCTTCCTGGATTACATCGCAGTGTTCAATGCCAGTTGGGAAGAACATCTGCGCCACCTCTGGGAAGTGTTGATGGCGCTGCGGAGGGCAGGCCTCACGATCAAGGCAAGTAAGTGCCAGATCAGTCAGGGTTCCGTGGTATACTTGGGACACCAGGTTGGGAGCGGCCAGGTGGCGCCCCTCCAACTGAAAATTGATACCATTCTGGCTTGGGAGCCCCCCAAGACCCAGACAGAGGTGAGAGCCTTCCTAGGACTCACCGGGTATTACAGGAGATTCGTCAAGGGGTATGGCAGCATTGTTGCCCCCTTGACAGAGCTGACTTCCAAGAAGTAGCCCAGGAAAGTGATTTGGACTGACGCCTGTCAAAAAGCTTTTGACACCTTGAAGACTGCCATGTGCACGGCGCCTGTGCTCCAGGCACCCAACTTCTCCAATGAGTTCATTGTTCAGACGGACGCTTCAGAGCATGGTGTAGGGGCTGTTCTATCACAGATCAATGAGGAGGGCCTAGACCAACCTGTAGCCTTCATCAGTAGGAGGTTACTTCCCCGGGAACAGAGATGGAGTGCTATTGAGCGTGAGGCATTTGCTGTGGTCTGGGCACTGAAGAAGCTGAGACGATACCTGTTTGGGACTCACTTCCGGGTTCAGACAGACCACAGGCCCCTCAGATGGTTGATGCAGATGAGGGGTGAGAATCCAAAGCTGTTGAGGTGGTCCATTTCCCTACAGGGGATGGACTTTACGGTGGAACACCGCCCTGGTACAGAACACGCCAATGCTGATGGTCTGTCCAGATTTTTCCGCCTTAGTGATGAGAACCCCCTAGGGGTAGGATAGTTCTCCCCACATTTCAGCTGGAGGGGACACGTTTAAGACCTGGCATCCTTGGCGTGGGTCTCCCTTCCATTTTTTCATAATGCCTCCACTGTTGTCGATATGTTTTTGCTGGACTAGATGCTCATGGGCACTTTGCCACTGCTAATCAGTGCCAAAGTGCAAGTGCTCCCTATTGTAAATTGTGATGTGAATTAGTGACTCCATGTTTGGCTTATTTGAATTACTGTCAGACCCTAGTACAGTGCACTGAGTGTGCCCAGGGCTTGTAAATCAAATGCTGCTGGTGGGCTTGCAGCACCGGTTGTGCCACCCACAGAAGTAGCTTGTAAAGTGTGTCTCAGGCCTGCCATTGCAGAGCCTGTGTGCAGTCTGTGACTGCCATGTTGACTTGGTAAGTGCACCCACCTACCGCCCTGACCCCTGAGCAGCAGAGTGACTGTCGCCAACTGTTGGGACAGTTTTCTGACCTGTTCTCCCTGACCCCCGGTGTCACTCAGTGGTGCGTCTATGATGTGGACACTGGGGACAGTCCTCCAGTAAAACAGAATATTTACAGAGTGACTGACAGGGTCAGAGCTTGCATCAAGGAGGAGGTCTCCAAGATGTTAGTGCTAGGGGTGATCGAGCCCTCAAACAGCCCTTGGGCCAGCCCAGTGGTCTTGGTCCCGAAGGCTGCCGCACCCGGTGCCACGCCAGAACTCCGGTTCTGTGTGGAATACTGAGTGCTCAATTCAGTCACCAGGACTGACGCGCACCCCATCCCCAGAGCTGATGAGCTCATCGATCGGTTGTGGGCTGCCCAGTACCTCAGTATGTTTGACTTAATGTCTGGGTACTGGCAGATCGCCTTAACTGATGGGGCAAGAGAGAGGTCAGCATTCTCCACACCAGATGGGCACTACCAATTCCGGGTGATGCCCTTTGGGATGAAGAATGCCCCTGCCACCTTTCAGAGGTTGGTCAACCAGGTGTTGGCTGGACTGGAAAAATTCAGTGCCGCCTACCTGGATGACATTGCAGTGTTCAGTGCCACTTGCGAGGAACATCTGCACCACCTCTGGGAAGTGTTGAAGGTGCTGCGGAGGGCAGGCCTCACGATCAAGGCAAGCAAGTGCCAGATCGGGCAGGGTTCAGTGGTGTACTTGGGACACCAGGTGGGGAGCGGCCAGGTGGCGCCCCTACAGCCCAAAATTGATACCCTTCTGGCTTGGGAACCCCCCAAGACTCACACAGAGGTGAGAGCCTTTTTAGGACTCACGAGGTATTACAGGAGATTTGTCAAGGGGTATGGCACCATTGGTGCCCCCTTGACAGAGCTGACTTCCAGGAAGCAGCCCAAGAAAGTGAATTGGACTGACACCTGCCAGAAGGCTTTTGATGCCCTGAAATCTGCCATGTGCACAGCGCCCGTGCTTAAGGCACCCAACTTCTCAGAAGAGTTCATTGTGCAGACAGATGCTTCAGAGCATGGTGTGGGGGCTGTGCTCTCACAGCTAAATGAGGAGGGCCTGGACCAACCTGTAGCCTTCATTAGTAGGAGGTTACTTCCACGGGAACAGAGGTGGAGTGCGATTGAGCATGAGGCATTTGCTGTGGTCTGGGCGCTGAAGAAGCTGAGACCATACTTGTTTGGGACTCAATTCTGGGTTCAGACAGACCACAGGCCCCTCTGATGGTTGATGCAAATGAGGGGTGAGAATCCAAAGCTGTTGAGGTGGTCCATTTTCCTACAGGGGATGGACTTTACGGTGGAACACCGCCCTGGTACAGAACACACCAATGCTGATGGTCTGTCCAGATTTTTCCACCTTAGTGAAGAGAACTCCCAAGAGGGTGGGTAGTTCTCCCCACATTTCAGCTGGAGGGGACACGTGTTAGACCTGGCACCATTAGCGTGGGGCTCCCTTCCATTTTTTGCCTTTACCTCCTGTGTTTTGCTGTGTGTTGGACTCCATTTTTACTGGTCTAGATGCTTTGGGCACTTTGCCACTGCTGTTCAGTGCCAAAGTGCAAGTGCTCCCTTTGTAAAGTATTGTTATGGATTAGTGATTCCATGATTGGTTTATTTGATTTACTTGTCAGGCCCTAGTACAGTGCACTATGTGTGCCCAGGGCCTGTAAATCAAATGCTGCTGGTGGGCTTACAGCACTGATTGTGCCACCCACAGAAGCAGCTTGTAAAATGTGACTCAGGCCTGCCATTGCAGAACCTGTGTGCTGTCTGGGACTGCCATGTCGACTTGGCAAGTGCACACACTTGCCAGTCCCTAAACCTTCCCTTTTCTACATATTAGTCACCCCTAAGGTAGGCCCAAGGTACCCCTGTGGGCAGGGTGCATTGTATGTGAAAGGTAGGACCTTTCTGTGTGTGTGTGTGGCATGTCCTGATAGTGAAATACTGCTAATTTCGTTTTTAACTATTGCAAGGCTGTCTGTTCCCATAGGCCAGAATGGGGAGTTTGTTTATAACATCTTATAAACATAACTGACCCTGGGAACAAGATAGGAAAATTTAGTTTAGTATACCTGAACTCAGAATGTTAAAGTGCATATTTTAGTGAGGGTGATTTTTACATTCTGTGTTTGAAAATACCACTTTTAGGAAGTGGGTATTTTCTTGCCTAACCATCCAGTGTGCCTCTGCTAGGTTTGTGTATTGCATGTCTGGCTTTTGGATGACAGGGGCTGGAGAAGGGCAGCAGCTCCAGAAGTCTGATGAGTCAGGGCTGGGCTGAATAGGCCTGGTCTGCATTTGGAGTGGTGGGAGGAGTAGCACCTTCACCTGAATAGGGCTGTGCCTGCCTTCCACAATGACAGCTCCGCCCCCCTGTGGTGTGTCTGAAGCCAGGGCTCACACTGACAATGGAGGTTGGTGTGCACTTGCAAAGTGCCCCACAGACCTGGTTTTGGCTGGGTACAGACACTCTCTGCCTTTAGAGAACAAAGGATTTTGGTGTTTAATAAGAGGGGCCCAGACCCCAGACTTTTAGATCACTTCTGGGAAATCAAGAGGAAACCTTTGCCAAGGAGAAGAGCCGGATAAGCTGAGGAGGAATACTGCCCCTGTGCTGTTTGCTGTGTGGGGTTGGCCTGCAGTGGCTGCTTGCTGCCAAGGAAAGGAGAAAAAGGACTTTGCTGTTTGCTTTGTCACCTGCTTGAAGAAAAGTTCTCCAAGGGCTTGAAACTGAGCTTGCCTCCTGTTCTGAAGTCTCAGGGCCACAAAGACTTCACCACCAGCTCCCCTGAATTTCCTTGCTGGGAATTCCAACCTGCAAAGAGGTGCCTGCTGCCTTTTAGGACCACTTGAGACTGTTTGTCTCTGGGAGCTAGAAAATCGACGCAACATTGAAGAAGCGTGTCGCATCCGCACCTGTTTCTGACGCATCGCCGAAGAAACCATCGCAGCGCCTGCCTCGGCATGAGAAATCGCCGCACGACGCATCGGGTGCAACGATCTCCGAAGTCCGAGATCCCCGCATCGATCCCGACGCAAGCCTGCTGTGCGGCTGCACAAAGCCACGCATCGTACCGGATCGACGCATCGCATCGAGGCGCCAAGACTGTTGCATCGTTGGGGGACGCAGTAAGAAACAGACACATCAACTCCCCACGCAATAAGAAAACGACGCACCACCTCCTCTCCGGTAAGGAACCGATGCATCACCTCCCCTGCGCTGCAGTAAGGAACCGACGCCTCACCTCCCCCAAAGCAAGGAACCGACGCATCACCTTCACTGCATGTAAGGAACTGACGCATCACCTTCCCTGCGGTCATTTTGTTTGTTCTGCATGACGCATCCAAGGTACTTTGTGAGAAAAGTGTTGCATTTACAACTTGCATTGAACTGAACTATTTCTACCATTTGAAAGCCTTATTTTTAATACTGTATTGTGGATTTTTGTCGTTTGGTCTTGTTTTGGATAAAGATTACTTATTTTTCTAAACTGGTGTGGTGTCCATTTGTAGTGTTTTCACTGTGTTACTGTATGTGTTCACAAATGCTTTACACACTGCCTCTGAGATAAGCCTGTCTGCTTGTGCCAAGCTACCAAGGGGGTGAGCAGGGGTTATTTTAGGAGTGTATCCCCCTTACCCTGACTAGAAGCAAGGGTCCCTATTTGGACAAAGGTACCTACCTCTGCCAACCAGAGACCCCCATTTCTAACACTGATTATTTTGCAATTGTGCTGCGTTATGTTGATATTTCTGTTCCAGTAACTGTGAGAGAGCCGTGACACGACCTAAAGCCACAATAGTCGTACTCTATGGAGGAGAAATGTTGGTGCTCACATTTTCACAGAAATCACACCTGAACACTCCCTCATCCAAAGGGTCACCACTAGAACATCATTCTGGGCTTTTGTGGCACAATGCCAGGCTGGTTAGGGAGCAAAAACCTGTCACAGCGTCCTCCCAATTCTTTTTTTCCTATGATTGATGTGCTGACTGTGGGAGCCACGATTGTTGAACTAAGGGGGAGAGATATTACAGACCTGATGACAGCTATAACTGAAAAGACGCAAAGACAAAACACTAGGCACAACCATATTACAGGGCACTGCTATGTTCCCTCCTACCTGATCAGTAGGAGTAGGTAAATGACAAAACATCCTTTTTACCCTCAGCCCCAGTCGTGGAGGCCACAATAAAACAAAGGCCAGGCCCCACTTTTACGGTCATTACTTGACCATACGATAAGCAGATTATCCCACCACAAACAAGGAAGTTTTTCCATCGCATCTTTGTTTGCAGCCTGGTCCTTATCATAATAGGCTGTGCTTGCTCAGAGAGCCGAGATCTTATTTGAAGTACCTGCAGTTTGTAAAGTAAACTTATTTAACTCGATATTTCACTGAGTTACTCCTTTATTTTCAGATAGTAGAGATCGAAACAGTGAGTAAGTGCGATATGAAATAACACTATCTCAGAGAAACATCAGGTTAAAATAATTCACTTTACTCACAGCAGGAACATAAATCAGTCGCTCGGCTCTGCACTGGCCAGCATGGGCCCATAGCCAGAAGTATATTTTTAGGGAGTATGGGCCTCTGACTTTCAGCTGTGACCAAACATCAAAGCTGTGCTCCATAGGTATATTTGCTCCCAAATACTAGTTGTGCTACTAAATATTGATCCCCAGAATATTGTGGCACAAGAATATCAAAGACAGAATATCGAACGATACATGCATTTAGAGAAGTTTAGATTACTATTCTTAACTCCGCATCTACATACTTTTGTTGTGTAGTTCCTAGGAATTCCCCAGAACCTGCATGTTTTGGATGACCTAAACTGAGGGCTTGGTGTCCCAACCGCTTTTGGACACCCCCACAGAATATGTCAGCTGTTAGACCAGCTAGCTCTACAGTGCCACTTACACCCCCCTGTATTCTACAGTGGCATATGTAGTCTCTGGCAACCACTGAACATGACAACCCTGATTCGTGAGGGATTGTGGAAAAACAGTACAGTACGTTGCACTCACTCGTGCTTGCTTTCTCTCAGAAAACACACAGGGTGGGGATTAGGAGGTTTCTATATGAAATTATTGGTCCAGCGACAGCCGCGTGTAAAACATATGTGCTGCTCTCGAAGCCGAGGCGCAGTCAGGTAGAACACCATGCGCTCACAACAACGTCATTCCAGCAGTGTTCTCTCCATTTTGTGAGGGATTGTAACATCCATTGAGAAGCAAGAGTATTAAAATCAGGATGCCCGCTGCCGAAAGCAGGACCAAAGGAAGCCCTCCAAAAACGCTTCCAAGTACGGAGTGTATGAAAGCTGGAATTACTCCAAAGATGGTCTGAAAGGTGGTTAAGAGACCAGATCCAAGTCGCTTAATTAAGTGTATGATCCCACTCGTATCAGACATGTTAAAGATATGATGAACCATTTCTCCGAAATGGATCAGGAATTTTGTACGGACCAGGGCTTGTATCTCTGCTGAAGATCTTGCAACCTGGAGTTCAAAAGTCTCTCCGGCTGAAGTCAAGGCCACATTTTGTTGAAGCAACATGGCTTTTAGTCTGCTCAGCGAATCAAACCTTATACTGGAAACATTCAATGAAGACCACAGTGGTGCCTCCCTAACTGTGCGAGCCGGGGGAAACAATACTTGCTTACAGCAAACAACCCTGAATTTACTGTGACTAGATATGGGATGCCTGGCGCCATTCCACAACAGCCTTGATCATTCAGCACTAAATAACTTCCATTCGAAAGCAATTTAAAAAATGGATGAAACGCGACAGCTGAGGAGCCCTTCAAGGAGCAAGATAAGTTCGCTTTTGATTCATTACACGTTCCATGAAGCGACACTTATTTGCACACTAAAGACCCACCTAAAGCCTTCCAGCAGTCTTTACCACTTTAGAAAACTTCAGTGTCCTTATTACTGCAGCTATATCTATACGGTAACTCCCATGTTTCCTGTATGTACCCTTTCACCAACGCTTAAATCCTGCCTGCTTGGATGTATCTAAGGCAGTATTGGAACTGAAATGTCGTGATTGGCAGTGTGATATAGCCATTAATTAATGTGAAACAACGGAAACCAAACGCACTCTGGTTTATAAATTGATATGGTGTGTAAACAGGTAGGTGGTGCTGGTGGGTTAATCCTCCTGAGAGAAAGGATGAAGATAAAGTGAAGATAGCGCTGTCCTCCGTAGAGGGGCGTCCCCCATTCGCACTCAAATTGATACAGTTTTCAAATTGTAATTAACTTTCTTGACCAGTTGTATTTCTTGTGTTCAAATCAAGTTTTATTCAATTTTAGCTTTTTGCTTGTTTTCCTTTATTTCAAACAAATCAAATTCATGTTTTCATGCTCAATACATGTTAGAAATGCTCCATGAATCGTCCTTAATTTTGCGAAAAATCAAATGTATTTCAAATAGCCCAATGCATTTCGGGCCTTAGCCCTTCCTCAGGGGCAATATTTCTGAAAATATCAAAATAATATATACATCAGTCAAGGCACACAATTGAATCCCAAAAAAATGCAACTACGAAGTGCCAGAAAATAATGGTGAATGTTAAATCATGCTCATCGTGAATGATGATACAAAAATGCCCTTAAAAACATTTGAGTAAACATTTTAAATGTGTGCAAAATAAAGGTGGCAAGCAGTAATAAAGAGGTGTCCACCAATGTAAAAAACACGGTATCCGGATGAACTAATAAGTAAAACAACCAAAAATGGAGTGCGACAAATAATTTTGCCCAAAAGTGCATAAGAGATCTACTATCAACGGATGTATGAAGTTAAGCGTATCACTAATAACTCAAGTATGTGACTGTCTTAAAAAAGCAAGATGCAGTGGAAAAAAGAAGTGAAAAAATCAAGAAAAGCTCGATAATCGGTTCTGGGGAAGAGCGAGTGCTTACCGAATGTGTACGAAGAGAATCTTCGAAACAATGTACTGCGGTGGAGGCTTCCGGTGTATACGGAAGTCAAAGAGTGTGGCGCTATATAATGATGACAGAAGTCACCTGACCTTTATAAAAAATAAAAAAGTATTTATGAAGTTATATCATGACGTTAAGTCAATAAATTAAGCGGAAAATAAAGAAATGTCAAAAAGTGAGAGAAAGTAAGGTATAAACCAAATGTGGAAAGACTGAAAAAAAGATTGTGAATCACGTAGTGCATTAGAAAAAAGGTCATGTGCCCAAACAAGAGTCACATGTTAGTAGAAATGGAAGAATCCGTAGTTCCATATGTGTGAGTCAAGAATACTCAAAACACAATATGTATATGAAATGTATATAGAACAGAGTCATGACGCTAAGATAATAAAAAACAGATAAATAAATAAGGGATCGTGAATAACGTGGTGCGTTAGAAAAAAGGTCATATGTCTAAACTGGAGTCATGTGTTAGTAGAAATGGAAGAATCCGTAGTTCCATGTGTGCGAGTCGAGAGTACTCAGAGCATAATATGTATATAAAATGTATATAGAACAGTGTCATGACGCTAAGTTAATAAAACAGGTAAATAAATAAAGGGATATACCTAGGTAAGAACCAATGAAATTATAATCGAGTGTTAAGAAACTGAAAAAAGATCGTGGGTCCCGTGATACGCTACAGTGTATGCAACTCCGAAAAGTAAACGTGAATGATAAAAATGCAAAAGTAATAAAAATGCAAATATATAATCATTATATGTGCCTGTAAGTGAAACATAAATCACATAAATACACAGTTTGAACTACATTTCATATGCAATTGAAATGACTGCTATGCTAATATATATCAATAATCTCAAAGAAAGCAACTAAATTCAAGTTTTTCATTGAGTCCATTAGGACTGATGGTGTTCAAACGATAAATCCAAACTGTTTCTCTTTGTAATAAAGTTTTTGTGGTCACGACCAGGAGTGAGTGTAATTTGTTCAAGGACACAAAAACGCAGTTGGCTGATGTTGTGTTTAAACTCATTGAAGTGAACAGCCACTGGTGACTTTGTGTTTCTAGTACGAATGTTGCTCTTGTGTTCATTCATACGTATTCTTACTTTCCGTTCAGTTTTACCAACATATCCCAGTCCGCACGGACATTTCAGAAAATATATAACATTGTCACTATTACAATTGGCATTTACTTTAAGTTTAATTGGAACTCCTGTGTGAGGATGTCGAATGGTGTCTCCTTTGATGATGGCATTACAATTCCCACAGTTGTAACATGGTGTGGTACCTTTGAATATGCTTGGCTCATTCGTACTAGAAACACAAAGTCACCAGTGGCTGTTAACTTCAATGAGTTTAAACACAACATCAGCCAACTGCGTTTTTGTGTCCTTGAACAAATTACACTCACTCCTGGTCGTGACCACAAAAAAACTTTATTACAAAGAGAAACAGTTTGGATTTATCGTTTGAACACCATCAGTCCTAATGGACTCAATGAAAAACTTGAATTTAGTTGCTTTCTTTGAGATTATTGATATATATTAGCATAGCAGTCATTTCAATTGCATATGAAATGTAGTTCAAACTGTGTATGTATGTGATTTATGTTTCACTTACAGGCACATATAATGATTATATATTTGCATTTTTATTACTTTTGCATTTTTATCATTCACGTTTACTTTTCGGAGTTGCAAACACTGTAGCGTATCACGGGACCCACGATCTTTTTTCAGTTTCTTAACACTCGATTATAATTTCATTGGTTCTTACCTAGGTATATCCCTTTATTCATTTACCTGTTTTATTAACTCAGGATCATGACACTGTTCTATATACATTTTATATACATATTATGCTCTGACTACTCTCGACTCGCACACAGGGAACTACGGATTCTTCCATTTCTACTAACACATGACTCCAGTTTAGACATATGACCTTTTTTCTAACGCACCACGTTATTCACAATCCCTTATTTATTTATCTGTTTTTTATTATCTTAGCGTCATGACACTGTTCTATATACATTTCATATACATATTATGTTTTGAGTATTCTTGACTCACACATATGGAACTACGGATTCTTCCATTTCTACTAACATGTGACTCTTGTTTGGGCACATGACCTTTTTTCTAATGCACTACGTGATTCACGATCTTTTTTCAGTCTTTCCACATTTGGTTTATACCTTACTTTCTCTCACTTTTTGACATTTCTTTATTTTCCGCTTAATTTATTGACTTAACGTCATGATATAAATACTTTTTTATTTTTTATAAAGGTCAGGTGACTTCTGACATCATTATATAGCGCCACACTCTTTGACTTCCGTATACACCGGAAGCCTCCACCGCGTACATTGTTTCGAAGTTTCTCTTCGTACACATTCGGTAAGCACTCGCTCTTCCCCAGAACCGATTATCGAGCTTTTCTTGATTTTTTCACTTCTTTTTTCCACTGCATCTTGCTTTTTTAAGACAGTCACATACGTGAGTTATTAGTGATATGCTTAACTTCATACATCCGTTGATAGTAGATCTCTTATGCACTTTTGGGCAAAATTATTTGTCGCACTCCATTTTTGGTTGTTTTACTTATTAGTTCATCCGGATACCGTGTTTTTTACATTGGTGGACACCTCTTTATTACTGCTTGCCACCTTTATTTTGCACACATTTAAAATGTTTACTCAAATGTTTTTAAGGGCATTTTTGTATCATCATTCACGATGAGCATGATTTACCATTCACCATTATTTTCTGGCACTTCGTAGTTGCATTTTTTTGGATTCAATTGTGTGCCTTGACTGATGTATATATTATTTTGATATTTTCAGAAATATTGCCCCTGAGGAAGGGCTAAGGCCCGAAATGCATTGGGCTATTTGAAATACATTTGATTTTTCGCAAAATTAAGGACGATTCATGGAGCATTTCTAACATGTATTGAGCATGAAAACATGAATTTACTTTGTTTGAAATAAAGGAAAACAAGCAAAAAGCTAAAATTGAATAAAACTTTATTTGAACACAAGAAATACAACTGGTCAAGAAAGTTAATTACAATTTGAAAACTGTATCAATTTGAGTGCGAATGGGGGACGCCCCTCTACGGAGGACAGCGCTATCTTCACATAGCCATTAATTAACCATCCTGTAGCTGGTGACTCTGCTACAGTGAAAGGTAACTTCTCTAATTTCTCAATGAGCAGCATGGTGTACTTTGCACCTCTGCGTGCCATAGTCAACTGTCTGTCGGTCAGATTGTAAACCGAGAACAAACTTGTGCTGTTAATGTATTTCCATGGCACGTGGCCTGAATGCAATGATTGCAGTGTCCAGCTTAAAAGCATAATGGAGCGCAATTGAGATTGCCCATATTGTAGAATAGGCAAATCTTGTTCCATTATGTCAATTGAAAAGGACACAATTTTGCCCAGTGAATAAATACGTGAAGAAAGTGTGGTCATACCATTGTCTACCACAGCCAGGGCCTTTTCTAGGTTAATCCTATCAAATTCACGTAATCTCTCAGCAGCATCCTGTTGGGAGACTTTCCACAGTTCATTGTAGATGGCACACAAGAAGCGCTTCTTACGCGGTTTCTTGGGATCTAACAAGAAATCCCTAAGATCCATGTTGTCTGATAGAAGGGACAAGACTTGTTTCACCTGTTGTAGTATTGAGGTTTTTAGCCATTCTAGGTACAAATTCCCAACACTATAAGAAGTCACTACCCCTGGATCGTCTATGTGTACATAGCGTGGGTCAGGCCTATGGATATTAAACCTTTGCTGTTACCCTTGAATCTCGCTTGACACCTATTTGTGTTGATAGGCTAAACCAACCATCCCTTCCAATTGGGAGCTGAAGAATTGTATGTACCATTGTGTATCATTGTACCCAGTGCCTCCTCATTAATCAGTGTGTCATTTGACATGCCTTCAATAGGTATGGGCGAGGGGATGCATGGTGTTTTCAGGTCTTTAGTTTTTGCAAACACATAGCAGGTAGTTTGTTGCACTGTTCTGTTCAGGAATATTATCTGTAACGGTATGAGGCAAGCTCTAAATAAAGCCTCTGTTACCTGAACCTGCCAGTCTTTCGTCCCCAGATCGATTTTGTGTCTATCATGTCCCTCCAATAGTTGAAACCTTGTATAGACAGTCGGGAGATGAAATGTGCTGAGTGTATGAGCTCTGGGTTAGTCAGCATCATTTTCTTCACAGTTGCATTCGTCTGTACTAACTTATAGTAGTATGACATTGGGCCTGATGTATTAAACCCTGAAAAGTATGCACATTTCTGTGCAAATGTGGCAGAACTACCTTTTGGTGGTGTCGGGCAATGTTCCCATTGATGGTAAGTGTTTACAGTGCGTGGAACACTAGCTCTGTGCAAAAAGTGATGACCATAATGCTGGTAACAAAACATACTATCGTACTCAGGTGTATCTTCATACAATTCCCTGTAAGAAAATGCAGCAGATTATTTTAAATCTGAAAGCATAGTATTTACAGTCTCAATGTCCCAATCATCAGAGAGTGTACTCGGGGTAATGAAGTCATTCATTGAAATTTTGAACACGTGTGGAATTTTCAAATGTTCACTAGGACCAAATACATCATATGAAACTCTATCCCATACTATACCATCCGATACTGGAATTGTTGTAATGCTTACTAGGGACAAGTCTCTTTGTTCACGGTGTGATGACGTATGAGGTTTCAAGACCAAGTTCACAGGTTGGACTGCAGAGCATTGTGGGAGGTAATGTCCATTCAGTAATAGGAAAAAGACAGTTACTATACCAACCCAAATTAACAGGAAAAGGATCCCTAATGCAAACCAATGACGCAACCAAGGGTACACTAAGTAAGTGTCAGAAATCTCACCTGCATGCCAGAATCCACGGGAGCAGACGACAAACTCCTCAGTCCCTACCACGGCTGTCAGCGGGAACAATATATCCACACTCACACCCACGGGGGAAAGGGGAATGGGAATGAAAAAAGAGAGACTGCCTCCAGTTTCAGGTATCAGTCAACCTCCCTCTGCTGGCCGCTCTTCAGTGTGTGTGGATTACGAGTGTTCTACGCAGGAGAGGAGATGAAGAGACCTGTAGAGGGAATAACAAACAATTAATTTAACTGCCCTACTCTAATAACCTAGTTCTGACTAACCTCCCACTCTCTCTCATCTACCTGAATTTCTTGTAGGCTAGCTTCTCTCTATGAGTGATTCTGTAAATATTCTTTAACTTGCGCCGATCAAATTCCTAGCGTTGATGTAGAAATTATATCAAGTCACTCAAACAGGAATAGAATTCTGAGAATTGGAAGGAGGAAGGATTCACAGTAATGAAAAATTACAGTAAAAGTCTAATGTCATAGTCCATACAAGAATCAATAGTACTCTGAGTTAGCTCTAATCTTACTGTCCTTGAGAAGTACTGGGTCGTGAAAGCGTCTTCCGAATTTCTGCTCTTCTCTGACCGACTTGTTCTTCTCTGACAGACTTTTTCCACAGAAAGGCTCAAGACACTAGTCTAAACAAAAATGGGGAATACCCCAGGCGTGTACACACCAGTCCGTGAGGGCAGAGACCAAAAATCTAGAATTTCTCACTAGAAATACGCTCGTTGAGCGAGCGCAATGCTGAGACACTGTTCTTCCTCCTAGAAAACAGTTGAAGTGCGCAGTTCAAAGCGCGAGCGCGCAGAGGAACACTGCTGCACAAGAACAGTGGCAAAAGACTTGAGCACTAACGCTGGGCATTATGGCAGCCGCCATCTTGGATTGGATTTTGTCCAGACAATACGATTGCAAGCAACAGTCTCTGAAATAGCCACCAGAGATGGGGACGTCGCTGCAACCACAGAGGGTGACTGGAATTTCTGCGTCTTCTCAGCACAGGTGGGCGTCTTGAAATGCAGGCAATCATGTTCCTGACAGTATCCCCCTCCAAAGAATCCCCCCCAACAGAGGGTTTATTGGGATAAGTGCTGTGAAATTGTTTAACTAATCGTGGAGCATATACATTTTGAGAGGGTTCCCAAGATCTCTCTTCAGGACCAAAACCTTTCCAATCTATAAGGTAAAATAACCTTCCTTTCCTGATCCTAGAGTCTAAAATTCTGTTAACTTCATACTCTGAATGTGAGGCTATAGTGATTGGATCTGGAGGTGTAGTTGATCTGACATTTGAAGGGCTTTTCTTAAGTAAAGATACATGGAAAACCGGGTGAATTCTCATCTGGGGGGGGGCAATTCAAGTTTTACTGCTACTGGATTCACTATTTTGCTCACAGTAAAGGGACCCAAATATCTAGGTTGGAACTTTCTATTTCCTTTAAGGTGTAGATGTCGAGTGGACAACCAAACCTTATCTCCTTTATTGGAATTAGGATTTTCCCTTCTTTTGGTGTCAGCGTATCTTTTAAAAGAGGCTTTAGCCTGGATCAGGTGTTTCCTAGCAGATTGATAGGTTCTTTGGATCCTTTGACTCAAATTAGTCACTGCAGGAACTGAATCGTCAGATTTTCCCAGAATGAAGTTCGGGTGTCTGCCAGAATTGAAGTAGAGTGGGGAATAACCTGTAGAGGCATGAACTGCATTGTTATATGCAAATTCCGCAGTCCAAATCAGGTCTGGGCATTCTCCATCTTGGTCTAGGAGGTACAGACGGAGATACTGTTCAATTTCCAGTTGACTCTCTCAGTCTGACCATCTGTTTCAGGATGGTAGCTGGGGGAGAATCGTGAGTCAATTTCCAGTTGCTGCATGAAGGATTTCCAAAATTGAGAAACAAACTGGGCTTCTCTGTCTGAAATTACAACTACTGGAATACCATGTGCCCGGACAATATGTTGTGAGAATAACTGGGCCAATTGTGGAGCTTTAGTGATCTTTTTGAGTGGGATAAAATGACTCATCTTCGAGAATGTATCTACAAAGACTAATATGGTGTCACAGGCAGCCTTGACTTGAAGGTAAATCTACAATGAGATCCATACTAATGGTGTGCCAGGGGTGAGGCACAGTGGGAAGGGGTTGGAGTTTCCCCTCTGGGGCCTGTCTGTTTGGCTTCCCTCGTATACACTTATCAAAGGTGCAGATGTATTGTCTCACTTGAGGAGTCAAAGCTGGCCACCAAAAATGTCTTTTCAACAATTCAGTAGTCTTTTGAATTCCCTTGTGGCCTGCTAGAGGGTCATCATGACAATCCTGTAGGGCTGACTCGTGCAATTCTGGAGTGGGTAAGTACAGGGCTTCTCTGTAGTAAGGTAGGTTCTCATAGATCTTCCTGTTATCATCTTCCTTTATCCATTTCAAAATTTCTTCAACAGACATGGCTTCTCGAATTTTGTCCTTTAATTCCGAGAATTGCAAGGCGCAAGCAAATTTGGCTGCTGGTATTATTGGAATTTCTTTTGTGTCTCCAAATTTAATTCCCTTGTCTAATCTTGGCAATGCGTCTGCCTTACCGTTCGCTGAACCTGGCCGATAGGTAATGGTGAAATTGTAGTCAGCGAAAAACAGTGACCATCTTAGTTGTCTGGCAGTAAGAGTCTTTGCTGACTTCAAAAACTGGAGGTTCTTGTGATCGGTAAATACTGTGACGACATGACGAACTCCCAGTAAATAATGCCGCCATTCCTGGAAAGCGATACCAAAGGGGATGATGGACGGAGCGCTTGAGCTAATCAAACACTCACCCCCAGTCAACTGATCTGGGGTTAATCCATCATCATTCTTTAGCTCACTCCACCACCCCAGTTCAGACATGGCCATATGCAAATCAGTCTGACCCTGTGCCTCATGGGAACAGTCCAGCCCGAACTGCCAAGCCATGTCTTCCCTGGACCGGAAACAAGCATCCTGGGACCGGATTCTGGCCATTCAGCCGTCATCAGCCAGGCTAGCTTGAATCCAGTGGCAAAGTGAGCAAGGGACCCACGTCTGGGCATACCCTGCCAACTTAGGGCGAACAAAGCGATACCAAAGGGGATGATGGACGGAGCGCTTGAGCTAATCAAACACTCACCCCCAGTCAACTGATCTGGGTTTAATCCATCATCATTCTTTAGCTCACTCCACCACCCCAGTTCAGACATGGCCATATGCAAATCAGTCTGACCCTGTGCCTCATGGGAACAGTCAGCCCGAACTGCCAAGCCATGTCTTCCTTGGACCGGAAACAAGCATCCTGGGACCGGTTTCTGGCCATTCAGCCGTCATCAGCCAGGCTAGCTTGAATCCAATGGCAAAGTGAGCAAGGGACCCACGTCTGGGCATACCCTGCCAACTTAGGGCGAACAAGCGATACCAAAGGGGATGATGGACGGAGCGCTTGAGCTAATCAAACACTCACCCCCAGTCAACTGATCTGGGTTTAATCCATCATCATTCTTTAGCTCACTCCACCACCCCAGTTCAGACATGGCCATATGCAAATCAGTCTGACCCTGTGCCTCATGGGAACAGTCCAGCCCGAACTGCCAAGCCATGTCTTCCCTGGACCGGAAACAAGTATCCTGGCTTGGCAGGCGGAGTGAGCTAAAGAATGATGATGGATTAAACCCAGATCAGTTGACTGGGGGTGAGTGCTTGCAATGTTCAACACTCCGTCCATCTTCCCCTTTGGTTTTGCTATGTTCGCCCTAAGTTGGCAGGGTATGCCCAGACGTGGGTCCCTTGCTCACTTTGCCACTGGATTCAAGATAGCCTGGCTGATGACGGCTGTAAGCCAGAAACCGGTCCCAGGATGCTTGTTTCCGGTCCAGGAAGACATGGCTTGGCAGTTCGGGCTGGACTGTTCCCATGAGGCACAGGGTCAGACTGATTTGCAAATGGCCATGTCTGAACTGGGGTGGCGGAGTGAGCTAAAGAATGATGATGGATTAAACCCAGATCAGTTGACTGGGGGTGAGTGCTTGCAATGTTCAACACTCCGTCCATCATCCCTTTGGTTTTGCTATGTTCGCCCTAAGTTGGCAGGGTATGCCCAGACGTGGGTCCCTTGCTCACTTTGCCACTGGATTCAAGATAGCCTGGCTGATGACGGCTGTAAGCCAGAATCCGGTCCCAGGATGCTTGTTTCCGGTCCAGGAAGACATGGCTTGGCAGTTCGGGCTGGACTGTTCCCATGAGGCACAGAGTCAGACTGATTTGCAAATGGCCATGTCTGAACTGGGGTGGCGGAGTGAGCTAAAGAATGATGATGGATTAAACCCAGATCAGTTGACTGGGGGTGAGTGCTTGCAATGTTCAACACTCCGTCCATCATCCCCTTTGGTTTTGCTATGTTCGCCCTAAGTTGGCAGGGGTATGCCCAGACGTGGGTCCATTGCTCACTTTGCCACTGGATTCAAGATAGCCTGGCTGATGACGGCTGTAAGCCAGAAACCGGTCCCAGGATGCTTGTTTCCGGTCCAGGGAAGACATGGCTTGGCAGTTCGGGCTGGACTGTTCCCATGAGGCACAGGGTCAGACTGATTTGCAAATGGCCATGTCTGAACTGGGGTGGCGGAGTGAGCTAAAGAATGATGATGGATTAAACCCAGATCAGTTGACTGGGGGTGAGTGCTTGCAATGTTCAACACTCCGTCCATCATCCCCTTTGGTTTTGCTATGTTCGCCCTAAGTTGGCAGGGTATGCCCAGACGTGGGTCCCTTGCTCACTTTGCCACTGGATTCAAGATAGCCTGGCTGATGATGGCTGTAAGCCAGAAACCGGTCCCAGGATGCTTGTTTCCGGTCCAGGAAGACATGGCTTGGCAGTTCAGGCTGGACTGTTCCCATGAGGCACAGGGTCAGACTGATTTGCAAATGGCCATGTCTGAACTGGGGTGGCGGAGTGAGCTAAAGAATGATGATGGATTAAACCCAGATCAGTTGACTGGGGGTGAGTGCTTGCAATGTTCAACACTCCGTCCATCATCCCCTTTGGTTTTGCCATTCCTGGAAGGCATCCTTAACCGCCAACAACTCCTTATCTGCAATAGAATAGTTGATCTCTGGAGGTGTCAGTTTTCTAGATCGGAAGGCCACAGGATGAAGTTGCCCAGTGTTCTTGTGTCGTTGGGATAAAATTCCACCTATGGCCAGGTCGGAGGCATCGGCTTCCACATAGAAGGGTTCCTCCCGATCTGGATGTAGAAGAATTGGTGCTGAGGTAAAGGATCCTTTAAGAAACACAAAGGCTTCTTCTGCTTCATCTGACCAATTAAATGGTACTCCTTTTTTCAAAAGTTTTGTAATCGGAACAATCTTCTTGGAGAATTCTTGAATGAAGCGACTGTAAAAATTGGCGAAGCCAATAAAACTTTGTACCTCCTTCAAATTTCGAGGGGTGGGCCAATCCAAGATTGCTTGAATTTTACCAGTGTCCATAGAAAGTCCCTCTTCAGACAAAACAAAGCCTAGGAATTCAACTTTGTTCACATGGAATGCACATTTTTCTAGTTTAACATACAGATTATTTTCCAAAAGCCGACTAAGGATTGCTCTCACGTGTTCCACATGCTCCTGTAGATTCTTGGAAAAAATCAAGATGTTGTCGATGTAAACCACGGCTACACGATCCAAAAACTCTCTTGGTACATCATTTACAAAATGCTGGAAGGCAGTCAGGGCATTACACAAGCCATAAGGCATGACTTGGTATTCATACAATCCAAATCTGTTTCGGAAGGCGGTTTTCCACTCGTCTTCCTTGGGTACACGAATTTAATGGTAAGCACCACGAAGATCTAGTTTTGTAAAGATTTTTGCCTCCTTTACTTGGTCTAGTAATACAGAAATCAAAGGCAGAGGAGATCGGTTCTTCACTGTTACTTGATTGAGTGCTCTATAGTCAATGCACGTTCTTAGTTCTTCATTCTTCTTTTTTGGGACAAAGAAAAGAGGGGACGAGACAGGGGATTGGGAAGGACGGATGAAACCATTGGCCAGATATTGATCTAGGTATTCTTTAAGGAACTGTTAGACCTGGCATCCTTGGCGTGGGTCTCCCTTCCATTTTTTCATAATGCCTCCACTGTTGTCGATATGTTTTTGCTGGACTAGATGCTCATGGGCACTTTGCCACTGCTAATCAGTGCCAAAGTGCAAGTGCTCCCTATTGTAAATTGTGATGTGAATTAGTGACTCTATGTTTGGCTTATTTGAATTACTGTCAGACCCTAGTACAGTGCACTGAGTGTGCCCAGGGCTTGTAAATCAAATGCTGCTGGTGGGCTTGCAGCACCGGTTGTGCCACCCACAGAAGTAGCTTGTAAAGTGTGTCTCAGGCCTGCCATTGCAGAGCCTGTGTGCAGTCTGTGACTGCCATGTCGACTTGGTAAGTGCACCCACCTACCAGTCCCCAAACCTTCCCTTGTCTTCATATCAGACACCCCTATGGTAGGCCTACGGGCAGGGTGCATTGTAAGGATAAGGTGGGACATGCCTGGTGTGTGTGGCATGTCCTAATAGTGAATTACAGCCATTTTCGTTTTTCACTATTGCAAGGCTACCTGTTCCCCATAGGCCAGAATGGGCAGTTTGATTATAACATCTTATAATCCTAAACTGACTCAGGGAACTAGGTAGAAATTCGAGTTTAGTATGCCTGAACTCAGAATGATAAAATACATCTTTTAGTGAAGTTGGTTTTAACATTCTGTGTTTGAAAATACCACTTTTAGAAAGTGGGTATTTTCTTGCCTAACTATCCAGCCTGCCTCTGCCAGCTTGTGTATTGTGTGTCTGGTTTGTGCGTGACAGGGGCTTGGAGTGGCCACAGGAGACAGGGTGAGGCAGCCCAGGGCTGAATAGAGAGATCTGCATCCAGAGTGGAGGGAGGAGTTGCATCTGGGTCTGAATAGGGCTGTGCCTGCCTGCCACAATGCTGGCTCCACCCCCTGCCGGGCGTCTGAGTACCCTGCCCCACATTCTGAAAGGAAAGAAGGAGTCATGTACACAGAGTGCTCCAAAGCTGCACAGAACTGGTTTAAGCTAGGCAAAGGCCTCTCTGCCTCCAGAGAACAAAGAGAATCAGGGTATAAGAGGGGCACCCAGACCCCAGGAAAATTAGATCACTTTTGGGAACAAGAAGAAACCTTTGCTGAGGAGCGGAACCAAGAAGAAACTGAGGAGAGACTATCCCTAAGCTGAAGTGCTGCTTGGGGGATTGGCCTGCAGTGGTTTGCCTGACTGCCAAAGAAAGGAGAAAGGAACTTTTGCTTTGCTGTGACTTTCATCAACTTGTGAAGGATCTCCAAGGGCTTGGAAGAGAGCTTGCCCCCTGATCGAAGTCCCAGGACCATTGGACTTCACCCCCCTTTGTGAATTGCTGCTGGAAACTCTGTTTCAGTGGCTACAGAAGTAGGGAGCTGTGACCTACTCTCCCGACCGGCTCGGTGTCCTGTTGGCACCGCATCGAGCAACGCCTGCATCTTGCAATGCACGGCCTTGGTCTCACCGACTCCATCAACGAGCCGCTGCCTGCACCGTAACCTGTGAGCACCGCACCTTGCAACGCCTCGCTACACCGAATCCATCTTGTCCGACCGACACGGTCACTGTTGCTGAGTTCGAGTCCTGTGACCGCACCGGAGTTGGGCACCGCCTCGCAAGCTTCGCGACGCACCGCCCGACTCGCACCGCTGTCCGGACTGATCGACGCCAGCTCCCGAATCCGGCTCCATCGCCGCACCGCAACCTGCCAGCACCGCATCGAAGCACCGTCTCGCCCTGCAACGCACGGCCCTGGTCTCACTGACTCCGTCTCGACGACGTCAACGAGCCGCTGCCTGCACCGCCTCGAGGGACAACGCGTCCTGCAACGCTTCCATTTTGCAACGCAACCGCGACGAAGAGCCATCCGCTTCAAGTAAAAGGTACTGTGACCGAGTCCGTCTACGCTGTGTTGGCCTGTATCGACGCGGTCAGCTGGATTTGATAAACTCTGTTTGTTCTTTACTTCGCAGTAGCCGGAGAAGGCTACCCACTCGCACAGAACCTTTATTTAAGCATTTTAACCCGAACTCTTGATTTTTTGACTATTAATTTTTTCGTTTATGATCTTGTGATAAATCTATATAAAGTATACCTATTTTTATAAATATATAACCAGTGTGGTGTCCATTTGTAGTGTTGTCACTTGATTACTGTATGTGTTCACAAATGCTTTACACACTGCCTCTGAGATAAGCCTGTCTGCTCGTGCCAAGCTACCAAGAGGGTGAGCAGGGGTTATTTTAGGAGTGTACCTACTTTCCCTGACTAGACTCAAGGGTCCCTATTTGGACAAAGGTACCTACCTCTGCCAACTAGAAACCCCCAAATCTAACAGGAACTTATTCTCTTTTTCTGTAAGGGCGTAGATTCTGCTACAAGGCAAATTTGCTCCAGGTTCTAGTTCTATTTTACAGTCGTAGGGACTGTGCGGAGGAAGCTTCTCTGCTTTTGCCTTGTCAAAAACAGCTGATAACTCCTCATATTCGGGGGGAATAACCACAGCTTCTAAGACACAGACCTTCATTGGACTGGTGGCTAAAACCTTGGCTGGGGTGGTTCCAAAGTCTTTATCTAAAAGACCATAACAATGTTTCTGACAATAGCTGGAATTCAACTAGATAGTTCTTATTTCCCAATTTATTTCCGGGTTGTGCTCAGTTAACCACGTTAGACCAAGGATCAATCGAAATTGGGGCGCATCGATAAGATTGAAAGAAATTATTTCTCGGTGCCCACGATGATCTTTTAGTTCTATAAGTTCAGTTTCATCCGTGATGCGACCTGAAGATAGATTTGTGCCATCCACGGCACGCACAGGTTCTGCAATCTTTTTCTTGACAAATTTTATTCCAATCCTCTTGGCATACTGGATATCGCAAAAATTTCCAGTTACCCCGGAATCAATCATCACAGAAGTCTCCTTTAAACTGTTTTCACCAAAGCTTATTTCAAACGAGACTGTTAGATGAGGAGAGGTGAACTGTAAAGTATTTGCCACCTGTTGAAGATCTGGGGTTGACTCTAGCTGAACATCCATCAGGGCAATCCTTTTCACTGATGGTGTTTCTCTTTTACCAGATTATTTGTCTTGGACCTTTTTGGGCATTCTTTTACAAAGTACCCCGATTGACCTCAGTACAGACATAAATTCCCAGTTCTCCTTTTTTCCTTTTCTTCCTTCGATAGGGGACCCCTCACGCTACCTATTTGCATGGGCTCTTCCGTAAGATGAGGTTCTGTGTTTTTGATACTGTCTGTCTTGCTCCTGTCGAACCGTGGCGGAATTGGGCGAAATTCTCATTTTCGTTCAGATCTCCTTTTAAATAACCTTTGATCAATTTGTAAAACGAAGTCAATTAGTTTCGATACCTCAGTGGGACGGTCTGGGAATTGTGCCAACGCATCCTTTAGCTCCTCTCGTAGACCTCTATAAAAGATTGCTGCTCTTTTGCTTTCAGGCCATCCTGTCTCCACAATTAACTTATTAAATTGGGCCAAATAAGAAATCAGATCCCTGTTTCCTTGCTTTAGATCTAGTAACTCATTATCAGTTGCCTGAGAAATTGCCCGACGATCGAAGATTCTGAGATATTCTGTCTTAAATCTCTCAAAGTCGTATAACAAAGGATCATTTCGTGACACAATGGGCATGGACCAAGAAGCTGCATCCCCGCTCAAGTAAGACAATACAAAGGCAGTTTTTGACTGATCATCAGCGAAAATGACTGGTCTGCAAAGGAAGAGTAATGAACACTGGGTCAAAAATATCTGCACCTTATGGGGGTCTCCATGGAAACGTTCAGGAGGGGCTAGGGGTATAATAGGGGAGATGGAATGAATTACTTGTGTGGTAATCTCTGGAGTCGGAGCTGAGGAGGACTTCCCCGTGGCTCCACTAGTCTCAGAAGGGGTGCCCAAGGTAAGTTCACTTAATTTTTGCATAAGCTGTCGACTTTCTAACTGGGACCTTTTTATTTCTTCTCTTAATTCTTTGTTTTCTTCTATGGTATGGGTCAGTTGTTTTTGCATATTGTCAATTAGAGTTCCCAGAGCATTAATATCCACCTCAGCCATTCTGCTCAGGTGGATATATATGTTGGCACTTCAATCTGTCAGAAATCTCACCTGCGTGCCAGAATCCACGGGAGCAGACGACAAACTCCTCAGTCCCTACCACGGCTGTCAGCGGGAACAATATGTCCACACTCACACCCACGGGGGGAAAGGGGAATGGGAATGAAAAAAGAGACTGCCTCCAGTTTCAGGTATCAGTCAACCTCCCTCTGCTAGCCGCTCTTCAGTGTGTGTGGATTACTTGCGCTGATCAAATTCCTAGCGTCGATGTAGAAATTATATAAGGTCACTCAAACAGGAGTAGAATTCCGAGAATTGGAAGGAGGAAGGATTCACAGTAATGCTTGAAAAATTACAGTAAAAGTTTAAGGTCATAGTCCATACAAGAATCAAAGGTACTCTGAGTAAGCTCTAATCTTACTGTCCTTGAGAAGTACTGCATCGTGAAAGCTTCTTCCGAATTTCTGCTCTTCTCTGACCAACTTGTTCTTCTCTGACAGACTTTTTCCACAGAAAGGCTCGAGACACTAGTCTAAACAAAAACGGGGAATACCCCAGGCGTGTACACACCGGTCCGCGAGGGCAAAGACCAAAAATCAAGAATTTTTCACTAGAAATATGCTCGTTGAGCGAGCGCAATTCTGAGACACTGTTCTTCCTCCTAGAAAACAGTTGAAGTGCGCAGTTCAAAGCGCGAGCGCGCCAGAGGAACACTGCTGCTCGAGAACAGTGGCAAAAGACTGGAGCGCTAACGCTGGGCATTATGGCGGCCGTCATCTTGGATTGGATTTTGTCCAGACAATACGATTGCAAGCAACAGTCTCGAAATAGCCACCAGAGATGGGGACGTCGCCGCAACCACAGAGGGTGACTGGAATTTCTGCGTCTTCTCAGCTCAGGTGGGCATCTTGAAATGCAGGCAATCGTGTTCCTGACAGTAAGTCTTTTTCAGACAGAGATAGAATTGTCAAAATCTTTCTTTCTTCGAAATGGGTGGCGTTTGCTCAGGTTCACTTGGATGTGAAGAAAAGTCATCATAGTTGATGAAGTAGCCAGACACAGTTCTATCTATCTGTGGGAGCTCAGCAGTGTGTGTAAAACTGGCAGTTGCTTCTTGTGAAGGCACGTTGATTTAAAGTTCATTGTTGGGCCGAATTGCAATTTGTGTTTCAGTAGTATTTTGGTATTGTTCTGTTTCAACTGGTGTGATTCTTACTCCGTTATTGGCTACTCCTGCATCTTGCGCAGAGGAGTCTTGAAACGTCATTAGTCTTTCCATCTGAACTTCCTGTATAGTAGTGAGAGGAAATCTGCGGCTACTCCGGACTCCACGCAGCCTGCTGTTGAGAATCGGCCACATAGTGTGGTTTGATCAGATCAATGGAGACTAATCTTTTTTCTTTTTTGCCGGCAAGAGGCAGAAAAAGTACTCTTCTTGTGCCCTGAACTACGGGGACAGGTACAGGTGTTCTGTAGGATGGCCCAAACTCCTTCTTGTCCACAATCTTTTTCCTGACCAGGTCCAACCGTTAGGACCCATACAGGTCTTGCCGGAACCAGTTTCACTTCCCCAGTGGCAGTGCGTTTCACTTGGACGTTGCTTTGTAATGCCCGAAATTAATTGAGTTCCTCTAAAACAGCCAAAAAATCATTCATTTCAAATGGTTTTACATCCAACACTGTGCTGGCACAATCGAGGTCAGGTACCTACATTCTTGTCCCAAACAGGATCTCATAGGGGGTACGTCCTCCCAAGGGTTTTCTTGGCATATTATTCAGTGCCCCCTGGACCCCATATAGGTGATTGACCCAACTATGACCCACACCTAATACCCTTGTTGTTAAGGATTACTTTAGGTCCTAGTTTTTCCTCTCCACCACTAAATTTCCCTTGGGATGGTGGGGGAGGAGTGCGGCAAGGCCACGCCCATACTTTCCATGGCTTCCTTGTAAGCCCGAGAGTTAAACGCAGGGCCACCGTCAGAACATTACGTGCCAATTGCGTGTGTCCCGATGAAGACTTGCAAATCCTTTATAACAGTTCAAGCGTCAACCAAGTGCTGAGGCCAAACCCATAGAGATCTAGAGCATGAAACCACTGCCACCAAGATATACTTGTAAGCCCTGTCTGAATTTAAGGGGCAGCATTGATCCAAATAGACACATGCGAGAGGTCTGTCTGAAATGAGTAATGGTGTTTGTGGTGGCCGTGCTACGGTGGAACCTTTCATCTGCTGACAGATGTCGCACTTTAAGACATAAGCCATCATTTGTTTAGACAAACTTGGCCACCAGAATCTCCGCTTCAGTAACAAAACTGTAGCGGTGACTCCTGCGTGTGCAGAGCCCAGACCCTCATGTGCAGCTAGAATTAAACCTGATCTGCGATCAGTGTTTGGTATAACTCTATCCCCTACTCCTGGAATTTGAGCATACAGTGTGTTTTGCACATCTAATTTATAGGAATATTTGAGTGGAAAGCCCTTTGGAAGTGCAGAGCCGTTCTTTGAGGTGTTGACAGCTATCAGTATGTCTCCCGCTAGCCTCGTGCTAGAACGAGTGATTGCAGCAACGGCAGCAGTTTGCACTGTTGCCTTGGTGGCTTCATCAGCCAGTGAATTCCCTTCAACGTGTATGCCAACACGCTGGTGACTTTTTAAAAAAATGATTTTTATTAGTTTCAATAAGGTAACGTCAGTAACATCTGTAGGACGCTTCAATCAACACGCTGGTGGCTCAAAGTGTGAACAACTTGAGCCTGTGGCAGGCATGCTTTCAGCTTTGCCACTTGTTCCCATAACAATTTATGTTTAATTGTGCAACCCTTGAAATCTCGAAACCCATTCTGGCCCCAGTAATGAAGATATTCACTGTAAGACTGCACACAGTAAAAAGAATCGCACACTATCAGTGTGGGGAATTCCCGATCTGTATACTGTAGTGCCAATATCAAGGCTTTCAGCTCTGCCAACTGTGCTGTACAATCTCCTAGAGAATGTGTAGTCGTATTTCTGGGATGGAACTTACCATCCCGCATACATCCTTTCACAATAGCATACGCAGTGCTATACTGTTGTTTACTTCCTATGGCAGGCTGATCAGATCCATCAGTGTAAATGATGTATTCATATTTCTATAGAGGCAAGATTTAATTCGGGAGAGGGTATTCTTGTTCATACTGTAGGAACTCTTGCGTTTTCAATTTAGGATCGTATCTGTAATCTACATCTGTTACAGTGAGAGGATTAGCCCATTGTATCCATCGCAGATGTAGTGCTTTCGCATTTGGAATGCTTGCGTTGGTAACAGCTTCTAAAGTTGGTACCGGGGTTACAACAATTATGCGTTTCCCCTGTGCTAGTGCTCTTTCTCTCACTACAGCAGTCAGTATTTTTTCTGTTGCCACCAATCGCATTTCAGCATTTGTGTATAAATGTGATTTGTATGAAATTGGGACTGTCTCACCTTCATTGAAAGTGAGATAAGTATATCCTGATAAACCGGGGATGACCCGGATCACCAAGTTTATAGAATTTACACGTGGGTGCAAGTGTTTAGATGCTATTATGTCAGCCTGAACTGAACGGAGAGTATCTGTGTGTTGCTGTGTCCACTGATGCAGTGTGAAATCAGGTCTGATTAAGTCGTAGGAAGGTTTTATTTTTTCTGCGTAATCTAGGACGTATGTTCTGCCAAACTTTAGAAATCCGAACTTGGATTGCAAACCTTTTAGATTCTTTGGAGGTTGGAGCAGCGCACACTTTTTTAAAAAGTTGGCTGCCAGGCTCTTCCCTTCACTGATAGCTCATATCCCAAAAACAGGACATTGAGATGGGCAATTTTAGATTTCTTTAAATTAAATTTGTAGCCCAAGTTGGGGAATCCCACAATTATGTTGTTCACCCTGCTCAAGTGTTCGAGTAATTTATTGTCCGTTAGGTAGATGTCATCTACATAGGACACAGCTTCCTCATCGCAAGTTTGTAATATTTCTGACACTCTTGCCGAGAATAGGCCCGGACTGTTCTTATATCCTTGAGGCAAACAACGGAAGTGACTCTGAGTGCCGAAGGTGGAAAATACTATCAAATACCGGCTGTCTGGAGCTATATTTTGGCAGAAGAATCCATTCGAGCTCTTCCTGTTTGATAATGTAATTTGAAGTGCGATGTGTTTCCCTTTTTGTCTTTGGTCGATCTTCAGTCGTTTGTTCTGATCGCCCGTCCCTCTCCGAGTTTTTTGATGAACCCTGGAAGGAACGTGTATCAGTGTCCTGATACCTATCGGTTTTCTAATGTTATCATGATTCCTACGGTTGTACCTCTTTTTAGAGGACTCCCATTGGGGAGACCCACCCCTTGATCGTGAATATTTTTTGGAATTATTATTTTTAGAATTTTTGTTTTCCCATTTCTTTTTAGAAGAAGTCGGTGCTTGCTTCGAGTTGTCCTTGTCGGGACTTCCCGCCATTTGTGGCTTCCCGGCTTTGGTTCCCAAATTATCTCTACCTAATGCAGCATAGGTTTCTTCAATAATTTTTGGTAATTCTCACTCCCTATTTCTAGGTGCTATTTCCCTTAGGCGGCTGTGTATGGCCACTGCTGCTGCATCCCCCTTTATATTGCTCAGCATGATTGCAGAGACTTGGGCAAAATTACCCTTCAGTTTCATTCCCAAGTCCAGGGCAGGTCCTGCCACGTACTCATTTTGTATTTGTTTCAATACTTCTGGAACGACTGCCAAGGAAGGGTACCATGTACTCTGACGTAAACGGCAGCAAAGATTGTTCCCCAAGTGGTACAATCCTCAATCGAGGGAACCATCCCCATTGACAAGCAAATATGTTAGCATTCTATGTTTTTCCTGCGGACCCGTATGGGGAAATACTGCTTCCAGCTGTGCAATTTTTGTGCTATCCAGAATGGAATTTGCTCCCGTTTAGAAGGAATTGTCCCTATTACTGATTTCAGCGTCTGTGGGTTAATTATAGGTGTGGTCTAATGTGGACCAGCTGGAGCATTTCTCGCAGGTTGGACTGTCAATGTTCGCATGACAAACTGGACAATGTGTCTGTAAAGCCTAATTATATCTTTGTATATTGTACGGACTTCATCCACTGGTAGTTTATCTATCACGGGATGTGGAGTGTATGTCGCTAAGACCCGCCAGGTCGCCCGTTCTATGCTGAGCAGACCAAGTCTCACGACAGATGTTGTGTGTGGGAGGGCGCCTTTAGACCTGCTTTTATGCTGCTGGGAAGTTAACGGGACTTCAATGTCGTCGTATAGAATGTATTCATCTGGCCGTTTAACTACAATGTATGTGTGGAACAATTTAGTCACCGGATATGCAGGTGGGAACTGAACCCAGGAATAGAATACCTCTGATCCGAACACCTCGTGTGCCTCAATCACGAAGGTAATACAGCCACCTGTTAAGAGTATGCCATGTTCTAACAATTTCATAGTCACTGCATGTCTGCAGTTTTCTGTAATGTTAAGAGCGTTAGCCAATTCGTCTTCCCCCGAGCTACTCGCCGGCTCAGTCATTTTGGAGGAGAAGAGAAAGTTTAAGAGGCAGAGTTTTTGCACAGTATGGGGAACCTTTTATCCTTACAAGTTTTCTAAACCTTCAACCAGTACACAGAGTATATCTGCTCCGCTGAGGCGGATTCCCCTTCCCACTTCAGACGTCTCTGAAAGGTGTGAGTAGGGCCTTCTGAGAAAGCACGACTGAACTACTCAGATTTTTACAGTTAATATAAGAACCAAACCAACGTTGGCGGCTCCATGTCGTATAGTTTCTTGGAGTCCCCCAAGACCTGTGCGTTTTGGATGACCTAAACTAAGGGCTTGGTGTTCCAACCGCTTCCGGACACCCCCACAGGATATGTCAGCCGTTAGACCAGCAAGCTCTACAGTGCCACTACCACCCCCCTGTACTCTACAGTGGTGTAGGTAGTCTCTGGCAACCACTGAACAAGACAACCCTGATATCTCAGGGATCATGGAAAACAGTACAGTACATTTCGCTCAGACTCCCGTGCTTGCTTTCTCTCAGAAAACACACAGTATGGCGATTAGGACATTTCAATAAGAATTTATTGATCCAGCGACAGCCTTGTGTAAAACATATGTGCTGTGACAATCAGGAGACAGAAGCATACAAAAGAGATTGCTAGTACCAATATAGTGAATAGTACATACATTTCTACCATAGTGCTAATAAGATGAACAGAAACAGTTCAGATAAAAACAGTAGCACTTGCATATTCAAAAGTGCGAGCCCTAAGTAATTTTGATAAAATGTACCTAGCCTAACCTGGATGGGTAGGTTTATATGTGTATCGCTATGTGTATCTGTAGCCAAGAAACCCCTAGGGAAGAACCAGCCCCCTCACCTGATGGTTGGGAATGAAGTTGAGGATGACAACCCACAAGGGATGTCCGACTGCTGCCCGTCAGAGATTCGGCATGCAGGACCCCCGTCTCAGCTTGGAAGGAATTCTCCTCTAATTTGTAGGGGGAGTGAGGGTCTTTTATACTAAAGTGGTCACTCCCGGGTTTTTTCTAGAATCGATATGTTTTTAAAACAACCATGGATGTTTTGAAAACAATCATAAATGTTTTGAAAACAATCACCGATGCTTTTCTAAACAAGTGTGATCATGCACAGCTGGCTAAAGATGAAAAATAGTGGTGACCCTTATACAGAATAATTCTGCTGGGCCTGGGGACATGGTTATGTACGTCAGGTACAGGGATTATTATAGAATACTTAGAGCCTGGTGTCGGGGAGACAGAAGCAAGCTACTAGGTAAAAGGTCACCTGTTTAGAATTGTTATTGTCGTTTGGATGGGACAATGTATGTAAAAATGGGGTATACATCGATGAGATTATCCTAAAAGACATGACACTTTGAAGATATGTATATCGCATAGGTACATATATGTGTAGTAAGATATAGAACATCTATACTTACTTACCAGTTGATATTTTGGATTCGATATTATGTCCTCGATATTCTGTGCCATCCATAGTCTGGTTTCGATATTCAGGATGCACTCCGTGTAATTCTATGTGAAGTAATTCATGAATGTTTTTACGGTGCACATTAAAGCACACTCAATTAACTTACACAATACAACTTTAAATCCTATACATTAGATGGGATTTCAAGAAGAGGGGTGCGAGGTTGTAAAGTAGGCTGACTTGAAGCTTTGTGTATTTTCTGAACTGTTCAATCTTTGTGAACTGCAAAGCTTATAAAATTCTTTAAAAAAACTGCCATCATGTAAGACCCCTCCCTCTAACACCTCTTACCTCAGGTAGGGGATGTCAAGCCTTCAGACTCAACATTTATTTGCTGGAGGATGACCTCCGTAGGACATTTTGCATCAGGAAATGATCACACTTGTAAGGCCGAAAGGATAAACATTCAGGGCCTGATTCACAGAACTAACTTACGTCAAAAACGTAAAGTTAGTACTTTTTGGTATTCACAGAATACACTTACTCATTTTGGTATTCACAGAATGAACTTACTCATTTCGGTATTCACAGAAGTTAGTAGTCCTAACTTTAGGACTCCTAAATGCCTTCTGTGAATACCGAAAGTCTTAAAGTTAGGATTTTTCTCAGTTTAGGAGTAGTAAAGTTAGACTTTACTAAACATATAATTTTGAGTATTGAATATTGCAAACAACTCGAAAAATAAATACACATTAAAAACAAAAAATACAAATGAACAAAAATAAAATATTTAAATACTTTTTTTAAAACAAAACCCATCCTGCTGTCAAATAGAAAACACAATTCCACAAAATGAAAATATTAGCAAAGTGTTATAATAATTTAGAATTAGAAATTATTAAAAATCAACATTTTCAGAATTATGTATAGTTGTTAAAATGAATATTTAACATTAATACAAAAACCAAAAAGCAATTTTGAACATCTAAAAAAGAAAAATAGTTATATTTTTAAAACACTACGTACCCAATGCCCCAGTAGAACACAATAACCTGAAAATCCCAACATTATTATATAAAAACAAAACTTAAAAATCAAAACATAAAATATTCAAAATGTAACTACAATTTTGAACATCTAAAAATCATTTTAAAAGTTAGGTTTTTAATACACTATTAACTAATACCACTATATACGCACCTACCCAAAGAATTAATATGTTTAAAATGAAACAACAAAATGTTTTTAAAAATCTAAGTCTCTAGCCACCAAATCCACTCCAAAACCCAAAAATCCGAAAAATATGAAAAAGTTAAAACATTAAATAATTCTTATCAAAATCACGCCTTAAACATAATTCAAGAAAACAATGATATTAAGCTGTATGACATTAATGCAATCAAAATATGAAAGATTGAGATACAAATATGGATACCATTGACATACCCATCCACAATATTCTGGTATCCGTGATATTAAGTCATTGATATTAAGAACCACTGAAACCCTGCCTTTGATATTCAGGATTTGCACCTTCACAAACAGGCAGGCTATTACTTGATTCTGAAATGGCCAAGGTGAGAAATTGCTCCGTAGGTCAATGAGGTTTGAATATATATTTCACTTTTCTTTCTCGGATTCTCCACAGAACTGGATCCAGGGAGTATGCACAAAGCAATTGGCTAAGTTTATGAAAGAAAAAACCCCAAGATGTAGCTGACACCTTTTTTAAAAATACAAGTATATCTTGCAAAATGCAGAAAGACTTGCACTGAATCAAAGAATCTCCAATTTTAAGTAAAGTTCTGACTTTATGCCTAGCTTAGTATACAAGTGTTCATCAGTTTTTCCTGTAGCAGGGGGGAGATATATCCAAGGGACTTAAAATGGAAACAACAGCTGCTTTTTTGGAAACAGCAGCTCCTTCTGCCCGACACCGTCTCGGGACCGGTTCCGCCCGACCGATTACGATGCGACTGAACACTGTTCGGTCGGATTCCTATTGTTCCTATGGGAGCCTGTGTTGCGACCGACAACACAGGCTCCTATGGGGAAATTGGATGTGTGTGGAAAACCCTGCACCCTGTCGCGGGCAACCCATGGTGCCTGCCACACAGTGCAGGGTTTTACAGGGGGGTTCCTTAGGTACCCCCTCGGGCCCAAACCGGAGGATGAAATATAAAGGGGGGCCTTCCAGGGGCCTCCAAAGTCACTTTTGGGCAGCCTTTTTGTGTCAGTCAGGCCGACTCGAAAAGGCTGTTGGAAATCAGCATCATAATTGCTCGGTCGGAAACGCTGTCCGTAGAGCTGTACGATGCGGTTCCGACCTACATGAATACTCCAAGATCCAGTCAGAACCAATTCGGAAAGACCGTGCGGTTTACAATCCGACTGCAAACATCATAATTGGTCGGGCGGATTGCAAACCAACCTAGTTGGTCGGAAGTGTTTCGACATGGACAAGGAGATTCCGAATGTCGGGTGGGGGCTTTCCGCCCGACACCGTCTCGGAATCGGGACCGACCGACTTGCAGTCGGCGGTTCTGCCCAACCGATTATAATGCAACTGAACACTGATCAGTCGGATTCCCATTGTTTCCTATGGGAGCCTGTGTTCCGACTGACAAAACAGGCTCCTAAGAGGAAATGGGGTGTGTGCGGGAATATCTGCACCCTGATGCGGGCACCCCATGGTGCCTGCCACACAGTGCATGGTTTTACAGAGGGATCCCTTAGGTACCCCCTCGGGCCCAAACCGGAGGCCGCAGGATAAAGGGGGGCCTGCGAGGGGCCCCAAAGTCACTTTCCGACAGCCTTTTTGTGTTGGACAGGCCGACTCGGAAAGGCTGTTGGAAATCAGCATCGTAATCGCTCGGTCGGAAACGCTGTCCATAGAGCTGTACGATGCGGTTCCAACTGACACGAATACTTCGAGAGCCGGTCGGAACCGATTCAGAAAGACCGTGCTGTTTACAATCTGTCCACGAACATCGTAATCGGTCGGGTGGATGGTAAACGGACCGAGTCAAGGAGATTCCGACTGTCAGGAGGAGACTTTCCGCCCGACATCATAATGATGCCCAAAGTGCGGTCGCAAACATCCATTTTCCAATGGGAGCTTGTGCAGCGTGATGAAAACCCCCGCAGCACAAGCTCCCATTGGAAAATGGAAGTTTGTAAACATCCCTGCACCATGTGGCAGGCGCAGTGCCTGCCACACGGTGCAGGGATGTTGAGGGGGGCACCATAGGTGCCCCCAGGCCCATATGTAGATGGCCAGGGTATAAGGGGGTCCTGCTAGGGGCCCTCAAAGTCGCTTTCTGACAGCCAATCCATGTTGGCCTTTCCGACATGGATTGGCTGTCGGAAACCGACATCGTAATCCCAATGGCGGAGCCGAGCATGGTTCGATAGTCATTGAAGGGATTACTATTCCGCTACTCTTCCGACAGGCTCACAGAGCCCAATGGAAGAGGAGCGGAATCCCTTTGCAGTTTTCCAACCTTCCGCCGTAATCAAAATACGGTGGTCGGAGGGAAATCTCAGGATGTCGGGTGGAGAACCTCCGACCGCTGGTCGGAAGATCTCTGTCCAACATCCAAATTGAGCCCTGAGAAAAATAATTTCAAGATTTCTACAGTGAAGGCAAAGCCAATAGACCTGCTCCAGAGTATCACAGGAGTGACCTAATGGCTTTGTCAATGCCTGTCTATTGTTAGAATGTTTCTTAAGTTTACATCAAAATTAACATAGATCTGGAAATTCTGAGCATCTAGATTTTCTACTGAGCCAATATATTATGCCGGATCTGCTATCATTCTATATGAATATCAAATTCCTTCTTAGCACCAAAAATATTTTGGTTTTGTTATATATACTTTTTTTTGCATTTTGTGGCTGATGGTAGAAGAAAAGTGATGTTCTCAGTTTTGTTCAGAGAAGACACATTTAAATTTGCGGTTTGTATAAACTCTGCTGTGGTACAGAATCTAGGTGATGAATATGTTTTATCCATACAGTTTAATTTTTGATTTTACTTTTCTCCATGCTCCCATTAAGCTCTGCATCTGCAGCTGTTTACTAATAGCATTAGTAGCAATGAAAGATACACCATCTATGACTGAGGCTGAAATCCTTCCTGTACAGCCCATGTTTTAGCACGTAAAGTGACGTTTCATTAGAGGAGATGTATGTGGTCTTTCATTCACGTGGTGACCACAGACTTTGGGGGTTATTTACTAAGCGCTAAAGGGTACTCATCTGGAGCTGCATAATTCTGTGCTGCAGCAACATGCTTTTATATTGGTAGTAAATTTACACAATGCTTGTGTCGCTTTGTGGCACCTGAATACCCCAAAACAATATATTAAATCATCACCTTTCTTTCTCAGAATTGCCTGAAAGGGGTGGCACGTCACCTTGTGGTCCTGCACAAGGTTTCTGAATGCCCAACTCAACATTCCATGTAAGTGGTAGCCAGCTATCATTGCACTGTTACTGCATGAGGGCTATCACTGTGTAGATATTACAAAAAACAGAATGGCAGCTGTAAATACTGAGAGTGATGTTCATTTGTATTCATTTAGGCCTCTTTCATTCTCACACAACAATCGTGATTCAGGCACAAAAGGGAGTTTTCAATAAAATTGAGATTCCATGATGTGTGATAATTACCACACTTCACAGGATTGTGCCCCTCACACGTTTTGCTTGGTAAACACTTGCAGAATTTATGCAGGGATAAAACCACAGACATGCCTACGATTAAGCCTCTGAATGGTATAAAACATGTAGACTAACCAAGGTGTTCCTCATTTCAAGGTGCAGAACTTGAAAGGCAGACAAAGTAAAAGCCAAACCTGTTGGTAGCATTAATTCCACATGCAATATTAATAAATAAGTTTTCCTGTGGAAGAGAGATTTGACACCTTATTACCTGAACAGTAAATATTGGAAAAATCCCTTGCATTGTGGGGGAGCTCATTGTACCTGGTATCTCTCTGCCTGGAATTACTTTGCTGCCTGTAGCCACCGGACCGTCATTTGCCTGCTGGACACTGCGAGGGTGAGACCTGGGGGAAAACTCTACTTCCCAGAGCACCAAGCGGCGCGCTTGCCGCTGATGTCACCTCACGCGCCAGGAGGCGCTTAAGAACCGGCTAGGGCTACCGCAGCGCGGGAGCTCATTGTACCTGGTATCTCTCTGCCTGGAATTACTTTGCTGCCTGTAGCCACTGGACCGTCATTTGCCTGCTGGACACTGCGAGGGTGAGACCTGGGGGAAAACTCTACTTCCCAGAGCACCAAGCGGCGTGCTTGCCGCTGACGTCACCTCACGCACCAGGAGGCGCTTAAGAACCGGCCAGGGCTCCCGCAGCGCAGGATGTGCGCTGGCGTGCCCGGGCTAAGGGCGGGCCCGTCTGCGCCCATTGGCGACAGGAGGAGGCAGGGCTGGGCCACCCCCCTTGGTCATGCTAAAGGATCCCAAGTAAGAGCCTGGTAAGGTGATACTTCGACTGTATTGTTATAACTGTGTCACCCTCCACCTCCCACGTGGGAAAATGGGTAAGAAGAAGCAAACGCAATCTATGGGGAAGCAACATTCAGATAATATGCCCATTACGAAGTATCTAAAATCTGCTGTGGGAATGATTGATAGTGAGATTGACCTCGTGAAGGAACAACTGGCAGCGACTAAAACTGCACTAGATGCCGCCCTGATGGTATCGGTACCGCTACCAGAGGTCAGTCGAGACTCAATGACACACGTGTCTATAGATATTGAGAAGGTTTTAGAGTCAGAGGTAGTGCCAGCCAGTAATACTATAACCAAAAAGGACATAGCTAAGAATGCAGATAATCCATGCATCTTAACATCGACGCTGGAGATCTCAGTTTTATCTAATAACACAGATCTAGTTTCACCACCAGCAAAAAAAGCAAAACAACTACCCAAAATGAAGAAAAGTTCTGAGGAAAGTAAGGGTGTGAAACCCAGAGCAAAGCAGAAGATACAGAAAGGTGGTAAGCCTGTCGGAACGCTAAAGGGAGAGAGTAATGTAACAGAGAGTGTACAAGGGATGTATAACTTTGAGATATTATTCAAAAGAGTACACTCAAAACTGGACAATATTGAACGTCGAGTAATGTCAGAGATAAAACTGGTTCAAAAAGATGTAACCTTTCTAACAGACTTGGTGTCGGGACTACTTGCCTCTAAAAATCCGAGATTGCCTATTGTAAGTGGTAACCCATTATTAAGGCAAAGGGAAGACTGTGGTATTACAACTGTAACCCAAAATAAACAAGGAATGACTCCTACCAAGCTTCCATTAAAGGACAATATACAACCTATTCAAACCCAAAAGTTGGCTAATGAACATAAAACACCACCTACAGCACCAAAAGAAACTAACAAAATGGAGAAACCAAACAGGACTATGAACTCAGGCACCACTGCAGATGAGCCTCTACACCTTCCACCTCAGGCGACACCTTATGTTATCATTCTTAAAAACGTGCCCAGGTTGGAAAATAAGAATCGTGAATCATATGAGAAATTAAAAAATCAAGTGACGCACTGGCTTACAGTAAATACGGATATTGACATTAATGCTTTACAACGAAACATAATAATGTTGAGAAGAGTGAGCTGGGTGGGTAGCTCTAGGAAACAATGTGCGGGAGACTGTGTAGTGGTGAATTTCCGTAGTAGGGAGCTGGCAGGGAATTTGATGGAGATATTTGCAAATAATGCTATAGCAATAAACTCTAATATGATGGAATACATAACTGCTGTCCCGCTGGGTTACTTTTACAGGCCAAGCTATGGAAATGTAAAGGCAAATAGTTTTAATTTGCACAAACTGATTCCAACAGTCCCTACTTATAATAGGTACGAATTACTTAGATCTTGTAGTGAGATCGATTGACTTAGGGAAAATGTAGAAAGTGTTTCTGATAGATTTCCAGAGCACATTCCCCCTGTAAATAAGCTAGATGGTAATGTAAATGTAAATAAGCTAGATGGCAGCCTGTGTGCACAAATACCTAGTGAAGATCGACGTGACCTGATAGCTTACAATAAGGATAACGCCCCCAATACCTCTGCAAATAAGTTAGATGGTAGTTTGTGCTTACAAATACTTAGTGAGGACCGACGAGACTTAACAGCTCATAATAAGGATAACGCCTCCGGTACCTTCATTAGGGATATGGAGGATGCTGTTTTAAGCCATCTAGGCACACAAACTTATGTGTCCCCGAACATTATGTATTGGAATGTAGCAGGAATTAAAAATAAGATAAATAATGATGAATGGCATAAAACGATAGAGGGGTGCGCTATAATTATGATACAGAAAACATGGAATATTGAGCCTTTTTTTATAAATGGTTTTAAAGTAATTTGCACTAATGCCAGTCCCTCTAGAAGGGGGAGAGCAAAAGGAGGCTTAGCAACACTGATAGCTGTTACTGCGCCTCTGACAGGGAAGGAAGTTAATATCAAGTCACAGTATTATCAGCTGATACATTTATATTCGGAAGGGAAACAGACAATTATTTTGATTAATTTTTACAATAATATTTTCGATAGTACTAGACCAAGGGTAATCAAAGCCTTAGAAGCAGATTTGGAGCACTTTGTAAAGGAACTGGGAGGGGAGTACATACTTATTTGGGCGGGTGATTTTAATTGTGAAATTTGTGATATTTTAGTGGGAGAACAAAGTGGCTATAGCGATTGTTTTGGTGACCGAATCCCTCATTTTCCACACGACCCATATGGGGAAACAATAAACAACAGTATTTTTAAATACAACTTAGTAATTATGGAACCGGAAAATTCAGAGGGTGAAACAGCTATATATATTTATGTAGGGGGAGAGCATCATCAAACATTGATCACTTTATTGTGTCAGCAAAGTGTAAGGGTCTGGTGGAAAAATTCATAATTAGTGAAAATCTGCTTAGTGACCATCATCCACTAATACTGACACTGAGGCTTGGCCTGGCTCAACAACCCAGGGGTAAGACTACAGACACAGACACAAACCTCCAAGGAATCAATGGAGTTTCCATTAAATGGTCAGGAGTAGATCCAACAACCTTTTTGGCTAATTTAAAAGGGAAAAAACAAAAGGATATTAACATTTGTATGAATAGCTCTTCTATAGATACAACAATTATAAATGCCTTTTGCAATATCATTACTGAAATAGCGGGCAATTTAACTCTTAAAAAGGAGAAAAAGGCACGTGATAATAACCCAAGATGGTTCAATAGGGAATGCTCTAGGCTAAATAGGGATTTAAAAACAGCCCTTAAAATAAAACCAAGAGACTATGCCAAAATTAGCACCCTGAGGAAAGACTATAAAAAAACTTTAAACCAAAGAAAAAGTGAAATCCGTGAGGATGCTTGGGCTAGTTTAATACAGGCTGCAGAAACAACAAATGCGGCTCTATTTTGGCAGACAATTGACCATCCCTTTTTCAAGGATAATGTAATATCGAATACAGAAATTGCCGTACCCCCAGAAGATTGGATTACACATTTTGAGCTTATTTTTAATCCAGAAGCTGCTAGTGTCACTACAACAAAAAATAGCAATTTTATATTAGTCGAACCTGTAAAATCTCTGCCAATCAGGCCAGAGGAAATTAAAACCGCTCTCCAAAAAAGTGCTAGCGGGAAAGCAGCAGGACAGGATGGGGTACCCATTGATGTTTTTAAATGTAATATGGATTTTTGGACCCCTATTTTATTAAATGTTTTTAATGCTGCTATGGGAGGGGTGCTACCTGCATCTTGGGTAGAAAGCATTATTGTATCCATTTTTAAAAAGGGAGATAGAGGGAAGGCAAATTGCTACCGTCCCATATCCCTTCTTGACTCAACCTCAAAATTGATGGGAAGAATTCTCCTGGGGAGGTTAGAAGAATGGGTCAATGAGAAAAATATTCTCTCAGAAGCTCAGTATGGGTTTAGAAGGGGTATTGGAACGGTAGAACAATGTTTAAATCTGGAGATATTAATAGGAAAATATACCCTTGCCAAGGAGGGGGCTCTACATCTTTGTTTCGTAGACCTCACAAGTGCGTTCGATCTCGTTAATCATGCCAAATTGTGGCAAACCCTGAAAGAGCTAGGAGCACCAATTGACATTGTTACATATCTATCCCAGATCTACACCTTTTTAACTTCAAGAGTACGATTTGGCACGAAGGGCGAATGTACACAGGATTTTAGGGTTACAAGGGGAATACGCCAGGGTTGTGTACTGGCGCCACTGCTGTTCTCTTTATATATTAATAATGTGGACCCTTTTTACAAAAGCAAAATGTAGACAGCCCAAAAGTTGGAAAACGTACTACCCCAGTAATACTCTATGCTGATGACGCTGTCCTTTTATCAAGGACAGCGAATGGACTACAATGTCTAATTTAGAAATTTGCTCAGTACATGTCAGAAAAGGACCTACAGCTAAACCGTACTAAAACTTTTGTTATGACATGTGGGAACACCAAGCTGAAGCATAGACAACACCATGTGGGAGGAGTAGTTATAGGTAGAGTTCCAACTTTTTCTTATTTGGGTCTTCTTTTTAATAGAAAGGGCAGTTGGAAACCACACATTGACTCATGTAATTTGAAATTTTTAAGAACCACTGAGGGAATTTTTAGATTTTCGGCTAAAATGGGAAATAAACCCGTAAGGGAAATACTCACCCTGTATAGAGCTAAGTGTGTGACTGGTGCCTGTTATGGGGCTGCAATATGGGGGAGAGCAAATACCATGTCCCTTCAAATACAAGAAAACACATTTTTAAAAAGAGTGCTGGTGGTTCCAAATTCAACAGCCAACTATATAGGACACAAAGAACTGTCTGTATCGTACATAAGTGATTTTATTAATATAGCAGGACTCACATTCTGGCGAGGGTTGTGGGTGAAAGAAGAGACAAAATTCACCACAGATCTAATAAAGAATTGCTTGGCCCTTGACCATGGAAAAAAATCCCATGGCTAGAGCATATCCATAACTTGTTAACATGTTGTATGATAGACTACGACAAAATGGATCCGGCATCTATCCAAGACATTAGTAAAAATGACTTGAAGTTAAGATATATTTCCGCCAGGGAAAGTGATAGAACTGACGACGCTAGACGAAAACAAAGTGTTATCACCTATTATGAAATCCCTTCTGTGGTGGGTACACAGACATATTTTACTTTGGTAAGAAATACCCAACACAGATTTTATCTAACAAGGCTTAGATTTGGTACATTACACTATATAACTGCATTCTTTGATAAGGAAAAGTGGTCTTATAACATACCAAACTGCCCGTGCAATGGAAATACCCCCAGTCTACGCTACATTTTATATTATTCTGCACCTTGTATAGTGATATTAGGAAAACCGTTTTAAAACCTCTTTTTTTAGCTAATAGGCCTTTTAATTACAAAAATGCTTTTAACTTTCTATGCAGCTTGGATAACATGAAAACTGTGTACTCTGTTATCCGTTTTATAGTAAGGGAGGTCAGGAAAAGAAAGGACTTATCACATTTAGATGCATTACTATACGAGAAACCCGACGAGAGTAACGAGCTGCATTTTTTTTTTAACTTGTGTAGATATAAAATCTGTAGATTGATTCTAGGTACCCTTGTGAATTAGTATAACATGTAGTTTTGCACATTACGCATTTGTTTGCACATAGGATACTTTGCCTTGAATTTATTGTATTATTGTGTAGGTGAAGATGCTAAATTGATGTTAGTTATTCCAATGAATTACTTTAACATGCAGTTTTTTACATTGCGCATCTGTTTGCACATAGGATATTTTGCACTATTGTTGTATTTTATAAATGTTTTATAGAATGTATTGAAGCACTGTTATTTTTATAAAATTATGTTGTGTCGTTTGGAAATTTTTAACTTGTATACTGTCCTCCCTGATTTCGCAATATGTTTACATTTAGTAATGAACCCTTGGTATCTCTACAAAAATAATTGTATACTATCTGAAATTTTTTTAAACATGCTTATTGTACCCCCTGATTTTTCAAGATGTTTATTATTAGTATGCTTTTATGGTGGTATATTTTACACCGAATAAAGCTGTTTTGACTTTGACTTTGAGAGAATGTCCCAGAGTGTTCTAAAGAACAACTAGAGCGCTAACAGTCTTACTTATGACAAAAGTATGGCATACCTGAAGCCATCTTGATTGGAATAAAGTGGTAACACTTAAAACATTTAATTTAAAAAGGAACAAAATGAGGGGATTCATTTTGCCATAGAAATTATGATTAGTGCTGCAGAAAGAAAAATTAGGGCACATTTTGAGTGACTTCTCAAATCCTCTTCTATTTCATTAAAAAATTCTGACATGCAGACTGAAACATGCACTTTCAATACTAGCAGCAGACTTCCCTGGTGAGCAGTAGCTTTACTACAGTGATCTAATGAGCAACTAGAGTGCTAACATTCTGAATTTATGGCAAATGTGTGACACATCTGAATGCCTTCTTGATGGAATCAAAGTAAAAAACTGAAAGTATTTACTACTGAGGAGACTGCAGTAAATGAGGAAATTAGGAAACTTCATAACAAATAAGTCTCCCAAGATGGCCACCAGAGACAAAAGAGCCCAAATATAGCACAAATATCACCCAGATGTAGCCCACGTATAGCCCAATGACAGAATGTCCCAGAGTGTTCTAAAGAACAACTAGAGCGCTAACAGTCTTACTTATGACAAAAGTATGGCACACCTGAAGCCATCTTGATTGGAATAAACTGGTAACACTTAAAACATTTAATTTAAAAAGGAACAAACTGAGGGGGTTCATTTTGCCATACAAATTATGATTAGTGCTGAAGAAAGAAAATTTAGGGCACATTTTGAGTGACTTCTCAAATCCTCTTCTATTTCATTAAAAAATTCTGACATGCAGACTGAAACATGCACTTTCAATACCAGCAGCAGACTTCCCTAGTGAGCAGTAGCTTTACTACAGTGATCTAATGAGCAACTAGAGTGCTAAAATTCAGAATTTATGGCGAATGTGTGACACATCTGAATGCCTTCTTGATGGAATCAAAGTAAAAAACTGAAAGCATTTCCTACTGAGGAGACTGCAGTAAATGAGGAAATTAGGAAACTTCATAACAAATAAATCTCCCAAGATGGCCACCAGAGACAAAAGAGCCCAAATGTAGCACAAATATCACCCAGATGTAGCCCACATATAGCCCAATGACAGAAGTGTGCAAAACACTTTTTATTTTTTGTTTTTTTGCAGTTCTATATAGTGCAGACTGGTCAGGTATTGGAGTGCTTTACATGAGCATTGGTTACATCACACAAGGACAAATTCATGTTGGTTGTAGACATGGGGGGATTAAGTGATTTGAGCAGAATCACAGAATGTCGAGCTGAAGCAGAAACTCCAACCTGGTTCCCCAGTTGCAAAGTCTGCAGCTCTGGAAGTAATACCACACCCTCTCCCCTAAGTGCAACATTTAATCAAGTGGTCAACTGGATAAAAAAACATAAAGATAACAAATAATTTAAAAGTGCTTTGTCGCTATTTGAAAACTCAGAAAATATGTCCTCAGTTTACTTTTTTAGAGCACTAACCATAATTTTGCTGCAAATAAGACCCTCTCATTTCTGTAATTTCTAAAGGAAATGCTCTAGGTATTACAGTTTTGATTACATCAAGATGACGTCAGGCGTGCCACACTTTTGTAATAAATATAGAATGTTAGCAATCTAGTTGTTCATTAGGATACTGTTGAGAGGCAGAGGCCAGGGGCACATACTCAGAAAATTGAAGGAAGGTAGGAGGGTGCAGAGGCAACAATTTGACCACACTGGGCAGGCAGGAAGGGCAGTGGCAGCACAACAGACTATGGAGGGCAGTGGAAAGGGGGTCAGGGGCAACAAACCAACAATGCAGGACAGGCAAGAGAGGCTGTGGCAATATAATAGACCATTGTGGGCAGAAGGAAGAGGCAGTGGTAGTACAACCATACATGCCAACAGATCCGATTCAGCCAGGAAACGCCCAATGTTTTTAAGCCCAAATGGGCTTTATTTGATCTGTCTCCTATCTACAATCTCATCTTTTTCAATGTAAGTCAATGGGGGAAATCAATATCCCAGTTTTTGTTTTCAAAATCTCCCTCTTACCAAGTTCAAAATGTTAGAAAGTATGGTACATTGGATCATGGAAGGCAGGAGGAATTGGGGTAGGGACATGGACTCGGATAACAGAGGACAGGAGGGACATGGACAGGTGCACCAAACTGACCTTACAGGGCAGGCATCAGGGTTTGCAGCAGCACAATACACCACACAGGGCATGCGGGACGGGAGTGCAGCACAACAATCCATGGAAAGCAATAGGGAGGGGACAGGACCATGCACATGGACAACAGAGAACAGAGGGGAAAGAGGCAATGGCAGCTAGCTGACCATAATGGACAGACAGGAGAGAAAGCTGCAGCATAACGGACCATTAAGGGCAGGAGGTAGGGATCAGGGGCATTACAATGGAACAGACAAGCCAGGAGGGAGGGAATAGGGGTCTGCACATGGAAAACAGAGGGCAGGGGGCAAGGGGGCAGAGCAGCAGCAGCAAGCTGACAATGGAGGTCAGGCAGGATGGGCACTAGAAGCAAGACACACCATGGAGAGCAACAGTGAGACTATAATGGCATACACACAGACCATGGAGGGAAGGTGGGAGGGGCCATGGCAGCACAGAAGACCATGCATGGCAAGCAGGAGGGTTAGTGGCAGCACAATGGCCATGATGGGCAAAAAGGAGGGGGCAGGTGCATGCAGAAAGGCCCATGGAGGATAGAAGGGAGGGGTAAGAGCTGGGCACAGACAAAAGAGTTCAGGAGAAGGGGCCTCACAACAGACCACGCCGGGCAGGCAGGAGGAGCAGTTGCAGCACAACAGACCAGGGAGGGCAGAAGGGTGTGGCAGTAAAATGGACCATGGAGGACAGGAGGAAGGGGATAGGGGCATGGAACGTGGACAGGCAGGGTGGAGGTGGCAGGGACAGGTTACAGTCATCTGACAATGCTAGGCAGGTGGGAGGGGAGTGGCAGCTCAACAGAACACTCAGAGTAGATAGGAGGGGCAGGTCCATGGAACATGGTGGGCAAAAAGGATGGAGCAGGGGCATGCACACAGACATCGGAGGGCAGGGGGAAGGAGAGTAGGGGCAGCAAGCTAAGCACAGAGGCTAAGCAGGAGGTCAATGATGGGGCATAGAATTGGGCAATGGAGGGCAGGAGGAGTGGACTGGAACATCATGCTAAATGGAGGGCAGTCGCAGCACAACAGACCATGCATGGCAGGAGGGAGAAGGCTAGTGCATGGATTCAGACAACAGAGGATAGGGAGGAGGTGGATGGGGCAGCAAGCTAACTGTTCAGAGAAGGCGGGAAGGCCAGTGGCAGAACAACAGCCACACAGGGCTGTAATGAAGGAGCAGGGGCATGGACTTGGACAATGGATGGCAAGGAGGAGGGGAGCCAGGAGCAGCAAGCTTGGGTGGGGGCAGCACAATGCCAGGCCAGGCCCTGCTTCCAACCCCCCACCATCCATTGTGATAGGCATCTTACTTAACGTTAAAAAAAACTAGAAATTCGCTGAAAAAAACAAAGATTACAGGGACGTTATAGTTAGACTCAGATTTCACTCGTACAAAGCCAGTGAAATTCAGCAGTTATAGTTGCCTGAGCTAATTATAACTTACACCCCCGCAATGCACTGCTTATGACCTCAGACATTACATCATTCATAACATGGTCAGTGACATCACTCATGACATCACTCATGACATCTCAAATGAGCTGTGAATGGAATGGAACTATAATCGCTAGAACTTTATTTATGGATAGTGTGTATATTAACACCCCTTTTTTTTCTTTTCTTTCGTGTAAGAACCATTCTAATATGCAACGTGCCCAGATCAATATGGCCGATAGCCTTTCACTTTAAAGTAATGTGTAGTCCATTGTTTATGTTGATGTTTGCAATCCTAAGTATGTTTATTATGAACAAGTCACGTTGACGAACATACAGGTACGGCAGTCACGAGGCAAGATATGCTGAATGACATTGTGTGCATATTAACACTTGTTTTCTTTTCTTTATTGTATCAATTCCTGAATTTTCACATTGTGATCAGGTCAATATGGCCGCCAGCTTTTTGGATTAAAGTAATATGTAGTCCTTTGTTAATGTTGGCAACTGGAGGCATTTGTACATTTAAATAAGGAAGCTACAATGACGTCTTGTATCGTTATCAAGGTTCGGACGAGCCAAAACGCGTGGATCGCATTTCGCATTTGAGATGTCATCAGTGATGTCATCAATGATGTCACTGATCATGTCATGATTGATGTAATATGTGACGTCATCAGCAGTGCATTGTGGGGCGTGAGTCAGCACAACTACATAAGGAAGAGGAAAAAATAAAAGCAAGGAAAACATATAAATTTAAAAGGGATCGAGATGATTATGCCAACGGCCAAATATTCACGTTTGCAAGGCGGTACGACACAATGAGAACTGCAACTGCCAACAAACGCCTGCAAAGCCGTAATCAAACTGATAGGGGACAACAACCGATTGAATCTACGTCAATGTCAGATCTTAGCTCTGCCCTCGAGAGTGAATCAGAAGCTGAAAACGTAAGATCGAGACCAGAGTTCAGCAATATCAAACTCACTCTGGGGGAAGAATTGGACATTTTAAAACAGAGCAGGAGAGAAACTTTGAGATCTCGCAACAGCGGGCCAGCCAAAACAGGAACACCCGGAGGAGAAGGGGGAGAAGGCAGGCCTGCAGGAACAGGAGAGAATGTGAGGAAACGAGGTCGGGGGAGAGGAACACGCAAGTAGAAGGTATTCCATGCAACCCCAACCCCACAATCCTGAATCCAATCAGAGTGCAACAGGCAAATACGATTGTTAACCTGGCAAACATACATCTGACAGTAGCTGAATAACAGCTCCTATCCCTAGGATTGTCTTTCTGCCCTGAATCAAATTTTAACTGTACTCAAACAAGAGCAGATATTTACAAGTTTATTCGGAAACTTAAGCTTAGGAAATATCATCAATTAAGAGGCAATCAGAGTGATGTAGGAGACTCTAAACAACTTAACATGGATATAAGTTCCCCAGCTTAACTGTATCAGATTTTGAGTTATTGCAGGACTTACAAGACCTGGAAAGAGGGGTGGAGGCGACAGTAAGCATTGGCGGGATCCAATCAGATTCTGCAGACTCCACACCACATCAACAAGTAGCACTAGAAACATGTGCTAGACCAACTACTCCTTTCAAAACAAAATCTAGGTTTGTACCCATCATGGCCAGAGATTCCATTGATGTGTTTAATGAACAGATCGTGGCACAAGTTAAGAAGTTAAATATCATCGCTAATCAAACGCAAAGGAAAATTACCAATCAAGAAAGACAGTCTTATCAACTGATCGCAAAATTAAGGAAAGAAAGCAATGTAGTAATCCGTAATTCCAATAGGGCGGAAATATAGTTTATGGCCGTTAAAGGAATATTTGGAGGAAGCACACAGTCAATTGAACGATAAGGAATGTTACAGGAAGAGCTCTCCATTGAAATTCAAAAATATCCAAGAACTCTTTTTTCGCAGCTTCTTGCTTGGAAAAGTATGGGCCTCCTAAGCTGGGAAGAGTTTAAATATCTCAAGAAAGAACATCCGACCATCCCGGTGATCTATTTCATCCCTAAAATACATAAAAGCATTCATAGATCACCGGGAAGCCCTATTATTGCAGCCTGTGATGGCCCACTGGCGAACGCCTCTAGATACATTGACTTTTTCTTGCAAGAATTTGTAAAGAAATTGAAATCTTATGTACAAGACACAGGGGATTTTTTGAAGAAGATTAGAAATATCCAATGGAAGCCGGAATATTTGCTCATAGCTCTGGATGTATCATCTTTATATACATGTATTAGAAACAAAGATGGAATGCGAGCTGTTGAATATTTCCTGTCAAATAGACCTATCAAGTATGCACAGCACACTAAAATGCTTCTCACCATGTTGCTGTTTTGCTTAGAGAACAATTTGTTTCTTTTTAACAATCAAATGTATCAACAAATACAGGGAGTTGCGATGGGGGCCAGCTTCTCCCCAGTTATGCCTGTTTGTTTATGGGCTGGTGGGAGGAGCTGGTCCTCATGCAACAATATGAGGAAACATATACAGCTAATATAGTAACATGGTTGCGATTTATAGATGATTTATTTATTGTGTGGAATGGTGATGAACAGAGTGCCATGGATTTTATTGCACAGATCAACAAAAATGACATCAATTTACAGTTTACCTCAACTTTAAGTAAGAACATTGTGACTTTTTTAGACGTACAGATTGAAGTGACCAATAACTGTCTGTCCACTACACTGTTTAGAAAACCTACAGCAGGGAATACATTGCTGCATGCTTCAAGTGCGCATCCTCCCCATCTAATTAAAAGCATTCCCTATGGGGAGATGCTCCGCATTAGGCGCATTTGCAGCAATGAAGAAGACACCTGCAAAAAGCAAGCAGAAAGCCGGGCCCGTTTCCTAGCAAGGGCATACAGGTCGGAGATAGTGGACGCTGCGATAAGAAGGTCCAAAGAGCAGGCAAGGGATGACCTATTGTTAAGATCTAACAGTGAAGAGATAGACAAAGTATGTGATGAAGCCCAACAACCTACTCGACTCATTTTATCATTCTCCAGGCAGGAAAAGCAACTCAGGTCAATAGTTAGGCGGAATTGGCCCATAGTTAGGGATGACCCGGTGATAGGCAGGTTTTTGCCATCCAGTCCGGCAATTACATTTAGAAAAACAAAAAGTATGGGCAATATGCTGGTGAAAAGTAGCCCGGAGGATCAAAGTAGAGGCATGTGGTTAACGGCTCGAAAAGGATTTTTCAAGTGCTCCACATGCAAAGCGTGCCAATATGGCATTAATACAACCTCATATAAAACGGCATTCAATAATAAGGTACAGGACATTAAACAACATTTGACCTGTAAAACAGAGTATGCAGTGTATATACTAGAGTGCAGCTGCAATCTTAAGTATATTGGAAGCACCAAGTTTGCCGTACATAAGAGAATCCTCCAGCATATTAGGGCAATCTCTAATAATGATGCCAATTATCCGGTGGCAAGACATTTCAAAATTTGCCACAATAGTAATCTGAGACATCTTAAATATTATGTTATAGAGGCTGTCCCGCCACAGAAGAGAGGTGGAGACCGTGAAGCCAAACTAAGACGCCTGGAAACTAGCTTCATATTACAGTTCGATTCTAAACAGCCAGGTGGCCTCAACACAAGTGAAGATTTATATACATACTTATGAAACAGTGCCGATAACATCATTATATGGCACAAGGGATAATCTAATCAATGTGATGTATATTAGATCTATACATCCATATGTGGCAGAGGTAAAAAGCTGTAAGATAAAAACTACAAATAGTATTGAGTCTGTAGGATGAAAGGTAGTTATTTGTACAATTATTCCCTACTCGAATTTGTGTATATTAGAAATAACCTTCGTGCAAGTTTAATATCTGAAATGATTTAATGAATTTTTGAATTTTTTTAGAAATGTTTTTATATATGTATTTATTACTATTTAACAGTTGGTTTTATGGATCATATTTAAATGGATATATATTTTATAAAAACCAGAATTATTTATGCATCTATGAGGGGATTAACTGTGAATAATGTGATATTTATATTATATTTATGAAATGTCCTGTTTTCATTTGCACTAGTTAACCATTAGCACCTTATTACCTATAACTGTGATGTAACCCTTAACATTTGTGTATAGGGATTATAAATCAATGGGTAAGGCAAAGATTACTATTAGCAGTACTAAAGTAGTACAGTATGTAATTCCTACATGGAGGTTAGCCTTTAATAACAAATATGTTTGAGATATAAGGCAACCCTCACATTAGGATATTCAGCACAAGCACTTTATATTTTACACTTGGCACTTTGTTAGAACACCGTCACTTTAACAAATATATAAGCGTATTTTGCACAATATCAATCCCATAAGATAATTAGGGAGAGGTATGCTATAAGTTATGCATAGACGTAGCATTTGCACTCATGCACTGACTTATAGTATATATAAAATTATCGTTCAAGTTTTAGCATTCAAGCTGTAATATAATATGTAAGGAGTGACGGTATACACTTTGTATGTGGTTATTTATTTAATGAGTTATGAGGAGTAGGCATAATGTAACTTTTAGCCATATTGTTGAGAATAAGGGAAGATTTAATAGAAATAATGTATTAATGCTGATATGATTTTAATGGTCATAATTATCAAAATTGGTAGTTTCAGTTATGAGTGATGAATATATGGACCATTATTCGGCAAAATTGAAGCATTTAAGCTAAAAATTGGAATAATACAATGTAATGTGTCTTCTATGTCTATGGCAAAGTTAATTGCACTAGCACTTTAAAAAAGCGGTAGCACTGTCTGAGCCTTGTCATGTGATCAAGGCAGTTGATCGGCCGAAACGCGTCATGGCGGACAATCTGGTGGCAATAAACTAAGAAATTTGCACTAACCGTTGGGTCCACGCTCGTTTTTCTGGAGGAGTATCAGAAGTGGATGCGAGTTTCTTCATATATATATATATATACATATTCTCCTGTGACGGAAAGAAGGTGAGCCGCACTCGTAACTTCCTGTTTATAGATCTTTATTTCTTGATTGGTGAAGCAGCATGGCAGTCCTGATGCGTTTCGGTCTCCAAAGACCTTTATCAAAGGTAAACCTGCACCATACACGTCGCTGGTGTCCACAGCCTAATGTCCTAATTTAAATCTTGATCCTCCAATGGATAACTTTTATGCTTGCATTCTGGGACATGTGGCCCAACCGGCAGTGTTACTTTAATTCCCTCCAGTGGGCGGTGCTTTGTTTGCTGTTTCCATAAGGCATGTGCTCATATAAGTATTCCACGAATATATATATATATATATATATATATATATATATATATATATATATATATATATATATATATATATATATATATATATATATATATATATATATGTATATATACTGCTCTTCATCTGAAACTTGGGAACTAGCCCGGGTTGCCTCCTCTTTTTAAAAAAATAAATAATTTATGTCGCACACTAAGCCTTAAAGGGCATTTATTATATATAGAATGCCCCTTTTATGGCTCAATACATTAAAAATGTAAATATTAAATGAAGACAGCCCATGGTTTAGATAAATGTTATATGCGACAATGAAGTCGACTCTACCCCATGTTTTGTGCAATAATTTATTGACATGTTAGGCACAAACTCCCTCTTTAACTTACAGAGCAGCTATCCAATTTTTATTCCCCCCTGTATTTCTGACCCCTTGTACTACTCTGTGGATACTGCTTTCACTATTCTGTGGATGTTGGGTTTTTTTTCCCCCCAAACTCGCGGTAGTTTCGACTGCACCTAAACTCACTGATTTTCCGCGAGCTGCCCCCTTCGTTGGCACGCACTGTGTGATACATGTCACATGGCAATACACCTGCATTATCGGCACATCGCCTCACGCCACACACTAGCAGCTGCTCGGAGGGACATTACATCTACTAGTATACCATACAGTTCCATAGAACCCCTTCGTATGCTAAGATTGTTAATCATTTTGAAGAAACAATGGCCTACATATATGTGTAACTATATGGATATTACGCACATTAAAAACTGATGCATTCTTTTCGTGGCTGAAGCAAAAAAATATCCCGTGGTCAGCATGTGTAGGGGAACAGAAGGCACACCATGCCTGCATCAAAGAAGCAGAAGGCGAAAAAACACCTACACTTTTTGCCGTAGAACATTATTTTCAACAGGGGCTTTTAATTATTTTCGATAAAGTTTTGTATTCTAAATTTCTGCCTCCATTGTGAATTGGGAGTAGGGTGTGCATTTGGTGTTTTACACACAACTCGTTCATTCTTTGCAAAATGTACTTGTGTTTCTTCTAGCTTTCAGTTGTTTGTCTTTCTGCCTGTCTTTTTCTTTATTTCTAAGAGTGTTTTTTGTTATTCGCTTCCCACCGGTCTTTCTGCTATCATCTCAGTCTGGTTTCACTCCATTTCCCTTTTATGCTAGTATTTGTCCTTCTGCCATCCACTAGCTGCAAACCTTTTTCAAGCTATGTATTTTTCTATTTGCCCTCCCCTCTATCTAGAAGCCTGTCTTATGCTTTTTAAGTCTTTCAACCGAGCTATCTTTCCCCCTTTTATCATTCGCTGCACATCAGTAGCGCTTGTCTTTTCGACATTTTCTATCTGCTTTTCTTGTTTTCTCTCTGTCTGCCTGACTCTCCTATGTTCAAGCTGTGCATGGCTGCCCGAATGTGTGGTTGCCATTTTCTGTCTGAGTTCCCATCCGCTTGTCATTCCATTTGTCTTTTGCCGAATTTCTTTTTTACCCTTTTGTGTCTTTGTTCCGTTTGCTCATTCTCTGTCCTGCTGCTTAATGGTTGTTCTACTTTTCAGTCTGTCTTTCGTCATTTTTTTATTCGTCTGTCTGCCTGGTTAAACCTATTTTTTGGCTTTTTTTAACTGCCTGTTTTTTTTATATTATTGTATCTGCCCCTTATCCTGCCTTTCTTCATTTTCCCCTCTTGGTTTACTTGTGTGTATCCCTTCTTTAACTGTCTGCCTGCCTTGCTGTCATTCTCTGTTTGCTTTTACTTTTTCCATAGCTAGCTTTTCTCCGCCTTTTATCTGCCTTCCGGTGTCTCTTTGCTGCGTGGCACCTCTCCGTCTGAATATTTGTTCATCCTTTTGCCTTTTTTTCTATCTGCCTACCCCCGCTTTAGCCATAGCTCACTGTAACTGTCTCTTTGTTGTGATTTTTTTTTTTTTTATCTGCGTGTTTCCCTTGCTACCTTTGTTATGTCATAAGCCTCTTTTTGCACCTCTGTTGAAGGCCCATTACGATACCGGGCGTAAAAAAATCCGCCACCCATGAAAGCGGCAAAAATCCGCCCGCCTACACCTTTTGAATACCGACCCAGCAATTATGATGCCTCGAACCGAAAACCGCCAGCGGCGGAAAAAACACACAAAATACCGCCCGCCCATGCCCGAGTCGGAGTCAAACCGCCCGCCACGGACGGAAAGACGCACGACAACACAAAACCGCCCGCCCTCACGGTCGAGACACCGCATGTGAAATTACGATCGCACCGACATGAGCGCGGGAAAACAACAAATACACCGCCCGCCAGCGGAAACAACACTGAAGAAAATGGACACGGCAGAAGCCATGGCGGCCACGTCCCTGCACAGAAACAGCCCCGGACTCAAACAAACACACACAACATGGCAAACAAGTCCACACAGCAACCCACGCACAAATACACAGACAAAGTACACATCCCGAAAACACACCACCCCTGGACAAACAAATAAACCACAAAGCCCAGAACACCAGCCACAACACACCTGAAAACAACAGACCATCAGGACACACCCAAACAGGTAAGTACAAAAGCAGCCCCTCCACAGACCACAACCCCTTGCAACATTGCAAAGCAGAGAGGAGAGGAGAGGACACAGTGACACAGCAAGGACAGCAGCACACCACAGATACGCACACATCACACCCACCACCACCACCACCACCAAACACCGGCACCACAAACCCCCTGCACATCACACATCACACACCGCACCAGCACCACAAACACCATGGCATCACACAGAATACCCAAGTTCACTTCCACTGAGCTGACGGTCATGGTCGACGAGATCGTCAAGGTGCACACACAAATCTATGGCAACCAGGTCCAGCACACACCACTAGCCACCAGAAACAGAATGTGGAACAGAATTGTAGACCAGGTCAATGCAGTCGGGACCGTACCCAGAAACAGAGGAGAGATAAACAAACGGTGGAACGACATCAAAAGCCTGGTCAAGAAGAAGGAGAGCAAAAACCGAGAGCTGGCTGCCACGACTGGCGGAGGGAATCCCGCGCATTACAAGACCTTCAAAGCGTGGGAGGAGAAGGTGCGAGTCATCATCCATCCGGAGATCCTCACCGGATTACCAGGGGGAGTGGAGGCTGGTAAGTACAAACAAATGTATACCAGCACACCGCTATGTACCCACATGCACTACCACCATGCCATAGCTCCGAGGGACAAACACCCCCATGTCCAGTACACAATACACAACACATTACTCACACATGCAACAGGCACCACCACCCACACACAGCCCAAACATATCAACTAACAAAACCATGGGGGCATGTGTACACCCAGCCAGCCACGTAACCACCAACAGGTCCCCTAGTACTCCAGAAGCGCCACAACGAGCACCCCCACACCCATGTGGCAGCCGTAGCTGCACTAACCGACAAGTAACAGGTAAGTAGCAGCAACACAAAGCGCAGTGGGTGGGAGGGGGACAGCTGAAGTACAACACCCACCAGGCCCCTAGTCCTACAGCACAGCAAGGCGGAGCACCCCCACACCCATGTGGCAGCCGTAGCTGCACTAACCGACAAGTAACAGGTAAGTAGCAGCAACACAAAGCGCAGTGGGTGGGAGGGGGACAGCTGAAGTACAACACACACCAGGCCCCTAGTCCCACAGCACAGCAAGGAGGAGCACAGCCCACACCCCACACCCACGTAGCAGCCACAGCAGTGCACACCGGCAGCCGACAGGTAGACATCCCGCCCCAGGACAAACGGTGTCAGTGGGTGTCCAGCCATCACCACGACCCATAACACCGCCCCCACCCCCACAGACCTGCAACATGGAGCACCCCCGCCCATAACCATGTTGCATCCAGTCCAGTGCACGCTCAAAAACAACCTGCAGGTGGGAAACTGGACAGGGCGGGATGACTGGAGGCATGAGGACTGAATTACGACTAACACATGGGATATGCAAAGTAGCAGAGGAACACGCAGCACTGCTCCCTGCCACAACCATGTGAACAATGTGCACACGGACATGAATCACAGAGTCACACCCCACATGACCCATCACAGACACAGCAACACCCAAGGAGCCACGTCTGCATGCACAAGTCACACTGATAACAGAACCACACGGCAGGCACAGTGCAACCCATCACACACAACTGCAACACCATCGAAGTCCTGTCCATGTAGCCCCCACTGCCTGTCAACCACAGATCCCACAACTATGCCCATGTAAGACATACTACACTAGACGCAACAGCGTGGAACAACAGAAATGCACACGAACACCACTGGACCCATCAAACACACAGACACACAATGCACATACAACATACCATCCATCTCATCCGTCAGCCCCAGTCACATGAAAGGTATGTCATCCGAACAGCTGGTCCACATACAGTAGTCACGCAAAGAAACATGCCCATGAAAAATCATGTGCCAGAAGTGAATGAAGCGCACGTCACACTGTGAGCAACTACACACATAACATGGGCCACACACCCCCGAGCACTGCAGTGATGCACATGGCACAGGGCAGCACACACACCAAGGAATTGGACCATCTGCAATACGTCGTGTGGCACACAACCATCACTCACTCATAACAATGCGTCCAATTACATGGCCAGAAATCACAACAGACAGCAAATATGCAGGGTATGTCAGACATACACACACCTCAGACCATGCACTGTTATGTTGCCACAACACATGTCACGTTCTGCACCCATGGCACACAGTATGTACCCCAAAAGCATAGTACATCTCAAATGCGTTTCAGGGTGCTGACCCCCATCATGCCACCTGCGTGTCTAAGCGTTCCATATGAACCCCAAGAGCATAGTACAAACCAACCTCCACGATGGGTCTGGAGTCCGCATACACCAGAGCCACAAAAAGCAGGAGCACAGCAACACACCCATCGGCATTGCCAATCCGTCCCATGCCACATGTCCACAGCACACAGTCCCATTGGCATGCCCACACAACAACAAATAGCACAGCCACACACACGGCTCCAGGAAACCTGTGCACGACTGTGCACGAACTGTGGATGTCAGACAACCTATGCATACTTTGTCATGTGCAACACAATAACATATCTCATTCCCCCCACAGGTGACGAACTGCTGGATGCTGGAGATGGAGACAGCAGCAAGCACAGCCAGCCTGCAAGCCCCCAACAAGTACTCACGGATGTGGAGGATCTGTCCTCCGATCCGGACACGGACCACCCAGCAGGCCCATCTGGTGTGGCAGGGCCCAACCGCACCCCAGGCACCCTCCCACCCACCAACCCATCATCCAGGGCTGATGACCACTCACAGCCCCCTGCTGCCACTGTCGTAGTGGCCACTACCACTGTTGTGGCGGCCACCCCCACGCTCGTTGCGGCCACTCCCACTGCCGCAACCACCACCACGTCATCACTGGCCCCAGCCCCAGCGCAAGTGGTGGTCCGGCCGACTGGGTCCACCCTGGGAGCCACAGCAAGGCCCGTGGTGAGCAATGTGGCTAGTGGGCAGGTCGGTGGCAGCAGTACTGGTAGGAGGAGCAGGGCCAGGCCAACGCCAACTGTGCCTGGGAGCCAAGCCCTGCCGCCAATCGACAGAGTCCTTGGGGCCTATGAGGAGGCCCAAGGCGAATGGGCCAGGTGGGCAAGCGACACGCGGGAGGTCCTTGCGGTGTTGAGGTCCATGGACGCCCACATTGTCCGAATCGCGGACCTCATGGGCCAGGTGCTGGTGGTGGGGGGGAGGGCACAAGCAAGGCCAGCAACACCTCCTCCGCCACCACCTGCTGTGGCGCTGGGTCGTGCAGCATCACGTTCCCCTGCGTCCACAGCGAGTGAGCACTCCTCAGCCACCACCAGCGGAACATCAACACCCCCCCTCCCAAACGTGGAAGGGGCCGTCCTAAGTGGAAACAGGTGTCCAGAGAGGACTTCGCCCGCACCAAACGCCAGTGAGTCAGCCAGCCACCTTGACCACCTACTGCATTGACTTGGAATACGATCCTAGCCCACACTGCCATGTGAATGGCATGTGTCTGTTGGACTGTGGACAGAGAACTCCATGGGTGCACCTTGACCATCACGCAGCCATGACCGTCAACTCATTGTCACAGCATGCACCACATTTGTCATCACCTTGCACACAATCACATGTCACCGCTGTTAATAAATACACCTTGATCACAATCGGCTTAATGTGTCCTGTGTTTATTCCACGATGTGCAATCGCCACCATGAGCAGAATAGCATCTGCTGTGTGGCATGTCGATGGGACAGGAGAGGCTGCAGGGACCTAGGGGTGAAAAACAGAACAAGAGTACATTCAATGAGTGTGTCACACACTCATCACACAGTACTTGTCACCAACTACAAGCAATGCACACACATCTCTGAGAGCAACAGGGCACAATGCTACAGCCACTGACAGTGGCATACCAACCTGGACATGGACCATTGACACACAGCACTCAGTGAACAAAAGGCCCCAGTAACAGAGCACACATACACCTGCACAACTACAGCCACATCAGCCGTCGTACATGGTCACTCACCGTCAAGTGAAGTAGCGGGCGATGAGCTGCTGACGCACATTCACAGCTTCATCCTCTCCACTGTCCTCATCACTGGAGCTGTCCTGGCGTGCAGGCTGGGGCCCTGGTTGATCTCCGTCATCCACAATTAGGGGGATCTGCTTCTGAATGGCCAGATTGTGCAGCATGCAGCAAGCCACCACTATCTGGCACACCTTCTGTGGGGAGTACGCCAGCGCCCCCCTGGTGCGGTCCAGGCATCTGAACCTGGACTTGAGGAGGCCAAAGGTACGCTCGACCACACGTCTGGTCCTCCCATGTGCCTCATTGTAGCGGTCATCTGCTGGGGTCCGAGGATTTCGTAATGGACTGAGCAGCCAGGGCCCATTCGGGTAAGCCGAGTCACCTGGGCGTGGGGGACACAGAGAACCGTTGCAATTCAAACAGGACAGTAGACAGCATCCTTAAGCCAGCACGCTACACAACTCCACATACTCACCGACAATCCAGCCACGGTCCTGTTGCAGATTGGTCATCAGTCGCGGTAATATGCTGTTTCGCATGATGTGCGCGTCATGGGCCGAGCCTGGGAACTTTGCACACACGTGGGAGATGTACATGTCCGCAAGGCACACCATTTGCACATTCAGGGAGTGCGTGTGCTTCCGGTTGCGGAAGAGCTGCTCAGTGGCCTGTGGTGGGACAAGGCCAACATGGGTGCAGTCAATGGCACCAACGACGTGTGGGATCCGTCCAAGGGCATAGAATGCACCCTTCACTGACGCCAACTCACGTGCCCTGGGGAATCTGATGTACCTGTTCCTGTACAGCATCATGGCTGCCAGTACATCCCTCAGCACCATGCTGAACATGGGCTGGGACATCCCACCTCCACTGCCCACTGTGTGCTGGAATGTCCCAGTGGTGAAAAAATGCAGTGCAGCCATCACCTTAGCCGTGGGGGTGAATGCTGTCGGATACACCCTGCGAGGATGGAGGTGGGGTTCCAACATGGCACATAGTCGATGCAGGGTTGGTCGATCCAGACGAAATTTCCGGATGATCTCAGAATCCTCCATGTCCACCAACAATTGGTAAGGGCGGTAAATGTTTGGTCTCCGCCTAGGAAAGATGGAAGTGGACACATGTCAAAGCAACACGACACATGGCATTTTCACATACACATAACTGATATGACAGAGCAAGAACATGAGTCACAGAACAGCTGTCATGCAGGGACAGCACAGCCACAATACACTTACACAGGTCTCCCACCAATAGCAATGGGCAGTGACACAAACCATTGCTATGTGCATGCACATGGGGATCCAGGCCTCAATGACCTGTGAGGCGTGCTGATGGGGACTGACTGCATATTCGGCAAGCGGCAACACCACGGCAACATGACTGGCTGCTGTGCATCACACTGCTTCCGAGGCTGGATGAGTATGGCACACACCAACGACGATGTGGGCACAGGCTGAGTGGCCAAGACAAGTGGGACCTGTGGCACGAGGGGATATGAGACAGTCATTGGTGTCACCACTGCACCCTATGTGCAGCACTGTACGGATCACACCTCCAGAAGCATTGTCAGGTGTACACATTGACAGCCCCATGCCAACACGGCTGTGTGCTTGCAAATACACATCACATGTGACACGTAACCTTGCACGTGCCAAGTGGCAGATGTACATAGTGAGAGATGACATGCGTGTGCATATGCGTATACCATGCACCCATGCCAATGTGCAGATGATGACATGCTAACAGACATGTGGGGGCCGGCCACTGGCCGTCCCTGCCTATGCACACGGCATGTTGTGGCCCCGTCCATTGTGCACCTGCACCCACACGCACATCATGGCCACACCTGCAGATGCAGTGCGCACATCATACTGTGTGGTGCACATGGCATCAGCGGACTGTCACCAACATGGGCCAGGCCATTACGGCCAACTCCGATGACCCTCGCGGTTGCACCCTGCGTGTTCCACTATGGAGGTAGGCGTCCCGGGCCAGCTGGGTGCAGGCCAACGTCTGCAATTGCCAATGCAGGTCTCAGTGCACTTGTTGCTCGTGTGAATGTCAGGCTGGGCCATGCTGCCCCTCTCAGTCCCAGCAAGCCTGGCCTGCACATTGACTGCACAATGCCAGTAGGTGACAGCACCGACTGCCTAGTGGGTTACATGTGTCTCCTGTTCAGGACACCCCGGATGAGCGCTTACTCTGCACTGTCTATTGGACACACCATGACTCGTGATAGGGATGTGTGTGAGAGATAGTGGCACTGAATGTGACCTTCGTTGCGGGGTGGGCCATGCACAGGGCGAGTACGCTGATGGTTGCGCAGTGTTGGTCACAGTGGGTACACCCACACAGATGTGTTGCCTTGTGATCTTCTTCTAGGTCAGCCTGACAATGGACAGTAGATGTGGGCAGGCTACACATTGCTCGATGTGCTGTCTATGTGCATGTGCATTCACACCAGGCACAACTGCCCCTGCACATGTGACCCCTGCTGCACTCTGTGCTGGGTCTGTTGAGCTGATGCACCGTCTGTGCGTGGGGCAGACAGCTCTGCTCAGTTCCGTCATTGCCCATGACATCACTTTGCCGCAGGTGACATGGTTCATGGAGGGCCCACATGTACGCGTGGGTGGACTACACAAGACTGTCCAATGGTTATCACCCCCAGTCAGTGCTTCGAATGGGAAGTATGTGGTGCTGGTACTCATTTCGCTGTGTCGAGTGTGCGGGGCTAGGTGCGGGGCTACATGCAAGACATGGGTAGGTCATCGGCTTATCTACTAGTTGCAATGCACACGAGACATGTCTATTTCTGACCACATCAGGGGCATTCCTTAAACTAACTGAAAGTCAAACAGTTATCTTTTACACTGTCCTCATGGCCTCCCCTCGCTCACACCTATATGCATTTGCACATGAGAAGCTAGCGCATGCACAAGCAGCTCCAAGCTCGCCCCAGAGAGGCCAAGGAGTGTATGTGTGGGTCCAGTTGTACATGTGGTCTGTCTCACGGTATGATTAGTGGCGTTACGCCGTCCACATGCGTGGTGCCCCGACTCGAGACCCGGGCAACATTGACTATGCATGACAGGCTCCGCAGTCCGGATACACCACCTGCAACACACAGAGGCTGTAGCTGCCCTAGCGGGCCAGTCCGCGTTCAACTGGAGCTCATGGCCCCACACATTCACTCTTTGGCCTCTCTGGGGCGAGCTTGGAGCTGCTTGTGCACGCGCTGGCTTCTCTGTTGCACTGGCATGTAACGTGTGTGGGTGTATTGTCAATGGGTGGGATGGCGCGAGCCACCGTCCGTGACGTCACTGCTGCTTGTGATGTGTGCGTCCCCCACTACTTCCATTTGACTTGTGCCATACTACACATTGTGGATGTGTTGCCTGCATGATGTGACAAGGATGAGCGCGCCATGAGCTCTCACCCACCATGCTCTACTGCCATCCCGTGCCCTGGATTGCCTGTGCAAGTGGACGATGTTGGGGATACACCAGGTCGACAGGGGATGTGAGTGCCTTGGCAAGGGCCTGGCGGACGCGCAGCAGTATCCGGCATGTCCACGGAGGGTGGGCTGACGTCTACACTTGATGCGGCATTGTTCGTGTGCCCGCCTGTTGTGCACACACGAGTTCACATTCGTCACCAGAAAGGTGGTCTTTACAGATTCCCAGGAGTGCGCCAATGTACTGGTCCTGAGTCCTCCCAACACAGCGTGTTTCAACATTGCATGTGCGCACCTACCCGTCACACCAACCCACCTGAGCCATGCGTAACTCCCGCTTCACATGACACATGTGTGTCTCCCACAGTTGTGCTACACATTTGAGTTGACATCCAATGACAGTGGACTACATGGTCATCTCATGACTGCCGTGTACTTCACACACTCTCATCCTCTCTCATTCGTACTTGTGAAATGAATCAGCAGAGACACATTGTTGCTTCAAGCCATGTATTGGGACTAATGTCCTCTGTGATGCAGTATAGTGAACACTACTGGCAGCGAAGTGCATGTGGAGGATATACTCAGCATGATTACACATAGCATAGGGTGTAGGGGTACAGTGATTAGTTGTTGACTGTGGGATGTGGGCTTCAGAGTTCCAAATGCTTAGCCGTTGGTGTGCTAATGTACATTTGCCAATTACTGTGGTGCTGCTGACTGACACAGACAGTATACATTTAGCCTACCAGTCCGCTTGTCATCATGGGCACAGTGCATCTCCGTTCCATGTTACAGGTTTGCTGCTATGGTCACTCATACACACGTGCGTGGAGGTGACATCAGGGCATGGGCTTACGTGCATGCAAAGGCGTCCCACTTGTTGTTGCGATGTGGTGGGTACTGGCCATGTCACAGTCACTGGGCTCATGTTGTTGGTGGCTGCACTTGGTGTACATGCAAAGGTCCTGGCACGGACGTTCAGAGGGAGGTGTGGTGACAGCTCTCACATACTGCAGCAGGACGAATGCTGTCCACTGACCGGTGCATATGTTCATGGGCGCAGGATCCATATCATGGCATGGTTGTACGTGCAGTTCTGTCCATGTGGTTGCCATACACAAATCCCATGCCTCTGCCTCCCCCTGTTCATGCAGAGTTACTGGATGTGATGAGGTACAGGGTGCATTTCCCAATAAGTATCAGATGTCATGGCAGTGTAGTTGTTGTTGTGGTGTCAGTTGCAGGTTGCATGGTGTAGTAGTTGTACTGGTAACTGCCTAGTCCGTGCGTAAGCCACGCATGGGTACGGTGTGGGTCATCATTGCTCAATTGGGGGTCTGGCGATGGGGCCCGACGAATTGACAGGTTGTCAGGAATGCAATGCCTACCAGCAGGGCTTCCATGGCATTGGTGGTGGACATGGTTGCCAGCCAATGTAGCGGATGGTGGCTGTCAAGGTGTTGGTCGTGAGTTGTCCCTTGTAGGAGCATGATGGGACATGTTGGATGGCATTCGATGTAACTGTAATCCATTATCCGTCGTGTGGAGGCACAGTGGTCCCATTGCAGTGTGGGTCCGATAGTCGCCACATACGCCATGCCCCCATAGGCTGAACAGGCCCTGTTGTGGGCGTCCAGGGGGTGGAATAGTTGTAGCAGGTCCGCCCTTGGACATGCCGGGTTGGAGAGACATAACTCCACAGGATGGTAGAAGGGACACCTCCGACAGTAGAAGACGGGGATGACGCAGCTGAACAATGCGATGCGGTAAGTTAGTCGGTAACTTACGTTCAGCAGGGCCAGATTGTCACATCCCAATATCTGTGTCAGGTTATGTTTGTACAGCTTGATCTGTCCGGCGTAGTTGGGTAGGTGTGGTGCAAGTGCCATTTTGCTGCAGGGCGCTGTGGTGGCGTGCTCCGGCTGTCTGTGCAGTCTGCAGAGTGCAACCTCCGATGTTGCTGGGAATTCTGTAATGGTCGTAGGGAGGCAGGACCTGTGTTATGTTGGCTTGTGCGGAGGACACGGGCCCTCATCCCACATGCTTCTCTGAATGGTCAAGGTCAGTGGTGTCTGACTCCTTCCAGATTACTTGCATGTGAACCACATGGGGGAGTGTTATCATTTCTTCTTTCCGTTGTGAATGTTCTTTGGTGTTATGCGCTATCTGCCCTGTGGCCGCTTCCCTCTGCATGCCTGCGTTGGGCTTTGTTTGGTGCAATTACTGTTTTCTCCGGCTTGTTTAGTCGGGATGTGGTTTCAGAGTGGGAATGGAAGGTCATTCGGTGCTGTCTCCTCTCCCGTGTGTGGGCAGCAGGCTGCTTTCCCGCTGTACGTTGGGCCTTGTGTTTTAATTGGTCCCACCTGTTGTCTGTCCCCGGTATCTTTGATGTTACGTATTGCATGTCTTGTTATTGGGTGCAGGGTGGCACCGGTGTTTCTGTGTGGTTCTGGCGTACCTTTTCCCGACGGGGTCCATATTCTGATGGGTGATGTTGCCTCCGCTGTGTGCTTCGCCGTGTTTTGCACACAGGGGTGTGTCCTAATGTGGCGTGACGTCACTGACATGTTCGGGTCAGTTGTGTGACGTCAGGTTGGCAGCAGTGAATTGCCGGTTGGGGACATGACTGTGGCAGGGCTGTCACGTGACATGTGCGTTCCTGGGTGGTGCTGGTGTGTGTGGTGTTTGGTTGTGACCCTGTGTTGTTTGTGTGCGACGCATGCATTGCGCTGCCGTTGGCCTCTGCGTTGTGCGCATGTGTGGGTGCAGTGGTGGATGTGTCGTGTCCACGCAGGGGTGTCGGGGTGGGGGCCATATGCAGTTGTCCCGCCCTTGCACTGTGTGCACTGTTTGCGTGCCCCTGTTGTGTGTCTGCCTACCTGCGTCGCCGCGGTGCGTTGACTCCTGGGTGCTGCATCAGGTAGAGCATGGGGAGGGCCTGCAGTGCTGGATTCATGCTCGGGGGGTCGCCTCTTCGGTGTCTGTGCTCGGCGTTCGGGTTTCCGCCTCACTTTCACGTGCGGTGTCTCTTAGCCGTGGGAGCTGTTTGTTTGCGGCATCGTAATTTGTACGCCGGGCGGTACGTGATTTCGTCTGGCGGTGTGTCTCCATTGGGCTGCGCCGCTACGTGAGCGGGCGCACTTTGATGGCGGACGGCGTCGCTGGCTTGCCGGCGGTGTTTGGCTGCCTTTTCACATCGTAATTTAGCGGGCGTGTGGGCTGCGGCATGCGGGCGGTAACTGGTGGTTTTTGCATCCGCCAGCACGGCGGTGGTGCTTCCGCCCGCCATCCTAATGGGCCCCATGGTTCTTTCCGCACTTCACCTCTTTTGCAAATTTCTGCATCCCTCTTGCCTATTTCTGTACCCCTCTTCCCTTTTTGTCCACCTCTCTTGCTTCTTTCTGCACTTCTCTTGCTTCTTTCTGCACTGCTCTTGCTTCTCTCTGCACCTCTCTTGCAAATTTCTGTATCCCTCTTGCCTCTTTCTGCACCCCTGCACCCCTGTTCCCTCTTTCTGCACCTTTCCTGCCTGCTTCTGCACTTGTCTTGACTCTTTCTGCACCTCTGTTGCTTCTTTCTGCACTTCTCTTGCCTTTTCCTGCAGTTCTCTTCCCTCTTTCTGCACATCTGTTGCCTCTTTCTGCATCTCATTTGCTTCTTTCTGCACTTCTCTTGCCTCTTTCTGTACACCTCTTGCCTCTTTCAGCACCTCAGTTGCGTCTTTTTGCACCCCTCTTGCCTCTTTCTGTACCCCTCTTGCCTCTTTGTGCACCTCTCCTGCCTCATTCTGCACCTCTCTTGCCTTTTCATGCAGTTCTCTTGCCTCTTTCTGCACCTCTTTTACTTCGTTCTGCACTTCACTTGCCTCTTTCTGTCCCCCTCTTGCCTCTTTCTTGCACCTCTGTTGGTTCTTTCTGCACTGCTCTTGCTTCTTTCTGCACCTCTGTTCCAAATTTCTGCATCCCTCTTGCCTCTTTCTGCACCCCTCTTCCCTCTTTCTGCACCTCTCTTGCCTCAGTCTGCCCACCTGTTCCCTGTTTCTGTACCCCTTTTGCCTGTTTCTTCAACTCTTTTCCCTCTTTCTGCAGTTCTCTTGTCTCCTTCCGCACCTCTGTTGCTTCTTTCTGCACCTCTCTTGCAAATTTTGGCACCCCTCTTGCCTCTTTCTGCACCCCTCTTGCCTCCTTCTGCACCTCTGATGGTTCTTTCTGCACTGCTCTTGCTTCTTTCTGCACCTCTTTTGCCTGTTTCTGTACTTCTCTTGCCTCCTTCTGTACTCAAATGGGAAGTGCAAGCTGTCAAGTTTAAAGGTCTGCGTGCTCTCTTGACTGAGGTATATGTCTACTTGTATATGTATTCTTACATGTGTTATGCATCTGAAGATGGTAGCTTAAAAGCGGGTAACTTCTCCAATAGGTGGTCAAATCTTCTCAGTTCTGCTCGGTCATTCGGTTGCACAGGCAGACATGTCTTATGTATGCATGTGTTATAGAGCCCCTCAAATATACTATTGAATACCCATGTGCCCTGTATTGTGAGCAGAAAGAAATGCATACACCTTCTTTTATACAAATTTACAGAGTATGCTGTTTGAAACACAGGTATTTAAGTGTTTGCATGTTTATTTTAATTTAACATGTCACTAGGTAAAAGCATAGACACGCATGCATACCTTCACAAACTTGGTCAGACTTACAACAGTGATATGCTTAGGATTGCTGTTTTATATTTGGTAGGCCTAACATTCTGAGCAGTCGATTAATAGTGAACCTTCAAGATAAAAGTGAGGTTTAAGACATCTTTGGAGAAGGATTAGTGATTAGGGTACTTTGTATGAGTCTGTTGTAAGGTACAGTCAAAGTAGGCCTCTTTCTGCACCTCTGTTGGTTCTTTCTGCACATCTCTTGGTTCTTTCTGCACCTTTATTCCTCTTTCTGGACTTCTGTTGCCTCTTTCTGCAATTCTCTTGCTTCTTTCTGCGCCTTTCTTCATCTTTCTGCACATGTCCTACCTATGTAGGCATATTTAGAAATTAGCATTAAAAAAACCTTACAAATTCACTGAAAAAAACAGAGGTTTCATGGACGTTATAGTTAGGAATTAGCAGTTGAAAAACCTTTGAAATTCACTGAAAAAAAGAGGTTTCAGGGACGTTATAGTTAGAAATTAGCATTTAAAAAACCTCAAAAATTTGCTGAAAAAAAACACAGGTTTCAGGGACGTTATAGTAGTTGGACATTTCACTCGTACAAAACCAGAGAAATTCGGCCGTTATATTTAGTTGAGCTAACTATAACCTGAATCTTCATTTCGATGACTCTACCTGTTCTATTAGCACCACTTTAATTTCTGATCTGGTGGCTATGAACATTGTGCTTTCTAACATGGGTCCTACCCATGCGGCTGGCCGTCTATTAGATCCAATTTTTTCTAATATCCCCAGCGTACGCTGTTCCCCGGCTCTCCCTGTCACATGGTCTGATCACTTTCTAGTTGATTTCAGGGTCATGACAGAGTTGACTAACTTAACTGTGCCCAACCTAGGAATTAAGATCAACTCAAGAAACTGGGGTAAATTGGATATGGATCTTTTTAATAAATCTCTAATTGAAACTGCGCCAGCCATTAAACAGGTTTCCACGACAGATTTAAATATCATTATGAATTGGATCTCTAACTCTGTCGACATCTGCCTCCCTCCCTCCACACAGAAAGTAAAAGATCACCGTCCCCCTGCTCCCTGGTTCTCATCCAGCTTAAAAAAAGAGAAGAGCAAGCGTAAAGCGTTGGAAAGACGCTGGAGGAAGGATTATGTTCCTGAAGCTAAAAATGTTTATGAACAATAGATCAGAATATATCACTCTCTTTGTAACGCCTCTCGGGCTGATTATGTAAGCTCTACTATTTCCAATGCCCAAAACTGCCCTAAAGTTCTATTCAAAGTGATTAAGGAACTTTCCGGCGCAGCCAATCAAGCTCCACCTCCAACTCTTTCTGAATCACAATGTGAAGATATTGCGATGTTCTTTATTAACAAAGTGGAGCAGATTTATTTAACACTAAATGCCTCTAAGACCTCCACTCTGCAGCAAAGTACGGCTACCCCTGTCTTATTCAACTCTGGATCTCAGATAGCGGTCCGGGAGGGGGTTAGCTTGAACGAACTCGAACAATGGATACCACTGGATACTACCTCCTTCAGTCACATTTTAAAAGGCATTAAATCAGGTTCCCCCCGGGACCCGCTTCCCATTACCACACTGCAAAAAATGGAGCCGCCTACTTTGCAGCTGATCAGGGAGCTACTTAATGCCTCCCTTCGAGAAGCCGTGATTCCACCTGAGTGGAAGCATGCGATGGTCCGCCCACTATTAAAGAAGGCTAATGCCAACCCAGCCCAGATGTCCAACTTCCGCCCCATTTCCTTGCTCCCTGTTTTTTCCAAAATTTTGGAAAAACATGTAAATTCTCAATTGACTCACTACGTGGAAACTCACAAGCTTCTTCATCTGTCACAATCAGGTTTCAGGGAAGGACATTCCACAGAAACTACACTTCTGGGAGTTAGTGAAATGATGCGCTGCCGTTTGGATGCTGGTGACACTGTGGCGCTCATATTGTTAGATCTGAGCGCCGCATTTGACACGGTATCCCATTCCGTGCTCTTGCAGACTTTACAATCTGCTGGCGTGACTGGACCTGCCCTGAAATGGTTGGCAAACTTTTTGTTAGACCGTACTTTTCAGGTCTTCTCCCCAGAGGCAACTTCTAAGATCCATGCCTCTCCCTATGGAGTACCACAGGGCTCGATTCTTAGCCCCTTATTATTTAACATCTATGTTAAATCCTTGGCCGACATCGCCGAGGAGGTAGGACTGTCGATTTTTTCCTACGCTGATGACACCCAAATAATCTTCTCCCTTTCTGCCAAAGAAGCTTCTAAGCCTTCGTGTCTTCAAGTGGGGCTTTGTAAAATCGCACAGTGGATGCAAGTCAATTCACTTAAGCTCAATGGGGAGAAGACTGAGGTGTTAATCTTAGGGAAGAACAAAGAGCTTTGGGGAACCCAACACTGGCCCCCTGAATTGGGTGCTCTCCCCCAGCCTACCAAACAAGCCTGCAATCTGGGTTTGATTATCGATGACCACCTCTCGATAAGACCGCAAGCAATAAAGGTGGCTGCGACCTGTTTTGTTATCCTCAAATGGCTTAGGTAAATCTTGTGGATGCTGCCGGACTCCACAAAAAGAACTGTAGTCCAGGCCTTGGTCACCTCTCGCCTGGACTACGGCAACATCCTCTTTTTAGGAGCAAACAAGGATGTTATTTGCAAATTACAAGTTGTGCAAAACGCTGCTGCTCGCCTGCTCTGCCGGATTCCTAAAACAACCTCCGCTTTGAGCTCTTTGCGTGAACTCCATTGGCTGAAAGTAGAAAACCGCATCAAATTCAAAACTCTGACTTATATGTTTAAGATCAAAACAGGCAAGGCCCCCCAATACTTGAATTCCATTGTTAAACCTTATGTCCCCTCTCGTCCTCTCCGTTCAGCCAACCATGCAAACGTTTCGGTCCCGAGGCACAGACTGGCCAGGATGGGCGGCCGATCTTCCTCCTACTTGGGCCCCACCCTGTGGAATTCCCTTCCTCTGTTATTAAGGAATGAGACCAGCCTTGCTCATTTTCGCAGAACTTTGAAAACCTGGCTATTCAATCAATAGGTCTTTTTACCTCTCTTTTGGTACCTTCAGGCGGCGCCGGGAAACCCTTGGGTAGCTGTGCGCCTTACAAAAGCAAAATAATAATAATAATAACTCGTGCCCCCGCAATGCACTGCTGATGATGTCACATATTACATCACTCATGACATGGTCAGTGACATCACTGATGACATCACTGATGACATCTCAAATGACATCACTGATGGCATCACTGATGACATCATCCACGTGATCATCTGATGCACCTCCTCACACCCTAATATAACATTTGATACACCCCCTCTAAAATACAGACTACCATTCTCGAAACCATAGACACACCAATACCAGTTAGTACATACCCACTCACTGATTCATAGGTCTACACACACATCCACTCACCCATACAGTCACTCATACACGCAGTCACTCATCAATGTAGCCACTGAAATATGCACTCATACACCTATACAGATACTCACACAACGCCACTCACCCATAGAGTTACTCACACACCTAGTCAGTCATGCAAAGAATCAATCACACTCCCATTTATTCACCTATACAGTTATACATACACCACCTCACTTATTCATACAGATACTAACACATACTTACTCTCTTAAACAATCACTGACACAAGCACACACTCATCCATCAAGCCACTCTCACAATTACTCACTCTCACATATAGTCATTTATATAGTCCAACCCTCACACATACTGCCTTTCACATATGTAGTTACTCACACATGTACCACTGAGACATCCATTCACTCACCAACACACCCATACACACACTCATCTACCCATACAGCCCTTCACAGATTCACTCTTGAACCTGTACACCCAGTGAATTACCCACTCACACATCTATGCACAAAGTCACACACCCCCCACCCACCCACACAGACACTCAGGCACCCATACAGATACTCAGACAACCAATCAATAACCCATGTAGACACTCATGTAGCTACTCACCAACCCATGCAGCCGCTTACACACCAACTGACAGACTGATGCAGACATTCACACAGTTTAGTCACTAACCAATGCATTCAGTAAGACACGTTTAATTACTCAGTTATACAGTCAGTCACGCACCTACTGAATCATCCATTCAGACACTCATACACCCACTCATTCTTCAATACATCTTGGCATATATATATATATATAAAAAACATTTAAACTTTACAGAAACACACAGTCACTGGATGATGTCATCAGTGATGTCATCAGTGATGTCATTTGAGATGTCATCAGTGATGTCATCCGTGATGTCACTGACCATGTCATGAGTGATGTAATATGTGACGTCATCAGCAGTGCATTGCGGGGGCGCGAGTTATAGTTAGCTCAACTAACTATAACGGCCGAATTTCTCTGGTTTTGTACGAGTGAAATGTCCAACTAACTATAACGACCCTGAAACCTGTGGTTTTTTTCAGCAAATTTTTGAGGTTTTTTAAATGCTAATTTCTAACTATAACGTCCCTGAAACCTCTGTTTTTTTCAGTGAATTTCAAAGGTTTTTCAACTGTTAATTCCTAACTATAACGTCCATGAAACCTCTGGTTTTTTCAGTGAATATACGCTTTCATATTACATCAGTTATACCATATGAAAGCATAGCATTCATAACATCACTAATGCCATCTCAAATGATGTCATTTGTGAGAACACAGTGCATAGTAAAGTTTCGAGTTATAGTTAATGCAGTGTGGTTATCGAGTTGACAATATTGTGTACGGAGGTGCACGAGTTATAGTAAGTTATAGGTAGTGTGTATATTATAAATTTAAGTTATAACAATAACTTTAAAATTTCTAATGTTTGTGTAGTTTAAGTTGGTTTTGTATAGAAATAATAAATTATGTTTTTCTAACTATAATTAAGCTTAAACTTTGTTTTTTTCATTGAATACACACCTACACACACACACATATATAGGAAATAAATATATGTTGTAAACACTCTTAAAAACAGTTAACATTATCACACATTTATATTATCATGAACGTTTATTCATCAAAAAGCCTGGGGAAGCAGAAGTGACATCACACAACCTTTGACCAGATTGACATCACAGGACCCTGTTGTCTTCCCAGGACAAGGAGCAGAGATGGTATGGAAAAATGTTGATACTAGGTACTGACACATTGTGCCTCGTGTTTTAACTCAGAGAGGACCCCTGACTGATCATTTTCTCTAGAGGACAAAGCCTTCTGCTAAATGTGATTTCTTTCTTTTCCTCTCTTTCAAAATTATTTCTGTAAAATGTTGTCAAAAAAGCCATTCAAAAATGGCCAATTGCATGTCTGCATGTGAACAGATAGTTGGCCAATTCAATGCTTTTTGTAAAACTTTATTTCAAATACCATTTGAAAATGTATACCAGTCCATACACATGTGTGTGCATGCTTAGTCAGCAAGTTTTGAATTGTTATTGTGATAACGTTTTACAAAAACAATTTCTAAATAACACAAGCAAGGTTGAAGGTAAAAGATCAGCAGGGACAGCTAGACCTATTGGCCTTATCAGTGCTTGTTGTTTTTCAATGGACATTAGCAGGCGTTAGGGCTACAAACAAGGAATGTTGTTTCTGCAGAGCCATGTAATTAAAAATTTACATTTAGCAGATAGAGGTAAGTTAGACTCCAGGACAGAGAGAGGATTTAAATTGCTGGAGCAAGTTAAAACAGACAGTTCCCTGCAATTAAAGTGCTTGTTATGCTGCCAGCTGCATAACATTTTAATTCATTAGAGTGTGCATCACATGCACTTAAGGATGTTCTTATTTTCCAAAATAATTGCATTCTGAAGTGTGATGTACATTCTAATGAAATAATATTTTCCAAATAAAGTGTTTCAACATAAAGTAAACAGAGCTCATTGTAGCTCCGGATTGCGCCTGCCCCTGGCACTGCCATTATGATGGAGGAGGCCAGGGTTCACAAGGGCAGTGCCAGGCATAGTAAAGGGCAAGCCGGGGGTCACAACAGCAATCCCTGCCCACACCTAAATGTCTTCCATGATAATTACAAATGAATATTGTTAGAAATGTGGTTGTTGGCTGACTATGGTGTGAACCCTGGGCAATCACCAAGTCAATCCTAGTCAGGGCAAGCCACAAGCAAACCCCAAATTAAACTGTGCTCAACTCCAGGTAGCTTGGTACAGAGCAGTCAGGATTAACTTAGAGACAATCTGTAAAGTATTTGTGCAACACTTCAAACAGTAAAACAGTGAAAATACCACACACAAAAGATCCCTCACCAAGTTAGAAAAATAGAGCTTAATTTAATAAATAAAACAAGACCAAAACAACAAAAATCCAATTAGTAAAACTGTATATTTTCAATTTTAAAGCGTTCAACAAAATTGTGCAAAAAAGTTCAAAGAGCCAACTGTGGATATGTGGTCGCACCAGACCGGGACAAAGTCACAAGTTCAGGCAACCATGATGGAGCATGGACTGGCTACAGTGACCCCCGTTAGGCCCTCTGAAAAAAAACACCTTAAATCATGGTTGCAGAGCGTTACTTTAATCTGCATCGAAGATGCGTCATGCAGCTGAAGCGATGCACCGGTTCTGAGATGCGCCAAGGCTGCTATGCGTGGTCCTGTTGCGTTGTCATTGAGGATCCCATCAACAATGCTTGTGATATGAAGTCCGGTGTCAAGGTCGCAGCTGGTGAAGCATCGGTTCCAAGGAGCTGTGAGGCTGCAATGCAGAGTCCGGCAGAGTCCAGCATCGTCGTCGATGGGAGATGGGAGGGCTCGGGCCATGGATGAGACATGCCTTCAGAGCGATGCGTCGGTTATGTGAACTGTGGAGGTGATGCAGGTCTTTGTGATGGGTCCAATCCAGGTAGCAGCTGTGATGCAGCAGTTCTGCCCGGAGAAACGTCACTCAGCAGATGAGAGGCATTGGTTTCTCTGACAAGCATATAAGGCCCACTTCCAAGGATCCAAGAATGGGGTGGCAACACTTGGCAGGGTAGACTCACAGAACAAGTATCCTGGGACCGGTTTTGGGGTATCACCCCTCATCAGCCAGGCTAGCTTGAATCCAGTGGCACAGTGAGCACGGGACCCATGCATACCCCAGGATCCTGGTCCCAGGATGCTTAATTCAGGTCCAGGGAGAACCTGGCTTGGCAGTTCGGGCTGGACTGTTTCCATGAGTAGCAGGGTCAGAACTGATTTGCATATGGCTGGGTCAAAACTGGGGTGGTATGGTGAGCAAACAAATTATGGATTAAACCCAGATCTGTGACTGGTGGTGAAAGTTTGCATTGCACAGAAATCCGTCCATCATCTGTTCTTTTTGGTTTTATCAACCTAAGTGGGAAGGGTATGCCCAGATGTGGGTCTCCTGCTCAATGTGCCACTGGATTCAAGCAAGCTTGGCTGATGAGTGGTGATACCCCAAAAATGGTCCGAGGATGCTTGTTTCCGGTCCAGGGTGGGCCTGGCTTATGAGTTGGGGCTGCACTGCCCATCAGGAGCATAGTCAAGACTGATTTGCGTATGGCTGGGTCCAAACCGGGGGGGGGGCGTGGTGAGCAAAAAAACAATGGATTAAACCCAGATCTGTGACAGGTGTAAATGTTTGCATTGTTCAGCATTCCGTTTATCATCTGTTCTTTTTGCTTTTGTCACCCTAAGTGGGAAGGGTATGCCCAGACGTGCGTTCGGTGCTCACTCTGCCACTGGATTCAAGCTAGCCTGGCTGATGAGGGGTGATACCCAGAAACTGGTCCCAGGATGCTTGTTTCCGGTCCAGGAAGGACCTGGCTTGGCAGTTCAGACTGGACTGTTCCCACGAGGAGCAAGGTCAACATTGATTTGCATATGGCGAGGTCCAAACTGGGGTGGCGTTGTGAGCAAAAAAACAATGGATTAAACCAAGATCTGTGACTGGAGGTGAATGTTTGCATTGTTCAGCATTACGTTCATCATCTGTTCTTGTTGCTTATGTCGCCCTAAGTGGGAAACGTATGGCCAGACGTCGGTCCCGTGCTCACTGTGCATTGTATTCAAGCTAGCCTCACTGATGAGGGGTGGTACCTTGAAACAGGTCCTAGGATGCTTGTTTCCAGTTCAGGGAGGACCTGGCTTGGCAGTTCTGGCTGGACTATTTCCATGAGGAGCTGGGTCAAGACCAATTTTCATATGGCTGGGTCCTAACTGTGGTGGCGTGGTGAGCAAAAAACGATGGATTAAACCCAGATCTGTGACTGGGGTGACTGTTTGCATTGTTCAGCATTCCTTCCAGCATCTGTTCTTTTTGCTTTTGTCGCCCTAAGTGTTAAGGGTATGCCCAGACGTGGGTCCCATGCTCACTGTGCCACTGGATTCAAGCTAGCCTGGCTGATGAGTGGTGATACCTCGAAACCGGTCCCAGGATGCTTATTTCCGGTGAAGGAAGGAACTGGCTTGGCAGTTCGGGCTGGGCTGTTCCCATGAGGAGCAGGGTCAGGACTGATTGGCATATGGCGGGGTCGAAACTGGGGTGGTGTGGTGAGCAAAAAAACGATTGATTAAACCCAGGTCTGTGACTGGGGGTGAATGTTTACAATGTTCAGCATTCCGTCCATCATCTGTTCTTTTAACTTTCTAAAAGTGGCATTTTCAGAATTGTCATTTAAAGCCCGACTTCACCATAAATTGGGATTTTTAATTAGTATTCCAGAGACATCAAACATTAACCCATCATCTCTTCTCATTTGGAAATTACACATATAAAATGTAATATGGCAACCTCGATGTTATCCTATGGGAGAGATAGGCCTTGCAATAGTGAAAAACAAATTTAGGATTTTTTCATTACCAGGACATTTAAAGCTTAAAAGTACAGGTCCACTTTTTAAATACACTGCACCCTGCCCTTGAGGCTGTCTCAGGCCTACCTTGGGGTGACTCATATGTATTAAAAGGACATTTTGGGCCAGCAAAAGGTTTATTTTGCCAGGTCGACATGGCAGGTTAAAACTGCACATACAGACTCTGAATGGCAGGCCTGAGACTTGTTTAAAGGGCTACTTAAGTGGGTGGCACAATTTCTGTTGCAGGCCCACTAGTAACATTTAATTTGCAGACCCTGGGCACATGTAGTGCACATTACTAGGACTTATAAGTAAATTAAATATGCCAATTGGGTATCAGCTAATATTGTCATGCTTTAGGGAAAGATCACAACCACTTTTGTACTGGTTAGAAGAGGTAAAGTGTGCAGAGTCCTAAGGCCAGCAAGAACGAAGTCAGCATAAACCAAAGGTCTGTAGGCAAAACATTTGGGGAAACCATGCCAAGGATGCCAGGTCAAACAAATATCCTCTCAATATAGTGCCTAAATGAGCTGGCCGAATGCCACCGATCCAAAACCTGAAAAGGACAATTACCATTAAAGAACAGAGAGGTAAGGTACACAGCACAAAAAAGTGTTGCTGATATAGAAACCCCCACATACATTCACCTACACCAAAGAAGAATTTATCTTGTATGACAACAATAGTTTGGAAAAAAATGTTCAGTAGAGCAAATAATATTATTACATTTACACAATAATCATTTGGCTAATGGTGGGACATTTAAATTGTGAACCCCGGCCCTTTAGTCCAGGTGGGAGCAATATCTTGATCCTTTTTCCTGCTCTCATCAGTGCGGACGAACAGCAAAATAGATCAAATGTTTGCTCCCAGCTGGCAGCAGCATTTTTAAAGCTACCATCAGCTTGGAGCAGACTTTGGGGCATATTATCAAAGGGCAGTATCGACACTTTAGCGGCACTTTTTGCCGCTAAAGCGGCGATATTTTTATCGCCATATTAGCAAGCTGTCGCTAACAGCTGTTAGCGACAGCTTTATGGCGAAAGCGGCCGTTTTCTTGCCGCTTTGCATTTCAGCGATAATTATCGCTAATGACATGCAAAGTAGGCGTTCCCAACTAAAAGCGACAGTCGCAAACACAACTTCCCCCTATCAGCAATGCCCGCGAAGCGATAAAATAATTTGCGCTAACCGCGATTATCGCTGTAATCTAACACCTCTTTAAAACTTGACTTAACCATTCTAGTCAATGGGAGGTGGATTGTAAGGTTAAGTCCTCACCTGCCTATTAGCAAGCTTTTCATTAGCGCGTGGAATTTATCGCTGGATTTTGCGCGCTATTGCTGGGTTTCGCCGCTATCGCTGGATTTTATATCGCCTTGGAGATATGCGTTGATAATAACGCGCTATCTCCGCGATGTAATCCAGCGATAGCCGGCGATAAAAAAAACAGCGCTAAGTGCGCTTTGCGATAATTATCTCACATCCTTGGTAATATGCCCCTATGTCTTTGCTCCCGATTGGCAGGAGTCTCAGAAATGTCCCCACCAGTGGGAGCAAACAAAGGTTTCCCTGCCTGATCAGGTGCAGGCAGGGAAACTGCTGTGTCCCTGGGTGGGCTCCCCCGGGCCACAGAAAGTTAGCCAACCCTTCCTTTAAAGTATAGTAAGAGCCCTGGGGGATGGGGTCCCCAGGGAATTTTATAGGTTCTGGGAGGAGGACCGTGCAGCCCCCTCCCCATAAAATTACAGTCCCCCTGCCCCCTCCCCATATTTGATTAACTGGGCCCTGGAGACCAAATACAGCTCAGGGAGGGTGGCAGTGGGGTCCCGCTCCCCTTTTCTGCAAATTTCTGCCTTGGGGTGGGCTCCCTGAGGCCTTTAAGGGTTTGGGGAGGGGGGCCTCATGACCCTCTCCCCCTATATAATGTGGCGCCAGGGGTGGGCTCTCCAGGGCCTTTAAAATGCTCGGGGAGGGGGGCCACGTGGCCCCTCTCCACAATAATGAATTGGGCTGTTGGGGTTGGGGTCCCAGGGGATAAATACGTGCTGCAAGCCCCCTCCCTTTAATTAAGCAATACGGCCCCAGGACGCCATTTTGTTTTTTTGGGTTTTTTCCCAATCTCACTGGAGTCAGGCATGATCGCAGCAAAAAATGCTGATTTCGTTTTATATTTCTACCCTGTGGTTCAATCTGGGCCTCCCCCATGGGGCCTAGGGAGGGCGGGGTATACCTACCCTGCCACATTTTATCACTTTTATTTTAACTTCAGGACAGGGGACTAAGTTCCCGAGTCCTGTAATGGCTGCCTGCAACATTTTTCTCATGTTGCTGGCAGCCAACAGAGTGCTAACTCCTGCACAAGTCTGATTTCTGCAGAAGCAAGATGGCCCAAGGAAAAAAGAATGCTCTATTTTAAATTGACGCTCCCACAGATTTAACTGTCCAGATGTACAATTATTTTTTAACCTAAATTTCTCAAAACTACTGATCGAATTTACATCAAATTACAAACAACACAATCTGCAGACTCAGATCTAGCTTCCTGCTAAAGTTGGTGTAATTCAGTTCAACAATTTTTGCTGTAACCCTGCCTAGATAAGTCTGTGGAAAATGCATGGGGATTTTGCATTTTGGGACCCCCTTTTTTCTTGGCCCCTTTGACAGATCACCCTAAAACTTTCTATACACAAACTAAGCACTTTTTTGGAAAGTTTTGTGGAGATTCATCAAACTGTGGCAGTTATTAGCAGCACAAAAAATGCTATGGAAAGGCTGACCTAAATATAACTACCAAGTGCTGACCGCCACTGAAAAAAATATATATATATAGATATATATATAGATGTATATATATATATATATATATATATATATATATATATATATACATCTATATATATATATATATATATATATATATATATATTGCATGCAACTTGTCTAGGAATCTCTTATAGTTTCAATTTAATTTATATACGCTGGTACGGGTGCTCAAATGGCAAATGCCTTTGACTGGGCCAAAAACACAAAAATTTGTAAACCTTATTTATACATATTCCATTTCCTTATAAAAAGACTAGAACATCAACTTTTTAGCCATTTCTATCCATCTACAGGTGTTGTGTAGTTCTCACTAATCTGTAGGATCTGCACTTTGTTGAACAACATAGACTTTGGGTCAGGTGCTCAGACTGATTCCAAGCCCCCCCCAGGATATGTTGGCCTAGAGACCAGCTAGCTCACAGTGCCACCATAAGCCCCCCTAACCCTACCATGGAGTGAATGGTTTCTGGCAACCACTGAACATGACAACCCTGACCCCTCAGGGATCGTGGTAACAGATCTAGAACCTTTTCGCTCAGTCACTCGTGCTTACTTGTTCTAAGAGAAATATACAGAGAATACACCCTGGTACGTTTTCAATATATTTATTGAATCAACGTTATTCTTGTATATAATGCATGTGCTGTGATAATTAGCAGACAGAAGCAGATGAAAGTGATTACAAGCACCAAAAGAGTAAATAGCAGATAGAGTTCTAGCATGGTGCTGCAACAGTGTATAAATGCAGGCACATAAACAAGGTAGTAATCAGGCAGACTCCTACTATGTGAACCCTACTCTGTGTTTACCTAGAGTGTGTGTAGGTGTAAAGCCAAGAATCCCCCCAGGGGACGTTCCAACCCCATTACCTGGCGGGAGAGGATGTAGGACCCTGTCTTGGTCACAAACTGGACACCCCTCACGGAGATGTCAGACCGCTGCATGGTGAAGTCTCAGCAAGCAGGGACCCTTGGTGTCAGCTGAAGTGCCTCCTATGCTAATCCTATGAGATGCTGATTATTTATAATAAAAAGCATCCTTGCGATGTACTTGTAGATTAGCAATTTTATGGATATGTAGATAGCCCTGTCGACCTGTGGATGAAGATAGAATGACATTTGTACATCCGTGCGTAAAGGCCTTGTACTTGGTGTTCGAGGCATCGTGATAATGTTATGCGAAGCCAGATTTGTAAACAGAAGTAGTTTCAGAGAAACTAATCCAACATTCTCACACACGTGAATGTATGCAAAAGGTCACAGCAGAAATGTTACTGTGCAAAAGAGTACAATGTAAAAAAATGTGCAGCTTCGCTACATGGGCCTAACCCGGGCACATAACACAGGTACCATTTTTTTCTTCATTGATACAATGTCTCACATATATTTTTCTCAGTTGAATACAGTGGCAGAACCATACATGTATAATTGTCATTTTTATAAGCTCATCAAAATCAAAAAGATATATTAATGCATTTGCTCATGTATCCATCCATGTACATGTGAAAGACTAAACTGCCAGCCTTATAGCCATTTCCATCCATCTAGAAGCACATTTTTGTTTTTCCATTTTATACAATGTTGCAGAAGGTTCATTCAAAATTAGCACAATGGCAGAACCTAGCACATGTGAGTGCCATGTTTATAAAATAATCGCAATCAGTAATATATGGTACATACGTCTGCCCATGTTTCCATCGATATTCATGACACAAATAAAAAAGTAGAATTTATTGCTTCTAACAGACCTTAAAGTACTATATATAAAAAAGTGCATAGTGATAAAAGTGCCCCCTCATAGAAAGTGCAATAGTACATACAATCACCTTGCCCGATCTCTACATAAGCCGCCTATAGGAAAATCACTATTATATATCTTTGTCATGCTGCACCTGACTATTTCCTCCATGTCTAAATGAGAGACTGAATCGTTAACTGTATAGCACTATTTTGTTTTTTTTCTTTTTCTTTTTTCTTTTCATATCATATAATATTTATATCATTTTCTTTTGATTCTAATTAAAACTTGCATACATTGATTTTTATATTAATCACAATCAAAGATATACAATACATATGTGTATTCATATAACCGTACATGTTTAGATAAAAAAAGTTAAGGGTAATACCAACTGTTTGTAAGGGACATTAAAGTGCAATGTGTTAATAAGTGCATGATGCTGAAGGTGCTTTTGCTTTTAAAAGTGCATTGCTGCATATAATGACTTTGACCAATCTCTACATTATCCGCCTATAGGGAATATGGTGTTTGTAACTCTTACATGGGCCTTGGCGTGAAATTCTGCTCCACTCGTGGAGTTTACGGAGTTTTTTTCCTGCTCCACATAGCGTGCAGAGTTCTAAAAAACTGTGCTCTGCATAGCAGAGCAGACTTTTTTCCTCGCTCGCGCTCGCCAACTTTATGTTAGTGAGCACGAGCAAGCAAAATTTTACTCCAGACCACCTCCCAGTGATATTTCTCAATGCGGGTGGTCGTGGATGGCCGCTACCGCTCATGTTGAGTAACCTTCCATTCGCATTGAGGAAGCTGTCACTTGAGTAGAACATCTACCCAAGTGGCAGAAAGAAGCAGCGACCTCTTGTGCTGCACACAGTGCCTTCCAGTGCTGGAAAAATACTCGGCGCTAAAAATTAGCGCATGTGGCGTGACCTAATGTACTCTGCCGCTTGCTGAACTCCACGTAGCGCGGCGGAGTTTTTCGGTCACTTACGCGGAACTCCTCGAACTCCACCCAGGCCTACTCTTATATTCCTCTGTCAAGAAACCTATGACTATCATTGTTATCTATCCACATTTTATGTGTCCCATCCATTTTCCTGGAAGTGATTCCTATAGCCATCACTTACTTTTACTATGATGAGCAGACATCAACTAAATCTTGCAAAATTAATGACAAAACATTGCATCTTATGAAGTGACAAGTGCATAAAAATAAAACATTTAAATGTGTACGGATAAAATGTTACTGAAAAATCCTCCATTAGCTAGACATTTTCAAAGGCCTCAATTTCTTTTCCTTCTCATGAGAGTAGACAAAACATACTAGAATTTGCTTGAGTGTTGTACTACTTCATCATTTTGTCTTTTAGCCACGGGGAAAGATAGATCACATAGTAAAATGAGATCCCCATTATGTACCGCCCAGAGATGTTTTGCCATGGAGTATGTTCTGTCTTGATTTCTAATTGCTCTCAAATGTTGTAAGATCCTCAATTTCACCTTATTGATTGTACTTCCAACATACCTCCGCTGACATGCACACTCTAAAGCATGTGCAACATTATCAGTTACATGTAATTCTTTCAGTGATGGTCCATGTTTTTCCTTCAAATGTTCTAAATTCCTTCATATTGAACAAATATGAGCATGCTTTGCATCTCCCACACTTCCAAAACCCATTATTTTTGTTGGTCAACCAATTTCCTTCTTTTAGAGGCTGGGAAAAAAAAACGTCTTGTGAGTATGTCTCCAAGAGATCTTGTTTTCCAAAGTATTATCCATGGGTGGGATCCCACTTTTGATTTTAGATTATCATCGTGTTGGAGGACATTCCAGTTCTTTTCCAATATTAATCTTATGTTCTCATACTCATTATTGTATTCCATGAAAAATCAAATATGGGAATTCCCTTTATTACGTTTATTTGTTTTCACAATTAAGTTTTCTTTTTGCTCTCTCCCATTTTGTAAGTCATCTCTGTTTTGTTCCACACTCAATTGTATGCTTCTTGCAGTATCTTCTTGGGGTAACCTCTATTCAAGCATCTCATAATCATCAACTCTGATTCTTTTTACAAAATCCCTATCTGTTCAGCAGATTCTATGTGCTCTCAGTAACCGACTATATGGGATGTTCCACTTTGATGCCTTGGGCTGACCACTTTTGGCATGTAGTAATGAATTACTTGATGTTTTTTTCCGATGTATTCTTTTTTTTAAAACATCATTTTCAATATACAATGTGGCATCCCAAAAATCAATTTTCACTTTGCTCGAGACTGAGGTGAGTTGAATGGTAAGTTCATTTCCATTTAGTTCTTCCAGATACATCTTTGATATAGTCTCCTCACCATCCTAAATTAGGAATATATCATTAAAAAAAGTAACCATAGCACAACCATATAATCATCATGTAACACCATGTAATATTTCTCTGCCCAGGTGACCTCCTTCTACCACCATTCCTTAAACAAGTTTGTGTATGTGGGAGCAAAGGAGGTCCCAATGGCTGTTCCCTGTTTCTGTAAATAACGTTTATTGTTAAAGAAGAAAACATTGTGTGTAATACAAAATTGCAGCATGGGTATGATCATTTGAGAATGCTGTAAATAATTAATTGATATTGATCTCAATAAGTAAATGCCTGCATCCAGCCCAAGATTGTGTTTAATCGATGTATACAGGGAAGCCACATCCATTGTCACCATAATGATGTGTTCTTCCGTGGAATGTTGTTTATTTTACCTAGGAAGTCATTAGTTTCTCTGATATATGATGTTAATATGGTAACATATTTACACAAAAAAGATCCAGATATCTCAATGTGTTTTCCGTTAGTGATCCAATGTAACTTATAAAAGGTATACAATGTGGATTTCATATATATATATATATATAGTTAGAAATTGCTTTATTGATTGAATGCGGTGTAAGTCCTGATCAAGCAGCAAACACAATCCTAGGTAGGGTAAGACACAACCAAACCCCAAATTAACTTGTGCTTAGCCCCTGGTAGCTTGGCACAGGACAGTCAGGCTTAACTTGGAGACAAAGTGTACAATATTTCTGCAACACTTCAAAAAGGGAAACAGTGAAAACACCACACAAAATATCCCATACCAGGTTAGAACAATGGAGTAACATTTAATAAATAAAACAAGACAAAAATTACAAAAATCCAATTAGGACAATCAGAGATATTGAATTTTAGAGCATTTAGGAAAAATAGCACCAAAATGGCGCACTGGGCCAGGACAAAGTCACACGTTCAGGTCAACCACAATGGAGTGTGGACCGGCTACGGGGAGCCAGTTAGGCACACTGAACAAGAGAACCTTTAATCCTGGTGTGCTGAGCGTTGTGTGGATCCGCTGTGAGGTTGCGCCATGCAGCCGAGGTGATGTGTTGGTTCTGCCATGCGACTACGCTGTGGTGCGAAGTCCTGTTGCATCGCTGTCAAGTATCCCATCGATGGGGCTTGGGATGCGAAGTCTGGCGTCAAGGATGCGGGCGCAGTAGGGGTGATCCATCAGTTCAGAGGAGCTGCGAGTCTGTGATGCGGGGTCCGTTGTCGTCATCGAGGATGCTCTCGATGGCAGATGCAAGAGCCTGTGCCGAGGATGCAGTGGGGGTTCTGAAGGCGATGTGAGCTGCGGCACCGATGCAAGTCATTACGACCATCCAATTCATGCAGCAGAGAGGTGCATGGTTCTGATTGGGGTCAGTGGTATCGTGCTGGATCTGCGAATCCTGCTGACATGTTTTTTTAAAACAAAACAAGGGCTCCTGTGCTTTGTTTCTAATTGGCCCCTGGGTGGGCCAGGTCCCGGGGGCATTGTAAAATAGGGGAGTCACACGCCCCACCCTCCTGGGGCTCATTGATACCATGGGAACATACACCTCCTGGGTGCTTCTTTTACAGAAAAATGTGGGGGAGTCCAATATGGCCTCTCTGGCTGTCCAGTATTTAATTATGGGGGGTCTCCAGCCCTGGGGACCACCACCTCCCTAGGCTTTAATATGAAAGAATGCCGGGGGGACACAGAGATTTCATCAGTGATGTCACTGACCATGTCATGAGTGATGTAATATGTGAGGTCATAAGCAGTGCATTGTGGGGCGTAAGTTATAGTTAACTCAGGAAACGATAATTGCTGAATTTCGCTGGTTTTATACGAGTGAAATCCGAGCCTAACTATAACGTCCATGTTACGTTTGTTTTTTATGTATATATATATTTTTATATATATATATTATCTACTGGCTGTCGCCAGTAGATAGTTATAGTTAGGACCTATTATCCATAGGAAATCCGAAACATTCTATTCCCAATAACTTTGGCGTCGTTTGACGAATCATCGCGTGATTGTCAAAACTAGTGGGGCGCTCCGGTCCGCTCCTGTCTTGAAAGTTTCGGGGTGATTCATCAAGCGGGGGCTGAGAAAAAAGGGGGGTCCCAGAACGTGTTTTCTCCATGTTAATTCCCATAGGAAATTTTAGCCACGGCTACAGCCCGAACTGCTGAACGGAATTACACCAAATTTGGCAAAAGGGTAGCGCTTGGTTCAGAAAGCGACCTTTTTTTAAATGGTGTAAATCCGTTCAGTAGTTGCAGAGAAATTCAAAAATAAGAGTGAAAAAATCAATTTCCCAAAGGAAACTTTATGCAAGGCTACAGCAAAAACTGCTGAACGGAATTACACCAAATTTGGCAAAAAGGTAGTGCTTGGTTCAGAAAGCACCCTTTTTAAAAATGGTGTAAATCCGTTCAGTAGTTGCTGAGAAAATCCAAAATAAAAGTTTCGATATCTATGGCCGCGGTGGATCCGCGCACCCTCCCGACCACGAGCTGCATGCTAATTGGCTGTCAACACTCCAAACCAGGAAGTGTTGGCAGCCATCTTGTTCCTCGGTAACCGAGGAACAAGAAAGCAGCAAAACGCAAAAAGGGGGCAGGGTAGAAACACCCTGACCCCCTAGGTCTGCTCAGGGGGTCCCACAAGGACCCCCTGAGCAGAAAAAAGCATTTTTTTTTTTTTAAACGGCGGGATGCGCTTAGGGTGCGCGGATCCCGCCGGTTAAAAAAAAAAAACACAAGAAACAAGTGCGCAAAACGCACAAAGGGGGCAGGGTAGAAACACCCTGACCCCTAGGTCTGCTCAGGGGTCCCACAAGGACCCCCTGGGCAGAAAAAAGCACACAAAAAAAAAAAAAAAGACCGGCCCCGCCCCTCCCTGCAGCAGTCTGCAAACGCGCCCCCTGGCGCGTTTTAAGAAGGGAAGTAATTCCCTTGAATACTGGGGGTCCCTGGGGGCCAACTAGCCCACCAGGAACCTCCGGTATGCGCCAGGGGCTGCGTTGCAGAGAGGTGTACAGAGACCACGCCCCTTTTACACCTCTCTGCAACGCAGCTCTGTGGCGCTTTTTGGAGGTACATGGTGGGCTAGTTGGACTCCAGGGACCCTCAGTATTCAAGGGGACTTAATCCCCCAACTTAAAACGCGCCATGGGGCGTGTTTGCACAGTGGTGAAGGGAGGGGGCGTGGCTTCAGGTGACATGTGTGCAAACAGGCCCCGTGGCGCGTTTTAAGATGGGGAATTAAATCCTCTTCAATCCTGAGGGTCCCTGGGGGCCAACTAGCCCACCAGGTACCTCCAGTAAGCGCCACGGAGCTGCGTTGCAGAGTGTTGTCAAAAGGGGCGTGGCCTCTGAACACCTCTCTGCAACGCAGCTCTCTGGCGCATACTGGAGGTATCTGGTGGGCCAGTTGGCCCCTAGGGACCCTCGGGATTGAGGAGGAATTAATTCTCCAACTTAAAACGCGCCACAGGGCGTGTTTGCAGACATGTCACTTCAGGCCCCACCCCTTCCTTCACCATTGTGCAAATATTCCTCTAAAATCAGCCGAACTACTGAATTCCGATTTACTCACCTGTTATCAGGAGAGACCTCAGTGCTGCATCTTTGAGCCCAGTACTGATCCTGAAAAGTAATTTTAACCGTACTTACCAGTAACTTGAATTTCCTTCCATAGGCTAACATTGACTGGTTTCACTTGGAAATTCTTCTAAGTGTGGAGTTTTGGAACTTTATAATATTCCTCTAAAATCAGCCGAACTACGAATTCCGATTTACTCACCTGTTATCAGGAGAGACCTCAGTGCTGCATCTTTGAGCCCAGTACTGATCCTGAAAAGTAATTTTAACCGTACTTACCAGTAACTTGAATTTCCTTCCATAGGCTAACATTGACTGGTTTCACTTGGAAATTCTTCTAAGTGTGGAGTTTTGGAACTTTATAATATTCCTCTAAAATCAGCTGAACTACGAATTCCAATTTACTCACCTGTTATCAGGAGAGAACCCAGTGCTGCATCTTTTAGCCCAGCACTGACCCTGAAAAGTAATTCTAACCGTACTTACCAGTAACTTGTATTTGCTTCCATTTGAGATGTCATCAGTGATGTCATCAGTGATGTCACTGACCATGTCATGAGTGATGTAATATGTGACGTCATCAGCAGTGCATTGCGGGGGCGTGAGTTATAGTTAGCTGAACTAACTATAACGGGGGAATTTCACGGGTTTTGTACGAGTGCAATGTCCAACCAACTATAACTGTCCCTAAAACCTATGTTTTTTTCAGTGAATATATATATATCAAACGTCCACTGATGCGTTTCAACCCAAGTGACTTTGACAAAGACCGTTGGGTTGAAACGCGTCAGTCATTAAATATTATTCTTTCCAAAATTCCTGAGTGCGGCTATTCCTTATGTATGGAAATGCGTGAGGACGTTTGATGATGATTGCGGGTCCAGCGCCCGCCTGCCCGCACCAACCCCGCCTGGTCGATGAAGTCGGAAGGAAGTCTGGAAATTCTCGTGTTTCACATATATATATATATATATATATATATTCACTGAAAAAACCATAGGCTTCAGGCACGTTATAGTTAGAAATGAGCATTTAAAAAACCTTAGAAATTCATTGAAAAAACCATAAGTTTTAGGGAAAGTTATAGTTAGTTGGACATTTCACTCGTACAAAACCATAGAAATTCCCCCGTTATAGTTAGTTCAGCTAACTATAACTTGCGCCCCTGGAATGCACTGCTGATGACGTCACATATTACATCACTCATGACATGGTCAGTGACATCACTGATGACATCTCAAATGACATCACTGATGACATCACTGATGACATCACTGATGACATCATCCTGTGACTGTGTGTTTCTGTAAAGTTCAAATATGTTTAATATATATAGGGAAAGGCGTATTGAAGAATGAGTGGGTGTATAAGTGTCTGAATGGATGATTTAGTAGGTGTGTGAATGACTCTATAAGTGAGTGGTTAAACGTATCTTACTGAATGCATGGGTTAGTGACTAAACTGTGTGAATGTCTGTATCCGTCTGTCTGTTGGTGTGTAAGCGGCTGCATGGGTTTGCGAATAGCTACATGAGTGTCTATATGGGTTATTGATTGGTTGTCTGAGTATCTGTATGGGTGCCTGAGTGTTTGTGTGGGTGGGGTGTGTGTGACTCTGTGCATAGATGTGTGAGTGGGTGATTCACTGGGTGCATGGTTTCAAGAGTGCATCTGTGAAGGGCTGTATGGGTGGGTGAGTGTGTGTATAGGTGTGTTGGTGAGTGAATGTATATCTCAGTGGTACATGTGTGAGTAACTACATATGTGAAAGGCAGTATATATGTGTGTTGGAGTATATAAATGGCTATAAGTGAGAGTGTGTGATTGTGAGAGTGGCTGTATGGATGAGTGTGTGCTTGTATCAGTGATTCTATAAGAGCGTAAGAATGTGCTAGTATTTGTATGAGTAATTGAGCTGGTGTGTGTATAACTGTATAGGTGAGTAGATGGCAGTGTGATTAATTATTTGCATGACTGACTAGGTGTGTGAGTACCTCTATGGATGAGTGGTGGTGTGTGAGTGTCTATATAGGTGTATGAGTGCATATGATAGTCCTGTACTGAGTGACCATAAGTATGAGTGAGTGTACGGGTGAGTGAGTGTATGTGTGTGTAGACCTAATAATCAGTGAGTGGGTATGTAGTTATTGGTGTTGGAGTGTCTATTGTTTTTGAGAATGGCAGTCTGTAATTTAGAGTGGGTGTATCAAAGGTTATATTAGGGTGTGAGAAGATGCATCAAATTATCACATGGATGATGTCATCAGTGATGTCATCAGTGATGTCATTTGAGATGTCATCAGTGATGTCATCAGTGATGTCACTGACCATGTCATGAGTGATGTAATATGTGACGTCATCAGCAGTGCATTGCGGGGGCGCGAGTTATAGTTAGCGGAACTAACTATAATGGGGGAATTTCTATGGTTTTGTACGAGTGAAATGTCCAACTAACTATAGCTTTCCCTAAAACCTATGTTTTTTTCAGTGAATTTCTAAGGTTTTTTAAATGCTAATTTCTAACTATAACGTGCCTGAAACCTATGGTTTTTTCAGTGAATATATATATATATATATATATATATAATTTATTTTTTAAACAAATGACGCGGCACTCACAGCTTGGATTATACTTGATTTAATCTCAAGTTAGCACTCAACCAATGCGTTTCAGCCCTCTCACGGCTTTGCTCACGGTTAGTGAGTCCTTCTTTGTTTCAACTATTTAAACCCACATTTGCCTTAATGCAGCATTATGGGAATTGTAGTATATCACAATGGTTATTACGACATATTAACATTTTTACAAGAAGAATTTTGCATTTCGTTAGGCTTATACATTTGCTTTTGGCAACATGTCATTGTACTTTGGTTTTGCATAAAATCAATACATTTGACCAATAAATCAATGGTATAGTACCCATAATGTCGAGATACAAACTATTATGTCAGTTGCATGTTGTTCTTTTTCTTTTGAGTGTTATTTTAAATAAATCGGGTATAGTACCCCACTCAGGAAAATGAGAATTCATTATGTGCACATAAACATTTCAATGATGTCCATTTATCTTGGGCAATTTTGATGATTACTTAGGTATTTTTCAACTCTTTATTCCAAAATTAAGTACATGAGTATCCATTTTGTTTTACGGCCATTCAATCCAAGTGTACAAAAAGTTCTTCATCGTTGTTGATGCCTCTGGGGGTTTTTGTTCTCAGCCTAATGATAAAACGTGATTCCATCTGCTGCAGTTTCTTCATTCTGTTACCTCCACGTTCTCCTGGAGGTATCATGTGGATTCCATAATAATTCATGGCCTTCCAATCGCCTTTTTGGCAAGACGCCATATGTTTGGCCGTTGCATACGTCATGTCTTTGTTTTTAACTGCTCGAATATGTTCGAGGATTCGGTTTTTTAAGATGCAGATGGTGCTACCCACGTATTTCATCCCGCAATTGCATTCAATTATATTGATGACATATGTTGATGTACATGAGATTTTCTGATCAATCTTAATTACATTCCCATTCGGTTCTGTGATAGAGCTCTTGTTTCTTCCAATTTTACAGGCTTTGCAGAGATTACATTTCTTAAAACCTTTTTGTTGAATGGTAAGCCAGTTCTCATGTTCTATTTCCTTAAAATGGCTTGCTACCAACACATCTTTGAGGGACTTCGTTTTCCTATAGGTAACTGTTGGTTTCTCTCCAAGTGTTTTTCCTATGTCTGGGTCACCCGAGATTAAATGCCAATACTTCTTGATATTATTGACTATTTGGCCACTCTCTTTGCTGTAAGTTGTTACAAATCTCGGTGGACCATAGTCCTCTTTTTCCTTTGTTTTGGGTATTAGCGTCTCTGCTCTTGGTTTTCTGTCAATTCTTTTTTGCTCTTTTTTAGAATTCTTTCATTATAGCCTCTTGATCTTAATCTATTCATTGTTTCTTGAATTTTTTCTTCTGCATCCTTGTCTTTTGAACAGTTGCGCTTCAAGCGCATAAAATCCCCATAGGGGATGCTTGCTATTAATGATTTCGGATGGAAACTCGTTCCATGTAAGACACTATTGGTGGCAGTTTTTTTGCGAAACAGAGTGGAGTGGATCTGATTTTCTTCAATGTATATTTTTGTGTCCAGAAAATCTATTTCATTTTTGCTCAAAGTACAAGTGAATGATAGGCCAATGTTGTTATTGCTCAATTTTGAGTAGTACTCACGAAACTCTGTTGTGTTCCGTTCCATATTAGAAATAAATCGTCTATGTAACGGACCCATAGTATGATTCTGTCTAGATCTTCTTGATTCACAGAGTTCCAGGCTATTGTTCTTTCCCACCATCCCATGGTGATGTTTGCGTAATTTGGTGAAAAAGAAATGCCCATGGAAGTACTGCATTGTTGTTTGAAAAGTTGTTTGTTGAAAAGAAAGACGTTATTTGTGAGACAAATTTCGATCATCTTTAAGAGCATTCGAGTGTGTTGCAATTCAGTAATGTTCCTTTATTTTAGAAAGTATCCACACGCTTCCAGTCCCACTTCATGCCTGATGGATGTATATAGGGATACTACATCGATGGTGACTAGAAGGTATTGTTGGCTCCAAGTTATTCCAGTTAAAATTCGGAGAAAGTTCCCTGTATCCCTTATATATGAGCTCATGTTTTTGGCTATTGGTGCTAAAAATGTATCCACATATTGTCACGGGCCAACCGCCACGGGACGATGACTTGCTGTGCACTGAGTTGGTGGCACCCGCTGCACTGCGGCCCGCACGGGCCTACCGCCACGGGACGATGACTTGCGGTGCACTGAGTTGGTGGCACCCGCTGCACTGCGGCCCGCATGGGCCTACCGCCACGTGACGATGACTTGCGTTGCACAGGGTCAGTGGCACCCACTGCACTGCGGCTGGCAGGAGCCTACTGCCACGTGACGATGACTTGCGTTGCACAGGGTCAGTGGCACCCACTGCACTGCTGCTGGCAGGGGCCTACCACCACGTGACGATGACTTGCGTTGCACAGGGGTAGTGGCACCTGAAGAGCTGAGCGGGTGTGCAGCCTGTGATGATGCGTTGGCCTCGATACGGCGTCCAGCGAATCAAGACTCAAATTGAACAGTGTGCCCTGCTGGACCACAGTGTACGCGCAGTCAGTAGTCAGCACACACATTACTCTGCGGTGCAGTGCCGCAGGGTGCGCTGGGGGCCTGTGGCGTGGAATCCAGTGATCGGCTGAGGAGGATGCACCGGCACGTGGTGGGTCCTCTTGGAGACACGCCGGTGGCAGCAGGTGAGCATTGAGGCCTGGGTGCGCAGGGGCGGCCAGTCATCGCTGGGCAGAGGACTGGTCTGGGGACCAGGGCTGGTGTGCATCAGGCGCACAGGATCGCGCAGGCACCACCGGTCATGGCGGCGGACTCGTGGCTGGGTGGGGGGCACCACCCTTGCTGACACGACCCTGCATGCGATGCCGTGATGTGCGTGGGTTGGTTTGGGACGTAGCCACCTCGTCTCCAGTGTGAATGTGCACGTTAAAGGTGGTCGGCCACGTGTGTGTAGGCCTATGGGCAGGTTGTGGCGGAGACTGAGACACATCCAGTAGTCACTTTGGTGGTGGATTGGTGACGTGTGCATTCCCACAGTTGTGATTTGGGGGATTGTGGAGTTGAGGTGTGTGGTGTGTTCAGGTGGTACTTGCCGATGGGCAATGCATTTCCATGGCGGCCATCCTCAAAGTGCTGGTTGGTGGCGGACTTGCGGACATGTGGGGATCATGCACACTGCCTGGGGAGTTTGCGACGACATTGGTGGACAGGCCACGGTGGTCCACTTCTGTATGCACAGTGATGGCATGCGTGTGGTTGCTGTTGCGGTGAGTGTGTGAGCAGTGTCGGCAGGGGGCACTAGTCATACACGTGTGCTGTGAATTGCCCCAACACGTGCGTGACGCCAGCTATGGCGTAGTTCCCTTGCGTGGTCTCAAGATGTTCCTGCGCAGTGTGGGGGGAGTGAGGGGCAGGGGTATCGAGCTGACACACACCGTGATGCTTTCAGGTATGATGAGACCTGCATGATGTGACCATAACAGCAGTTTGTGTGGTCGTTACCTTCCTCTTCATTCCTACGACGGTTACGGCCACACGTAGTTCTGTTACGGTCTTCTCATGCATGGTTTATCATGCCTGTGAGCATTCCGGTTTGTCCAAGTGCAGTACACTGTACCAGATTAGGCATGTGACTATACGGAAGTTTGACCATTGTCACCATTTCTCCCACAGCTTTTCTGAAGACACGTTGTCCTGTTGAAGTTCCCAGTTGGGAATGGAGCGCGTTGGCTGAGCTTTTCGTTTTGTTTGTTTGTGTATTTGTAATAAAGTTCTGTTTTTACACTACTGTTGACTACTGGACTTCATGACCTGGCGCACCCTCATTTCGGTTACTACGATCTAGGGCATGGGGCACGGAGGCGTCTAGCACGGCTGGCATTGGGGTTGGTTGCGCAGGTGCAGTACGAATTGGAACTATCGTGTGGTGCGGATACAGGGGCCCGCTGTTGCTTTTGTGGACATGCATCCATGACATATGTGAGGGAGTTTGATGGGGCTGGCTGTGAGACTCCTCCGACTCCGGCAGTTGTTGGTTGGAAGGTACCAGGTGCCAACAGGTGCAGCACAGCCAGCAGCTTTGTCTGCGGGGGGATGTGGGTTGTCCGCTGTGTTGGTACCGTCAGCCTGTGGGCAATGTGGGTCAGGATGCGGTGGATGGTTGTCCTTTTGAGCCTGTGTTGGCCAATGGCTTCCTCTGGCATTGAGTCTCTGGGGCTGGTGCATTTTAGGGTCGTCCGCTGTCCTGCACTGCCTAGGTGGTAATCCAGGGGGAGTGGTCGGGGGGCCTGGGAGCGGTGGCTGTGGGTGTTGTGGCCCTCTTGATTCTCCGAGCTGCATGATCATTGGCTCCATGGCATCTGTTGGTCTTCAGATGTGGCTCTGGGCTGGGCTCCCTTTCATACTGCAGGTAGTTGTCCTGCTTAACACCAGCAAAAGGCAGGTGTTAAATCCCTGCTGCTAACACGCCTTATCGCCTGTTCTTGGTTCGCATCGCAGATCTGGCTGGTCGTTGAGAATCTCTCGAAGTGGTGTTTTTGTGTGTTTTTGCATGGGAACGCCTACTCTGCATATTATTAGCGTTAGTTGTCGCACTCATCCGTGGCGATGTTTTTTGCGGCAGCTATCACTGGTAAACTGGCAATATCGGCAGTTTGCACCAGCTTGAGAATAGGGCGTTACGTCTATCGCCACTTTTGCGGTGCTAAAGTGCCGATAAATCGGCGATAAGTCCTTGAGAATATGCCCCAGAGTGTATTAGGCAAATGTTTAAACCTTCTCAAGCACTTTGTAATGATCTAGCTGTGTTCTTTGAGGACAAGATTAAAAAGATACTAGGGGACATTAATAATACTCTCCCAATGATAGATCACGGTTTTAAAGAAGGCCTATTGAAAACTAGAAATAGTATTCCAAGTTCAGATCAGTCAGTGCTGAATGGTCTCAGTACGGCTGATATTTCAATTAGTCACCCCAACAAGCTAGAGTCTTTTGACTGAATGACAGAAGAAACTTTAGAGCAGTAGCAATGTCTACCTCATTAGGCTCTCACGTAGATCCATTACCGCCTAGAATATGGAAGAACGTGGCTGAGGAGCTAATTTCACCGCTATTACAGATTTGTAATCAATCATTGGAATCAGACCAAGATCCACAGGCCTGGAAAAAAGCAATAGTAACCCCCTATTAAAAAAGCCCACAGAGGACCCTGTGGTGCTTAGTAATTTTAGACCAATATCTCTACTACCTTTCCGGTGAAAATTCTGGAATGATGCACAAGTAGAAGATTGTCAACGCAAGATCAAAATTTCCTAGAAGAGGAGCAATTTGATTTTAGGCCAGCATATAGTACAGAGTCAGCATTGGTTCTAGCAATGGATGGACTCCAGATGACAGTGGATAGAGGGCAAAGGGCGGTCTGAAACTACTTGATCTGTCAGACGGTTTTGACACGGTTATTCACAAGATACTACTGTCAAGATTAGTAAAGAGTATAATTGATGGAACAGTTCTGAACTGGTTAAGTTCATATCTGCATTATAGATGTCTACCTCCATATTGATCTAAATTTAAGCCATGGGACACTGCTAATAAGTGCCACACTGTGTCCGCTCTGTAATAAAAACAGTATTGCAAAATTGGTGTCACCATTTGGACTTTTTAACTGTCTAGTAAGACAATGGCAGAATATGTGTCTATGTCGTGTAAGTTAAATGTCACGTTAGCTGCAGTGCATATTTACACCACCCACATATAGGACAGAAATAGGTCTGTCAAGTGCTTTGGAAGGGCTGCAGTTTAAAGGCATTGCATTGGCACATGGTAGGCAAAAGTTCTTTCCATGTAAGAAAATCTTATTTTGATATATTCATAAGTCACACCTAAAGTGTGCCTGGTGGGCTCTTGGGACAGGGTGAACTACATTTTGAGGTTAGTGTCAAAAAGTGGTATAAACGATTTGCGGCAGATACGAAATTTTATTTTCATGAAAAAATAAATTTCAGACCACAAGCAAAATGTGTAATCAGCTCTCTAATGTCCCAGCGCAACTGCTGAATTCTCACTCTAGCAACACTCCATGATGACACCCTCCAGATTCCACAACAGGCACAGTTAATCAGCTCACTACCACTATTAGTGTGCTCTCACAGTGAAGTAAAATCAAAAAGCTATTGCAGTGTGCAGGCATTGCTGAACAGGCATAGATCACATTAGAATCTATATTGTTTATCTCACCTGGCAAAAATACTTCAAAGATATTTCTTACTTAGAAAAGTAACTTTATAAATAATATTTTTGTGGTGTCTGAGCCAAAAGGACTAAAATCTGTTTTGCCCCTCTAGAGCTCAAATAAAGGTCCTAGGCCTTGAGAGTTAAGAACTCTGGCTCAAAGGAAAATATCCTTTTTCTGAGCACAATAAGCGCAGATGTGTGTGGGGTGTCTGCAAACTCTGTGTCCCATAGTGTAGGGGCCACAGCTGGGGTGGGACTATGTCCTTAGCTCAGGAGGAAGGGCAGAAAATGTGCTAAAGGCATCGTCCCGTTCCCTCAATGCAGGTGTTTGCAGACTCAGTTTACCTCAGCGTGAGGGCCACAGACTTGATTCCAGGCTGCAACTGGGGTAAGACTATGGCCCCCAGCAGTTGTCTGCCCGGTAGGTGTGGCAACCAATGTGCTAAAGGTGCCGTCCAGTTTCTGTAGCGCTGGTGTCTGCAGATTCTGTTTCTCGCAGTGTGAGGGGCACATACTTGATTCCTGGCCGCAGCTGTGGTGGGACTACGTCCCCCAGCGGTTGTCAGCCTGGGAGGAGTGGCAACCAATGTGCTAAAGGTACCCTCCAATTACTGCCACGTGAGACGCGCTCGGGTGCGCGCCTGGCCCAAGAGTGGGTCCGTCTGGGACCATCAGCGGCTAGACTGGGCCTCCTCTCTTGGCTCTTTGCTCCTCCATCAGCACTCATAATAGGCAAGCGTAAACTGCCACCTCTCAAAGTGCAAGGTAAGCCCAGTTCATCAATTTTAAATACTTGACTAGCATCATGGGTGCACTCGACAAAGAAATAACTTCAGTTGAACAAAGAATAGGATCTTGTAACCATGCTTTTGGAGATACTGTAAGCTCCTCTTGTTTTGCCGCTGCTACCACTAAGGGCCACACAGCCATTTCTGGTGGAACAATTAACGGGTGCATCCAGACGAATTCAGATGTAATTAACTCAATCTACCTATCTGATTCTTTCATGGATCCTCCACTTAACATATAAAAATTCTGGATCCCCTTCCAGTTACATCAACTAGCCCTACCTGAGAAGGACCCACTCAAGCCACCAAAGCAGCTGTTAAGCCACGCAGGCCTGTTACAAGAAAGGGCAAATTGACCAAAACCCTAGCAGCCAGCACTAAGGATTTTGACTTTTTATTTACTCCTGCACAAGCATTAGAAATTTCTGTCAAATCTTCCCTGGACGCTCTCTCTGAGAGATTAACCCTTGTTGAAAAAACTATCACCAACTGTCTTGAAATTCTGCATGCAAACATTACGCCTACCTTCCCGGGTCATGTGAGTTCATCTAGTGTTTTTTTTTCTAGTACTTCATCTTCTAGTTCAATTCCGTACAGTAATCATCTTTCCACCTGACATACTTCAGGAGCGGATGCTGGAATTCCATCCACTAGCAATCAAGTGCAGCAGACTTTGCGTGCTAATATCCAACTTGTTAATCCAAACGTCACATTGTCAGACAGTGTAACCAGGGGACCAACAAGAGTCCAAGGTCTTCTCCCAGAAGCTATGCCTTTCTTGGTGATTCTTGGGAATGTACCAACTATCTCCCAGGATTCAGAGCCAGGGTGGGTAAGTTGCAGCGCCCGTGTGCGCTGCAATTCACAGGAATACTATCTCAAAGGGTCACAATCAGCCCCGCAGCTGTGCACAATTAAGAAAAGAAAAGCAGAGCCTCAAACACGGCGTGTGCTAAAGCACACGTCGTGTTTCAGACTTTTTTCTTTTCTTAACAGTGCACAGCTGCGGGGCTGATTGTGGGCCTTTGAGATAGTATTCATGTTAATTGCAGCGCCCGTGTGCGCTGCAATTAACAAGAATACTAGTTTCCTAGCTTTCTAAATCACCCTTGCAGTGTTTTTTCAACCCTGGTTTCTCTTCCTGTCACTGTTTGTCACCTTTCTTTTTCCTTTCTCTTTTTTCTGCCTTGCTGTCTCTTGCACTGGGACAGAGTGTGATGATGGAAAATAAACCCTGGTCGACAAAAATCAAAATGGAGGCTAGTGCAAGGCACCTGCAGCCACCACGTCAATCAAGCACTGAGAAGGAGTCATCAAGATTTCTCCCTTATTGTTTCTGAGTTTCCTCCTCATGGAGAGGAACATTTAGGCAGGATATGTGAGGGGAGAACAAGGGTATGCTCCATGCTATCCAAGATTTATCTGTGTTTTCCATTTAATTTTAGAACTTTAATACCGGGCAGCGTTGCAATTTCACTGAATGAAAGGGAAACATTAGTGGTAGCAAAATGTTATGCACAGCCCCCTTTTACGCATATAAGTTATCCACCCCCTGGCTCCACCGATGACAAAACAACCAGTATTTTCTCACAATTAATATGAAAAATGTCTTTGCAAGAAAACTGAAGCATTGTAGTGGCGCTTTGTTGCATTTACGTAAGCATGGAATAAAATTCTAAAGTGCATTTTAATATCTCCCAATATAGATATGCTTTGTAAAGCCCTGCAAGACAGCCAAACATTTCAAGGATGGTTCAAGAGGGATTGGGGTGGGCGTGGCTTAGGAGCCTTCGGAGATGGCCGCTGTTCCCGGGAGCTCCGCAGTGACGTGAGGCGACGGGAACTCTCCAGGCTTCTCTTTGCATTCTGGGACCCCAATTTCCAACCGCACGAGTGTCGGAACCTTTGCTCGTCAATGTGCGCTCGTCGCGGAGGTATGGAGCGCATTCAAATGATGCCTTTTTGACTTCTTTCACCGGCTGCGATTCTTCACAGAGTTGCGGCCGCCATTTTGTTTTTCTTTGCGTTCCTCTCAACCAAGGCTGTTAGATTTTTGAATATCTTTCCCCTCACAAAAATGCAAGTTTGGCATTATCTCGACGTTTTTCTTTCTTGCTGGGCCATTTTCTCCTCGTTCTGAATACTACTCTAAGCAGCATAAATTCCGGGACTGTTATAATTGGATTTTCACTTCACTGCAACTCTACACAGTGTGCATTATTAATTATTTTCACTTTCGGTGTGATTCTATTAGTGTAGAGTGTTCTTTAGGATAATTGAAGAGAGTTTCTCCTCAAATTCCTTCATGGCAATGCCTCGTGTTAGCCGTAATGGTGCACAACAGATCAAAGGCTCACCTTTAGAAGACCATAATCCTTTTAACATCCTATTAGAGAACATGGAAGATGTTGCCACTGAATCTGCTGGTGCAAAGGGATTGGCATCTTCTGCACCTCGCCCCTGTCCCAAACAGGGTTCCAAAATACCAGCAACGTCGTCCTCCACTTCAGGCAAGCGAGTGAAGGTAAACCCATCTTCTCCTACTGCTTCCTCAACTTCAATTTCTATGGAGCTCCTCCTTGAGGAAATTCGCGCGCTTAAGCCATGTATGGAAGAAACCAACATACGTCTGCAAAGTCTGGAAGACAACTGGTCTCACACTGAGCAAAGGGTTGAAGACCTAGAGAAACGAGTTGACTCTGTTCAAGAATGTGCAAGTCAGGTCCCCCTTATGCACAGAGAGATAGATCATCTTAAACAACAAGTTGAAAATTTGGAAAACCGTAATAGACGCAACAACCTACGCATTTATGGACTGGTTGAAGGTCTCGAAGGTTCTAATCCAATATCCTTTTTTCAATCCTTTCTCCCAACTCTACTTGGTCTTCCAGATACTCCATCATTAAATATTCAACGTGCGCATCGTTTGGGGCAGAGTCCTCAGTCTTCATCTTCTTCAGCGAAACCTAGAGGAATTATTTTATATTTTCTGGAATACACAGATTTACTTAAAGTTCTCCACGCTGCCAAACAACGAGGAAAGATTTCATGGAATGGTTCTAACCTCTTTTTGCCCAAGACTATGCCAAAGCGACTGCTGACCGCCGTAAAAAGTTCCTGGACATGAGACCTGCACTCCGCAGCTTGAATGCTCGATATGGCCTGTTTCACCCTTGTCTCTTCAAAGTGACTTATAATAACAGAACAACAAATTATGAAGATCCTGCTCATCTCCAGCAAATTTTGGTCACCTGCAGACGGGAGTCTATGGACATTTCTAAACCATAAATGTCGTGTTACTCCTAATATTGTTTGTTTTCTTATTGTGAATTTGTCCCATCCTTAATGTATTTTGTAACTTTGTAAATGTTCTTGGTTAATATGTTCTCTTTTCTTCCTCATCAGGTTACGAATATGTGGTCGCTCACTCTTTGTCCCTTCCATTCTTCCTGGATGATGTCCCCCTTGCCATTCTCTTCCTGAGGTCCTCCCTTCGGCGTCCTTCCTCCCCTATGTGGCTCCACCAACCCCACCCGTATTGTCTTCCTGTGGTATGTTTTTTCCGTTATTGTCTTGTCTTATCAAAGATTTGTTGGATTCAAGTTTTCTGTTCATTGTTCCTCTTTTTTCCCCTTTATTTTTCTGTCCCTAATCTCATGTTTCATCTTAAATACTGGTCTTCTCTTTTATCTTTTCTTTACAATTCTTCTCTCCCTTCTTATTCTTACTTATTTTTCTATTCTCTGCTTTTCTATATCTTTAAATACAGTTCCTATATGACAGTTCTTCAAAATCATAATTTGAAGTGTGATATATTACTATTCATATATATATATAAGTATTCTTCTCACATTGTTTATTTTAACGTATATATTTAGATGTGGTTAATTATTTTATCTTGGAATGTTAAGGGTTTGGGTTCTCCCATTAAGCGTCAGCGAGTTTTATCTCATATTGCAAGTTTAAAAGGTGATATTGCTTTACTACAAGAAATTCATGTAACGGATACTGAGGTATCTAAATTACGACGGCACTGGGTGGGACATGTTTTTGCATCGCCAGGTTCAGGGAAGCGTAATGGTGTCGCTATACTCTGCCATAAACGTTTAGATGTCCAACTCATAAATCAAGACAATGATTCTGAAGGCAGATGGATTGCAGTATCTCTATTGATAAACAACATTCCTTTAACCATTTTTAATATTTATGCCCCTACTAATCAAGATAAAACGTTCTGGCCCCAAATCCTATCCTCTTTGATGCAACGTACTGACGAATATTTAATTTTAGGGGGTGATTGTAACATGGTTATGGATCCTTTTATGGATAGAAGGTCTAATTCTAGATTCTCTCCTTCTTCTATGCATACTCAATTCACCTCCACTATTTCTCAAAGGTCTCTTGTAGACTCCTGGAGGCTCTGTCACCCTACATTACAAGAATACACTTATTATTCACCTGCTCACTCATCTCAATCCCGGATAGATTATCTCTTTATTTCCAAAGCCCTAACCCAACACATTTCCCACTCTGACATAGGTTCTATCCTAATTTCCGATCATGCCCCAGTCTCTTTGAATCTGGACTTACTCCCTCCCGTTAAGGGAACCAAGCGATGGAGATTCAATAACTCTCTTCTAGTAGAGTCTAAATTTACATCAGCCTTTCTTGATTTTGCAAAATTATTTTTTGAAGAGAATGAGTCCCCTCAAATATCTCCCCAAATTATATGGGATTCTTTTAAAGCTGCCTCTAGAGACTTCATTATTTCTTTTGTTGCCCAAAAACGACGAGCATCCTCTCAGTCCATACAATTACTCAATACTCAAATTAAAAGATTAGAGCATTCGTATTATTTGTCTAAGAGCCAATCTGAGTTGAATGAACTTATTAAAGCCAAACTCTCTTTTAATAAACTTTCTACTGATTCTGCGAATTTATACTTACTTAAATCTAGTGCTAAATATTATAGTGCGCAAAATAAATCTGGTAATCTTCTTGCTAATTATCTTAAAATTAAAAAGGAACGTACCAAAATTGAATCTATTGTATCTTCTTCTAATTCTATAGCACATAAAGATGAAGATATTTTATTAGAATTCACTAACTTTTATCAAAAACTTTATACCCCAGAGTCCCATCCTCAGCAGACTGACATTGCTCAATATTTATCCTCCGTTCCTTCACCCTCCCCCCCGGATCTAGATCTCTCCTCCTTGGAAGCTGATATACAGCCTAAAGACATTCTTAAAGCCATTCAAGTAATCAAAAAAGGAAAAGCTCCTGGGCCGGATGGATTTACCGTAGAATTCTACATACAATTTTCTAATTTACTTATTCCCAAATTACATCAACTATTTTTATTTTTCATTGCATCCCAGAAATCTGAAGGCTCATTCCAAGAAGCTTTGATTTGTCTTCTCCCTAAAGACAATAAAGATCACACATTATGTAAGAATTATAGGCCAATCTCTTTGATTAACCTAGACTATAAAATTTTCGCGAAAATTCTTGCACTCCGTTTGGATAACATCTTACCAAAATTAATTGGAAGAGAACAGTGTGGTTTCATTAAGGGTCGTCATTTATCGGATAATACTCGACTCTTCTTCAATGTTCTTAGTAAATCCCATTCCCATAAACAATCTCTAGCAGCTGTTGCACTAGATGCCGAAAAGCTTTTGACAGGGTTAATTGGCAGTTTATTTTTTCGACACTCGTCTGGTTTGGTTTTGGCCCTAAATTCCTCTCTTATATCTCGTTATTATATTCTTTTCCTAGATCTTTTATTTTAGCTAATGGTCTTGTTTCCTCCTCATTTCCACTCTTCAGGGGGTTCGACAGGGCTGTCCACTTTCTCCTCTTTTATTTGTCTTGGCATTAGAACCCTTTCTAACAAGAATTCGTATAAATAAAAATATCACAGGTTTTCCATATGGTGAGAAACAACTGAAGATTTCAGCATACGCGGACGATATTCTTTTATTTATTTCTAATCCCCAAACTTCAATACCAACCTTTTTATCAGAAGTTTCAGCTTTTGCTTTAGTTTCAGGATATAAACTCAATGTTGATAAATGTGAAATCCTTCCTTTAAACAAACATTGTTTCCATGCTGATTTTTTGGCTTCTCTCTTTCACTGGAACCCAACGAAGATTAAATATTTAGGCTTATGGTTCACACCCTCTATCAAAGATACGGTATCACTAAACTTAAAGAATCTGCAATTACATTTAACCAGTTCCACCGCACGCTGGCACCCCTTATTTTTATCGTGGTGGGGTAGATTGGATTCTATAAAAATGATGTTAGTCCCAACAATTTTATTTTTCTTATCTAATCTTCCAGTTAATATTCCTAAATCCTGTTACAAGAATATCTATAATATTCTTTCAAAATTCTTATGGCAAGACAAAAGAGCTAGGATGTCCTTTTCCAAACTTAAACTACCTAAACATTTAGGTGGAGTCAATTTTCCTGATTTCTCGTCATATCATACTTCATTTTTTCTTAAATTCTCTTCCTCCTTGCTATCTGAGAATATGATCGATTCTACGTCTCAGCCTTTATGGGTGGAGGTTGAAAACTCTTTTTTCTATCCCTTCTTGTTTGAAGAATTTATTTCTATTTCTCACACTCCCCAAAAATGTTCTCTTCCCATTCTTAAAAATGTTCGTAAAATCTTCCACCCGCTCATATTAGATGGTCTAGATGATCGTACTCGTTTTCTTCAATCCCCAATTTGGTATAACAAACTTATTAAAATTAAAAATAGGACTCTTTTTTGGAAAGATTGGATAGAAATTGGTCTTAGATGGACGTATCAGCTTTTTTACGGCGAAACTTGTATCCCCTTCTCTCTGATGCAATCCCGTTTTTCTCTTCCTTCTTCTTATCAATCCAAATATATTTTGTTGACCACAGCTGCTCAACATTCCTATGATACCCTCATAAATTCCTCTGCGCATGCTAATTCTTCATCCATCTCGCTCACTTTCTTACAGTCTTCCTCTTCTGCATCTCAAATTTATAACAAATTAAGAAATTCTGTTACTATACGTGATAAATCTAATGTAGAATGCAACTGGGAGGCTGATTTACAGGATTCCTTTGATATCTCAACATGGAACAAACTTTGGATGAAAATAAGGAGGTCTTCTAGAGCAGCGAATATTACACAAACCTTATTTTTTATTTATAATAGACTTTTAATCACTCCAGCCAAAATTCATCACATTGATTCCAATACTCCCTCTACCTGCTGGTCTTGTCCGGCACCCGTAGCTGACCTTAAACATATGTTATTTACATGCCCAGTTACTCATAATTTTTGGATTAGAGTGTGGCAACAAATTAACAAAATTTTTCGTACACACTTCCCTTTTTCTTTTACACATATTTTTCTAGGTAGCGTCTCAGAAGTATGGTCCTCCTTTTCTACTAACGTATCCATTGTTGATCTGCTTATAGCTGTAGCATTTCAACAGATTACTAGGTCATGGAAAAATGCTTCAAACATATCATTTCAGGCTTGGTGGTATGGAGTTTGCTATAATCATAGATTAGATAGGGCATATGTTTACCCCATTACACTTGCTATTAAGAGAGATTTATTGTGGTTACCTATTACGGATTTCTTAAACATATCAGCTCAATCCTTACCCCTACATACTCCTTGCAATGAGGAAGTATCCAAACCGCCTTGAAGTTAAAAATTACTCATCTGTTTTCTAATTTAGTTATATATTTTTGACCACCTTATAAGCTACTATTATAGGAAGTACTGTAACTCAAATGTTGTATTTTCTATTATAAGATCAGTTGTAACATTCTATATAAGTTTTTCCCTTCCCCTTTCCCCTCACCCATCCCTCCCCTTTTTCCTTTACTCATGAAATATTTATATTATAGTATAAGTATATGCTGTGTTGTATTGCTGTTATATCTTATTTCCATATTCAATAAAAATTTATTTTACAACTTAAAAAAAAAAAAGAGGGATTGGGGTGGTAGGGCACATTACAGTTGTTATATTTTGCGTTTGTTTTTAATCTCACAACAAATCCAGTATTTGAAACTGGAAACCTCGTGACCAAGGGGGCAAAATGTGATGGTCACTGTTAAGAAAAGAAAAACAGAGTCTCAAACACAACATGTGGTTTAGCACACGCCGTGTTTGAGACTCTGCTTTTCTTTTCTTAACTGTGCATAGCTGTGGGCTGATTGTGACCCTTTGAGATAGTATCCATGTTAATTGCAGCGCCCGTGTGCGCTGCAATTAACATGAATACTAGCTCAAAGGCCCACAATCAGCCCGCAGCTGTGCACTGTTAAGAAAAGGAATGCAGCAAGTGCAAGGCCACATGCTTGTGAACGCGAGCCCTCCCTAAACCCAGAGCCATAAGGGAGACACTTACCTGCCGCTCCCTCGTGTTCTCGTTGTCTCCTGCAAAAAGGAAATGACCGTTTTTCGCGCTGCTCGCGTTTTAAAAGCAGCGCTGCAAACGGTCTCGCGGGATGTGCTGTGTGCGCGCGCTAAATACAGCACACTGCGCGCTTGGGGTGACTTCGGTACATTGTGTGTGTATATATATTTATATATATATATATATATATATATATATATATATACATACATTACCTACTTTTGGTCGCCAGTAGGTAGTTATAGTTAGGACCTTGTTTCCATAGGAAAAGCGTTTTTTCTTTTGCCAATATCTTTGGCGCCGTTTGACGAATATTCACGGAAGTTTCAAAACTAATGGGGCGCTCAGGTCAGCACCTGTCCTGAGGGTTTTGGGGTGATTCGTCAATCAAGGGCCAAGAAAAATGGGGGGTCCTGAAACGCTTTTTCCCTGATGTTAATTTCCATAGGAAACAGTTGACGCAGCTACAGCCCGAACTGCTGAACGGAATTTCACCCAATTTGGCAGAAAACTAGCACTTAGTCCAGAGTGCACTCTTTTTGTTAAATGGTGTAAATCCGTTCAGTAGTTTTTGAGAAATTTTAATAATTACAGATATCCATATATCAACGCGAAGGATCTGTGAACACTCCCGATCTCGTGCCTGAGATCGGATTGGCTACCAACACTTGAAACCAGAAAGTGTTGGCAGCCATCTTGTGACTCGGTTCAAAATGGTGACAAAATGTGAAAAGGGTGCAGGGTAGAAACACCCTGAACCCCTAGGCCTGCTCAGGGGGTCCCACAGGAACACCGAGGGCCAAAAAAAGCATTTTTATCTTTTTAAAACGAAGCGTGGTCTCATGCGCTTTGTTTCTTTTGAGCCCCAGGGTGGGCCTGGTCCCGGGGGAATGTCAATTATGATGCGGGGGCCCACGGGGTCACAGGCTGCCCCAGGGACCGCCACCTCCCCGAAGCTTTAATTATTAATGGGTGGAGGGCCATGCTGGCTGCCCCAAGCCCCAGGGACCACCACCTCCCTGGGGCTTTATTATTTTAATAAAATGCATGAGGGGGGCTCCTGCCCCCCCACAGCCCCAGGGACCTCCACCTCCCCAGGGCTATATTTAAAAATTAAAGTGTGGGGTGCTCGAGCCCCCCCACACTGCCCCGGGGACCACCACCTCCCCGGGGCACTAATTAAGAAAAGGTGGGGGTTTATTGTGGCCCCCCAGCCCTGGGGATCACCACTTCCCCAACACCTTTAAAGATGCTGGAGGGGGCCCATGCAGTCCCCCTCCAGGAGCCCTCCATGTCCCTGGGGACCACCATCCACCAGGGTCGGCTCCAGCAGTGTCCCAGGGTGCCCACTCCGGGACATTGTAGTTTGCTATGGCATGGCGGGAGCACTGCTTCCGCCATGCCATAGCAAACACTGCTTCGCTTCATAGAAGCGAGAGCATTGACAATGCTCTCTCTTCCATGAAGCGAAGCAGTATTGCTTTTGGGCAGAAGGAGCTGCATGTTTGCAGCTCCCTTTGCCCAAAAGCAATGCCGGCTCCCTCAGGAGGCAGGGAGCCGGCAGGGACCACGGGGGCCTTGGGGCTCCCCTGCGGTCCCCAATGATGTGGCCATGCCCCAGGGGATGGGAACCCCGGGCCAAAAATGGCCAAGGATGGGGGCCACTTGGCCCCCTCCATTTTTTTATTAAAAAAAAAAATGGCCGGGCCCCGGGGGATGGGGTCCCCGGGCCGAAATCGGCCTGGGGAGGGGGCCACGCGGCCCCCCTCCTATAAAATTAATTTTAAAAAATGGCCAAGCCCCGGGGGATGGGGTCCACAGGGCCAAAAATGGCCTGGGGAGGGAGGCTGCTCGGCCTCCCTCCCTTAAAAAAAAAAAATGACCGGGCCTCGGGGGATGGGGCTCTAGGGCTGAAATCGGCCTGGGGTGGGGGGCCGCGTGACCCCCTCCTTTAAATTAAATTTTAAAAAATGACCAAGCCCCGCGGGATAGGCATCTCCAGGGCCAAAAAGGACCTGGGGTAAGGGGGGCTGCTCGGCCTCCAGCCCTTAAAAAAATAATAAACAAAAAAAATGTGCCCGGCCCTCGGGGATGGGGTCCCCGTGGCAGTAAACAGCCTGGGGAGGGGTGCCGCACAGCCCCCCTCCCCTTTGAAAAAAAACCAACATAGAAAGCCCCTGCCGTGGGGGATGGGGTCCCCGGGGCATATATCGGCCTCGGGAGGGGAGCCACACAGCCCTCCTCCCTTTTTAATTTAAAAAAAAATAAAAAAATGGGTCAGGTCCTAGGGTATGGGGTCCTCGGAGCCCAAAAGCACCAAGGGAAAGGGGGCTACACAGTCCCCTTTCCTAAATTAAAAAAACAAATAGACGAACCGGCATCTCACCAGAAGCCCCAACCCCCTTTCACCACTACTCTGCAAACACCACAACCTGGCATGCTCTAGGTTGGGGGATAAAGTCCCCGTCACTACTGAGGGTCATTAGGGGTCAACTAGCCCCCCAGGTACCTCCAGTAAGCCCCACACAGTGGGATTGCTGAGAGGTGGTCCAAGGCAGTGCCCCTTTTTACAACACTCTGCAAACGTGCCTCTTGACGTACTGCTAGTGGGGCGATGAGGTCTCCTTGTTTCCTGAGGACCTCAAGACTAAAGTGGACTTCATCCTCCAAGCAGCAGTGCACCAGGAGGCGCGCTTGCAGAGTGGTGTAAAAAGGGGGCATGGCCTCTGACCACCTCTCAGCAATCCAACTGTGTGGGGCTTACTGGAGGTAACAGGAGGGCTAGTTGGCCCCCAGTGACCCTCAAGAGGCAAGGGGACTTCATCCCCAACCAAGAGCACCCCAGGTGGTGCGTTTGCAGAGTGGTGTAAAAAGGGGGCTTGGCCTGTGACCACCTCTCAGCAATCCCACTGTATGGGGCTTACAGGAAGTAACAGGTAGGCTAGTTGGACCCTAAGGACTCCCAGCAGAGACGTCCTTGGGGGCCAACTACCCCTTCTGTTACCTCCAGTAAGCGAGTGAGTGGCTGTATGATTGACTGTATGGGTAAGTGTCTAGGTGTGTGAGTATTTTTATGGGTGACTCACTCAGTGTGTCAGCACATGTAGGCCTGTATGAGTGGATAAGCCAATGGCTGTATTAGTGAGTGAGTGGGTCTATGAGTGGCAGTATGGGTGAGCGAGTGGATGTGTGTATAGATTAATGAATCAGTGAGTGGGTGTGTAAGTACTGGTATGGATTTGTGAATGTAATGTAAAATAAATTTCTATAGCGCACTACCACCCTACGGGTATCTGAATGGGTTTGTGAATGGTTGTGTGGGAGTGGCAGTGGGTGTATAAAAGATTCTACAGTGGTGTGAGTGGGTACGTCTTCGGAAACATGGTGAGACTTACAACAGTGGCATGGGAAGGGTTGATGTTTTATATTTTGCAAGGCCCAACATTCTGGCCAGTCGGTGAATAGTGAAGCTGCCAGAGAAAAGTGAGGTTTAAGACATGTTGGCAGAGGGATTTGGGATTAGACTACTTCGTATGAGTCTCAGGAACTACCCATGCAATTATGCAATGACCAAGGCACTACCTTTGCGCACATCCATTCACTCAAGCACTACCCATTCACTCATTCAATGACCCAGGCACTACCTTTGCACTCATGCATTCACTGAGGCACCACCCATGCACTCATCCAATCATTCAAACACTATCCTTGCAATCACTTTTCTCTGGCATCTTCACTATTCACCGACTGCTCAGAATGTTGGGCCTAGCCAAATATAAAACAGCAACCCTTCCCAAGTCACTGTTGTAAGCCTCACCATGTTTCTGCACATCTCTTGTTTCTTTCTGCACCTCTCTTGCTTCTTTATGCACCTCTCTTGCCTCTTTCTGCACCCCTCTTGCTTCTTTCTGCACCTCTCTTTCTTCTTTGTGTACCTCTCTTGCCTCTTTCTGCACCCCTCTTGCCTCTTTCTGCACCTCTCTTGCTTCTTTCTGCACTTCTCTTGCTTCTTTCTGCACTTCTCTTGCTTCTTTCTGTGCCTTACTTCCTCTTTCTGTACCTTCCTCCTCTTTCTGCACCTGTGTTCCTCTTTCTGCAGCTCTCTTGCTTCTTTCTGCAGTTCTCTTGCCTCTTTCTGCACCTCTCTTGCTTCTTTCTGCATTACTCATGCCTCTTTCTTCACCTCTCTTGCTTCTTTCTGTACCTTTCTTGCCTCTTTCTGCACTTCTCTTGCCTCTTTCCGCACCTCTCTTGCTTCTTTCTGCATTTCTCTTGCTTCTTTCTACACATCTCTTGCTTCTTTCTGCACCTCTCTTGCTTCTTTCTCCACCTCTCCTGCCTCTTTTATCACTTCTCTTCCTTCTTTCTGCACCTCACTTGCTTCTTTCTGCACATCCATTGCCTCTTTTATCACTTCTCTTGCTTCTTTCTGCACCTCACTTGCTTCTTTCTGCACCTCACTTGCTTCTTTCTACATTTCCCTTGCTTCTTTCTGCACCTCTCTCTCCTCTTTCTGTATTTCTCTTGCTTCTTTCTGCACCTTTCTCCCTCTTTCTGAACTTATCTTGCCTCTTTCTGCACTTCTCTTGCTTCTTTCTGCACATGTCTTCCTCTTTCTGCACCTCTCTTGCTTCTATCTGCACCTCTCTTGCTTCTTTCTGCACCGCTCTTGCTTCTTTCTGCACTTCTCTTGCCTCTTTCTTCACTTCTCTTGCTTCTTTCTGTACCTCTCTTGCTTCTTTCTGCACCTCTCTTGCATATTTCATCACTTCTCTTGCTTCTTTATGCACCTCACTTGCTTCTTTCTACACCTCACTTGCTTCTTTCTGCACCTCTCTTGCCTCTTTCTGCATTTCTCTTGCTTCTTTGTGCACCTCTTTCTCTCTCCTCACTTCTCTTGCCTCTTTCTGCACTTCTCTTGCTTCTTTCTGTACCTTTCTTCCTCTTTCTCTACTTCTTTTGCCTCTTTCTGCACCTTTCCTCATCTTTCTGCACCTATCCTGCTTCTTTCTGCACCTCTCTTGCCTCTTTCTGCTCCTCTCTTGCTTCTTTCTGCACTTCTCTTTCCTCTTTCTGCACTTCTCTTGCCTCCTTCTGCACCTCTCTTGCCTCTTTCTGCATATTTCTTCCTCTTTCTGCACTTCTCTTGCTTCTTTCTGTACCTCTCTTGCTTCTTTCTGTACCCCTCTTCCTCTTTCTGCACTTCTCTTGTTTCTTTCTGCTTCCCTCTTGCTTCTTTATGCACCTCTCTTGCTTCTTTCTGACCTTCTCTTGCTTCTGTCTACACCTCTTGCTTCTTTCAGCACTCCTCTTGCCTCTTTCTGTATCTCTCTTGCTTCTTTCTGCACTTCTCTTGCCTATTTCTGTACCTCTCTTGCCTCTTTCTGTACTTCTCTTGCCTCTCTCTGCACTTCTCTTGCTTCTTTCTGCATCTTTCATCCTCTTTCTGCACTTCTCTTGCCTCTTTACAGGGATGTTATAGTTAGGAATTAGTATTTAAAAAACCTTAGAAATTCACAGAAAAAAACACAGGTTTCAGGGACGTTAAACTTAGCAATTAGCATTTAAAAAACTTTAGAAATTCACTGAAAAAAACACAGGTTTCAAGGACGTTATAGTTAGGAATTAGCATTTAAAAAGCCTTAGATATTCACTGAAAAAACCACAGGTTTCAGGGATGTTATAGTTAGGCTGACATTTCACTCATACAAAACCAGAGAAATTCATCCGTTATCGTTATAGTTAGCAGAGCTAACTATAACTCGCGCCCCTGCAATGCACTGCTGATGACGTCACATATTACATCACTCATGACATGGTCAGTTACATCACTGATGACATCACTGATAATATCTCAAATGACATCACTGATGACATCACTGATTACATCATCCACTGACTGTGAGTGTTTCTAAAAAGTTTAGGAAGGTTATATATATATATACGCCAAGGTGTATTCAAGAATGAGTGGGTGTATGAGTGTCTGCATGGATGATTTAGTGGGTGCATGACTGACTGTATAAGTGAGTGATTAAACATGTCTTAGTGAATGAATGGGTGTGTGACAAATCTGTGTGAATGTGTATATCAGTCTGTCAGTTGCTGTGTAAGTGGCTGCATGGGTTGGTCAGTAGGAACATGAGTGTCTATATGGGTTATTGATTAGTTGTCTGAGTACCTGTATGGTTACCTGAGTGTCTGTGTGGGTGGGTGAGGGGGTATGTGACTCCCTGCAGGGATGTATGAGTGGGTGAATCCCTGGGTGTATGGGTTCATGAGTGCATCTATGAGGGACTGTATAGGTGCATGAGTGTGCGTATGGCTGTGTCGGTGAGTGAATGGGTGTCTCAGTGGTATATGGGTGAGTAACTGCATATGTGAAAGGCAGTGTATGTGAGTGTTGCAGTATATAAGTGATTGTATGTGTAAGTGAGTGATTGTGAGAGTGGCTGTATGGGTGAATGTATGCTTGTGTCAGCAAATGTGTAGGAGAGTAAGTATTTGTTAGTATCTGTGTGAGTAGTGCGTGTGTGTGTGTTTCTGTATGGGTGAGTAAGTGGCTGTGTGATTGAGTGTTTGGGTGAGTGAGTAGGTGTGTGAGTAGCTCTATGGGTGACTGACAGTATATGAGTGGCTGTATGGGTGGATATATCAGCAGCTATGTTGGTGAGTGACTGGCTCTATGAGTGCCTGTATCGGTAAATGAGTGGATGTGTATGTAGACCTATGAATCAGTCAGTGGGTATGTACATACTAGTATTGGTGTGTCAATGGTTTCAAGAATGGTAGTCTTAAATTTGGACTGGGTGTATGAAAGGTTATATTGGGATGTGAGTAGGTGCATCAGAGTTTATGTGGATGATGTCATCAGTGATGTCATCAGTGATGTCATTTGAGATGTCATCAGTGATGTCATCAGTGATGTCACTGACCATGTCATTAGTGATGTAGTATGTGACATCATCAGCAGTGCATTGCGGGGGTGCAAGTTATAGTTAGCTCAGCTAACTATAACAGCTGAATTTCTCTGGATTTGAATGAGTGAAATGTCAGCCTAACTATAACGTCCCTGAAACCTGTGGTTTTTTCAGTGAATATATATATATATATATATATATTTATTTCAAACCAAGAAAAATAATCACTCTGCACTGCCGGGGCTTTAAAATCACATCGATTTACTTGGCATCAGCAACTTCACCAAACGCTACCAACGCGTTTCAACCATTGCAGTCTTGTTCACAGCAGCTGAGTCTGATTAGCAAATTGCATGCTGTGCTCCCGTGCCTTTTATGTCCATAGGCATTCTGGTATTCGTAGTTTTGATGTTATTTTTCCTTTACATAACTACTGGGAACATGTCTTTTATGCCTAAAATGCCATCCGTCTTTCAAGAATGACATCAGTATTTTAACATAGAGGAGTGCTGGCATTAGTTCTTATAGCCTCGTGCTGATGTAGTCTGCCGTTCATTCCTCCTCATTGAAACTCTTCCTGAAATACTCTTAACAGTTCGTGTCTGTAATTAAAGGGCTTTTCCCAGCAATGTGTCTTCTTTTCAAAAGGAATTCAGCACACGTTACCAGTGTTTCTTCTTTGCATGCAAATTGGCAGTTATGCCACAGTGATTTATAAAGTTCCCAGACCCCTTAATCATGGGATCACATCGACATGAAAGGTCATTAGGCAGAAAACACGCACTCACCCTCTTCCGTGAGGCTGGCATCATCCCATAACCAGTTGCAGGGATCCCCAAAACACAAATGGAAGTCCTGGCCTTTCCAGGCTATTGTAGTCCTCCAGTGTTAAGTACACATGCACAGATAAGTATCTTTTTGTTTGTCCCAACAACTTGTGAATCTTACACAGTTCCTCAATGCCTGGCGCCTCCTCTACTTAGACTTTCTGTCTTTGCTGACTTTGATTTTTTTGTTGGCCTTCGAACTCTGCACACTTTACCAATGCTGGCCAAGGCTAAAGTGCATGTGCTCTATCCCTAAACATGGTAACATTGGCTTATCCACAATTTGTATATTTGATGTACTTATAAGACCCTAGTACAGTGCACTACATGTACCCAGGGCCTGTAAATCTCTAAATTAAATGCTACTAGTTGGCCTGCAGCACTGATTGTGCCACCCACTTTAGTAGCCCTTGAAACCTGTCTCAGGCCTGCCCTTGCAAAGCTTGTGTGAGCAGCTTAAACTGCCATATCGACCTGGCAAAATAAACCTTTTGCCAGGTCAAAACCTTCCTTTTTAATACATATAAGTCACCCCTAAGGTAGGCCTTGGACAACCCCCAGGGCAGGGTGCAGTGTACTTTAAAAGTTGGACATGTACTTTTAAGTCTACATGTCATGGTAATGTGGTAATGAAATACTCTTAAATTAATTATTAACTATTGTAAGGCCTTTCTCTCCCATAGGTTAACATTGGGATTACCTTATTGCACTTAAGTGTAATTCCCAATAGGGAAAAGATAGACTTTTCGAGTTTGGTGTCTCTAGACTCACAATTTAAACTCACAACTCATGGTAGAGTTGTATTTTAAGTTGCAAGTCTGAAAATGCCTCTTTTAGAAAGCTGGAATTTTCTTACCTTAACCATTCTGTGCCTCCTGTCTGTCTCTGAATACACATCTGGGGTGGGTGACAGCTGGGCTTTGTGCATTCTCTCCAGAAAGCCAACACAGAGGGAGCTTAGGTGTGACTGATGGGCCATACACATCCTGATGGGCCATCCTGGGCAGGATGGATGAGAGGAGCTGATACCTGAATAGCTGTTCCTGGCCCCACACAAAGTGCTGCATACCCCCCTGTACTGAGTCTGGAGTCAGGGCACGAAGGGCAGGGACTCTGTGCAGTTCAAAGGCCTCCTTTGAAGTCTCCCCCACTTCAAAGGCACAACTGGGTATAAGTACTGGACCTCAGACACCAACACTTCAGTACACTTTAGGACCTGTGGATGCTCTGCCAGGAAGAAGGACTGTTGTCCTACTGAAAGCACAGTCACTCTGCCGGACTCTGCTGGACCTTGCAGGACTCCTGCTCTGCTGTGTCTGCTCTGCTGCCTGCAGCCCTCCTTTCCTGGGAGTGATAAGGACTGGACCTGCATCTCTACACCCCAGAACCAAAGTGACTCCAAGCGCTTGTTGGCTTGCTTCCTGTTCTGAAGTCTCAGGGAATTCAAAGACTTCCAATAACCCTGCTACAGCACCTGGCCAACTGTAAGTCTTGTCCTGCCAAGTGGTGCCAATCCCGTCCTGAGCCCTTGGAAGTGGGTTTTCTGTGCTGCAACTAACAAAATCCACACAACACCGGTGTTGCACACGTCGGAACTGATGCATCTCCTTCGGCACTGAGGCATCGCCAGAATGGAGGACATTGCATCACCTGTTGTGCGGCTCGACGACGACGCATCACCAATATCGGAAGAAGTAGACGACGACGCATCTCAATTTGTGCGGCTCAGAACTGATGCATCGCCTACATCCAGAGGGATTATTGCCTCCCCTGCCCCACGCATCGGGCACCATCAACGGCGCAACAAGGTACTTTTTCTGTGGGAAAAGGTTGGTCCCTGTATCCGACCCGTGCTCCATCGTCGTCGGCCTGAACTTTTGAATTTGAACCAATCAAGCGTGACCAGATAGCCTCGGTTGGCGCTTTATGCTTATAAGCACTATATTTGCGGCTACTCTTTAAAAATTCATAACTCAGGTTCTACTTATTGGATTTTGTTGTTTTGGTCTTGTTTGGTTAAATAAATTAAGCTCTATTTTTCTAATCAGGAGTGATATATTTTTGTGAGGTTTGGCCACTTTTACTGTTTTAAGTGTTGCAAAAATACTTTACACATTGCCTCTTAAGTTAAGCCTGACTGCTCTATGTCAAGCTACCAGAGGGTGAGCACAGGTTAATTTAGGGTGTGTATCTGTCTTACTCTTACTAGGATTGTGGTTCCTGCTTGGCAGGGTGCATACCCCTGCCAACCAGAAATGCAAATTCTAACAAACATGTTCTAAAAAAAGGGGGATAATTGTGAGAAAACATTAAGGATACGAGAATCCAAAATTATTTTGCTATTTGGAACTGAACATTGATGGGGCTTTAATCAAGACACCAAACTAGATGTACACTTATAAGTCTTAATGTGAACTTTAGGATGATGACATAGGGAGTACAGCTTGCCCAGATCCCTTGAGTTGTAAACACTCTGAACTAAATGTGTTTTGTACTCATCAGTTTACGTTTGCCTTACATGGAGTCAGCAGTTGTTATCTAATTCAGTATGATCATTTTTCGTAAGATCAAATTTTTTATGAAATTGATAAAGGGGAAACGTTGGACTAATGTAGATGAATGATAATATGTAGTTAAATAATTTGTCTAATTATTACAGGCTATATCCAATCATATGCACCCCCCTACTAGTGAAACAGAAATATCTAATAAACGTCAAGCTCTCTAAAATGCATTTCAGGAAACAGCATCATACATCGTACTTCAAGTGATTGCATGTCAGATACTTTTTCTAAAAAACAGGCCATCTGAATGCACATCAAATCTTTTAACCTTGAAAGAACTTTAGATGCCTTATGGCACTTTAATTGAATGCATGTTAGACTTTTTATTTGTTATCTTTTGAGAGCCCTTTACATGCATGATAGCACTTTAACTGGATGCACTTGTATATTGTGTATCACACTAAAGCAATAAATGTGATATAAGCAATAACTACCAAACTATAGAACTTTAGCCTGATGCATATTGATGTAAGGCAAAACTCACAAACACCCTTATCTGAACATACTGAATGTAATTAGCTTTTCAGTTTTATTGATTTTTTTGAAATATGATTTGTGTTCTTGAGTCAATATGATGAATAAAGTGTTGTGATTTTGTGTGATTAAATAGCAATGTGTGTTAAACAATGTGCACTAGGACATGGCTTGACCAGACCCTAATTTTGATTTTGCTATTTTTACCAGTGCTCCTCTTGATCATATTTCAGTAAAATGTAACATGTGACTGCAAAACAATCGATGAATACTACATAACGTACAACTGATTGCCTTATAATTTTGATTCAGACAAGGAGGTCATTCCCCATAACATCTCTTGAATATTAAAATATGATATGGGAATTGAGAAATCTACAACATGATTCAATAAGGAATTCCAATGTAGATTTCTTGTGATCTATAAGCATTCATGTAATTTGTTAATGACATGGCACTAAAGGTAATTAAAAACTAAAACTTGCAGTGGCATTGTCATCGGATATAACAAAACTTGAAGAGGAATGTGGATATTGCAGAGCAAAGCATCCAAATTCATGGAAACAAATTACATGATGTAACTGAAAATATAGTCAAATAAAAGTACAATCACAGGTACCCATGAATATCAGAGAAATTGCATATAAGCTACAACGGATGTTTCATATGAAAAATACTAACAGTCTGAAATATGAATGTACTATTTAGAATTGTAAAAATAAGAGAAAATGTTAAAACAATGAGGCAAGAGAACGAAATTGCAACCAGACAAGGACTTTTGAAGTTTGTATTTGGTTGTAGTTTAGATGATGAATGAAACAGAGAAATTACACATTTTAACAATGGTAGCACTGGTGCATGATTGTCTGGTAGAAGGCTTGGTGGTGAAACGCGTTGACTGTGTTTATTTGGGTTTCTGTACAAAAAAGGCTGCATGTTACTTATTGCCATGATGACCATCTCATTCTTTGAGGACCTGAAGAGGAACTGGAAGAATTTCTTTTTTTTTTTTTTTTTTTGCCATAAGTTTACTTCATAATAACAACTTAAGATACGAAGAAAAAAGGGAAACATCTCATATCAAATATTTAAACATACATAACCTAGGAGGAAACCACTATATATGAAGTAAGAAAACAATATCGTTAATTAAAGCTTAAAAAGAGGGAAAAAAGAATGCAAACATGCCAGGAAAACAGACAGCATCAAAATTCAATAATCAATTCCATTGGAGACTGGCCCATATCTTTTTAAATTTAAGCCATGATCGTGGACCTCTAGCTTTAGCTACTGCTAATTCCATTTCGTATATTTGCCTGAGTAATACCCAAAATTCATTAATACTTGGACTCGTATTTTGAATCCACACTCTAGCAATACATAAACGTGCACAAATTATAAAAATAGAAATAAAAGGTCTCATATAGCTGCCCATATCTCTTATAACCCCTAATACTATTTCCTTCTCGCCAATCTGGACATTGTGCCCCATCATCATTATAAGTGCTGAATTTACCTCCGCCCAAAATGAATTCAAACTTGGACATGTCACAAACATGTGCTTTAGGTCTGATGCGTACATTTGGCATTTGGGACACTGTGTTTTGGCCGATGATTGAGTAGTAACCCATTTAGATATACGCTCAGGAGTATAGTATAACATAAATATTGTCCGATGTTGTTGGAGTTTCAAATTAACTGATGTTATAGCTGTATCTATGCACTCCAGTGAATCCTGTACTTCCTCCTGAGTTATCTCAGTTTGAAAAATCCGACTAAGTTTCTCTGAGGCCTGTAACCCATCATCCTTAGCAGCTGCTAACAGCTTGTGATACACCTTGCCAATAGTTCCTCGGCCAACAGTCATAAACAGTGTTACTACTACTTCTGGGGTGTTTGTCAGCTCTAAAAGCCTCTGACCCCGTACAAAATAATCCCTCATTTGTAAATATTTAAAAAATGTTTTCTGTTGCAAGCCAAACTCCTCTTTCAAAGCTGCAAAGGATCGAAACCCCTGTTTATCAAAGAGTTGACCCAGTTGCGAGACACCCTTGCACTGCCAATTTTTGCAAATAGCATCATGAAATATGTCGGGCAGAGTGGGATTGCCCCATAGTTTCATATATGAGTGAAACGCTGGAACTGAGTACTCCTTACAGATATCCTGCCATATCCTAGTGATGTCCCTTATTATCTTGAACTTGACCCGTTTGTAGTAAATCGGGTCTGCCGTTTTATAAAGGAGGAATCCAGTATTAGGTCCACAGGCCAATTGATATGAAAGCCATACAAAATTAGTATCAGGCCCGTCATGTAAGATTCGGATTCGACCAGCAAAAGCAGCCCAAAAATAAAATTTAAAATCTGGAAGCTTAAAACCCCCTTGCTTGTAAGGTAGTTTAATGTACCTGAGAGCTCTTCTTGCACGTCTGTAGCCCCAAATAAAGCTACCTACTACGCTTTCTAACCGCTTAAAAAATGTACACGGGACCCTTAAAGGAATTGTCCGAAAAAGATACAAAAATTTGGGTAAAATATTCATTTTGACTATATTACACCTCCCGTAAATACTAAGTGGGAGTCGATGCCAACGATGAAATTTGGCTGTTATAGTTTTAAGCAGTGGTTCATAGTTTAAAGAGACCACTTCTTCCACTCGACTACTTAAACACATTCCCAAGTATACTGCTGTTGTTGTGGTTCCTAACACTTGCGTAGCCATAACGGGCTGATAATTTAAGATAGTCTGGGTTTTATTCACATTTAGTTTATAACCTGAAAACGAGCCAAAACGCTGTAGCTTCTTGCATGATTTCGACTATAGCCTCATCTGGATTGGAAGAAAAATGGCAATGTCGTCTGCATATGCAGTTAATTTAAGTTCCATGCCACTAAGCATAACCGGGTAGATCCTTGCATTTTGCAACAAGTGTCTTATATAGGGCTCAATATATAATGCGAACAATAACGGGGATAGCGGACATCCCTGCCGCGTGCCCCTTCTGATGGAAAAATTAGCTGATGTATGACCATTCAGCTTCAAAGCTGCTATCGGGTTGTTATACAATTTTTGAACAGCAGAGATGAACCTTTGACCAAGGCCGAATGATGACATAGTTGACCATAGTGCTCCCCAGGCAACTCGGTCAAAGATCTTCTCCGCATCCAACATCATCATCCCCATTTGCTGATTTAATTGGCCAGAAACATCAAATGCAGCAATTGCTGTATTAATATGCGCTGCTGTGTCTCTGCCGGGGACAAATCCATGTTGTTGTTCTGATACTAGCTGATGTATTGTCGGGGCCAGCCGAGAAGCTAAAATTTTAAAGAACATTTTTGCGTCAGCATCAATTAATGAAATAGGGCGATACGAGCCCATTTCCTCTTCTGGTTTCTCTTTTTTAGGGAATACTATGATATTAGTAATTTTCCAAGTAGACGGAACATCCTCCCCGTTCATAATGTTATTGAACAATGTAATAAAAACTGGTGCCAAAATGTCTTTAAAGTGTTTATAAAATTCAAGCGGGATAGTGCCTTCACCAACCGCCTTGCCATTTGGTAAAGAGCTCAACGCTAGCTCAACCGCCCCAAGTCCAACATCTCTTTGTAACCCCTCAGAGTCTACTGGATTGAACTGGAAGAATTTCTAAGATTTTTAAAGTAAAGTAATATACATTTGCAGTTAACCCTGCCACGCATGGCCTTTGACAATGTGTGGCATGGGGTTGACTGCAGGGCCTTCCTGCAGTTAGGCCCTACGCCCAACCCCATGCAGGCCACCAACCCCCTGCCTTTGGCCATGCCTGTGCACAACCGCCACTGAAAGCCGACCCCCCGTGAGAGTGGTGAACCCCCCTAGTGGTCAAGACCCCATTAGCGGGCAACCACCCACGGATCTCCTGTTTTACAACAAGGGGGGGGCACGCTGGTTCCTGCATGACGCTCCTGCAAGAATCCCACAGGATTGACGGGTCGAAAAATAAATATTTTGATTCGGGGGTGGGCTTTCCTGGCCCCACTCCCAGAAGCGCAAGGGGTCAGGGTACCCTGCCCCCTACTACCCCTTTGATTTGGACTGAGTCCCCATGTCCTGTAATAGCAGGTGCAACATTTTCTTTCATGTTGCGCCCAGCCGATCTGAGCGTTCTATCCAGCGGAACCACTGAAGAAAAAAAGTCCTCACGACCAATCAAAACTCTCTGTTTTTTAAATTATTTAATTCTCAGTACTACAGGACTCCAGTGGGAGCGCTGCAGGACCAACCATCCAGCTATCTCTATTTTTTGAGGCTTAATGTTTAAAAATGACTTAACCAATTTAGACCAAAACACAAAAAGATCTAGGTTTCTGCCAAATTTGGTGTCATTATGTTCAGTTGTTTTTTCCTGTAGCTTTGTCCAATTTGTCCTATGGAAATTCCATGGAGAAAACCGCATTTTGGGACCCCCCTCTTTCTTGGCTCTCACTTGACAGATTACCCCCAACACAATTTGTCTACTAAAATACTACTATTTTATAATTATTTTAAAATTAGGAAGCTGTTATGCCACTGAGAAGATAGGTAGGCTGAGCACTGAGTAAACAGAAAAAGGGATGCTGTACTTATGCAGATGTCTCTGTGCATTAATGTTTGCCCCTTTGAACACTTTTTTATGCCCAGGACTGCTGGAATTATACAATTTTGCGGCTTTGGCATTTTCTGAATAATTATGGATTTGCTGCCTTGCCACATAATGAATGCATCATCTGCGGCATAATCTGCAAATTAAAAAAGAAAATTCTAGCTCACATGGATCAAAAAGTTCTACAATCGTGACGATGCATGGATTTTACTATGCATAGATTGGTTGGTTATCTTTCAGTTGATTTGTACTGTATTTTGGTGCTAAATAATTTCTATGACCAGATAAACACTCTCATTTTGTTCATTGAAAAAAAATGCTTCAAGTTTTTCTCTTCAATTCTATCAAGAAGGCATTCAGGCGTGCCACAGTTTTGTCATAGATACAAAATGTTAGCACTCTAGTTGTTCATTAGAACAATGTGGTAAGCTGCAGCTGAACACTGGGAAATCAACTGATAAGCTGCTGCTGTTGGAAGTACATGCTTTACTCAGACTATCAGACTTTGTTCTTACATAGCTGAGGAAGATAGTGTGAACTTGTAGAAAAAGTGCTCTCATTTTAGCTTATGGTGCACCTGCCATAAAAACTATGAGAAAATCGTAAAAGGAAGCAGATTTCTTCAAACATGTGATCCAGCAATCAGGGACTAAATAGATTTCATCACCTGGACCCAATTTCAATACCCTACAAGTCCATTTCACGCTGGGTGAGTGTAAACCAAACTTACCAAATCCTCATTACCATATCATCTTCATACTATCTTTTTGTGGCAATGCAATCTTTATTATGTAATCAGGGTATGGCAAAATAATATTTGGATCTAGAAATAAACTATTGTACACTCTTCATTTAACCAGTCAATAACACTAATAAAGACAACCTCATTTATGAGTTACTAATGTTTCTCTATAATAATGTGATTGCTCATCAAGTGCAATACAGCTTGAATCATAAATCACCATACAAGAGAAATAACAAAGGAAAATAACATAAGAACATCTCAAATGCAGTGCTCTGAGTGAGTGGAAAGGCATAGAGACAAAAGAGTAGAGACATAAGTCATTTGCAAAATAGTTATGCAAATTTAGGAATTCATACTAACCCAAGTTCAAGAAATTTGGAAAGCTACCCTCTGGCCATGAGAGTAAGCAAGGCCACTCAAGAAGAATTAAGGAGCAAAGTTTTAGAGTTAGGTTTCAGCAGAACATCAGCCAGCCCATAGAATTTAGGAAACAGCAACACAGCTCTCTCTTCTCACAAAGTAGGAAAATCACGCCTTCTAACTAACCCTGGGCGAAGTACTATGCTACGCTCGTGTAGTTTGCGAAGTTTGCGCTACTTCGCACTACGCGAATTGCACGTAGCACAGTGCAAACACGCGTAGCGGTCATTTTTTGCTTGCTCGCGGTCCTCAACGTCAAGTTGGTGACCGCGAGCAAGCAAAATGACATCCCGGCGAGACTTTTTCCTCGTTCGCGATCAGCAACATCAAGTTGCCGATCGCGAGCACGGAAAATAAACCTCCCAGCGAGATTCTCAACGCGGGGAGGTCAGGTTTCTCATTGCGAGTGGTCGTGTATGCTCGCGACCGCTCGCGATGAGAAACTACCAGTCCGCGTTGAGAAAGCTGCCGCTTGAGTAGAAATCTACTCGAGCGGCAGAAAACGACCGCTTGCACTGTGCAAGATGCGGTTTGCACTCATTGCACAGTGCGGACAAGCATCCAGCACTGTGCAATCAGTGCGAACAGCATTTTGCACAGTGCACTACGCAGTTCGCGTAGCTACGCGTAGCTCGCGTAGTGCGAAGTGCACTTCGCGTAGCTACACGTAGCGCTACTACACAAACTACGCCCAGGGTTACTTCTAACCCCACCCCCTGAGTACCTGTAGTTATACTTTAAATTCTCTAAAGTCCAACCCACATTGTCATAACACACAATTTTCTATTCATTCTATTGGTTAAAACAGGGGGTGTTCTATCACACCACTCTTGACATGACATATTTTGCACAAGATCCATTGTTCATTTATTCATTTTATCAACTTCCAGCCAAGGAAATACAAATTTCAAGCTTCCATAGTTTGTCCGCTTCCTCCATCTCAGTCATGTTTCAACTTTTGTGCCTCGATTGTTTCAATGCGCCGTTCACTGAGGAAGTGTTCCATTCTGTATTTCATTCATTTCCTCCAGGCAACCTTGGCAGACACACAGAACTCGCGAAGGACAGTTTACATTTTTTTCCTCCCCTTTTACATTTCTAACACGTCTTTTTTTAATTTCAAAAGTGACTCTCAGGCCTTTTCTGCAGAGCAGAAAAATCACACTTCTATGAAAGACAAATACAAGTGTTATTTATCGTTTATAAAGTCAGATTATTAAACACCCTATGTGATGCATACTTTCTCGCCTTATCTATGTGCATTTTAAAGGATTATTCTTTTGATTCAGTTTAGTGTAAAATAAAACTAGCAGCTTTTAGTCTGTTATTTTCACATGCATTTGCGGCCTAGCACAGCACTTTAACACGCGCTTGTGCAGTTTTCGTTTTCTCCATTAGCCTATTGCATTTAGTTTGCACATCACTCGATTAGTATTTTCACACAATGGGGGTTCAATCCGAGCAGGTTTTATTTCGCGAAAACACTGCTCCATCAATCCCCCCTTAGATGGCGACTTAAGCCATCATAAAAAAAACAACCCAAAATACAAATTGTCATTCATTTATACTACTTAGAAAGCAGTAGTTCTCTTTTGTTTCAACATAACTCCATCTATATCCTTTACTAGTTCATAATAATTTCTAATTTCTTCTTTTGTCTTCTAACTCTATTTCTTCTCTTTTCCTCTTTCTTGCTCTCTGTTTAGTATCTAATGTTTGTTTTTTACATCTGCAACATTTATATACTAATACCAACATTAGTATCCCTGTAGTCACAGCAACTATTGGTGATAGTATTTTCCCTAATAAGCTATTACCAAAAGCAGAAAACCGATTTCCCACTGAGGAGAAACCCTTACCAAGTCTCTCCCAAGCACCGTCAACCTTCAGTTCAGGTAAATCTTCTCGCAAATGTGTAATATTCTTAATATAGCCCTCCAGGCTCTTACTTTTGTCAGGGATATAATTACAGCACTGTTGAATTTTCAACATGCTACAGACTCCACCCTCCTTAGCCAATAATACATCAAGGGCAAGTCTATTCTGTAAGACCATAGATCTTATAGCAACCATTTCAGTATCAATCATCAAGAACCCACCAGCAGAGTCTGTTGATAAAGGATCAACCACTGTGGACAATTTTCTAATTTTATGTGAATTTAAAATTACACCAACTGAAGGTATCAATGCTCCGAAAAAATCACCCACAATTTCTGCAGCACTAATTCCCCTTTTGCTACGAATTAGTTCACCCTTCTTTTCATTGATTTCATGATTCTTATCCAAATGGTACACCTTGGGAAAGACAATTCCCATATAAGAACACCCATACCAATGTGCAGGCAACCTATAATAGGCATTCTTACCACACACCACCAGGGAAAGCAGGATCAGTTCCTCCTCTTATACCCCAACCTCCCGTAATTAGGAAAACATGATGACATTCACTAGAAACAATGAAATAATTATTGTAGTCAGTTTTTAATCTAAGTAAGCAAAGCTTTCCTCTATGATGCCAATCCAGAGTCATTGCAGCATATGCCTTACCCTTTTTATAATCACCCTCTCTGAAAGCCCATGGTGGTACACGAGACTTTTGCTCAGCAGCTTTTTCCTTAAAACTCTGTTTTCTATCCTCTACTAAATGTATAAATTCAATTTCCTCCTGACACAACTTGCATGTTAAATTGTTTCTGTGTGCATATACAGTATCTATCGTCTTAGTTGAATGGAAAAATGTTCCCATGAATTCAGCATTTTTAGCACTAATTACTCTATTCATATTCCTTCTAATTGGAAACTCAGAAAACACCAATTCCAGATTGGAATAATAATACTGTAAATTACCCCTCTCATGAAATAAACTAGTCAGTACACTACATGAAACACCATAGGTTAAAGGTAAGTGATGGTAGGTCATTCCCTCAGACACAGACGATGGTAGTTGCATGCACACATAACAATCTCACTATTAGTATTATTACTTTTAGTAGGATACGTAAAATAAGGCACAACAACTATTAATGTTAGCCAAACCAACATTAGTAGTAAAACACTTATAAGGCAAGCATTAATACATCTACGTTTAAAACTTCGGTTTTGATGTCCAGTCTCTAATAAATCTGCTTTTGCCATTTTTCTTTTCCCAAAAATACAAAAATTCAAAAAGATTCAAAAACTAAACTAAAACTAAAAAAAAACTAAAAATCTAAAAAATAAATTAAAAAATAGTGTATCCAAGCACTTCTCTAAGCCTTCTTGCTTCACCCCTCTCTTTTTTTTTCTCCAGAGCCTTCAATTCAATTCCAGCTTTAATTTTCTGCACTCTTCAGAGTGATTTCCCAATTTTCTGCACCCAAATTTTAACACAGTTCATTTAGGGTGGCTCATAGCCGTCTCTGTGACTCGAGTCTGCAACAGACTTTTCTCCACACTGATTTGTGTTTTCAGCTGCTTCAGTCACCACATATGTCCATTCAGGTGCTGTATACTTCTTGTTCGGAACTCTTGTTCTTTTTGTTCTCCGAACTGTATCTTCTTCAGAATCACTATGCTCAGTTTGGCTCGATACTTCTAGTATTGTGTTTGGAACTTTTTCTTTCAGAGTGTATTTCAGTCTTTTCACTCCCTTTGGACGTACATCTCCTTTACTGGCTTTCTTCACTTGCACAGTTTCACCAGATTCAGGATCAAGTTCACAACTTATTTTCTTTGTTTCTTTTCTTTGTTGCACTTGCTCTTCATTTAAATCTTCTCCTTCATTAACATCGACAACAGTCTCACGAGACCCAGTAGCTGGTGCCCACTTTATTCGACTCTGTTCAGGCTCATGTTCATGCTCTCCTTGACTCTCAGCCTGTTCTTGTTCTTCTTCTTCTGGTCTTTCAAGTGGACTTGGGACTCTTCTTATGTGACTTGCATGAATCCAATTCGGTAAGCCACCACACTTCACTGCTGTCGTCGTCACCAATATCACTTGATATGGCCCATGCCAACGTGGTTCCAAACACGACTTTCTCACATGCTTCTTCACCAGAATCCACTCTCCTGGACTTAGATCATGTGCTTGTTCTTACTGTGTTGTGGTTGCGACTTCTACAACCTGATGAGACACAGAACACACCACTTCAGCCAATCTTTGCAATAATCGAGCACTAGATCTTCAGTTATATTCATCAGTTGATTTGCTGGGACTATTGGCTGTCTCATTGCTCTTCCCATAATCACTTCATGGGGTGACAACCCAGTCCTTTTATCAGGAATACTTCTTAGACTCATTAAAACCAATGGTAAAGCATCTGGCCATTTCAGTGCTGTGGATGCACAGACTTTTGACAGTCTCGATTTAATAGTGCCATTTATTTGTCGACCACACCTGAGGCATCTGGTCGATAGGCACAATGTAATTTTTGCTCAAATTGCAATGCTGCACAAATCATCCAAATTATTTCGTTATTGAAATGTGTCCCTCTATCTGTTTCTAAAGAGACTGGAAATCCAAACCTGGGAATTATCTCTCTCAATAGCAATTTAGCAACTGTTAGACTATCATTTCGTCTTGTTGGATAAGCTTCTACCCAACGAGAGAACAAACAAACCACAACCAACACATATTTCAGACCATTACATGGGGGAAGTTCAATAAAGTCAGCCTGCAATTTGGTAAATGGTCCTGCTGCTTTTCCAATTCGTCCCCAACTAACAACTGTCTTTCTCCCTGCATGTTGCTGCTGGCACGTTATGCACCTTTGCCAAAGACTTTCTGCAGTGACCCTGAATTTTGGGTTGTACCAAGACTGCCTAACGAGCCTAATCAAAGCATCTCTCCTTACATGTGTTAAGCCATGATACATCCTTGCCATCTGTGATAGCAGGCTATCTGGCATTATTGGTCCGGTACACCCACACTTCGTGTACAGCCTGCTTTAATCCACGTTTCTTTTTCTTCCTCACTAGCCTCTTCCTACAACTGTCTAACTTCTTCCCATGTTTCCAAAGAAGAGAACATTAAATGACAATCTGTATCAAACTTTTGCATGTCTTTAATTATCGAAATTGAATTTTGTGCACAGAATCGTGCAACTTGATCAGAGTATCTGTTCCCACTCGTCACATAGTCATTTCCAGATTTATGTGCAGGACATTTGACCACTGCAAACTCTTTGGGCAATTGTAATGCAACTAACAAATCTTTCACATTTTTACTGTTCCTTATTGGGGAACCTGAAGAAGTCAAAAAACCATGCTGCATCCACAATTGTCCAAAATCATGCCCCACACCAAAACCATATTGACTATCAGTAAATATGGTTACTCTCAGGTTTTTGCCAATTATACAAGCTCTGGTCAAAGCAACCAATTCAGAAATGTGGGCTGAATTTATTTCCTTTAAGCATGAAGCTTTGAGAACCATGGCCACTGTACAAACTGCATAAGAAGCACGAAGAATGCCTTTTTCATCTCTCAAACAAGATCCATCCACAAACATCACACAATCTGATTCTGACAATGGTGTATCTTTTATATCTGGTCTTGGCTTTGTGCACAACTCAGTGACATCCAGACAATCATGATCTGCTTCGTCCACCAATTCCTCACAGTTTGGACTTGGCAACAATGTAGCTGGATTTAAATTAGTACATCTTGTCACAGTCACATTCTCTGCTCCCAGTATCACTCTTTCATACCTTGTCAATAGACTACTTGTGAGATGTTGAGTTCTGGTTCGTGTTAACAAAATCTCAACAGAATGTGGTACATACACTCTCACTGGATGTCCCATCACAATCGACTCGACTCAAGTAGCAGCCACTGCTTTCAGACAACCTGGTAATGCTGCAGCCACTGAATCCAAAGTAGCAGAGAAGTATGCCACTGGACGGCGTGCCATTCCATGTGTTTGTGTTAGGACTGAAAGTGCACCCCCATCTTTTTCGCAACAGAATAGTGCAAAGTCCTTAGTGTAGTCTGGCATTCCTAATGCAGGTGCTCGACAAAGGCTGCCTCGCAACTCTATAAATGCCTTTCTGCATTCCTCATCCAATTCGATAGGATCGACCACATCCTTATGTGTCAATTTCTGTAATGGCTTGGCTGTCAGTGAAAAACGTCAAAAATCAGTTCTCCCTTTTGAGATACTTCATCAAACACACATTCATATACAGATATCCGCACTAGTCATATACAGTCACCAAAACCTCATCAAGGGAACACACTAACTCAGGATGTCAAGGCACTTATATAGTTATTTAATAAAAAATCCCACAATAATTAGATAAAAACATACAAATAAGAATGTTCCAAAGTACATTCAATATACCATAAAAAACATAATGTATTGCACTTTTATAAATTATAAAAATTCCAACATCTCCCTGGAAAGGAATATAATGAGACACTCAAATTTGTCTTTAGATTGTTAATTTGCAATAATAGACAGCACACCACAGAGGGATCAATTCTCTGTCTTTGTTTGTGTCTGTCTTTAACAAATTTAACTGAAATTCCAGCGTCGACGCGTTTCGGGGGATTAATCAATCTGACCACCTTCATCAGAACAAACATATTATTCAATCTTCTCCTTTCTGTTTACATTTTTTTTTTCATAAATCTGGTGCCAACGCACTCAGTAACAGGCCGCATTTAAATGAGGCTGATAGTTCGAGGATGACTTTCCGTATCTTCTATTTCATAACTATTCCTACCGTAAATTTGTGGACATTACAAAAGCGTCTGATATTGTTGTAGCTTATCTGTCTTGATGGTTCACTCCATACTTTATACAGATTTAAAACCGGCTCACGTAACCGTAGCTTTAGAATCTAACAGTGTCTACATGGGATCCGATCATCCACTCCGCTCTGCTGATCCGTAGTTTTAAAAGACTTAAAGATCCTTGTTTTTCAGTGTCAGTGAAAAACCACTGATCCATTGTCTGCAGTATCTAACCATACCCAAGAACATCCGAACTTCTTTCTGTGTTCATTTGCAAGATCACAGCAATTCGATCTTGTGATACTTTCCTGACTCCCTTTTCTATTTTGTGTCCCAAATATTGAACCTCTTTTTGACAAAATTGTAATTTAGCTAGTGACACTTTATGCCTACCTACTGCCAAATGGTTCAGTAGAGCAATGGTATCTGTCACACATGCTTCTCTTGTCTTTGATGCCACAAGCAAATCATCTATATACTGCACCAACACTGAGTCTTCTGGCATTACCAATGACTCAAGACATTTTTTCAAAATCTGATTGAAAATTGAGGGACTCTCTGTATACCCTTGAGGAACTCAGCACCATGCCAAAACACGGCTTCCGAACCGGAATGCAAAAAGATATTGACTATCCGGATGCAAAGGTATCGAGAAAAACACTTGACACAAGTCAATCTTTGTGAACCACTCCGCGTCACAAGGAATTTGGTAAATAATCACTGCTGGGTTTTGCACTATTGGACAACAAGGTATCACTATCTTATTCACTTTTCTCAGGTCTTGAACTATCCTATTCTTCCCACTAGGTTTCTTAATCCACATAATAGGTGAATTACAAGGACTCCCTAGTATCTCTCTCAAAATGCCTTGTTCAATCAATTGTTCAATTACAAGTGTCACTCCTGCAATGGTCTCAGGACTCATTTTGTACTGTGGTGTTTTTGGAAATTCTGCTCCCTGTTTGACTGAAATCTGAATAGGATCAACTCCTTTCATCAATCTGATGTCTTTTCCTGAAAAATCCCACAAATCAGTCATCACCGTGTCTCTTAATTCAACAGGCAAATCCTTCGCTGTAAGTAAAGGATACAAATCATTCACTACTGTCCCTTGCCTTGCCAACATCACTTTGAATGCAATATCCTCATCTGGCATTTGAAATGCAATGCCATCTGGTGTACAATAAATGGTTCAATTCATTTTACACAACAAGTCTCTACCTAGTAGGTTTACCGGACTTGTATCACACACCACAAACCGATGTAAATCCCTAAACTCTCCAATGTGTACCTTCATTGGTTTTGTCACTGGAGTTTTAATTAACTGGTTTGACACACCTACAACTTGGATAGTATCTCCCGAGAGGGGTAGGTTTGGGATTTCCACTGGTCTCACAGTAGAACGGGTAGCACCAATGTCTACAAGGAGTGTAACAACATTACCTTCAACTTCTCCATCCACAAAAGGACCACACTGATATACCTCTAAGGATGCGCCAAGCACGCACTCCTCCTCCCCCCTTAGGCACCGTCATAGAGATGTATCTGAATCATTTCCCTGGCACTGTAACCAGTATTGTGAAGCCATCTGTACATTTCGATTATTACCAACTTGTTCTCCTGCATGGAAACCCACATTCGCACTGTATCTTTGTACTTGAGCATTCACATTATCAGGCATTGGAGCTTGTGGAATTTTGATTCATTCCATTATTTCCTAGAAGACTCCTACACTCGTTCTTCCAATGTCCCAATTTTCCGCACGCATGACAAGGAAATTTCTTTTTCATTTCATCTTTATTACCTTTACCTCTGCCTTCTCCTTGAGTAAGAACACCACCATTCATCATAACACCTCCCATATTAGAAATCTGACAATTTTGAACATTCTGATGCTGACCTTTTCCCTGAACACCTGTTTGAGAATAATCCACAAAATTTCCACTTTTCTGAGCTGCTTTCTTTTGTGCCCACATCAATTTCTCTTTCAGTTTCTTATGTCTTGCTTCAATATCATCACTACAATATTTTGCATATTGCAGAATCTCATCTACACTTTTGTTTTGCCAACAAATTAAATGTTGTTGAATCATATTACTAATCTCCGGTTTCAAACCAAACACGAACTTGTATACAAAATGTCCCATATCTTTGTCAGTTATACTTTCAAAACTACTATACTGTTTAAACACCTGTAAAAGCCTTTCATAATAAGCATGTACTGATTCTTTAGTCTCTTGAGTCGTTCTGCCAATTTTAACCCAATCTGTCTCTTTTGGTGAAATCTTACTCTGCAAGTAAGTAATTACTTGATTATATTTTTTCAACACTTCATCTGATGGGGCTCCAGTCTTTGCATCTCTAGGATATTCCTATTTTGGCCAATCTGCGGCAATTTTACACTCAGTCCACAAATCGGCTGGAACCACAATATCAAACAAACCATCCAAATCTTTCAACAAAACTTTTCAAACCTTTACAAACCTCTCTACTTGTTTGTACCACTCAACCGGTTTTTCTCTCAATCTGGGAAACTCATTAGTAAAAGACAATATATCTTGTCTTGACCAAGGAACGTGCACATAACCACCTCCTGGCACTTCTCTCTTGGATATATCATTTCAGTCGTCACTGTTCCTATCCCTGTCTCCCTCACTGGATACATAGGAGATGCACCTCTTTTGTAAGCATTTCTTCTTTCTTTTTAGCTCATCTACCTTTCCAACGCTCCAATTCACCCCATCGTTTCAAGGTATTAATCAACTCCTTAATCTGCAATCATTTGCCAGAAGCATTCAAACTCTCCAAATCTTTGTCACTAAAATCCAGTGTATATGTTTTTTGCAAAGTCGTTGATTTTTCAATATCCACTCCATATGTTTATGCAACTTCAGCAAACCTCTCATGCAAACTCTTTCCTCTCATTGTAATGTTTTTACATGAAAACAACAACTCTTCTTCCTGATATTTTCTCAATCTCTCTGGACTAACCGTACCTAGAATCATTTCTTCCAAATCTGCTTTCAATCTGCTCACGTCCATTTTTGTTTTCACTTTATTTGACACCATCCCTCTAATCCATTCATCCAACTCCTCTGGGGATGGTCCTACTGATCCCCCTGAAGTGGGTGTCACTTCTCTCGCATTCTGCACTAATCTTTTAGGTTCTACTTGCACATTTCGCTTTGGGGTTTCCAATGACCTCCCTGAAATATCAATCAATGTTCCCATCTCATTTGCTCCAACACGATTACTACTCCTAGCATTATTAATAGGCACTGTCAAAGCATGCACTTGTGAAATATTTTGACCCTCACTAAACAATGGGACTAGGGGACCAATTGTCACTGGAACTGATAATGCCTCTGCATTTAAATTCATTTGATTAATTTTCTGTGTCAAATCATCTTTTGCCTTATTAATTACTTCTAAATTTCTCTCTTGGGAAGACTGAGAAGCTTCAATCTGAATGAAAGGAGCATTTGGAGTAATTCTTTCCTTTTCTTCCTGATATGGTGGAGTCTGTTTAATAACAATTCATCCAGTAATTCATCATCAATTTCATTTGGGTCTGGATCTGGACATTCCACATTTTTCTTTTTCTCTTTACATTTTCCTCCAGCCTGATCCTCAACAACATCAACCGGATATAAACCTTCACCTCCTGCAATCACATCTCTCCTCCATCTTTTCATCTGAGAATCTCATTTTGCTTCTGAATATCTACTCACAGTATTTCAATATTTATTTGCAGACCTGTCTCTTTCTCACTTAAACGCTTCATGTTCCCATTCCTCAAGCGCTTCATACTGCATAGGTCTAGGATTTTGTCTCAATTGATTCATCTGATATCTCAAATTTTCTAAAATCCTCACATTAAAAGTACCATGCTCTGGGAAAGCCATATTTCCATCTCCTTCTGTATATTTCACCCAATTCTCCAACCATGTACATGTATGATATCCTCGTTCTAATGGCATAAATGAAGCAGGCGTATCAGCAGGTGGCACAGGAATTCCCTCTCTAATAGGTATAGGCTCATCCTTTCTAAACAAGGTCCTCATCATTCTCAACAACTTCATTCTATTTTTCTTTCTCCCGCTACACTAAACTCAATAACAAACCATGAAAACTCTTCCATAATTCTACTCATGCTATTCGTTCACACTGGCCAATACCAGCGCGACTAACACCAACCAACAAACAATATCACACTATTCTCTGATGACGTTTTCGTTAACTGATCAATGCCAGCGCGGCTCTCTGTGACGTCAGTATAACTCCTACTACTGACCCTCGCTTTACAAAATATCTCGGCAATGGATTACGGAATCTTTTTCAAAGGAAATAAGATTAGAGACAACATAAAACGATCCTGCTTTGTCTGCCCCACTAAAAAAGAGATAGATTCAATCACTCATTGAAATTCTTTTGCTACTAGCGGAATACCGACCAGCGTTACTCCACTCTCTATCAAGTGAGCACTTTAACACGCGCTTGTGCAGTTTTCGTTTTCTCCATTAGCTTTTTGCATTTAGTTTGCACATCACTCGATTAGTATTTTCATACAATGGGGGATCAATCCGAGCAGGTTTTATTTCGTGAAAACCCTACTCCATCACATGGTTCATCGAATCCCAGCAGAGGATCACCATTTTTCACAGGCTAAAATTTCCTCTGAACATACCACAATTCTAAAAATGAGTATGGTACCATCAACAAAAGATTTATATTGTGACTAAAATTTATAATTAACTACTTTAACCCTACTGTGTGTGTAGCTATAGATTGTTATTAATTTTTCCACAGGAAGCAGGGTAAAGAGGAGTCCATAGAGCATCTCTGTAAAGTTTGCTGGAAAAAAATAGGAAACTGAGTGAAGATGGTAAATCCTGACATTGAGTTTTAGTCACGTTTTTCAGATGATACAGATTTAAATATGTGTTTTGAACATAGATATGGATGCTTTGAATGTAGACGGGAAGAGAAAGAGACCAATGTGCAGAGGTGTAGACATTTCCATTGTGGCGGATTCAGGTTTGCCATACACAATTGTAAATAAGAATGTAGGATATGATACATTTGATCCTGCACTTGGAGAGGATTTGGAAATATCCAGTATTTCTCCTAAGACATTTACTGGAGAGCTTATAGACATGGCTGGGTATAGGAAATTCCTATTCAATTTTATAATAAGAGAGGCTTTAGGAAAATTGCATGTTTCTGTGCAGGGCCTTCAGTACTTGGTTGGATGGATCAAGGCTAATTAGGAATTACATTGAACCCCAATACATGATCAGAAATGTATTCAGGCACTGAGTATTCTAGAACAGCGGGGTTTGACAGCAGAAAACAGCAAGTGTAGGTTTGCTAGGAACTATGGGGCCTATTAGCAATAACCAGCGATAATTATCGCTAAGCGCACTTAGCGCTAGGATAATTATCGCCGGCTATCGCCGGTTTCTATCGCGGAGATAGCGTGCTATCAGCAACGCTTATCTCCAATGCGATAGAAACCCCTGCTGTCGCTGGAAAACAGTGCGATTATCGCTGGAAATCCAGCGATAATCGCACTGTGACCGGCGATAGCTTGCTGATAGGGCAAGGGGATTTAGCCATGTAATCCACCTCCCATTGGATTACATGGCTAAGTCAGGTTTGGACCAGGTGTAAAAAACAAGCGCTAATCGTGTTTAGCATTGGTTTCTTTATCGCCTCGCTGGCCTCCCTAATAGGCGATAGCGATGTTAGCGACTGCTTCCAGTCGCTGCCAGGTTGGGAACGCCTACTTTGCATGTCATTAGCGATAAATATCGCTGACATGCAAAGTGGCACCCAACACGCTCGCTTTCACGGGAAAGCTGTCGCTAACAACTGTTAGCGACAGCTTGCTGATAGGGCGATAATAATATCGCCGCTTTAGCGGCAAAAAGTGCCGCTAAAGCGGCGATATTGCCCTTGCTAATATGCCCCCAAGTCACATACCTAGGTCATGAAGTCACAGAGGATGGAATCAAACCTAAAAAAGAATTGCTGGAGGCAATCAGAGAGGCACCCACACCAAAGAACAATGTTGATGTATCAGCATTTTTAAGTTTGGCTGAATTCCATTCTAAATTTCTAAATGATTTCTTTTTGAAAACTTATGAGATACAACAGTCACTTAAACTAAAAAAACGAATTTGAATGCTCTACTAAATGTCAGGAAATGTTCCTTTCTCTAAAGTTTGAAATTTGCAATGCACTACCTTTTCAAGGTTTTGATCCTGTATTGCATAGTGCAATTACTACAGATGCCCAGGGCAAAGGAATTGGTGCAGTTTTATCTCAGACAGATGCTTGGGTGGATAAAGCACCATCGCATTCGATTCTCGTTCATTGTCTCCCACTGAAGAAAAGCATTCTGTCATTGAATGAGAGGCACTTGTTTGTGTGTGGGGTCTTGAACATTTCAGGCAGTACATTTGGGAAAAAAAGTTACTTTATGTAGTGACCATAAACCACTCACGAAGGTTTTAACCTCTAAAGGTTTATAGAATGCATTATCGCGCCTTGCTCGTATGTCATCAGGTTACTAGACCACAATTATGAAGTTCCTGGTCTGAAAAATGTGGTTGCTGATTTTTTGAGTCAGATGATTACTGAAGGTTGGTCAGAAAAAAACATTTGGAGAAGGATTTATTAACATATTGAGAGTTCAGGCATGAATTATCCTTTGAAGGAGGGTTGATTATGAGGAATAGAAAGTCCCGAAAATCTGAGACCAAAGTTATTGGAAATTTGTCATTAAGATCATTTAGGTATTGGAAAGACTAAATGCAGAGCAAAGAATCTGTATTGGTGGCCAGGGTTAGAATTAGAAATAGTGATGAAGGTAAGAAATTGCATTCAATTTGAGAACTCAGACGAGACCCATACTACACTCAAATCACCCTTACATCCTATATATAGCCCAAAGATGCCCTGGGAAAGAATAGGAATAGATGTCACTGGTCCTATCTGGGGAAACGGTGAGCAAACATTCTTTATTGTTGTAGTAGATCATTTTACCTAGTGGCCAGAAATTGAAATTGCGCATCAAGCAGATTCTAGTAATATTGTCCGATTCCTAGATAAATAATTTTTTAAGGAGCGATTACCTAAATGTATACTTAGTGACAATGGTCCACAGTTTACCTCAGTAATGCTCAGGTCCTTTCTGCTAAGGAATGGAATCACACATAAAACTACTTCACTACATCATCCTCTGGGTAATAATGCTGTAGAATTGTTCACCCCTGTTAATAAAGGAACCATCCAACTGGCTAGCAACAAAAGTTGAAATAGAGGAAAGAATTGCTTGGCACAATGTGGGCGTATAGGATTATTCGGTGTGCCCCTACAGGGTGTAGCCTTTTGAACTAATGAAAGGAAGAACACTATTTTCCAAAGATAATGTAGGCTGGATGATAACATCTAAAAAGGTTAATAGGTCACCTGAAGCAGTGAGGGAACTGTTGTCACAAGCTCAGGCAGTGTACAAGGAGTATTGTGACATGAAACATAAATGTAAGTCAGTTCACATCTAAGTAGGAGACAGTGTAAGAGTAAAAAAAGGGGGTGTTGAAGAAAGGCCAAAGTAGATTTACACAACCATTAGTAGTAAAAAGGTTGTTTGTAATTCAGTACTGTTGAGTGGTGTTAAGGTGTGGCATCTCACTTTTATCTCTCTGTGTAAAGGGGGGATGGGATGCATAGTCAACAGCAGTCCACTGTACCAGATACTGTCCAGGACCTGAGGAGAAAGTGATATGATTGGTTATTTGAAGATGAAGACCATAAACAGTTACATAACCATTCAAATCAGGGACCACCTGAGGATACAGTGGTAGGTGGAGAAGTCCTTGATGACTCCCTGGAGAGAGCAGAAGAACAACAGAAACCAGACACTGGAATAGGTAACACAATGAGTAAGTTTGGTCAAGCTGTGATCAAACCATGGAAACTGGATGTTTTTAATGGTGACTAATTAGATGAAATATAGTAAACTGCGAAATGTGTTCTTCCATATTGATCTTATTATTGTTTATGTAATGTTATATTGTTTGTGTATGGTGAATGCTTGTACATCAGTTGTATTATTTAAGATAGTTACTGTAGTAATTTTGCATTGTTTGTCGTAATTTATTTAGGGAACTATATTATGTTTATCTTATTAAAAGGAGGGAAGTATGTTATGATGTTGTTTATGGCTAGTGTTCCTTTCAGGACGCTGTACATCTGTGTCACATCTATGTCATATAGATTCTGGTGGGATAAAAAGCCTAGAACGGAGTTTAGTCAGGATCTAAGCTAAGGAGGACATTGGAGATTGCTCCTCCTAGTGATGTAACATTGTCAATTACCTTTTGACTAAAAGAAAAGGTTGCCTTCGGAGAACTTAGTGGAGATATCTTTGCAGGGACACCCACCTCTCTTGGCCCGGGCTTAATGAATTGCCCCAAAATGCTCAAGAAATTTGCTGAGATGGATGTACTTTTCTTTTGAAAAGTTTTATGCAGGTTTGTCAAATGGTGCAAAAGTTATTAGTAAAACAAATAACGCTCTTCCTATGGAAACTGACCCAAAAATTGAAATTCAACTCAGTTCCTTCCTGGAAAGTTTTATGCAGATCCATCGAAGAGCTGCATGTCATTTCATGCACCCAATAACTACTGGGTGCATTAAATACTTCACCTAGCCTCTCTAAATTTAACAGGGAAAAAGTGCACAGTATTTAATGTTTTTGGGGGATATAAAATGCATATTGTGTTGCGCAATGCACCAAAATCTTCACAGTATTCCCCAAAAATTCAGACTAGGTGCTCTTTATCACATCTGATAAGTAGCATACCCTCAGGTATGGTTATTTATGAGGTGCGATAAATAGCACCTTGATTTACAACATACTTGGAATCAGGCCCTAAATCTATACCTATGTCTCTCTTACGTTTGGTTTCTCAAGTGAAACCACTCATTTTTATAAAAACGTATTTGCTTTTTTGTATGGCATCTAACATTGATAATTAGTGGTCATCTAGGAACTCTCCTCTTTGTCAATAAATAGGAAATCGACTTAGGTGGGGTGTTGAGGTATTTTGCCAAAGGTCACATAATTTGGTAAAAGAAGAGGATGAGATTGAAACTTGGGTTTAATTTTTCCACATGGGACAATTTAAACATGATACTGCATTTCAATTTCCACACGTGGAGTTTTCTGTGCAAATGTACTTTGCATTGTGAAAACACGTCCTATGAGAAGCAAAGTGTAGTCTGTGACTTCTCTGTACAAGAGAAATAAAGCAACCATATGGCTTTTTTAAACTGCTCAGATATGCATACTTTTTTAAAGAACCTCTAAAACATAAAATAATAACGATTTTCAGGAGAAACTAGTGGGCATATTATCAAGAACGGCGTTAAAATTATCGCCGCTTTAGCGGCAGAAAACTGCCGCTAAAGCGGCGATAATGGGCTTGATAATATGCCCTTGAGAATTCCAATAGAAGCCCATGTTGACACCAGAACATGGGCTTCTATTGGAATTCTCAAGGGCATATTATCAAGCCCATTATCGCCGCTTTAGCGGCAGTTTTCTGCCGCTAAAGCGGCGATAATTTTAACGCCGTTTCTTGATAAAATGCCCCAAAAACTTCTTATTGGCAGAAAAAATGGAGGCGCTATGCTCCAATCGCAAGGTGTCCACAGTACTTTGAATCTAATTGTGGCTTTTCAGCACGGCCACTTTGTGTAAATTTAAACAACATGTCTCCTCTCCCGACGCTTCTTCTCTCTTTACTGTTTAAAATGGGTTCAGTGTTAATATTAAGTATTACTTATATTTAAAATAAATGAATGTAAGGTTGTTAATGTACATTAAGCACTTTAGCTTAAATTTGACTCGACAGGGTACTGGCTAAAGGTAGAGTTGTTTTTAAAGTAAGGTGTGTTGATGATTTTCAGGGCAACAGTTCGATCATTTCACTTGTGCATTGTGGCTGGCCGGCATTTCGGTAACATATCCTGGTAAAAATATATTTTCTAGATTCAACATCATGAAAAGGAAGTTAGAATGGATTTTGCCAGTTGTATAACGTTTCATTCATATGTAGTAATTTGCAGTGAGCATTGACCACATATCAATGAGGTTTCCAGACTGCAAGATTAATTAGTCCGTTAAGTTTTCATTTAGGCATGTTGGGACATATTTACTAATATTTGATGCAACGTGGCACAGCAAGGGAACTTGCCTCACTGCGTTGCATAAAAGGGAGAAAGCAGAAATACTCCATATCTATAAAAAACATGGAGCATTTCTACTCTCTCTATGTGCTGGTGCACTGTGTCCTGCCTAGTGTCAACGCAGGAACCCTTGCATCATAGAGCAAGGGTTCCTGCGTTACGGGTAGGCTTGTTTTTGTGTAGGAAGGGGCTCCTTCCTGCACAAATAAATCCAAAAAGGCATTTTCCTCTTTCTATGTATGATGCAGAATGCATATTGTGGTGTCTCAATAGTTTCCCTCTAATGGTGTGTCATCCAGGTGTGTCATCAAGTTCTGTATTGGAATATATCTGGGAGGCAAAAAAGGTAGAATGTTGGGGCTTGACAGTTATACTGGTCGTGACTCTGATGGCTGAGGTGTCAATAAAGTTTACCTAATTATTCATCCAAAGAGCTTCTGAGTTAATTGCTTACGAAGGAGTCACAACGTTACACAGGGGACGAGGATGGGATCACTCTGTGGTGTGAGGACACCTCAACATGGAGAGGTGGAGGAGTTTGCTTTGAGGGAATACTTAATTTGTGCTGCTCTCCCTTTAAAGTGTGGATTTGAGAGCACTAAACAAGGAGGTGGTGGTAGGCATAGATGAGCTCATGTGTACCGTGATTGGTGCCATGTTTTTCACAACCCTTGATTGGACTCATACTCTCAAGAACTCACTGCTTTTAGCACACCGATGGGAGCATACAAGTTCAAGAGAATGCCATTCAGTTTAGTGTCATCAGCCTCGGTCTTTCAAAGGGTTATGGTTATGATTTTGAAAGGGGTAAGTGGGGTGCAGTGTTATCAAGATAATGTGTTGATATATGGTATCACTTGCAGGAATATAATGACCGTGTGTGGTTGGTATTAAAGAGAATCATGGATGCAGGATTGACTTCGAAAGAAAGAGCAGTAAGTTTTGTATAAAAGAAATGGATTATTTGGGGGACAATATATCTGGAGGTAGTGTCGCACCCAAAAAGGATTTAGTAGAGAATATTGTTGGTTTGAAGGAACCATGTTCTAAAGAAGAGCTAAGTTCATTTTTGGGCATGGTGGAATATTACGAAAGTTTATTGTTAATTATTTATGACAAAACTGTACATTTAGGGACACTTTTGGGAAAGAAATATGAGTTTGCAAGGGATCAAAATTGTCAGCAATAGTTTGAGAAATTGAAGGAAGAACCTATAAAGAATTTGTACTCCATGAGGAAACCATGATTATCACAGGAGCTGGCTCTAAAGGTCTTGGGGTGGTACTTCTACAAAGAGAACAGGGAGCAACATTTAAATTCAATTGCCTGTGCCTCAAGATGTCTGTGTGGCTAAGAGAAAAATTACTCTGTAATTGAAAGAGAGGCTCTGGCTATTTTTGGGGTGTTGAGGAAATTCAAGAACTTAATTTGAGGCACTTCTGTTAAAGTTTGTTTGGTTCATGAACCTCTCAAGGAGGTATTTATGAAAATAGGTCTTGACGCTACTTTGTCAAGAATAAGAAGATTGGTGATTGCATTAAAAGAATTTAGTTTTGAAGTGGAGTATATTTCGGGTGCTAGTAATGTGACAGAAGGCTGTTTGTCTCACTTGGTTATGAAGAGAATGTTCAGGAGGAATTTGTTGAGGAGGAGGTTAATGTAGGAAAGTGATAAGATTCTTGTCACACAACAGTTGCCTATGGTTTTTAAAGAACTTCTCACTCACCCATGGGACAAAGTGGCCATGGGTATAGCTGGTCCAATAAGAGGTGAACATCAGACCTCTTATTTTATTATGTTAATTGATTTGTATTCAAGGTGGATAGAAGTCTCCTGTGTGCAGGATATCTCTCCATCTGTAATCATTAGATTCATGTGGGAGGTGTTTAAGAAGGAAAGTTTTTCTGGTGTGTTTCTGACTGACAATGGCATGCAGTTTTGTTCCAGTGAGATTGAGAAGTATTTTACATCTTGTGGGACACATCATAAGAAAAGTTCTATTTATCTTCCAGAGACCAATGGGGCAGTTGAGAGGGTCTATAGAACTTTGAAGGAATGCATTCAACTTGCCAGAGCCATTGCTCTGAATTGGAAAAATGAATTGCAACAGAGAATCACTGTCTATTGCATGACTATTCATTCCTCTAGGGGAAAACCCCCTTTCATACTCTTTAAAGGGAGAGCACCTGATACCATTCTGTGTCCAAGATGATTGACTTGGGGAAAAGGGGTAAAGTTTAATGGGCTAAGTGATTAGAGGAGGCGGGAGTTCGAGTTGCAACATAGAAGGATAGAATATTTAGATTCTGTGAAGAAAGTTGGTGATGTGCAGGTGAGAGTGGAAGATTGGTTCAAGATTAAAGCTCCAGTTATATGTGTGAGAAAAAGTGACTAAAGTATTCAGGAATGCTATTAAAACTAAGGATGGCAGAATTTGGAATAAGAATTGAGTGATGGTTCTTAACTCTGCTGTGGGAAGAAGACTAGTATGTGAATACCCTGTATCTGAATCAACCAACGATCAGTCACATTTTAACGCTGGTTCACAAAGTAAAGATATTGTGGTTTATAGATAAAGCACACAATTACGTAAGAGACCAGTGTATTTAGATAAATATTTTAACAAATTGTATAAGGATGATTTATTCTAATTCCAACAGTTTGTCATATGTCTTTCTAATTGCTCTATTTTTGCTGCATGTGGAATTACATGTAACAGGTTTTTTTTGGTATTGTTACTTTCTTTTCTAATTTTAATTGTTCTATTTTTGTTAAGAACGGAGCAGTGTGGTGTCTCCATCGTTTCCCTCTCCTGGTGTGTCATCCAGGTGTGCCATCAACTTCTGTATTGGAATCTATCTGGGGAGGCATGAAGTGTAGAATGTTGGGGTTTGACAGTTATATTGATTATGACTCTGATGGCTGAGGTGTGAATAAAGTCTACCTAATTAGTGATCCAGAAAGCTTCTGAATGAATTACTTATGAAGGAGCCACCAAGTTACACATAAAGCATAGGTAGAGGAAACAACGAGGAATAAAAAATATTTTTTTCCTTGTTACAGCATCCTCTGGGAAGCATACTGATTCCAATAAATCAATGGCTTGTAAAGCGCGACTACTCACCCATAAGGGTCTGAAGCCGCTGGAGATGGGGGAGAGCTGCTGGTCAGTCGAAGGCACTTTCGTTCAGTCAAAGATCCAGGTCTTGAGGTCCTTCCTGAATTGAGTCAGTGGTGGTGATTGCCTGAGGTGGAGAGACAGGGTGTTCCAGGTCTTCGCTGAGAGGTAGGAGAAGGATCTTACTCCATGTTGAGGTCTTGCGGATATGCGGGATGGTAGCCAGTGACATTTGGTCAGATTGGAGGTCTCTGGTGGGTACCTGGAATGTGAGGAGGTGGTTGAGGTATGAAGGTTCTGCATCGTGTAGGGCATTGTAGGCATGTGTGAGGAGCTTGACGGTGATTCTTTTGTTGACTGGGAGCCAGTGGAGATCTCTCAGGTGGCTGGTGATGTGGCTGCTGCAGGGGATGTTGAGAATGAGTCTGGTGGAGGCGTTCTGGATGTTATGTAGTTTCTTGAGGAGTTTCTGGGTGATGCCGGCATAGAGTGCGTTGCCATAGTTGATTCTGCTGCCGACGAGTGTGTGGGTGACCATCTTTCTGGACTCGGTGGGGATCCATTTGAAGATCTTTTGGAGCAGGCGTAGTGTGTGGAAGCAGGATAATGAGACAGCGTTGATCTGGCGGTTCATGGTGAGCGAGGAGTCCAGGATGATGCTGTGGTTCCGCACGTGGTCTGTGGGTGTGGGGGAGGTTCCAAGTGCTTCGGGCCACAAGGAGTCATTCCAGGTGGATGGGTGGAGCCCATGATGAGGACTTGGGTCTTTTATGAGTTAAGCTTGAGGCAGCTGTTCTTCATCCAGACGGCAACAGCCTTCAACCCGTCGTGAAAGTTGGGTTCGTTGGTGAGGGTGATAATCAGCTGGGTGTCGTCAGCGTAGGAGACGATGTTGAGTCTGTGGTTTCTGATGATGGCATTGAGCTGGGCCATGTAGATGTTGAAAAGCGTGGGCTCAGGGAGGAGCCTTGAGGAACGGAGGTAGTCTTACTCTCTGTGTTCGGCGGGTGAAGACGGGGCGGACCAATTCCAGGGCTTTGTCATGGCTGCCGGTGTCGTGGAGTCTTGTGCATAGGGTGCAGTGAGAGACGGTATCGAAGGTGGCCCAGAGGTCCAGGAGGATGAGGGCTGCAGTTTCACCTCAGTCAAGGAAGGCACAGATGTGGTGGTGAGGAGGGTGGTCTCGGTGCTGTGGTTGCTTCGGAAGCCAGATTGGGAGAAGTCCAGGATGTGGTTTGCTTCGATGAACTCGGAAAGTTGGGCATTGATGGCCTTCTCGATGACCTTGGCTGTGAAGGGGAGGAGAGTGATGGGTCTGAAGTTCTTGAGGTCCGTCGGGTTGGCAGAGGGTTTCTTCAGCAAGGGATTGATATCTGCGTTTATCCAGTTTTCCAGGATGGTGTCGGAGTTGATGGAGCAGTTGAAGGTGCGGCAGAGATCTGGGCGATTTTGGTGCCTGCTGTGTTGAAGATGTGATGCGGGCAGGGATCCGAGGGTGCTCTGGAATGGATGCTCTTCATGATCTTTAGGGTGTCATCCACAGTGAGGGGGTCCAGCTGAGTAGGGTCTGTTGGGGTCCGGCATTGAAGGGTATGGTGGTTGCTGGTGGGGTGGTGTGGGAGGGTATTGGGTATCGATGCTGTCGGAGCTGTCGTATATCTCCTTGATCTTGCGGTGGAAGTTGGTGCCAAGGTTGTTGCAGAGGTCTTGGGAGGGGCGATGTCTGCTGTCTGGGTCTGGCAAATTCTTTGACCATGGCTAAAAGTTCCTTGCTGTTGAGTGCGTTGGTGTTGATCCGTTCTTGGAGGGCTGCTTTCTTTGTTGCTCTGATGAGGTGATGGTGTGTGGTGACAGCGGTCTTGAAGGCTCAGTGGTCTTACAGGGTCTTGCTGCTCTTCCATCTCTTCTTGAGCCGTCTACAGGTGCGTCTGGACTCATGAAGAGCGGGCGAGAACCAGCTGGCTTTCTTGGAGTGTCGCTTGCTTGGGGCTTTCCTCAGGGGAGCCAAAGTGCTGGCGCAGTCAGAGATCCATCGGTGAAAGTTACGTGCTGCGGTGTTGGCATCTGTGGATGTCGGTGGAGGGGTTTTGCTGAGAGAGGTGGTGAGCTGTTTGTCGGTGACCTTGTTCAAGTTTCTATGAGGGTAGAGGTGGGCATGGTGGTATATGGTGAGTTTGGTGAAGGCAAAGTGGATGCAGTGGTGGTCAGTGCACAGGAGCTCGGTGGTGTGACTGAAGGTGATGTTGTCGCTAGCGGAGAAGATAGAGTCGAATGTGTGTTCCGCTGAGTGGGTTGGGGAGGTGACCAGTTGTTTGAGTCCGATGGTGGCAAGGCTCTCCAGCATGGACGAGTTGTTTATGTCATTGGGGTTGTCCAGGTGAAGGCTGAGGTCACCGAGGAGGATATAGTCTGTGGAGGCGAGAGCGTGGGGTGCGATGAAGTGGATGATGGAATCGCTGATGGGTGGGCAGTGTCTGGGAGGTCTGTAGATGAGGGTGCCATGGAGGGTGGTGATCTGGTTGGTCTGGACCTGGAAGTGGAGGTGCTCCATGTTGGCCAAGAGGTCGTTTGTGTGGGTGGTGAGGCGGAGGGTGCTTTTGTGTATGATGGCAATGCCTCCCCCTGGTTTGTTAACACTGTCCTTGTGGATGATCTTGTAGCTGTCTGGGATGGCGGTGGTGATGTCCGGGATGGAGGTGCAGTTCATCCAGTTATGTGAGGAAGGCGATGTCAGTGTCGACGGAGTCAAGCAGGTGCCAGATTTCCATAGCGTGTTTGTGGAGGGAGCGCGTGTTGAGCAAGATGCAGACCCAGGATTACAAAACTTTGTAAATCTATAATTGCATTGTATACATTGGTGGGTGCATGGGAACATTCATGTTCCACCCATGGAGCGCATCTCAGTTTGAAATGTACATAGCGCAAGCTGCTGCGTTGCATTACATTTCTTTGCAAAGCCACGCAAGGTGGCTCAAATCACCTCCTGCATGGCTTTGTAAATATTACTGAATTCTTTGCATTCTACTAGCATTGCCTTACGCAATGTAAGGACGATGCAAAGGCTTAGTAAATATTACCCCGTAGCACTTGATCTGTGACTAAAAGTTTTTGGATGCAGTATTTATGTGCTGAGGTTCAGGTAGTGGCCAGCTTGAAGCACAAGAGGGGAGGCTACAAGACGGATGCTATTATTTTACCGGGGCTGCGGGGGCACAAGGCACACTCTCACACACATATACACACATTTATGGACACAGAGCCACAAGCAGACATGTAAACACAGCATTTGAGATGTTATTGTATTTTGAATACGTCCTTTTGCCATCCGATTCCGGATCCAAGCTGGTTGTCTGAATTTACATGAACACGCTTTTGAGGCAGTAGGGCATGCTTCACATGTAAAGAGTGACTGTTATTATAGAACCTGATTGGACCTTATGTTGTCAATCTGGATGTGATACTGGCCCTCCCAACACCTTGATAACAAAGCAAATGCACCAATGTTACTGCTCAGTATAGACCTTTGTGCTCAGCTGTCTAAGTATTGCACAGTTATCCTCTGCTCCGACAGATGTTAGAGCACATACTCTCCTTGAAAAACATCCGGTACTCAAGCAAAAGTTTTTTATAAGTGCCAGCACCTCAGTACCCAGGAGCACCGGTCTACATAAAGCACTGCCCCAATGCTCATTCACCTTTAGCACATTTAGCCTAGTCCTCTTTCATGTGTTAGCCCGTTAAAACTGGTCACCACTATGGAGCCCCCGTGGAACATCTTAAAAGTTTTTGCACAAATGGAGGTGAGTAGCCTCTGGCAGGTGTGCAACAGGAATTGAATCATGCCACCTGCACCTGACTACTGTTCATCAGGGTGGAGTAGGACTGAATGTCTGCTACACTGACAGATGGACAGTAGCGATGAACTCCGGACCAGACGTCATTTCTTTATGGTGGTTCCCATCACGGTTTTGAAGGCCGTTTACCAACATTAACATTTTTGGTTTTTCAAAAACAATCTACCAAGTTGGGAGTTTGTCACTGTAAACAAATATTATTAACCCCCACCTCCTGGGAGTTTTTTACGGGGTGTGTAGAGTGATCATTTTTATTCTGTCCCTCTCTGGCAGGTTTTTACTGGCTGTGATGGATACTAAAAAAAATCAAACAATCCACTCTAGAGTCGGTGGAGTGATGGCTTTACTCCGCTGCCCGTACTTCATTGGGTCAACAGTTGTAACTTTCTGTCGATGGAGCCTATGGGACCTTCATCGACAGGAAGCTGACAGTCCTCTCAACCCTAAATAAGACAGGCAGACCATCAGTTTGGATGACAGGCACTCTGTTGAGTTTGTGACGGAGTACCCTGTCGATCAAACTCTAAATCAACTCCTTGGTTGGGAGACTGGAATTAGTATATGGAGCTTAGGTGCATAGATTGTTGGATGGGCATGCAAGGCTGCAATGGCAGTTCTCTTTGAATTTGAACTTGTAACTGTAGCAGTAGTTACATGGTGCACCAGCTTCTTCATTTGTCAGGGTGATGTCGGGCAACATCAGGAAATGCTGTCTTGCCCATGAACACTTGGGGGCAGATTTACCAGAAAGTGACGCATCTGTAGAGATGCGTCACTTCCTCTGCGCCTCCATGAGAAACCCTTGCGCCACCATGGATGCACCGTATTTACAATATCTCTCACCATGGCGCAAGGATTGACAGATGCGTCAGAAATTCTGACGTATCTGTTGGGGCAAAAGTGACGCATTGCTGGAGTCGTGTCACAAGCACGACGCAACTCCAGCAATGCAGTTTGAGGCATTCCCACTACACTTCGTCACTCCTTACGCCTGTGAAATAAAGATGACGACGCCAGGTAAGTTTTACAAGTTTATTCACACGACATCCATCGCCCAGCTCAGAAACGGTCTGAAGGCGCCTACAGTAGAATGTTCACATTAACGTTCTATGGAACAGGAAAGAAGGGTGGAGGGGTGGACGGAAGGTAACAAAAGCAGAGGAGGAAACCAGAAGGTGCGGAAAGAAAAAAGGGGAAATAAGTACCGGGAAATTTGAGAATACAACACATCTCGTTCCCTAGGGAAGGAAGGTAAAAGTAGAGAGAGAACCCGAAGTGACGAAGAGAACAGTGGTACAAGTTAACACATTACATTTTATAATCCTTATGCCAGAAAGATTTCTTGTGGTAACTTCTCAAAAACACATTATCATGACGGGTGCCAGAGCAAATATTGGAACTAGATCCTTGTCTTAAAACTCTCTCAGGTACTAGTTCACTGTTATCTTTGACAATCCTGTCACTGCTCCATGTCTGTCCATCATCTAGGACTACCACATTTTTGAAAACTTTACAAATAAACTTTCTGTCTGAGAATTTTGATGACCTAGAGTGTACAGATCTGGGAAGTTTCACTCTTACAGCATCACCCACTTTACAATTAAACACTTTACCTCGCACTTTGCAGTTATAATCGTCAACATAGTTCCTTTGGTGATCATGTATTTTTTCCATGATTTTCCCTCTGTCAACCATTTCCATCTTGTTACCAACTAACCATAAAGGTCTTAATTTGGTACCTGGTTCCCTTCCCTTCAAAGACTTAAAGGGAGAGACTCCAGTAATGGTATGTGGAGTTACAAGGTATGACCAGATCATTTCATCCAATGCTCTTTTGACATTAATCCCTCTGTTGCTATTGAGCTGTATACACTCTTTAATCATTTGGTTTACGTGCTCAACTAAACCATTAGCTCTAGGACAATAAAGAGCTGTTTGTAAGTGTCTTACAGAGAATTTTTGCAAAAACTCTTTCATTTGGGACGAAGTAAATTGGACACCATTGTCTGTTACCAAGGATTGGGGTACTCCTTCACTGCAAAACACTTCTTGCAAAAACGTGATCGCTGTGTGTGTGACAATGTTCTCAACAACTTTGATGACTATCCATTTAGAGTGGTAATCTACTAAGGTCAAAATGAATCTTCCACCAAGACCTCTAATATTCATGGGGCCAATGATGTCTATGTATGTATTGGTTTTTGTTAAGCGCATATATCACCCGGAGGTCTCAAAGCGCTAGCCTGACTCAGAAAACGGGGAAGGGAAGAGTAAAAAAGAGGGGACAAACTGAAGAGAAGACGGTCTCAAAACTGCCAGTTTTTAAGAGATTTACGGAACTTTTTGTGGTCAATCTCTGTGCGGAGATGAAGAGGGAGTGTGTTCCACAAAGTGGGGGCAAGACAGGAGAAAGATCTTCCGCCGTTCCTAGCGGTGCGGGTTTTCGGAATGATTAGAAGATGTTTATTGGTGGATCGAAGGGTTCTGGAGGGCTGATACCTTTTTCAGTTTGTTAGCCAGATAATGGGGGCCGTGTCCGCTAAGGGTTTTGTGTACTAGACAGTTAATCTTGAATGTGATACGTTTTCTGATTGGGAGCCAATGAAGGGCTTTCAGACTTGGTGCCGAGGGGCAATGGGGTGGAAGATTTAGTACTAATCTGGCCGCCGTGTTTTGAAGGACCTGGAGTTTTGTTAGGTGCTCTTCATTTATGGAGGCCAAAAGGGCATTGCCATAATCCAAACGGCTGATGATTAATCCTTGCACCAGTGGCATGCGAGATGACAATGGGACCCATTTAAAGATCTTACGGAGGCTGCGCATTAGTCCATAACAGATGCGAGCCACATGATTGACATGGTCTGACATAGAAAGTTGATTGTCAATCAGCACTCCTAGGTTGTGGACTGCCGCCTTAGGTGAAGGACATATGCCTAGATTTGGGGGCCGCCAGTCACTTGACCACAACGTTTGTGCATTGCCGAAGAGAATGATTTCGGTTTTACTGGCGTGGAGTTGAAGATGATTGTTTAACATCCAGCAGTGTATGTCAGACATACACTGCCTGAATCGGTGTTTGGTGTCGGTTGGGTCTGGTCCGAGAGTAATTAACAGCTGAGTGTCGTCAGCATACAACACTGTGTCGAAGCCATGGGTTTTAATTACATTGGCTAGAGGTGGTCCTACAGGTTGAAGAGTGTAGGGCTCAAAATGGAGCCCTGGGGAACACCCTTGTCTATGAGTTAGCTGCTGGAGGTGAATGTGCCCATTTGAACTTTGGAAGTACGATCGGTCAGGTAGCTCCTGAGCCAGTTCAGTGCGGTACCCCCAACACCCAACTCCCGCAGGCGATTCAAAAGAGTGCTGTGGGAGATGGCGTCGAAGGCAGCCGACAGGTCGAGAAGGACCAGGATGGCAGATTGTCTGGCATCAAGGGAGAGTCTAATATTGTCTACTATTTCCAACAAGGCCATTTCGGTGCTATGAGAAGCTCGAAACCCAGATTGAGAGGGATCCAACAAGTTATTACTCTCTAGGTGATTGGTGAGTTGTTTGTTGACCAGTGACTCTAAAACCTTCCCGAAGAGAGGAAGAAGGGAGATTGGCCGGTAATTGTTAGGCTACTTAGGGTCTAGGGTAGGCTTCTTTAGTATAGGTCTAACCATAGCCTCTTTCCATCTTGTTGGAACGATAGAGTGGAATAGTGGAAGATTGAGGAGTTTAGTTAGGCCGGGAAGGAGGGCTGGTCCAATTTTGGACAGAACATGAGAAGAGACAGAGTTAGTGGGGGAGCCACATTTCACCCTCCTGAGCGCGGTCGAGACGTCTTCCTGGGTGAATTCAGTGAATTTGTTAAGAGGAGTAGAAAACGGGAGGTGATTGATGGCAAAACCCTGATATGGTGGTTCACTGGCTGTGTGGGGGAAGAGGCTGTGGATGTTGTTAATTTTATCCACAAAGGATGTCTAAAGCTAATTTGTTCCATGGGACAGAGGGTACTTCGACCGCAGACATTATATTTTTTGCAATGTGTTTACTTTTGTCGCTGTAGGCACAACTTACACACTGCCTAACTTTCCTCTCAACCATGGAGTCCATGCTAGGCCACCAGTAATGAAGCCTAGTTTTGTTCTTTGTTAGGCTACACCCTAGGTGACCTTCGTGGGCTAGGGATACAATGTTCTCACGTAAGCTCGCTGGAGGTATTAGTTTCTCCCCTCTATATAAGTTTTGCTCACAAATGTGTAGTTCATTTCTTACTTCTCAAAAGTTTTTTACATTGTTCTGTAACTCATTGCATCTATCTGGCCACCCCTTCAGCACAAAATCTTTTACATTTTGAATGGTTAAGTCATTTTTTATGCTATTTTCCCATTCTAATTGATTTACAATAAGGTGATAGCTGCTACAATAAACTCATCAACAGTACTGCCATCCATTCCATTGTTAGGTAAAGGTAGTCTTGATAGGAAGTCTGACGCTTGATTTCTAGGGCCTGGAATGTAAACAATCTTAAAAATGAATCCTTCTAAACCCAAGAACCACCGTGATATCCTTGGTGTAGTTCTTTCGATATTTTTTACAGAGAATGCATTCACCAATGGTTTATGGTCAGTCCTTAATGTGAACGGAATACTACATAAAAATACCCGGAAATGTTGGACAGCCCAGTAGCAAGCCAAAGCTTCTCTCTCAACTACTGAATATCTAGATTCCGCATCCGTCAATGCCCTAGAGGCAAACGCCACGATCCTCTCTTCTCCTTCAACTACTTGACTTAACGTGGCACCTATACCTCTAGCACTGGCGTCTGTAGTAAGTATGGTATGTCTGCTGGTGTCAAACTGTCCTAAAATAGGGGCCTTACTAATTACATTTTTTAATTCAATGAATGCATCCTCACAATCCTTGCTCCAAATGTATTTTTCACCCTTCATAAGTAACTGGCGCAGGGGATATGTAATGTTTGCAAAATTTTGGACAAATTTAGAATAATATTCTGAAAGTCCAAGGAAGGATTTTATTTCATCCTTAGTACTCGGGAATGGAGCAGATTTGATCGCTTCCACCAGGTCAACTTTTGGTTTTATACCTTCCTTGGATATCACATGACCTAAGTATGTTACCGATCTGACACCAATCTGACATTTTTCTTTTTTTAATGTGAGCCCAGCATTTTTTAGTTTGTTCAATACTATGCGGAAATTTTCATTATGTTCTTCCTCAGTTTTAGCAAAAACCAAAAGATCATCCTGGAAACACAAGACATGGTCAACCCCTTCTAACACTTTCTGCATAGCTCCCTGGAACACTGCGGCCGCAGAGGCTAAGCCAAAAGGCATTCTACGAAACCTAAATGCTCCAAAGGGTGTAATGAACTATGTTAATGCTCTGCTAGTAGGGTGAAGTTCCACTTGGTGGTAAGCTGAAGAAAGATCAATCACTGAAAAGAATTCAGCATTACCAATTAGTCTTAACATGTCATTTATGTTAGGTAAAGGGTGCCTGTCCACCCATATGTTGTTATTTAATTCTCTTAGGTCGATGCATAGCCTGATAGCCTTGCTATCATGTTTCGACGCAATGACAATGGGTGCAACCCACTCGGCACATTCAATGGGTTCAATCACACCTTGACTAACCAGTTTATCTAGTTCTTGTTTTACAGGTTCTCTCATCATAATTGGAATGTTCCTACACTTGTGAACAACTGGTTTAGCATTTCCCTTCAGTTTGATCTTATGTTGAAATTTTCTCAAACACCCTAGTTTGTCAGTAAATACTTCTGGAAATTCATCCAGTAACTCTCTGCCACACACTGATCTCTCAACCAACATCAGTGGAATTTCAGCAGTAGGGTCCAATTTAATTCCTAAATCTTTTTGGTGAGCCCAACCAAGAAGATTCGATCCTTGCTTAGCTATGTAAACTTTTCCTACAGTGCTCCTATCTTTAAAAGTTATTTTCATGATAGCTACTCCTTCAAAGGGTATAGGGTCTCTGTTATATCCAACGGGGATCACATCAGGTTCTTTTAAGTTGGATACCTCATTACCAAATTTCACATAGTAAGTATCTTTGTTAATGAACGTAAAAGGCAAACATGAATCAGCATATACTTCTACTTTCTGTCCATCTAACCCAATTTCACATTTAGGAAGATCAACCATGTGTACCTCTTGGTTTCCCTCTATGGTTACTTGTAAAACATATTTACCTCTGTCATCTTCCGTGGTATTAATTGTATTCACAGTTCTGCTAGTATTATCTCTGCATACATGCGCAAAATGCCCTTTGCGGTTACATTTCCTGCTCATAGCTGTTCTTGCCAAACAATACATATTATTTGCTAAATGCCCAGTACTTCCACACCTGAAACACTTTAACTTATTTTCGAAATTGTATCTTTCTTTCGATGGTTCCTTGTACACATCACCTTTCTTTTGGTTCTTTATAGCGTATACATTCCCAATTTCTTTAGTTAATTCATTCACACTTTGTTCGGAAGTTACATTCATCTCTTTTATGCATTCAGCCGTGTTTTCCACACTCTTTGCAATGTCAATTGCATTTTTAAGGTCTGGATTGCCTACTAGTAACTTTTCTTGTATCTCTTTGTTATTTGTACAACGTACCAATTGGTCACGAATGAGAGAATCTGTTAACTCGTTAAATTCGCACGTATTAGCTAGTCCCCTTAGTATTGCAATATAGTTGCCTACTTTCTCATTTTTACCTTGGCTCCTACCAAAGAATTTGTGTCTCTCCAACACTAAGTTTATCTTATCCGCAAACTATAATTCTAATTTCCTAATAGTTGAGGTATAAGCATCCATCTCTTCAATTCCTTCCTCATCCTCTCCTAATTCAGGAAGGCTGTCAAAAACGTTTCTTCCTTCACCTCCCAAATTGTGTAGTAATATGCTGCTTTCTTATAGCCGAGAACCCACTAGCACCAATAGCAATTAAGTATGTTTCAAATTGTTTTATCCAATCTCTCCATGTTACTACAGGTTCTCCAGCATCTGAAAGAAAAGGTGAAGGTTGATTCATGCTTGCTGCTGCCATGTTTGTTCAATACCCAACAATTCTATAAAGTTATTACTACAAAAACCTGTGGAAGGAAATTTGGTTAAAAGTAATGTGTCATAAGGTTAATGGGAAGAAGGGTGGAGGGGTGGATGGCAGGTACCAAATGGTTAATGGGCTCCCTTTCTACTCACACAATGTACAGAGAAGTAACGGTTGCAATATATACTCCCACAAGAGATATATAATATAGTGTACACAGTTGACTGCCAATAGTTTGACGTTCTCACAAGAAGGATGGTTCTCAGATAATGCTCTCTAATTCTCAATGTACTAATAAAGCTCAGTGTGTTGTGATAGAGTTCACTTCTAATTCCAATCTTCCAGAAATGAGCTGCTGAAATGTTAAGTTGTAGCTTTATATTTCTTTTTAAAAAAAATAAAATTGAACGAAAAACAATCCTCCTTACGAGCGTTGATTACCACTGCCATTATCCCTGGTATGCGCAAGGCGTGCTTGAGTCGGAGTCAATTCTCATTGGCAAAAGTCATTAATATGTTTTATTTTACTCAGCTGTAAAATGCAGCGTACCACATAAAGCTTGACAGTGACACTCAGACAGAAGTCTTCCTCACGGTACTGTCTTTAGGTTTTTGCGGCTGCACACACGACGTCAAAGTTTTTATTTTACGTTAACACTGTGACTAAACTTCCACTCCTCATGAACTTGTTTGCGTCTGATTTAAATACAATTTGTTGCTGCCTCGCACGATAACGTGAACTAGTAAAGACGCAAACTCGCCCCAGTGAAAACTGACGGTGCTCACCTCAGTTAATGTCTTATCTGCCTGAAACCCGGTTAGTCCACAAGAAGGTTATTCTTCTCTACCTTCACTGTTATTAATAAGCGTTGTAGACGGAAAATGACTAGACTCCGCCCAGTTGGTTCGCGCCCCTGACCGGAATAGCAGTGTGCCGGTATACGTTCATTGGTTTGCCTCAGAGCATCCCGGGGCGTGTTTTTAGTAATTACCTCTTCCGGAGTACACTCGATTGATGAAGACAGAAATATCTCCACGAAAACAGCAACACTGCGTGGAACGTGAAGAATGCAGCAAAATCTGTGCTCCACAGGAAATCGGTACAGGAAAACTTTTGCTTCGGGCAACACAATGGAGGGGATGTCGGCTCTGCTGTCCTCCACACAGCAAAAACGTCACCAGTGAAATAAAGATGATGACGCCAGGTAAGTTTTACAAGTTTATTCACTCAACATCCATCGCCCAGCTCAGAAACGGTCTGAAGGCGCTTACAGTAGAATGTTTACATTAACGTTCTAAGGAACAGTAAAGAAGGGTGGAGGGGTGGCTGAAGGTACCAAAAGCAGAGGAGGAAACCAGAAGGTGCGGAAAGAAAAAAGGTGAAATAAGTACAGGGATATTTGAGAATACAACAGCCTGCTTCAAGCAGGCGTAAGGTTTTGACGCAGTGGCGTCCTAGAAGTGACGCAGTGAAATCTTGTAGATTTTACTGCGTCACTTTTACGAGGCTTTCCTGCGTGGGAACGCCCACCCTGCATACATTATACCTGACGCAGGTTTAATGTGACGCAGGGCTTTACAACGTGACGCATCTCCCTAGGCCGCATTTTTTACGCCGCCGATGCGTCACAAAAGTGACATAATGGTGGCGCAAAAGTGTTGCAAGGGGCTAGTAAATCTGCCCCTTGGTCTGTGTGACACCCAGTGAAGGGTTGGTCACTCTCCTAGTTTTCAGAAAGTCTCATCCGGCGGAGTTTGATGGCAACATTAGTCAGTTTGCTTAAATGAAAAACACTTCCCCGGTTTACTGTTATATTGGTAGTAAGGACAGTTACCAGCTATGGGCCTTTCATAAGCACTCGAGTTGCATGCTTATGTCTTATGGATAAGAAATTATGCACATATGGGGATATACAACCACTCAGAGGAAGTTAGAGAGAGTTTACACGGGGGAAGCAGAGGGCAAGAGTAATGCGGGCGGGCATCGTCCATCCCGTGCCCCTCGTTCAAGAACTATGGGGCAGATTTACAACTTCTGGCGCATCCCTGCAAATCAGCAGGGATGCGCCAGAATAGTTGCGACACGCAATACTCTCCTTGCGCCACCACGGAAGCGCCGCATTTACAATGCGGCGCACCGTGGCGCAAGGAAAGGCCGATGCGTGTCGCATCCTGTGGCGCAAGGGCGGCGCATTGCTGGAGTCGTGTCGCAAGCGCGACGCAACTCCAGCAATGCTCGTGGGCCGCCCATACCTAACGTGGTGCGCCACTCCTTACGCCTGCTTGAAGCAGGCGTAAGGATTCGTCGCAGCGGCGTCGGAAAAGTGACTCCGTGAAATCTTGTAGATTTCACTGCGTCACTTTTACGAGGCATTCCTTCGACGGAACGCCCACCCTGCGGAGGAACGCCCACATGAAACCTGACGCAGGTTTCATGTGGCGCAGGGCTTTACAACGTGACGCATCTCCCTAGATGCGTCCCTTGTAAATAATGCGCAACGTGGCGCATGGTTTACGTCGCCGCTGCGTCACAAAAGTGACGCAACGGCGGCGCAAAAGTGGCGCAAGGGGCTTGTAAATCTGCCCCATAGTATATAGATCACAGTCCCAGAACAATTCTGTACTGCAGCCATTTTTATCTGCATACAATCCGTTTTATTTTACGTGCACCACGCTGTAGATAAAGCTATGGATGCAATTGAAGAACTGAAGAGGAGTGGGAACACGTATTTGAAATATTCAATGCACGCACATCCAAGCAGGCAGGTTACTTAAGTAGTAATCCACAAATGATTCTCTAGTCCACACGGCACACTCTTGTGAGAATAAAGACTGAACCTGGTAATTTAAAGGGATCAGTGGAATGAATGACACAAAAAAATGCATCCCGTGATATCAAGGGTACATAGATGGACGTGTCTAGCACAGCTATAAACTTATTTAGTAATACTAGAGAAGAGAGGCACTTCAAGATGACTGGTAAATTGTAAATGTGCTAATTTTGTAAAGCACAGCATCCAGGAAGTGGCACAATTAACCTCCTGCCAGCCTTTTTTCAGTGTCAGAAAAATAATGAAACGCTGTGAAGAGAATGGACTGCAGGTTGCACATTCAGAGGAAGCACATGTTTCAAAGGGAAGCCAAGGCTTTCATCTGAGAGCAGCACAGACCTTCACTATACAAGATTATCACTGACAATACATTTTACAGAGTATTAAGGCACGATACACAATAGCTGGTTCGGTATCCCCAAAATAATGCTTAGTCATAAAAAACAAAAATCAGTGGAAAATGGCGCGAAAAACAGAACACGTTCTGACAAGATGGACAGAGTCATAACAAAATTAACATTTGTTAAGCAAGTGAGCAACCATTCAAGTGGCAAAGGCTGCATTTTGAACTAGTCCTAGATGTTGGTTCATTTACAAAGCAAAGCGTATTAATCTCTAAAAAGAATGATTGGGTTACATTGCCTACTAGTGATAATTCTAAAACGTCCAGGGCTTTTCCCTGCTCAGAGCAAGGCTGAAGGTCAAGTTTCAGCCACACCGAGGAGCAAGAGTCTCTTCCCACATCCCTCTGTAGCATTTGTCTCTGACAGGAGAGAAGCAGAGTTCGGAAGCAGACGCAGCGCAGGAGAATGTGTCAGAGTTAATTTACAAGAGGAAAACAGTTGGTGCCGTGCTAGACGGAATTGGCATTTCAGTGGCTGGCGCGTGCACTGCGGATTTGTCTGTCACCTGCAGAAAGTACTCTTTTGTCCTAAGTAGTCGTCACCTTGGAAACTCAAATATTGTTGAGGTGACTCACTCATTCACGCTTGCTTTTTGATGATTGACACCCTTGATTATTGTTGTTTCCACTCAATGAGGACTCCACTTATGAATGGTGAGACACTTTAGGTGGTAAAGCAGGTCTGGTTTGTGACAGGCGAGTTGCAAAAATACTCAGTCAGGTTGATCGAAAACATTTAAATCTGCAGAAAAGCTGCCGTTTTTCCATTCACCAGCACCCACCTTAACCCATCCACATCCACAAACACATTAACACACTTACAGCATGCACTCTACTCATTACTACAAATAAACTGTTAGAAATGGGGATCTCTGGTTGGCAATGGCTGGCGCCAATGTCCAAGAAGGGACCCTTCTTCCTAAGTCAGAGTAAGGGGGCTACACCCTTTGATAACCCCTGCTCAACCCTGTGGTAACGTAGCACGAGCAGACAGGCCTATCTCAGAGGCAGTGTGTGAAGCATTCGTGACCATACACAATAACGCAGTGAAGACACCACAAAGGGACACCACACCAGTAACTATAGAAAAATGAGTAGCTTTATATCAGTTTAACACAAGGCTCGAAGACGATCAACAAGCCACAATGCACATAAATATAAGTTCACTGAAAAGGCAATAAAGCACTCTAAAGCGGGTGAAACGAACTTAGTTCGAGACCGAGGTCTACGCGACCCGGTGATGCACAGTGTACCTGAGGTTTAAAGGGGCACGGCACGCAGCTTCGGGAGGAAGCCGCGATGATGACAGGCGGACTCGCAGCGGCCGCAGCTCCCAGCTGCAGCGGTTCGCGGCATGCACTCACGATGATCCTGAGGCGGTGATTAAAGACGGGCTCTCAGCGGCCACAGCTCCTCAGCTGCAGCGGCCCGCGATAGCGATGATTGTCGTAGCACAGACAAATGCGGGCTCTCAGCGGCAACAGCTTCTCAGCTGCAGCGGCCCACAATAGCCATAGCGATGATTCTCGTAGCACAGACAAATGCGGGCTCTCAGCGGCAACAGCTCCTCAGCTGCAGCGGCCCACAATAGCGATAGCGATGATTCTCGTAGCACAGACAGATGCGGGCTCTCAGCGGCAACAGCTCCTCAGCTGCAGCGGCCCACAATAGCGATAGCGATGATTCTCGTAGCACAGACAGATGCGGGCTCTCAGCGGCAACAGCTCCTCAGCTGCAGCGGCCCACAATAGCGATAGCGATGATTCTCGTAGCACAGACAAATGCGGGCTCTCAGCGGCAACAGCTCCTCAGCTGCAGCAGCCCACAATAGCGATAGCGATGATTCTCGTCACGCGTTCCCCGCAGTAGACCCAGAGGCTCTGGAATTCTCGACAGAGGCCTCACCTGCGAGTAGAACCCTTCTCAATAGGAATTCAGAAGGCTGATGGGTGAAGTCTAATGTCCCTGAGACTTCAGCAGGAGGCAAGCTCAAATCAGGCCCTTGGGTAGTTGCTTCAGCAAGATGGATGAAAGTTTCAAAGTCCTTTTCCTCTCGTTACACGGACAGAGGTTTGTCTTGACATCCAGAAGTAACACACACTGTAGGGGTTTCGGCCCAGATCTTTATACCCCCCAGGTCTTTGTTCTCAAAAGTCACAAGTCACTGAACCCAGCCAGAACCAGTTTGATGTGGTCCTGGAGCACTTTATTTACGAGGCGGCATCCTGCCTTTGAGGAAGAGGGGGTCTGCCATCAGACGCACAGTGGGGGCTGGAGCCATCGTTCACCTTGCCAGGCCCAGCCCTGCTCAGATCAAAGGGTCACCCCTCCCCATACTCCAGCTGCAGATTCCGCTCTTCAATCCAGGTCGGGCTCAGCCTGCCCTGACCCTCCAAGACCAGACATCCAATACACATAACAGCAGAGCACACTGGACGACTTAGGCAAGAAAATACCTACTTCCTAAAAGTGGTATTTTCAAACGCAGAATATAAAAATAATCCTCACTAAAAGATGTATCTTAATATTCTGAGCTCAGGCATACTAAATTCGACTTTCCAAACCTGTTCCTTGTGTCAGCTAGGATTATAAGATGTAATAATCAAAACTGCCCATTCTGGCCTAAGGGAACAGATCGCCTTGCCATAGTGAAAAAAGCAATGGAGTGTAATCCACTATCAGGACATGCCACACAGACTAAGGCAGGTCCTACCTTTCACATACAACGCACCCTGCCATAGGGATGACTTACATGATGCCAAAGGAAGGTTGAGGGACTGGGAAGTGGGTTCACTTTACAGTCAAGGAATGGCAGTTCTGGACTGCACACAGACTCTGCGATGGCAGGTCTGAGACACACTTTACGCGCTGCTTATGTGGGTGGCGCAATCAGCGCTGCAGGCCCACCAGCAGCATTCGGTCTACCAGCCCTGGGCATGCACGGTGCCCTATACTAGGGACTAACAGGTAAATCAAATGAGCCAATTATGGGAATACCAATTCATCCAGTCAATTTACAATAGGGAGCATTCGTGCTGTAGCCCTGAATGGCAGTGGCACAGCGCCCAGAGCATCTAACACCAGCAAACACAGAGGAGACAAAAAGCGAAAGATGGAAGGGAGACCCACGCCAATGGTGCCAGGTCTAACAGGTGTCCCCTCCAGCTGAAATGTGGGGAGAACTACCCACCCACTTGGGGGTTCTCATCACTAAGGCGGAAAAATCTGGACAGACCATCAGCATTGGCGTGTTCTGTACCCGGGAGGTGTTCCACCGTAAAGTCCATCCCCTGTAGGGAAATAGACCACCTCAACAACTTTGCATTCTCACCCCTCATCTGCATCAACCATCTGAGGGGACTGTGGTCCGTCTGAACCCGGAAGTGAGTCACAAACAGGTATGGCCTCAGCTTCTTCAGTGCCCAAACCACAGCAAATGCCTCACGCTCAATTGCACTCCACCTCTGTTCCCGTGGAAGTAACCTCCTACTAATGAAGGCTACCGGTTGGTCTAGACCCTCCTCATTGATCTGTGACAGAACAGCCCCCACACCATGCTCTGAGGCGTCTGTCTGGACAACAAATTCTTTTGAAAAGTTGGGCGCCTGAAGTACAGGCACTGTGCACATGGCAGTCTTCAGGGCGTCAAAAGCTTTCTGACAGGTGTCAGTCCAGTTCACAATCTTTGGCTGCTTCTTAGAAGTCAGATCAGTCAAGGGTGCAACAATGTTGCCATACCCCTTGACAAACCTCCTGTAATAACCTGTGAGTCCTAAAAAGGCCCTCACCTGTGTCTGGGTCTTTGGGGGCTCCCAAGCCAGGATGGTTTCAATTTTGGGCTGTAGGGGCGCCACCTGGCCGCTCCCAACCTGGTGTCCCAAGTGCACCACAGAACCCTGCCCAATCTGGCACTTACTTGCCTTGATTGTGAGGCCTGCCCTTCGCAGTGCCATCAACACTTCCCAGAGGTGGCACAGGTGGTCCTCCCATGAGGAACTAAACACTGCAATGTCATCCAGGTAGGCGGCACTGAAATCCTTCAGCCCAACCAACACCCTGTTGACCAACCTCTGAAAGGTGGCAGGGGCATTCTTCATCCCAAAGGGCATCACCGGAACTGGTAGTGCCCATCCGGTGTGGAGAATGCTGACCTCTCCTTTGCCCCATCAGTCAAGGCGATCTGCCAATACCCAGACGTCAAATCAAACGTGCTGAGGTACCGTGCAGCCCCTAGCCGATCTATGAGCTCATCTGCTCTGGCGATGGGGTGCGCGTCAGTCTTTGTGACTGAATTGAGACCTCGGTAGTCCACGCAGAACCGAAGTTCTGGGGTGGCACCAGGCGCTGCAGCTTTTGGTACCAAGACCACTGGGCTGGACCAAGTGCTGCTAGAGAACTCAATCACCCCTAAAGCAAACATTTTAGAAACCTCTTCCTTAATGGATGCCCTAACCCGGTCAGTCACTCGGTAAGCCTTGTGCTTAACAGGAGGACTGTCCCCAGTGTCCACTTCATGGACACACCAATCAGTGACACTAGGCACCAGGGAGAACAGATCACTGAATTGTCCCAACAGTTGGCGACAATCACTCTGTTCCTCAGGGGTCAGGGTGGCGGAGAAGACCACACCCTCCACTGACCCATCTTGCTCCTTTGCACACAGGAGGTCAGGAAGAGGCTCACTCTCCTCCTCCATCCCAGCATCTGTGGCCAGGAGCATGCCCACTTCGGACCTCTCAAAGTGGGGCTTCAGGCGGTTGACATGCAGGACCCGCAAGGGGTTCCGGGGAGACCGCAAGTCCACCAAGTAGGTAACAGGACTCTTGCGCTCCACCACCTCAAATGGTCCGGTCCACTTATATTGGAGCGCACAGGGCTCCACTGGGGCCATGACCCAAACCTTTTGACCAGGCTGAAACTCAATCAGAGTGGCATTCTGATCGTGCCAACGTTTCATCTCTTCCTGGCTGGCTTCCAGATTTGCCTCAGCAAGCTTTCTGAAATGCTGAGTCTGGTTCCTGAAGGCCAGCATGTAGCTAAACACATCCTGGGGAGGTTTCCTGGGAGACTGCTCCCAGCCTTCCTTGACCAGACCCAGAGGCCCTCTAACCGGGTGACCATAGAGTAGTTCAAAGGGGCCGAACCCTAGGGACTTCTGTGGCACCTCACGGTAAGCAAACAACAGGCATGGCAAGAGGACGTCCCACTTACGCCTCATGGACTCTTCTACGCCCATAATCATGCCTTTGAGGGTCCGGTTGAATCTCTCAACCAGCCCATTACCTTGGGGGTGGTAAGGGGTGGTAAACTTATAAGTTACCCCACACTCCTCCCACAGAGACTTCATATATTTGGAAATGAAGTTAGTACCCCTATCGGACACCACCTCTCTGGGGAACCCCACACGGGAGAAAATCCCCATCAGTGCACGTCCCACCACGGGGGCCGTCACTGTCTGGAGTGGGATGGCTTCAGGGTACCGGGTGGCATGATCCACCAAGACCAGGATGAACCTGTTGCCCATGGCTGTCTTGGGGTCCAGAGGCCCCACAATGTCAATGCCCACTCGCTCGAATGGGGTACTGACAACTGGAAAGGGCTGGAGCGGGGCTTTGATCTTCCCCCCACTCTTCCCACTTGCCTGGCAAGTTTCACATGTCCTGCAGTGAGCATCTGAGCTCCTGCGCATCTGGGGCCAATAAAAGTGGGTGACCAGCCTCTCGAAGGTCTTGGTCTGCCCCAGATGTCCTGCCATTGGCAAATCATGAGCCAACCCCAGTAGGAAGGCTCTGAAGCACTGGGGTACCACCAGCACACGGGCTGACCCAGGCTCAGCAACCTTAGGCTCGCTGTAAAGGAGGTCATTCTCCCAATAGATCAGATGTGACCCTGACTGATCACCTGCTGCCTGGGCCGCAGCCTGTCGCCGCAGCCCCTCAAGAGAAGGGCACGTTCTCTGCTGTTCACAAAATTCCTCCCTGGTGGGCCCTCCTTCCTGCTGCCAATGGGTCAGCCCAGGCAGGTCCCCCAGTTCGGCTACTTGTTCCCCGGTAGGCTCCAGGGCATCCCCCTCAAGGTCTGCTCCCTCCTGGGCCGTGGGAACTATGGGGGCCGGTTTCCCGCGCCCCCTACCCCTTCTCTTTAAGGTAGGGGCCTGGGACATACTTTCAGGCTCCAGGTCCTTCTGAACATCCTTACTGTCTGCCATGGACCAAGTGGCCGCGCACGCCCACTCAGGCAGACCCAACATTTCCAAGTGAGACTTCCTCTCCACCGTAGCCCACGGGGAGTTCTCTCAATCGTTGCCCAACAGACAGTCTACTGGCATGGCTGACCTTACAGCTACTTGAAGAGTTCCTGAGACCCCCCCCCACTCAAAGGGAACTTGAGCCACCTCACACTGGCTCTCAGAGTTGTCTGCTGACACTACTGGGCAGAATGCATGGGGGACAACCTGCTCTGGGGACACCAACCGGGAGCTGACAGCAGTCACACTTGCTCCGGTGTCCCTCAGAGCCTCCACCCTATGGCCATTGATGGTCACCCACTGCCTGTACTTCTTAGTGTTATCAGGCAGCGTGGGGTTAGGGACCTTCTCAAAGTCTCCCAGCGAGACAAGGGTCAATTCTATGGGATCCCACCCACCTGGGGCACCCATCTCCTCCCCTCTCAGGGCTACACTAGCAAGCTGGTGGGTTGGTGCACGGGGTGGTGCATTGAGGTCCCTCTGGGGACACTGGGGATCATAATACAGGTGGCCCACTTGACCACATTTAAAACAAGTAAGGGGCCCCCTATGAACAGGCCTACATGTCGGGTGCACTGGCTTCTTCTCAGGGGGAGACTGGGACACCACTCCTGGGTTCCCTTGGGAATTACTTTGGGACCCTCTCTGGAACTCCCTCTGTTTACCCCTGTCCCCCCCACTTCTCTGCTGGGGACCCTGCCCACCTTTGGCGAAGTCTCCCACATGACTCTCTGCGAACCCGGGTGCTCACCCTGCGGTCCGCCTCCTCAGCAAGCTTCCTAGGGTTAGTTAGCTTGCTATCAATAAGGTGCTGGCGTAGCTCTGGAAAACAGTTACTAGCTAAATGCTCCCATGAAACAAATCATACAGTTGTTCAAAGGTTTCCACTTTGCTACCTTTTACCCAGCGATCCATTGCTCTGCAAAAAAAAGACACATATTCAACCCAAGTGGTACCCTCTAACTTCTTACAGGTTTTAAATCTTTGCCTGTACATCTCTGGGGTCAAACCATATCGCGTCATCAAGGCCTCTTTCATATGGGCATACACCATCCTGCTCTCTTCAGGCAGATCCAACAGGGTATCCCTCCCATCACTCACAAAGCATCCCCACAACCCCGCTCCCCAATCCTTCTCAGGGACCCGGTGGGACACCATGGCTATCTCGTAGGTGGCAAACCATTGCCCAATATCCTCACTCTTGTGGAAATCCTTGATGACATCCTTGGGTATATAAACTCTACTCTTGGTAGGTACTAAAGGTATGCTGCCACCAGAGGGGGAGATCTCTAAACTCTTAGCCTTGATCTCCAGCTCCCTCAATACTCTTTCATGCTCCAGTTTCATTTTCTCAAGTTCGAATGCCAACCGGTTATTCTCAATATCCAACTTTTTACTCTCTAGGTCCTTCTGACCTTCTAATTTGGCCATCTCCAAACTATGCCTCCTATCTCTCTCCCTGTCCTCCATCTCTTCTGGAGACAGGCCCTTTGAGGACACGCTAGTACCTGGACTGGAAAGTGCTTTACCTCCCACTAAATCCACTTCATCATCCTGCTGCCCTCCGGCATTCTCTCCCCTGTCCCCAGGCTCTCCCCCATTCCCGGGGACTCCTCGCCTCCCACCAGGCCTTTAGCGCCTTCTGGTACTCCTCCTTCCTAGAGAGGCCTGCCATAGGGACGGTGAATTGCTTGCAAAAAGACTTTAGCTGTTTGGCAGTGTAGGTTTCTAACCTCTCTTCCTCAAAGGTGAGATCCTCCGAAGCATTGGATGCTGGCTTACCCATTGTAGACATAACTGGCAATTACGATCAAAAATAGAACAAGATCAACAACGTAAATAGAACAAGATCAACAACGTAAATAGAACAAGATCAACAACGTATGTGGTTGCGTTTAGGTCTGCACTCACTAGTAGTGTACACCAGTTATTGTATGTGGATCACAAATGCAAGTCCTGATCCTCACCGCTGACCACCAATGTTAGAAATGGGGATCTCTGGTTGGCAATGGCTGGCGCCAATGTCCAAGAAGGGACCCTTCTTCCTAAGTCAGAGTAAGGGGGCTACACATAGCACGAGCAGACAGGCCTATCTCAGAGGCAGCGTGTGAAGCATTCGTGACCATACACAATAACGCAGTGAAGACACCACACCAGTAACTATAGAAAAATGAGTAGCTTTATATCAGTTTAACACAAGGCTCGAAGACGATCAACAAGCCACAATGCACGTAAATATAAGTTCACTGAAAAGGCAATAAAGCACTCTAAAGCGGGTGAAACGAACTTAGTTCGAGACCGAGGTCTACGCGACCCGGTGATGCACAGTGTACCTGAGGTTTAAAGGGGCACTGCACGCAGCTTCGGGAGGAAGCCGCGATGATGACAGGCGGACTCGCAGCGGCCGCAGCTCCCAGCTGCAGCGGTCCGCGGCGTGCACTCACGATGATCCTGAGGTGGTGATTAAAGGCGGGCTCTCAGCGGCCACAGCTCCTCAGCTGCAGCGGCCCGCGATAGCGATGATTGTCGTAGCACAGACAAATGCGGGCTCTCAGTGGCAACAGCTCCTCAGCTGCAGCGGCCCACAATAGCGATAGCGATGATTCTCGTATCACAGACAAATGCGGGCTCTCAGCGGCAACAGCTCCTCAGCTGCAGCGGACCACAATAGCGATGATTCTCGTAGCACAGACAGATGCGGGCTCTCAGCGGCAACAGCTCCTCAGCTGCAGCGGCCCACAATAGCGATAGCGATGATTCTCGTAGCACAGACAAATGCGGGCTCTCAGCGGCAACAGCTCCTCAGCTGCAGCGGCCCACAATAGCGATAGCGATGATTCTCGTCCTGCGTTCCCCGCAGTAGACCCAGAGGCTCTGGAATTCTCGACAGAGGCCTCACCTGCGAGTAGAACCCTTCTCAATAGGAATTCAGAAGGCTGATGGGTGAAGTCTAATGTCCCTGAGACTTCAGCAGGAGGCAAGCTCAAATCAGGCCCTTGGGTAGTTGCTTCAGCAAGATGGATGAAAGTTTCAAAGTCCTTTTCCTCTCGTTACACGGACAGAGGTTCGTCTTGACATCCAGAAGTAACACACACTGTAGGGGTTTCGGCCCAGATCTTTATACCCCCCAGGTCTTTGTTCTCAAAAGTCACAAGTCACTGAACCCAGCCAGAACCAGTTCGATTTGGTCCTGGAGCACTTTATTTACGAGGCGGCATCCTGCCTTTGAGGAAGAGGGGGTCTGCCATCAGACGCACAGTGGGGGCTGGAGCCATCATTCACCTTGCCAGGCCCAGCCCTGCTCAGATCAAAGGGTCACCCCTCCCCATACTCCAGCTGCAGATTCCGCTCTTCAATCCAGGTCGGGCTCAGCTTGCCCTGACCCTCCAAGACCAGACATCCAATACACATAACAGCAGAGCACACTGGACGACTTAGGCAAGAAAATACCTACTTCCTAGAAGTGGTATTTTCAAACGCAGAATATAAAAATAATCCTCACTAAAAGATGTATCTTAATATTCTGAGCTCAGGCATACTAAATTCGACTTTCCAAACCTGTTCCTTGTGTCAGCTAGGATTATAAGATGTAATAATCAAAACTGCCCATTCTGGCCTAAGGGAACAGATCGCCTTGCCATAGTGAAAAACGCAATGGAGTGTAATTCACTATCAGGACAATTCCACACAGACCAAGGCAGGTCCTACCTTTCACATAAAACGCACCCTGCCATAGGGATGACTTACATGATGCCAAGGGAAGGTTGAGGGACTGGGAAGTGGGTTCACTTTACAGTCAAAGAATGGCAGTTCTGGACTGCGCACAGACTCTGCGATGGCAGGTCTGAGACACACTTTACGCGCTGCTTATGTGGGTGGCGCAATCAGCGCTGCAGGCCCACCAGCAGCATTCGGTCTACCAGCCCTGGGCATGCACGGTGCACTATACTAGGGACTAACAGGTAAATCAAATGAGCCAATTATGGGAATACCAATTCATCCAGTCAATTTACAATAGGGAGCATTCGCGCTGTAGCCCTGAATGGCAGTGGCACAGCGCCCAGAGCATCTAACACCAGCAAACACAGAGGAGACAAAAAGCGAATGGTGCCAGGTCTAACATAAACCCTAACCACTTTACATTGTTTCAACAACCACTACAAAACCCCACAAATCACACCTATACTCCCTTCTACCCCAACTACAACACAATGCCAAAATCACTCTCACACAAAACACCACTCTGTCCTATACCACTAACAAATCCACACATCACCAACATAACACAAAGCCATACTATACATAACTTTAATCCATCCAGACACACACTTCCTGTTCATACAAAGTGCCAGCTCTACTCTCTACTTACTCCTAACAGACCCCTTTCAGTCACCACCAAACTTATACTCAGCCCTGCATCATTTCATCCACCAACACCCTCCTCTTTTTACCAAAAACACACAACCAAAAAATCCTTATACCCCACTCCACCACACATATTACCTCTTCCAGCTATCAACTCTAACACAGACACTCATAACTCTCGTCCATTCCCTCTCACACACGACATACACACTTTTACAAAACACATCACCATCCCCTTTACCATTCAACTTCCACTCACCAACAATGCGTTACATACAAATCCATCTCAGAAAACCACACATCATTATCTCCTCCCACTACTGCACAAAAACAAAACATAACATGCACACCACTGCAACAAAATCTCACACACTACTTTATAATACATTCCATCACAAAGAAAAAAACATACACCCACTCTCACCCTCCTGACTACACTAATAATACACATCCTAAACCATCTTTACTGCCAAGCTTTCTCTCTTCCCCCACACCTAACACAAATACACCAACCCAGCAACTCTCATTCAACCGCCTCTTATCCATTGCACAATTCAGAACCTTACAACATGCCCCATCACCTGCACCACCACCCCTAACTCATACACCTTCCACCCTAAACAGACACAAACAAAATAAACAACATGCCACTCTTCACAACTTTGCATCTCCATGTCTATTACACAACAAGGCTACTCTACAAAAACAACACAGCTCACCAATTCACTCTCAACCACCATCTCCACCACCCACACACACAAACCCATCAAAATGTCTTCTAAGCCTGCTGGACGAGGAATACAATATAGAAATGCAACATTTTGCTATCCACATACAGCTAATGCCAGCACTAATGACACACCTGCTACAAGTTAAAAAAACTACTGCTCACTCTTTTACAAAACAGTCACATCATCACCAAAACACAATCTCTAAACTGCCTACTAATAAATGCTAGATCACTCTCTAAAAACAAGCATCGCATCTACGACCTACTCACTGACACACAAATGTGTTGTTTCTGTGATAATTCCCCTCTTTAATTACTCTTTAATACCGTATTGGGCATAATCTCATTATTATAGGTAATTCCACATTGAAGAGTAACACGGAATTACCTAAATTACTCTGATTACTCCGGCGTAATTAAATTTACTCCCAGGCCTAATTTTAATCGTTTTTTAAAGGCCAGCTTAATGGTAAAGTCAGGTTTTATATTTGTATTTTGCAAATGGCACTTTTAGAAAGTTGTCATTTTGCTGTCTGAACATGAAAGGCTTTACTGCCAGTGTCTATTGTCTTCTGACCTCTGATGGCTCCCCTGGGGTCTATGTGCACTGCTCCCAGACAGAGGAAAACAGGTTTTGGTGGGGGCAAGTGCTGCCCTTCTATTGGTTGGGTGACCTGGGGGCCGTGCTCCAGGACTAGTTACATTTCAAAGGAGGCCACTCTTATCACATGCAAATGTAGCTAACATCAAGACATACCTCCTTTCTTGTCCAGCTAGACAGTAAGGCTCCAGTCACAGTGGGCTGCTTTTGGACATTAGTGACAGGTCTGCTGGAGGTTTACATATAACACGTGGGGTGCACTTCAAAGGGGTGAGGGCAGGATACCAAAATAGCTCTTGTATAGCCACTGTTTGGCTGTTGAAAGGCCAGCTTTTGTTCTACCAGACTGCTGTCTCAGAGCTTCTGAGGGCTACAAAGAGAGCCGCAAATGTTGGTGTTAGATGTGGAAGGACACTAGGATTACCATAGTACACTCCCCCCACACAAACCCTGCCCTCAGAGCCCAATTTTAGTGTGACCGAAGATTTCTGCCATCTTGAAAATGCCCAAAGTGAGCAGGGTTAGACCTGGGAACCTTTACACCCTTGGTTAGGGTGTCCTGAGGGGTCATTCTCACCCACTAGCTCATACCAGGCATAAATGTGACATCTCCAGGCACCCACTTCAGAACACTCCTGGACCTTGTGAAGATCAGAAGAAGGACTGCCCTGCTGTCCTAAGGAAGACTGGACCAGCTTCGCTTGAACCCAGGACCTCTGAAGTGACTCTAAGGGTCAGCTGGCTGATCTCCTATTTGAGCTACAGGGAGACAATAATCTTCCCTGCTTACCAGCTGCCTGACCCAGCTCTGTGGGAATGAGTCCTGACCCTCAAGCTTTATCCTCTGGGTCCTAGGCCTTGACTGGTATCAGGGTGTACTTCTCCCTGCCTAACCTGTTATGTTCCATATAGGTACCCCAATATAGGCTCAGGTAGTCACCTAACCTTTCACCTATATTCTCCCCTATCATTACACTGTATAACGGTTCTTAGTACAGACCTTTTACTTAGTTCGGTAATGTCCAAAGAAGACATGGGGTTTTCTCCGGAAAGCTTTAGCCTCATTCATTATGCATGAGGATTCTTGGAATCACAGCAGGACAGCAGGCCTACCATCTCCTGCATAATAACTATGTATAAGGGTCATTCCCTCCGTCATCCTAGTCCGACATGACACAGCAAGGTATATCCCCATGGGGTACCACTTTGGTTATAAATACATCATATCTTGCTGAGAGAGTCAGAGGAGAAAAGGACTTCCATGCCGACACACTGACGCGAGACTCTGAGGGTCCTGCAGGCAGACACTCCAGCTCACAGTGGTCTGACATCCCTTTTGTCGTGTCCATCTCTAGACCAAGACGGGGTCCCACAGTCTCTCACTTCAGGTAATGGGGTTGATTTTATTCTAGAGGGATTCTTGGCTTTACACCCACATATATGCTAGGTACACTTAGGTACATCTAGTTAGCGACGCATCATAGGAGTACGCATTTTACTACTGTCATGTATTTTATATACTTGCCTGTATTCATTTTTTAGCACAATGGTATAAATCTACCATCCTTTTACTCTGTTAGTGCTTATAATCGTTTATATCTGTTACTGTCTAATGGTTGTTTCAGCACACCTATTTTACACTAGAATGACGCTGGTTCAATAAATGCTTATTGAGAAACACCCCTGCCGTTTATTCTGTGTCTCTCTCTGAGACGAAGTGAGCACGAGTGACTGAGCGAAAAGTAGTACACTGTTTCCACGATCCTGAGGGATCAGGGTTGTCATGTTCGATAGTTGCCAAGAACTATTCTCTCCTTGGTAAGAGTAGCTTCTAGTGGTACTGTGAGCTAGCTGGTATACAGGCTGACATATTCGGTAGGGGTGTCCAGAAACAGTTTGACTCCAATCCTACAGTATATGTTGTCTAAACGCGCAGATCATATATAGGTTTATAGGAACTACACAACACGGCGCCGCCAACGTTGGTTTGGTACTTATTTAACAGTCAAATCTGAGTAGTTCAGTAGTGCTATTCTCAGAGACCCCTACTCACATTTTCCCAGAGACGTCAGGAGTGAGAAGGGTATTATCCGCCACAGCTGAGTAGGCAAAATATCCTATGTATTGGCTGTAGGTTTATCAAGCTTGAAGGACAAACAGTTCCTTTGTGCATAAAACCTTATCTCAGTTTCCCTGAAACTCTTCCTTGAAATAATTTTTCAACAATGACAGAAGACGACGCTGTGCCAACACAGCCAGTTTTAGTACAGGAAGAAGAAGGGGAAATTAACATTTCAGAAAATGTCAGAAATGCCCTTACTCAAAAGCTAACAGACTACGGAGTCACATCTAGGAGTGGGACAGTAACTTTTGTGATTGAGGCTCACGAATCATATAGAACAGAGGTATTCTATTCATGGGTTAAATACCCACAAGCAGATGCACAATCAAATACATTTCATTCTTACACTCAGGATAAAATACCAGAGGAATACAGTCTGTATGAGGACATTGAAACTTCGCTCACCTACTAGGAGCATATAAACTGGTTCAAAGGCGCCCTCCCCCATACAAGAAACAAAGTAAGACTAGGTCGGCTCGGAAGAGACGGGGCCACTTGGCCTGTGCTTGCGGCTTACACACCGCATCCAGACATTGACACAATGCCAGTAGCAGACTTATGTACACTTCACAAAGAAATAACCAAACTCTATAGGAACATGACATAGTTCGTGATGAGAACACTCACACTTCAGCCAACAAGAGCTACACAAACAAGTCAAATTCAGAGTTCAACAGCTAAAATTACTCAACAAACGCTATACGCAGTTATGGGTAGAATGCCCACTAAACGGGAACAAATGCCATTCTGGATAGCTCAGAAAATAACACAGCTAGAGGCAGTATTACCCGCACAAGCCCTCAAGAAAAACACAGAATGCTAACAATCTGCTTGCCAATGGGGATAGCTCCCCAGATAGAGGATTGTACCACTTGGGGTACAGTTTTCGCTGCCATATATAACAGAACTCATGGTATCCCTTCATTAGCAGTAATACCAGACGTATTAAGACAAATACAGACTGAGTGTGGAGCAGAACCTGCTCTGAACTTAGGGATGAAATTATTAGGTAATTTTGCCCAAGTATCAACTATCATGTTAGCTAATATCAAAGGGGATGCAGCAGCAGTGGCAATATGCCAACGCCTGATGGATTTCACTCCATTACAACAGGAACGTGAATTACCTAAAATTATCACTGACACCTATGCTGAATTAGGAAGAGATAGTTTGGGAGCTAAAGCAACAAAACCTCAACTGATGGGTGGTCCTGATAAGGATAACACCAAGCAAGCACCTGATTCTTCTAAGAAGAAATGGGATAATAAGAATAAAAACAAAAAGATTAGAGAAAATAGATCTCTATCTAGAAGTGGGTCTCCTCAGCAGGAGAACTCCGAAAGGAAATACAATCTCAGGAATAGAGATAACATCAAAAAACCTGACAGGTATCAGGATACTGATGCACATTCCTCTCATTCCTTTCAGGGTTCACCAAGAAACTCAGAGAGAGAAGGACGGTCAGAATACAGACAAGAAGAGCGTACAAAGTCCAGAGACACGCCACGCGCTTCAAGCTACCCTTCTAAAAAAGAAGACAAGGCACAATCTAAACTTCAATTTAAAAAGAAGAAGGTAGCAGGCCTCAAAGTTAGACATGCCCAGAATTCTGAGGACTCAATACTGAATGGGGAATGGGCTCTGACGATGCTAGACAGTGCAGCAGAAGTAACAATAGCTCGCCAGAACCTGATGGAATTTCTTGTGACAGCGGAGTTGAATGAGCACATCACGGTGGAAACACCTGATACGAGGGTAAGTGTCCCACATAGGTTACATGAGATAACACTCCAAATGGAGGGGGACAAACCCAGGAAAGTTAAAGGTCTCTTTTGGGAGAACTTGACTTTTGGCTATGATATACTTTTAGCTGAACAAGATTGGCCGCCTGAAATTGTTATGGATTGCCCAAAGGGAGAAATGGTAATTTTACCATCATTTTCAGACTACGTTCCAAAATACTTAAAACACACATACGCGTGGGAGTGGGTAATAGACCTTGCTCCAGCACTTTATCGCAACCATGTTGGGTGGGATGCTGAGTCACCACACCATGTAATCCCAGTAAAAACTACTCCAACTCCACAGAGGCAGTACCCAATAAAACAAAAAGCGAAAAAACAGGTCAGGGAGATCTTAGATCAACTTGAATACCAGGGTGTAATAGAAACATACACCTCTCCAATGAATAATCCTTTGTTTCCCGTAATGAAACCCGGCAATTCATATAGTCTAGTTTTAGACTACAGACATCTGAACACATGCCCAAAAACATTTGCAGAACAGAATGCACAAAGTGCCGCATTAATGAATAACATTGTGCAGAAAAAATACAAAACAACATTAGACATCTCAAATGGATTCTTCTGCCAAAATATAGCGCCTGAAAGCAGGTATTTAACAGCATTCTCAGTGCTAGGTTCCCAGCGTCAATTTTGTCGACTCCCCCAAGAGTGTAAGAATAGCCCCGGGTTCTTCAGTGCTAGGGTAACAGAATTACTTCAGAATTTGGATGAAGAGGCATTGTCCTATGTAGATGATATTTATCTGACGGATGATGATTTACAGGATCACTTGACCAGGGTGAGCACCATAATTTGGGGGTTGCCTCTGAGGGCTACAAATTCAACTTTAAAAAATCAAAAATAGCCCACCGAAATGTCCTATTTTTAGGATATTAGTTATCAAGTGAAGGGAAAAGCCTGGCAGCTAACTTTTTAGAAAAGTGTGCGCTGCTCCAACCTCCTAAATCTTTGAAGAACTTACAATCCATATTGGGATTTTTAAATTTTGGCAGAACATACATTTTGAATTACGCAGAAAAAGTAAAACGTTTCTACGACTTAATAAGACCTGATTTCTCGGTTAGGCATTGGACTCAGGAACACACAGATATCCTTCATTCCCTACAAGCTGACATGATAGCTTCAAAACACTTGCAGACACGCGTAAACGTATGCAATCTAGTGATCCGCGTTGTAGTGGGTCAATCTGGGTATACTTACCTAACCTTCAATGAAGGCGAAACAGTACCCATAGCTTACAAATCACATTTGTACACAAACGCTGAAATTAGCTTTAATTCTACAGAAAAAATACTGACAGCAGTTCAGACCGCTGTAGTAAGAGAAAGAGCACTGGCTCAGGGGAAACGAATAATTGTCGTAACTCCAGTACCAGCCTTAGAGGCTGCTACAAAGGCTAGCGTTCCTAATGCTAAAGCCTTACATCCAAGATGGATAAAATGGGCTAATTCTCTCACTGCAACGGATGTAGAATACAGATATGACCCAAGGTTGAAAACACAAGCATTCCTGCAATATGAACAAGAATATCCTCTCCCAAATGAAATAATGCCTCAAGATCAGTATAAATACATTATTTACACTGACGGATCTGCTCAGCCGGCCATAGGAAGTAAACAGCAATACAGCGCCGCTTGTGCGATTGTAAAAGGTCGTATATGGGATGGCAAGTTCCATCCCAGCGATACGGAGAGAAAGTCTCTAGGAGACTGCACTGCTCAGCTGGCAGAATTAAAAGCCCTTTTACTGGCACTAATAAATACGGATCGGAAATTCCCTAAACTCATAGTGTGCAATTCATTTTACTGTGTCCAGTCATACAACGAACATCTTCACTATTGGGGTCAGAACGATTTTAGAGACTCTAAAGGTTGCACAATTAAGCGTAAGTTGCTATGGGAACAGGTAGCTGAGTTGAAAAACGAACTACCAAGAGCTCACATGATACACACACTGAGTCAGCAACGTGATGGCATTCACGTTGAAGGGAATTCATTGGCTGATGAAGCCGCAAAGGGTCAGTACGTACTGCTTCCGTAGCTGCAATCACTCGTTCAAAAACGAGAATAGATGGACAGATAATGGTAGCTGTCATTGCTTCACACAAAAACAGCACAGCCTTACCAAAAGGTTTTCCACTTAAATACTCCTACAAGTTAGATGCACACAACATTCTGTATGCTCAGATTCCAGGAGTGGGGGATAGAATAATACCAAACATGGATCGCAGATTGGGTTTAATACTAGCTGCACACGAGGGTCTAGGTTCTGCACACGCAGGGATTACCACAACAGTTTCATTACTGAAACAGCTCTATTGGTGGCCTGGTTTAACAAAACAGACAAAGAACTTTGTCTTAAAATGCGACATCTGTCAGCAGATGAAGGGTTCCACCGTGGCGCATCCAGCGCAGACACCTTTACTAAAATCTGATAGACCACTAGCGTGTGTCTATCTGGACCACTGCAGCCCCCTACAATCGGATGGGGCTTACAAGTATATCTTGGTGGCAGTGGATTCATGCTCGAGATTCCTATGGGTATGGCCTCAGCGCTCGGCTGACGCTCGAACTGTTATAAAAGATTGTGCGAGTCTTTATAGGGACATACGCAGTTGACACATTACATTCTGACCGTGGCCCCGCATTTAGCTCTCGGGCTTACAGGGAAGGCAATGGAAGGTTTGGGTGTAGCATTGCGGTACTTCTCTCCGTACCATCCAGAGGGAAATTCGGTCGTGGAAAGGAAAAACCGGGACTTAAAGCAGTCTTTAACAGCGAGAGTATTAGGTTCTGGTGCTAGTTGGGTCAATCACCTATATGGGGTACAGCATGCCCTCAACAATATGCCAAGAATTTCTCTAGGGGGTGTCACTCCTTATGAGGTCCTATTTGGGACAAGAATGTGGGTACCTGATCTCGTTTGTGAAGGCACAGTGGCGGATGAAAAACCATTTGACATAAATAAACGTTTGGCTGTTTTACAGGATCTAAATGAATCCCGAGCACTACTAAGCAACATGTAGGTCAAGCGCACCGCCACTGGGGAAGTCAAATCAGTCACGGCAAGACCGGTCTGGATCCCAAAAGTCAGGGATCTGTTCAGAGAAAAGATCGAGGACAAAAAAGAATTTGGGCCATCATACAGAAAGCCTGTACCTGTCCTGGCTGCCGAAGGAACAAGAACATTACTTCTTTGACCCCTTGCCGGAAAAAAAGGAAAGAGATTCGTCTCCATTGATCTGATCAAACCACACTATGTGGCCGATACTGAAGAGTAGGCCTCATGGGCTCCTGGGTAGCTGACGCTCTCCTCTCGCTACCATTAAGGAAGTACAGACAGAAAGACTCATAACATTCGAAGAGTCACCAATTCGAAGTGGTGGAATTTCCAACAATGAAATGGAACTTCAAACTACAAATGAAAGACAAATATCAATTCGGCCTACCATCGATGTCTACATCAATATGTCTCAACAAGAGACACCAACCAGTTCAACACAACCTGCCGAGCTACCAAAGATTGATTGAACGGCATCTGGCTACTTCATCGATTTTGATACCTTCTCTCTTGATCCCAGTGAACCCGAGACAACGCCAGCTCCAGTTTCCTGTAAGCAACAAATGGGTGAATTTTACGCTTTTCTAAAAAAGACTTACTTGGTATCACCTTGGCTCCAGCTCTGGATAATATCTTCAATATTGTTTTTTCTGTTCTAGATTGTCCTGGTAACAGTTTTTTGCTTACTGATAAATGGAAAATATCACCCAGAACGCTCTGCAGTATCTAATGTGAACTTGGTCCTGAAGCCTCATACATCATCTCATCGTGAACAAAGAGACTTGTGAACATTACAGCTGTTCCAATTCCTGATGGTATTGTCTGGGACAAAGTTGATTTTGATGTATTTGACCCCACTGAACTTTTGAAGATTCCACATTTATTTAAAATTTTTCTAAATGATATCATTACCTCCAATACATTTTCTGATGATTGGGATTTTTAAACTGTCAATAATATGTCGTCTGATTTAGAAAAATCTGCTGCATTTTCAAACAATGAAATGTTAGAAGACACATCTGACTTTGATAGTATGTACTGTTACCATCATTATGGTCATCACTTTTTACACAAATCCAGTATACCATGTAATGTTTTTCCTTACCACCAAAGGGAACATTGCCCGACACCACCTAAAGGTAGTTCGAAAACGTTTGCACAGAAATTTTCATATTTTTAAGGGTTTAACACTTCTGACCCGACCTCATTTTACTCTAAAGTTGCACCTACACCTGCACAGAAAAATATGCTGACTAAGACCAAACAGATTTTTTCTGAATCCTTTATTGCCCAACTGTCAGAACAGGGTTTCGACTTATGGAAGGACACTATAGACACAAAAGCAGTCTGGGGTTCTAAAAAATGGCAAGTTCAGGGAACGGAAGCACTATTTAGAATGTGCCTCATTCCACAGTAAATGATATTTCTGAATGAAACTGTGCAACAGACTTCCTGTCTTGGACTAGCCAAGACTAAGGACTTGAACACACCACGGTTTCCCACACCTTCACACATCAATTTTACATCAAGTGGAGTGGATACAATAGATAACATCATGCAGTACAATACATCAGACCCAAACTGGAAGGGATAGTTAGTTTGGCCCACAGACACAAACAGATGTCAATCAAGATTCAAGGGTACCACCAAGGGGTTTAGTATCCATAGGCCAGACCCACGATATGTACAAAGAGAACATCCGGGGATAGTGACATCATACAGTGTTGGGAAGTTGTGCCTTAATTGGCTAAAAACCTCGACACTGTCCCAGGTGAAACTACACTTAACCTTACTCTCAGATGAGGTGAATCTAAGGGATTTTTTCCTAGGTCCCCGAAAGCCACGTCAGAAACGTTTCTATTACGCTGTCTATAATGAAATCTGGAAAATCTCTCAACAAGAAGCTGCAGAGAGACTTCGAGAAATAGATAAGATTAACCTAGATAAAGCATTAGCAGTAGTTGACAACGGTCTGACTACATTGACATCCAGGATTTATTCACTGGGCAACATTGTATCTTCTGCTATAGATATACTAGAACATAGTATGTCCGCGTTGTAGTATGGACAACACGGACAATGCTTATTGAGAAACGTCCCCACCGTTTATTCTGTGTATCTCTCTGAGATGAATTGAGCACGAGTGACTGAGCGAAAAGTAGTACACTGTTTCCACGATCCTGAGGGATCAGGGTTGTCATGTTCGATAGTTACCAAGAACTATTCTCTCCTTGGTAAGAGGAGTTTCTAGTGGTACTGTGAGCTAGCTGGTATACAGGCTGACATATTCGGTAGGGGTGTCAAGAATCAGTCTGACTCCCATCCTACAGTATATGTTGTCTAAACGTGCAGATCGTATATTGGTTTATAGGAACTACACGACAAAACGAAGGTTTCACCGGATCTGACACAGAGCAATGCAGGGTCCCTCAGAGCTGTGCAGCTCCTGAATGGAAGCCTCACCAGATCCAATGTATTGCAATGCAGAGTAGTGCAGAGCTCTGTAAAGTCACGCCACAAAGCCCCACAGTGAAAGCTTTACTGGATATGACACAGGGCAATGCAGAGCCCAACAGAGTTGTGCCACATGGATCTCGCATCGAAGTCAGAAGGTAAACATCCAGTGGGATTAGCCAGGTCCTGTATCCTGCCTGCACCCCAAGCCTGAACTTGTGACTTTGTCCAAGTCCGGCGCTACCAGATACCCAAAGTTGGCTCTTCATGCCTTTTGGAGATTTTTTTACTTAAAACTTTGAAAACTCATAACTGCGGTTCTACTAATTGGGTATTTGTCCTTTTGGTGTCATTTTATTTATTTAAATGTACTCTAGTTTTCTAAATTGGTTGTGATTTTTCTTGTGCTGTGTTTCTTTTTTATTACTTCTTGAGTGCTGCGTAAATACTTTGCACATTTTCTCTAACTTATGCCTGACTGCTTTAGTGCCAAGCTACCAGAGGGTTAAGCACAGGTTTATTTAGGGACTTTTATTGTACACCCTGACAAGGATTGTGATTATTATTTGAAGTGGGTTCTCACCACCTCCAAACAATAATCCTATTTCTTACACTTAGCCTTCCTGACATTAACTGTTACATACCTACGGTCAGAATCGCCATTGATCCAAATCCTGTCCTATATAGAGAGTTGTATGCATGCATGACTAACTGATCATGAATCAGCTCATCACACAGTGTACCAAACCTGCAATCCATTGAAAGTTCCTCAAGGCATTAACATATCCGTCCACCGACTTATCTTTAATTAACTTTCTATGAAAACAATCTATGCAGCAGAGGTCTTCAAAATGATTTGAAGTCGGGCCCCCTTCAAAACTGTATGGAAAGACTTGGGTGAGCAGTGAGGGGTGATGGAACATGGCTGAGATCGTTTCAGGAGTACTTTTACACTGGCTCATATTCCATGCTAAATGTAAGATTTTTAAAAGAGGAAATACATAAAAGACTGAGAAAAAATACTATTCCCCTTAATGGGGGTCTTGTGAGCCCCTCAAACTCCTGGGCTGCAAATCAACTGCACCTTCTTCACTAATGATAGCTGTGGACCTGAGTAACAGGTTATTCCCTCTTTCATATTGACCCCTTCCCCACCAAGCTATCTCTTCAATCTTGAAACAGGCTCGCTGTCCCTTTCAGCAAAAATGAGCTCCCACGTGTGTTTGCCCCCTCTTTACAGCATGGATGCCCTGAGCAAGTCTCTTGGGCCATTGGTCGGCTGCCCATAGCATCACTGGCATAACAATGGTGCCCTAATACAAGCAAGCAATGATTGTACAACAGACATATTATGGGTTTAGTGGGACACTCACTCCCCTTGCCTCAATCCCACTGTACCTGCAGCACCAATGATAATTACTCCTTTGCCCACTCTACTGGGTCATTACACCTATGCTTGAGGCCCAAGCAGACTGTCTGCCCCTTTGTGTCAAATAAGGGGAAAAATTCCCACATATCACCCCCTTGTTGCTTGGGACCTACTCCCTGCTCAGCATGGATGTTCTGGGCCCAATGCTAACAAGGAAAATGGTTGCCCACCCCCTTTGTTCTAGTAACAAATCCATAATTGGGGTGAATTGCTTCCCGCACACAAATGGCCAGTGCCAATGCAGCGCTGCGCTTGTAATGGCCCTTTAAACAACATGGGCCTGCATTTCTCAATAACTTCTTCATGGCATCTCTCTGAAAATGAGGAAGCTCTCTTCATTTGCAAATGAAAAAATTAGACCCCACATAGGGCCCCTTCTCTGGGCCATCACTTTGATGCTGTTCATGTATTTTGCTATTTTCTGCTTTCTCTTGTGTCATTACTCTGAGATTCCAGGAGTCCGAATGATTGAGGCTTACAATATGAGACTTTTGGTCTCCTCCTTGCCACCCCCTTGACTCACCTAAAGGACATCTGCACATGAACTGAGGTCGAAGTTTGTAGGAAGCTGGCTCTGTATATACTATACCAAAGTGAGGTACAGTGTGCACAGAGTCCAGTGGAACCCCAAAGGTAGGCAGAGGTAAAGTTAGATAGCACCTCACTCTCTATTTGTGGTAGTGTGATCGAGCAGTAAGGCAGTATCAGAGGACAGTGTTAAGCATTTGTTGTACACACTCAGTGAGCAAATGAATTCACGCACTCAAAGACTGAACTTCAGACCAATTGTTTTTGTATGAAAATATTCTTTTAGTTATTTTATTTTCTAGAACCAAGCAAGCCTGGCACAGGTAAGCAATAAATACTTTACAGTAGTAATGCAGTTTGTAAACAGTTTGAATTGTTATTGTATATGCACTTTGTTATGACTTACAGGGTGGTTGCAGAGAAATGCAATACATTGTAAATACAGTACCTAGACTTGAATGGGCTTTTCAGTAAAATACCAGGTAAGTTACTTTTTAGATTACTTTTCTTACTCAGAGTAGTATACCTGGGTACTACTCTGGGACATTTCCTGCAAACAAGTAAGTAAAATCGTTTTGATTAAATAGTACAATTTTAAAGAATTTCTTTAGGTTTTCAAACTCTACACTTAGAAACTTTTCCAAGAAAAACAGTCAATGTTATCCTATGGAGGAAAATAGTGTTATCGGTTTTGAGGTAAGTATTTGGTAGTGGGAGTTGAGGTTCTGGGGTAGACTCAGGGGTCCCCCAGGGTCAAGGATGCACTCTAATTACACCCTCAGCGGCACTAGGGCGGCCGGGTACAGAGTGCTGAGGCCCAATGTTATCCAATGTGGGATAGGGGGCCTCTGGTTGGTGGCTGCTGACGAGCAGGCCACTTGGTTGTGGGATTACAGCTCCTAGACTTTAGCTCAGGGCAAATGGGGAAACAAAGTAGCACCAAAGGTGCACCCTCAGCGGCACTAGGGCAGCCGGGTGCAGGATGCTGTTTCGACATCGGGCATCCTGTTGTTTGCAATGGGGAACCTCCGGTTTGCAAAGGCACTGCAGGCTTCTGGGTGCGACCACCACTTTGAGAGGTAAGTTGGGAAGTTAGGGGTTGGTTAGGCACCGTCGGTTTGGCCACCCAAGGCCGTGGGGCATCGGGTGCAGGGGTGCCTTTTGGGGCGGATCTTCTTACCAGCTCCTGGTCGCGGTTGGGGGGACCTTCTGGATTTAGGCTGCAGGCGTTGGCTGGAGGCTTGAGGCAGGTCAGGGGTCGCCGGATCTCGGGTCAGGATCGCCGGGGGGACCTCCTCATGGTGTTTGCCCACTCGAACTCGGGCCATGGATGGCGGGTGCAGAGTGGGGCGGATTTGCGGTGACCGGACGGAGCCAGAGGTTGCAGATGAACAAATCCGGTGTTCATGGGAGACAAAGTCTTTGTGGTTGAAGGCAGACAGGTCCTCTGGGGTTTTCGAGGTTGCTGGCTGCAGGACACACCGGGTTTTCGCAGGAGCAGGTTTGAGGTGGAGACAGGCCGGTAGGGCTGGGGCCAAGTCAGTGGGCGTCTTCCTCTTGTTAGCTTTGGCACGGCTGTTCGGTCCTTCTTCTTCTTTTCTTGTTGCAGGTTCTTGTCTGAGGAAGCAAGGTTCAGGGGTGCCCCTAAATACTAGATTTAGGGACGTTTCAGGTAGGTAAAAGGTAGGGACCAATGGGTCCCTTCCCTGGGGTAGGTGCACCCCCTATTATGCCACCCTCCAGTGGGAGGGGGCATAAGCCTGTTCCTGGTTGGCTGAGTCCCCCAATCTGCAAGATGGCGGGGAGTGAGAGTTTTGCTTCACCTCACCTCCCCCACCTGAGGGGTGGAGTTGGCAGAAGTGGGCACACCTCTCTCCCTCACTTGTTTTTCCCGCCGTTTCTCCCGCCCAAAGTGGGGGTCAGAACCAGTGGAGACCAGTTGCTGAAAGCAGCAAGTGGCTTTGGGGAGCTCACAAAGGCAGCAAGCCTTTGAAGCTTCCCCTTTGGGAACCCTGCCCATCCTGGGGGAGGAGGCTTGGCACCTCGTCCCAGGATGTGCATTGTTTCAGGCCCCAGAGAGCAGCAGGCTCTCGACCCAGGGGTTCAGAAAGCAGCCACTCAGCCTGGACACTAATGGTGGGTTCGTTTTCAGGGGGCATCTCTAAGATGCCCTCTGTGTGCATTTTTCATTAAATGCCACACTGGCATTAGTGTGGGTTTAATGTGCTGAGAAGTTTGATACCAAACTTCTCAGTTTTCAGTGTAGCCATTATGGTGCTGTGGAGTTTGTAATGACAAACTCCCAGCACCATATACTCTTAATGGCAGCACTGCACTTACAATGTCTAAGAATGGACTTAGACACTGTAGGGGTGTACCCCCACCACTGGTATAGTGCACCCAGCTAGAAGGGTGACTGATCCATGCCAGGGCAGTGGGTTGTAGGCATGGCACGCAGAGATGTGTGCCATGTCGACTCTTCACTTTGTTCTGCACCAAAACACACAGCCTGCAAAGGCAGTGTGTGAGTGTAATGGTACAGGACCTCTAAGGGTGGCACAATAAGTGCTGCAGCCCTTAGAGGCCTTCTCTGGTCACAGTGCACTGGGTACCTGTGGTACAATTTACCAGGGGCTGACCTGTGGCCAGAGATGCCAATTGGGTATTAGCAGGAGCCCAGGGCACACTCGGTCAAAGTACATCAGCAATTCAGCAAAAAGTGGGGGCAACCATGCAGAAAGAGGGCACTTTCTCACAAAGTTGACCGGGTTTAAGGAGGCCAAAGTGCCCATATGTGCCACAGCTCTATTGATGGAAAATAGTTGATTTTAGTATGGATGTAATTTATCCACATACTTACACTCTATATGTCTTAAGAGTGTGTTACATCTCTTTGGTATTCTTCCACTACATCCAGTTGCCAATGCATTATGTGTAGTTCTTTACGAGCTTCTAAGGTGGCACAGTGTAAGGTCACTTAATGTGACCAGGCACACTCCCAGAATTCCTTTCCCTGTTAAAGTCATTCCACACTGATTGGAGCTGCAGCAGGTCATGCAGAAGGTTCCTATAAGTGATCCTCACTCACCCCTAACAGTTGTCCAATGACCAAACTAGCAAGCGGCTGAGTTCTGGCAGACAATTACCAAACAGGCCAAGCTTTAACTGCCAGAAGACCCTCACTGACCCTCAAGTGAAAATTGAAAACATCAAGGATATAATTCACCATTGAATCCTACCCACTTCAATTACTCAGCCTCTTAACCTTCGATGTCACTTTGGTGTTTTGAGCCAGCTCTCAGCAGGTTGCATTTAGCTGGTGAGATATACAAATTTTAATATGGCTGTCAGAAAGTCGGTTATCAGTTGTGAAGGATGTGAGTTCTTAACAAGTAATAAGCCCTCAAATGTCTTTTTCAAGGTAGCGAAGCAGAGAAGTCTAAGGCCTTCTCAGGGAAGAGGGTCTGGGTTACTAATCTCCAATGAACAAGTATGCAACAACAACACTATAAAACATTTTTTCTAGTCAGTGCTTTTCATTTAAAAAGGAAATACATTTATTACACAAAACTAAACACTACACATTAAATTACAAATATGTACATCAGATAGATGGAAATAACTTTGGTAACAGCCTCATATCGCATTACACCCCTAGTCCTGACCCCATAATCACAATACCTCCCACCTATACCAGATGCAACATCACAATGTAAGTTGGTGTTTTTATAAATAAGTTTGGCTCACTGGCTTTGTAAGGGTGTCACCATGTTAATAAAAGCAACCACATGTCATGTTTTAAAATAGCAATGATATTGATGGGGTGAGTAACCATATTCAAATGCATTCATTATAACAGTAAACAGGGGCGTGTCCAAGATGGCAGCCACGTAGGAGCATTTTTCCGGAGCTATGCTGCCTGCCTCTTGCATCGGTGCGGATTGGGCCGCTACCGGGACAATTCAAGCCCGGACCAACATGTACTTTAGTGTCTGACTGCAGTCCTGCCTTTTGGGAGCCCTTTTCCCAACGAAGGGTGCAGCATGAAGTTGGCAGCCTGAAGAGAACTCGGGCGCCGCACTTCCAACATGGCGGACACCCTAGGCCCTATACCTATTCACCGCACATCTGCCACCTAGGACCCAAGGCCCCTTCTAAAGCTGTGTAGTGGCAGAGGTCGGTGGCAACACTCAGCGCACCGAGGGGGGTTCATAGACTCTTTGGCACTGCTGGGGAAGACAATCGACTTGCCTGGAGTGTTCTGTGGATCCTGCACTGGTGGGCGTGGGGAAAGGTAGGCGATCATATGGCTTGAGGAGCCGACCACAGCAGGCAATGGTGCCTCACCCCAATCTATATCTGAGCATCGAATCGAGGATTGTCCTCAGCCTGGACCGGGGGTTGGGCGCATGAACTGTTGCTACCTGCTTGCAGACCTGCCTAGAGGGCAAATGTGGGCCCAGTGAGAATGGGGGAGTGACATCGCTTGTCAGGGGCCTGCTGAAAGCTGATGAGGTTGAGAGTGGTGCCGGGTATTGACGACAGCATACGTGCAACTTTGAATACATGCTTCTCTGAGGCTGGTGAGAGAAACCTGATCAACCTGTGGAGCCTTACAGTGCCATATTCCCTACTGGCAGCAAGTGTTTAATGGGAAGAGTCTGCCCAATGCAATTTGCATCCTGCATCGGGGTAAGGAAGCCCCCCCCCAAACACGTGCCTAGCCATCTGGGCCTTTACTACTAACATATGCAATTGCCTGATTCCCCGCCCACAAGAGGAGATGGAGGCCTCCTAACTTGAGATTACCTGGGGTATTGGAATAAGCCATGTGACAGGAGCCTCTGCTGGCCCTGGGCTCTATCTAGCAGCTGGTATTGACACTGACTAGTGTCTTAAGGGTCCCTAACAGACTTTAAGACTTGTCAGCTAGCGGAGTGGTAGGGGCTCGGACACAAGCTACCCTGCTTCAATCCATAAGCCACAATGACTTCGCAGTGCAACACCAAGAAAGATGGCACCCTCAAGGACCTCTTCACCAAAACTCTGATGAGGAAGCCAGAGCTGCCCAGAGGTGAGTCCTCTGACCCAACCCAGCCTGAGGACATGAAGGAGCCAGCAGAAGAGGATGCTCCAGTGGCAAAGCAATTCTTGGAGCAATTATTTGGGGCCCTCCGGGACGAATTTGCAACCCTTAAACAAGATATAGCCTCGGAGTTGAAAGATCTCAGAAGAGATATCGGAGACTTAGGTCAAAGAGTGGACTCGCTTGAACAAACTGCTGACTCCCATGTGGAACAATTAGATTTCCACCGCCGAGTACTTCTTGAACTGTGGGAAAAAAGTATGGAACTGCACTACCAACTGGAGGATTTAGAAAATTGCTCTCGCCGCTCCGATATCCGAATCAAAGGGGTACCTCAACAGGCAATAGCAGGGAACCTGGAAGACTTTGTGGTCCGTCTTTTTCATCATGTGGCCCCAGAGCTTGTGGATCAAGATATCATCTCGAGCTCCCCCATAGGGCTGGCCACCCTGCCCCCTCTCCAAGTCAATCACAGGATATTCTCACCTGGTTGCATTATTACAGACAAAAGGATACCATTTTGTCAGCAGTATGAGACAAACCTACCATTGAATTTGAAGGTTTAAAAATAGGATTGCATCAAGACCTCTCCCCTATAACATTGCAGCGCCATCGGTCCCTCCAACCTCTGACAGACTTTCTCCATGAACAAGGGGTAAGGTACAGATGGTGAAATCCCTCCACCTCCTGTATGGCATAATGAGACACTGTGCTGCTCTGCACGGCCAAGGAAAGGCAAAGTACACAAGCCCTCGGAGACCGAGAGTCGCAAAGATTGAGCTGCACTATTGCACCGACTACAACATTGCAACAGTGCCTCTGAGGCAGACAGTAATCACTGGTACATTGACGACCCAGGACCTTTTGGCCCCGGTACTTTACAGCATGACCACCTCATTTAAATTAACTCACTCTTTCTTCTGCCACTGGTCCTGGATCCTGGAATGCGACCACTCCCATTCTGAGTGATGTCTTCGGCAGCGGAGCTCCCTCTGGCAGTTCGTGATGATAATGAGGAGACTTAGGGTCATCGACATGGATCCTCAAAGTTTATTTGTAGGAGTTCCCAGGCGGGGACCTGTATGGTTCTCTTGTTCTTTCCCTTTCTTATTCCTGTGACAACTTATGTATGTCATCTTTTTCTCCAGGCATCGGACTCTGATGAATTTACTGGGGGTCCCTCGCTCACCCACAGATATCGTTGTTACTCACCTGATCCTATTCTTTTTCATGCCAATGGTTAATATAATCAGTCTTCATTTTAGAGGCCTCAAAGCCCCAGTAAAGTGCTTAGCACTTATTTCTCTTATCAAGGCCAAATGTGACATTTGTCTTATAAAGGAAACACACTTCCTTAAGGTCGACTGGAAGAGGCTACAATCCTGGTGGTTTGACTGCCAGTATCTATCATCAGGCCCTAGGAAGAAGGCAGGGTAATGATACTTTTAGCGATACACTTCCGTGGGAGAGTGACACAAACACATGTGGAGATGGCTGGCAGCCTCCTCTCGCTGCACATTGACATGAAAGGCCATAAGTTTATGTTGGCTACTCTTTACGACCCTAATGATCATCAGGAATCCTTTCTTAGGGAAGCGCTGTTCTCGCCACTCCCGACATAGATATTATAATAGGTGGATACTTCAACAAAGTTGTTGACTTACATGCAGACAGATTTGCCCAAAGACAAGGTCAAACTGTCCTTTGACTTTAAGAACTGGTTGACTCGCCATCGTCCACAAGAACACCATCAGGGTCTCGACCAGCACCGACGACACTCTCAGCACCGCCGAACACATGCACTTCCAGATCCACACGGACCCCAACACCACCCTTAGAGGCACCCTTGTCTACAGACCCCCTGGGCCCCGACCCCAGTTCAGCGACTCCATCGCCGACTTCATAACCGACTTCATCAGCACGCACGCCCTGACCTCTACCGACTACATCCTCCTCGGAGACCTGAACTTTCACCTGGAGAACAACAACGACAGCAACTCCACCACCCTGATCGACAGCCTCGCCAACCTCGGTCTGAGCCAGCTCGTCACAACACCGACCCATTCCGCCGGCCACACGCTTGACCCCATCTTCTCCTCAAGCTCCCACGTCTCCTTCAGCCACACCACGGAACTCCTCTGGACCGACCACCGCTGCATCCATTTCACCTTCCAGAAATCCACCACACACCACCGCACCCTACAGATCCCACGCCGCTGCTGGAGCAAAGTCACCGAAGACGAACTTTGGGCAACCCTCGCTCTCAGCCCTCCCTCCGACCCATCCAACAACGACGACGCTGCCTGCAACCTCAGACGATGGATGGACGACTGTGCCAACACCCTCGCCCCGCTGAAAAAGCTCACCTACAGTGAGACCACCAAAAGAGCCAGCTGGTTCACCTCGGAACTCCTAGCTTCCAAGCGTACCTGCCGGAAACTAGAGAAGAAATGGCACAGTGATAAGACACCGGACAGCCACACAGCCCACAAAGACGCCATCCGTAACCACCACCACCTCATCAGGTCCGCCAAGAGAATCTCCTTCAAAGACCGCCTTGACAACAACGCACACAACAGCAAGGAGCTTTTCAACATAGTGAAGGAACTCTCCAACCCCAGCTCCAACACCAACGACATCCCGCCGTCGCAACCCCTGTGCGACTCCCTCGCCACCTTCTTTCACCGCAAGATCGCCGACATCCACGACAGCTTCAACACCCAGACAGCCCCAACTAAGATCGATGCACCAGACCCACCGCACACCATCGACCACGACCCCCTGCCATCCTGGGCCAGCGTGAACATCGAGGACACCATCAAGACCATGAGCACAATACACTCCGGCTCCCCGTCAGACCCTTTCCCGCACCACATCTTCAACAAAGCCAGCAGCTCCATCGCACCCCACCTGTGCAACGTCATCAATCTCTCCTTCGAGACCGCGACCTTCCCAGAGAGCTGGAAACACGCAGAGATCAACGCCCTACTCAAAAACCCAAGGCGGACCCGAGAGACCTCAAGAACTTCCGGCCCATCTCCCTGCTTCCGTTCCCAGCCAAGGTCATCGAGAAGATCGTCAACAAACAGCTAACCCGATACCTCGAAGAAAACAGCATCCTGGACCCATCCCAATCGGGGTTCCGCAGCAACCACAGCACTGAGACTGCCCTCATTGCCGCCACCGACGACATCAGGATCCTGCTGGACAATGGTGAGACCGCAGCCCTCATCCTGCTGGACCTCTCCGCCGCCTTCGACACTGTCTGCCACCGCACTCTACGCACACGCCTCCACGACGCAGGGATCCGAGACAAGGCCCTGGAATGGGCCACCTCCTTCCTCGCCGGCAGAACCCAGAGAGTCCGCCTCCCACCATTCCGATCCGAAGCCTCCGAGATCATCTGCGGCGTACCACAGGGATCGTCCCTCAGCCCAACACTGTTCAACATCTACATGACCCCGCTCGCACGCATCGCCAGACAACACAACCTCAACATAATCTCCTACGCCGACGACACTCAACTGATCCTCTCCCTCACCAAGGACCCCCTCGCCGCCAAATCCAACCTCCATGAAGGAATGAAGGCCGTCGCCGATTGGATGAAGATCAGCCGACTAAAACTGAACACGGAGAAGACAGAGGTCCTCATCCTCGGCTCCAACCCCTCAGCCTGGGACGACTCCTGGTGGCCAACGACGCTGGGAGCAGCCCCGACACCCACTGACCACGCACGCAACCTGGGAGTCATCCTCGACTCAACGCTCTCCATGGACAAGCAAGTCAACGCAGTCTCATCCTCCTGCTTCAACACCCTCCGCATGCTTCGCAAGATCTACAGGTGGATCCCGACAGACACAAGAAGAACAGTCACCCAGGCCCTCGTCAGTAGCAGACTTGACTATGGGAACGCCCTCTACGCGGGAGCCCGGCCAAGCTCATCAAGCGGCTGCAACGCATACAAAACGCCTCCGCACGCCTGATCCTCGATGTACCACGCCACAGCCACATCACCCCCACCTGAGGAACCTGCACTGGCTCCCCGTCGACAGGAGAATCTCCTTCAAACTCCTCATCCACGCACACAAGGCACTCCACAAGACTGGCCCAGCCTACCTCAACAGACGACTCCTCTTCTACGTCCCCAACCGCCAACTCCGCTCCGCCGACCTCTCCCTCGCCACCGTCCCTCGCATTCGAAGAACTACCACCGGCGGCAGATCCTTCTCCCACCTCGCTGCCAAGACCTGGAACACCCTTCCACTAAGCCTACGACAGACCCAAGACCTGTTGACCTTCAGGAGGCTACTCAAGACCTGGTTGTTCGACCAGTAGCAGCACCCCCCCCTTTTCTTTTTTCCCTAGCGCCTTGAGACCCTCACGGGTAAGTAGTGCGCTTTACAAATTCTGTGATTGATTGATTGACTGAGGTGGGGTTAACAGACGTATGATGCCTGACACATCCAACAACACAAGATTACACCTTCTTTTCAGTGGGGTATCAAACATACGCTTGCATAGACTTCTTCCTCACCTATCCGCGAATCACTGGCACCACAACCACAGTGAACATACCGATGGCTGCACTGTCTGATCACTTCCCCGTTACTTTACGATTTACTCCATTTCGCTCCACTCCATCTCCTCGAACTTGCCATCTTAACACCGGGCTCCTCACCTATGAGAGTACACTCACAGAGATTAAACATATCTTAGATACCTTCCTAGCTATGAATGACACACCAACCACGCCTACCACACTTTTGTGGGACACCTTGAAAGCAGCGGTACGGGGCTTGCTCATAGCCATAGCAGCATGCTTTAATACGCAACAAACGTATGCAGCTAGAGTCTACAGTCAGGAATCCCAAAACTACTCATGAACGCACTAGTTCATTGGCAGTCTGGCGTCAACTTAATATAGCGCATAAGCAATTAAAAGCCCTAGACATGGACAGAGCAGAGTATGCCCAGTTATGCACAAAACTAAAATATTATGCAAGAGGGAATGAGGCAGGACACCTTTTGGCTCATCGACTTCGTTCCCAAGCAGTGCACCAAAACATAGATGAGCTAATGAGGTCAGATGTTACCCTGACACATCAAGAGGAGCTGATCACTGAAGAATTGAAATCTTTTTACGCTTGTCTGTATTCTGCAGAGAATATTGATGCTGATGGTATTGAGCCATTTTTTAACTTGGTCCCCCATCCCACGTTCCTCAAGAGGACGTTAACAGTCTAGATAGGGACATCACCCCTAATGAAGTCCTTATGGCAATACACCATCTCCAGACTGGTAAAGCACTGGGCCATGATGGGTATAGCCTAGAGTTCTATAAAGCTTTTGGGTCACTCTTGGCCGCCATATTATCGAGTCTGTATAATGACTTTAGTACTACGGGCTTCCTGACACCCACGATGCAGCTGGCTATGATTGCTGTTATTCCTAAGCCAGGGAAAGATCTTAAGTGCTGCTCTTCATACCGTTCAATTTCCTTATTAAATGTGGATGCAAAGATTTTACGGGTATCCTAGCTCAGAGACTAGCTCCTTACATGCAGGGATTGGTAGACCCTGATCAGACCGAGTTTATACCCGAGAGGAGTTGAAGCAACAGCACCAAGCGCCTCTGCCATCTCGTCTATTGGCGCAGAGAAGGCATTCCTCAGAGTCCACTGGCCATACTTCTGTGCTGTGTTGACGCGTTTTGTCCTGGGCCCGGAGTTTTGTAGGTGGATCCAATGTAGCTATGCCTCACCTACGGCGATGGTATGAGTCAATGGCCTCTTGTCCCGACCTTTCCCTATCGTTAGTGGTACACGACAGGGATGCCCCCTGTCACCTTTATTATTTGCCCTGTATATGGAACCCTTTCCCGAATGAATATGCGGTCATCCACAGGTCTTCGGTATATTACCTTTGGGGCAGGACACACAAAATCACACTTTATTCTGATGATGTTCTGCTTATTTAATCGAAGCCACATCTCTCTCTAGCGGCAGTTATGAGGGAGCTCACACATTTTGGAGAAGTCTCTGGCTATAAAACCAACCAAACACAAGGAGATAATGGACGGAGTGCAAAAACTTTTCAAACACTCACCCCCAGTCACAGAACTGGGTTGAATCCATCATCATTCTTCAGCTCACTTTGCCACCCCAGTTCAGACATAGCCATATGCAAATCAGTCTTGACCCTGTGCCTCATGAGAACAGTCCAGACTGAACTACCAAGCCATGTCTTCCCTGGACTGGAATCAAGCATCCTGGGACCGGTTTTGGGCTAACAGCCCTCATCAGCCAGGCTAGCTTGAATCCAGTGGCAAAGTGAGCAAGGGACCCACGTCTGGGCATACCCTGCCAACTTAGGGCGAACAAAGCAAACACAAGGAGATAATGGACGGAGTGCTGAAACTTTTCAAACACTCACCCCCAGTCACAGATCTGGGTTGAATCCATCATCATTCTTTAGCTCACTTTGCCACCCCAGTTCAGACATAGCCATATGCAAATCAGTCTTGACCCTGTGCCTCATGGGAACAGTCCAGACCGAACTGCCAAGCCATGTCTTCCCTAGACCGGAATCAAGCATCCTGGGTCCGGTTTCGGGCTAACAGCCCTCATCAGCCAGGCTAGCTTGAATCCAGTGGCAAAGTGAGCAAGGGACCCACGTCTGGGCAAACCCTGCCAACTTAGGGCGAACAAAGCGAACACAAGGAGATAATGGACGGAGTGCTGAAACTTTTCAAACACTCACCCCCAGTCACTGATCTGGGTTGAATCCATCATCATCATTCTTTAGCTCACTTTGCCACCCCAGTTCAGACATAGCCATATGCAAATCAGTCTTGACCCTGTGCCTCATGGGAACAGTCCAGACCGAACTGCCAAGCCATGTCTTCCCTGGACTGGAATCAAGCATCCTGGGACCAGTTTCGGGCTAACAGCCCTCATCAGCCAGGCTAGCTTGAATCCAGTGGCAAAGTGAGCAAGGGACCCACGTCTGGGCATACCCTGCCAACTTAGGGTGAACAAAGGAAACACAAGGAGATAATGGACGGAGTGCTGAAACTTTTCAAACACTCACCCCTGTCACAGATCTGGGTTGAATCCATCATCATTCTTTAGCTCACTTTGCCACCCCAGTTCAGACATAGCCATATGCAAATCAGATTTGACGTTGTGCCTCATGGGAACAGTCCAGACCGAACTGCCAAGCCATGTCTTCACTGGACCGGAATCAAGCATCCTGGGACCGGTTTCGGGCTAACAGCCCTCATCAGCCAGGCTAGCTTGAATCCAGTGGAAAAGTGAGCAAGGGACCCACGTCTGGGCATTCCCTGCCAACTTAGGGTGAACAAAGCAAACACAAGGAGATAATGGACGGAGTGACATGGTGTTGCCAACTTAGATGCTTTGGGCACTTTGCCACTGCTGATCAGTGACAAAGTGCAAGTGCTCCCTGTGTAAAGTGTAATGGTAAATGGTTGTCCATGATTGGTATGTTTGCCTTACTAGTAAAGTCCCTAGTAAAGTGCACTATGTGTGCCAGGGCTAGTAATGCAAATGCTACTAGTGGGCCTGCAGCACTAATTGTGCCACCCACACAAGTAGCCCTAAAGAGAGAACTCAGGCCTGCCACTAAGGTGTGTACCATGTCCTAACAGTGAAATACTCTCCATTTCGTTTTTCACTGTTGAAAGGCCATCTTGCCCATAGGACAGAATGGGGAAGGCTGTGTAATGTGTTTCCAGCCTATCTTCCCAAAGGCTTAAGATGGAGAGGTGAAATTTGTGTGCCTGAACTCACAATTTAATAACACATCTTTTTGTGAAGGTGGTTTTTGAATTTCGTGTTTAGAAACCACTCTTTTAGAAGTGGCTGGGTTTTGGTGTTTTAACATTTCTGTGTGTCTCAGGCTGGTTGTGGATTGACTGTCTGGATTTGAATGTGATAGGCTCTGGGGAATGTCTTGACCCAGGGGAGGAGGTGAGACAGCAACAGGCTGACCTGCATCTGGAGTGTAGAGGGGAGGAGTAGCCCCTGGAGGTGAAGAGGCCTGGGTTGCTGCCATAAAACAATGGCTCCATCTCCTGCTGAGTGATTGAGGATCCAGACCCCCACTATCAAAGGAAGAAGGTGTCACTGGCAGGGAGACTCCAAGAACTGATTTAGACAGGGGTCAGTGCCCCCTGAGCACAAAGACTTCAAAGGCTTTGAGGGGTATAAGTATTAGAGCCCCATTTGTTTGGAGTTCTGTTCGTCTGGCTGGGGAGAATTGCTGCTGCTGGGCCCCAGGAGGAGACCGCCACGAGGGACTGCCTCCCTGCTGGAGGGCCCTGTGTGCTGGCCTGCCTGGACCCAGCTTTGCCCCCTGGACTTTGGACTCTAGCGCCTTGTGAGCGCTTTACTTTTATTCTGAGGAGCGCTATATTTTAATTGCCAAAGAAGGAGAGGAGCTGGCGCCTGGCAGCGTGCTGCTGAAGTGCCTGCAGAGGGAATCCCGAGGGTAGGGATTCCCCCCTGCGCTGCTGAACAAGCTGGAGCCTACCCCGCATTTGTACCTTTCTGGCGGGTGCCCACCCCGCGTTGGCATCGTTTACAGGTGGGAGCCTACCCCGCACTCTGCCCCCGAGTGAAGCCGCCGTGAGAGCACCGAAACCGGAAGACCGGCGCCCGCGCCTGACTGTGGGCCGGGCCTGCCGTCAGTGGACCGGGGCCAGAACCAGGAAGTCGGGGCTGACCCGAGCGGGGCTCCCGTGAGCTGGTGGGACTCCCGCATATGCAGAAAAGCGAGCAGTGGTAGCGTGGCCGAGCGGGACACAGGAGAAGGCTGCCGGAGTGGAGGCAGGGCTCCCGTGTTGATGTGGAGAGCCCCGCGCGCAGCCGAGACCGTCCGGAGCCTCGCAGGCTCCCCAGAGAAGTCCCGTGTCCCAGAAGGGGGACCGGGTGGAGCCAAGAGGTCTTGTGAGCGGGGCCTGCCGGTGATCCAGAGGAGGCAAGGAAAGAGCCCGGTGGGTGGGGCCCTTCTCGAGGCACGTTGTCGGTGCCTTCCCTGCAACATTGGGCAATTTTGAGATTAGTAGCCCCGGAGTGGGGCTCCCATTGGCGCATTGCAGTGCCAGTGCTCCCTTGCTACACAGCTGCCCTGCAGTGGCGGGCAGCTGCAACATTGGGCAACTTGGAGTTTAGTAGCCCCGGAGTGGGGACCCGATCGGCGCATTGCAGTGCCAGTGCGTGTTGATCTTCAGCTGCACCTCAGTCGCGGGCAGCTGCAACGTTTGGGGGCCATTTCTTCTATTAAGGAAGGGGTGAGTTGCACCCCTGCCCCAGCGCATTGTGCACCGTGGTGGCCCTGACATTCTGGACAAAAGGGCGCTTGAGCCCTAGTGCAAGGCCAGTTGGCCTGGGGCTACTTTGAATGGTGGAAGGGCGCAAGGCCCTAAGGTGATGTATGCACCTTGTGGCAGTGTTACTAGGGTGCGCTGCTGAGTTACTGCATAATGTGTTTATGCTTATGTGTTTTAGGATGATGCATAATGTGTTTATGCCTACTGCTTATGCCTAATGTGATTGATGCAAAGTGTCTGTGCCAGTCATGACTGGTTGTTTCATTTTACTACTAAGTGAGTTCTAATGGTTCTGACAGTGGCCCGATAGGCCCTGTCTTGTATATATTCCCCTGTGAATATTGCCTAGTGCCAGTGGGCACAGTGTATATTGTGTGACTACTATCCTAATGTGTTTTGGATAATACAAAGGCTATTTTATATATAACCTTGTGTGGAGTTTCTTTTGTGGTGTGCCTAGTGTGTCGCTGCTGTGTATGTGTGTTGCGCAAACGCTTTACACATTACCTCTGGGATAAGCCTGACTGCTCGTGCCAAGCTACCAAGTGGGTGAGCAGGGGTTATCTTCAGCGTGTAACTCCCTTTGCTTGACTAGAGTGGTGGTTTCTGCCTGGCTTTGGCTCATGCCCTAGCCAACTAGAGACCCCCAGATCTAACACAATATATGGTGGAGTGGTCCCGTCCTAGCACTGAAAAGCACTGGTGTTTCATTGCCCAAGCAGTGGCGAGTGTGAATATTTGGAAGACTCCGTGGCTACCAAGGGCACATCGACCACCTGGGGTATATGTTTCCCCAATATCACATGCTACAGTGGGGGTCTGGTACAAAGTACAGACACATAAGGGTCTGTCCACTCCCATCTCCTCACAGACACCAATCACAGGGAACCCTGCTGTCTGATGCCGCTTACAATACGTGGCAGGAGGCTAACTGTAAAAGAATCAGCAAGATTTTTGATGCTGAAGGCTGTATGGATTTCCCCTAGTTTCAGTTAGCTTTTGATCTCCCATCAACAGCCCACTGCCAGCACATAGCCATTCGCTATTGTGTATCACATCCTTCGATTCGTCCTCACACTAATAGACCCCTCACCCTGATCAAGAAGTGGCATATTATCTACTCCTCTGATAAACGCCTTCTTTCAGATATATATGCCTTCCTAGTCATGCCACGGAGATTACTTAAAACATTGGCACAACTTAGTAGGGAGGCAGAGTGCCAATGCACTTTTATAGATAGTAAGGGGCCGATTCCGATCTCGGCCGGTAGGGCTCCGACTCGGATTCGGCTTAACCGGATCCGATTCGGAGCCCTATTTCCCGACCGATTCGTACGCGCGTCCGGGCGAGCGAGTACGATGCGAATTCGCCGACCGACTCGTCCGGGCGTCCCGACCGCTCCGACCGACTCGTTCCCGGCTCGAACCGCACCGACCGACTCGCTCGGACTCGACTCGCACCGCGCAATGGAGATGTTCCCCGGCCGGGTAAGTACGATGCGCGCCGCGAGCAGTCCGACCGAGCCGCGCACTCCGGCTCGTAAGAGCTGTCAGAGCCGTACTTTGGGGGTCCGTGTCGGATCCCCCTGTACGCGTAGCCGCGCGAGTCGCACACAGGGGGGACCCATGGGTCCCCCCTACCTGTGCGTGTATGGCGCGAATCGCTTTGCCGCGTACACGCTGTAGGGGGCGCACTTGTCCGCATCGCACCCATTGAGTCAATGGGAGCCCGTGTACGCTTTGTACGACCGGCTCCCATTGACTTCAATGGGAGTCCGACCGACTCGAGTCCGATGGCATACGTGCGCATCGTACTCGTTCGGTCGGACTGCACGGGTCCGATTCGGTCGGAAATCTCTCCGGGTCCGGCTCGGTCGGAGAGATTTACGGCCCGAATCGGAATCGGCCCCAATGTGTCCTGATATTCTCCACCTCGCCCAGGCTTCCAGGCGCAATACGTCTAGTAAAAAAAGTGCCTCAAGATAGCCCATTATTGGTACTAAACCCCAGCTAGAATTGCACATTGGATCATAGGCAGAGATAGTACCTGTTGGCGATGATGAGGACAACTGGGCACTCTTACTCATATCCTATGGCAGTGCCCTAAAGTAAGCACTTTCTGGCAGGAGGTCCTAGCCACGGTAGATGAAATATAGGACACAGTGATCCCCCGATTTCCCAGCTACGTTTTATTGGGGCTTCCGAACCCAATTACATATCCTTTAAAATCACACAGTGGCCGCGCTCATGTTTTGGCTTTGGGGGCTGCAAAGCAACTCTTACTCTCAAGAAGGGGCTCAGAATGGATTCTGACCTTCACAGACTAGATCCATAAACTTTTGGATTTACTGGGGTTGGAGAAGTTGACGGCTGTGACAACACACACAATGACCCTATTCGACAAGACATGGGGGTCTCTGCATCCACTATCTCTCAGACAAATTTCGAGAACTGACATGCTCAATGTACCTACAAGTTCATTGACTAACCCAAAATGATGAGACCAGAATCTGTCACGTAGAGGGCGACTGTACAAAGCTTGGCTCAACTTTCCTTTCACACTTTCTACCGCTCTCTTGATGTTGTACTTGTCACAGTAGTCGTCAACACACACACCCTTTGTCTAAACCCCTCTCTAACCATTTCCTCTGTTCTCACGTTATTTTCTTCTTAAGTTAAAGTTACTTAATAATCCCTCACCCCCACCGGCCACTAGATGTGGGTGGAATGACTATTGTCTTGGTTGAATATACATCTACTAATAATAAAAGAGATCTTAAACCTATTATAACGGTAAACATTGCATTGTCAATATCACTGTGGGCAATAAAGCATATTGAACTTATAAACATGTGTGTCAGAGTTGTCTTTATACTACTTTACTACCATTAGACTGCCACTGAAGCGATGGAAGAACTGGGCCAACCACAAGGAATTCCTACACTTCATTGCAAACTGTAACTCAAGGAGTGCTTGAAATTAAGGAAATCTTCTCCCGCTCATAATTTCAAGGCCCCAGGAGATTTAGGGTGGCATTTTCCATGAAACAATCTGGGGCATGGAGGGTGGTAGCTACTGCACTCCATGCAGCCCCCCCCCCTCAAAACATGGGAAATATGTTGATGGTGCCCCACAGAAGCAAGAGAATCCAATTTAACCTGCTTCACGGGGCATTATGGTGCTCTCCAGCCAGGAGTGGTGCCTATTAAGCAGGTTTGCCCCCTCTCCTTGCTTGGTTTTGCTTCCTCACTCTGCGCTGCTTTTTTCCTTCTTTTTTTCATTTTTTTAACATACTTGGTGCCTGTACCCTTTGGGCACCAGAGTTCAGTCATTTTCCCATTAGTGAGGGTTGTTGGGGGAGATTTAAGGACCTGCAGCCCTGCCTGGCTCCCACCATGTCTGCTGTGTGCCTGAGGATCCAGCAATCTCATCCTACTCTCCTGCCTGTGCTGTCCACTTGCAGGGGGTTAGAGCGCAAGTGGTCTTCTCCACCCTGGCCATCAAGCAATGTGAGCTGGGACAGTGTAGCAGGATACCTCTTGGTTCCCACTTTTCGGGGATTCTCTTCTGTCCAGTGGGGAATAGAGTCCCCCAGTAGTGCTAAATTGTATTGGACCACAGGGAATGGAGCCCCCAGGACCAAATGGTGTCTCAGGGAGAGGGGCAACACACACACACTCTCCCCATGGAAAATTAATACATAAAGCTGCAGCAACCCTTGGGCCACGGCCCACCCCTGGGTATTTTTTTGCACAGGAGTAAACACTGTGTGCTTCATTCTCTGCTTGATCCCCAATCCCTGGGGGACTGGGCTGTATCTCGGGCCCTGTAGGGCCTATAGACTTGAGAAAGTTGTTCTTTTGCTTTTGGTAGCACGCTATAACCACCAGGAGCATCCTCTTCAGGCCTCCTGACTTAGTCAGGGCCAGCTTTAGTACTGGTTGTGACTGGTGCAACAATCTTTGTTTGCACCCCCTCAAAAAAACTTCCTTCTCCGTTAATTCCCTCACTACCATGTTCAACCAGTGCCCCTCATCTCTTCATAGCCCCACTCTCATATGTATTTCCTTTGTTTCATAGATATACTCATACCAGTTTAGGGTGTCAGAGCACTTTGCGTCACACACACATTAAGCAGAGTCAATGAATCATATGTGTGTAATCAGTCTATTGTGAATGTAACATGAAACAATGAGGATAACATGGTGTAGGATTCATGTCATCCATACTAGTAGGCAGTTTATTTTAAGAGTGTTTGGTCTGAAAAAACACAAACTCAGGATTTAAACATACCACAGTGGTTGGCTTCACTAATAAGACTGCATTTCTACCCAAGTGAACCCTTTTTAGAAACATGAGATTTCCTAATGGCAACTCTCTCAGGATCGCAATTAGGAAATCGGTATTCCTAATTTATGAAACTCATTGAGTTTCATTTAGGGATTCCTTGTGTGTCACAAGTTGACCTGGCTCATGAATAATAATGAGACAGGTTGCAGTTGGCTACCCACTAGAAATCACAACCATCACAGGGATGGTGGCCTCATGAGGTCAGCAGACCACCATGTCTGTGATTTCTTTTTATTAAAGCAATTTTTTTAATGCATCCCATTTTCCTTAAAGGAAACTTGCCTGCTCTTAAAAATATTTGTATTTACATTATCGAAGGAGAAGAGGTTCCTTGGGGATCCTTCCCATTTGCAAATGGGTTACCACCAGTTTTAAGCTGGTGGTAAAGTATCACTGTTTTGTGGCTGGAATTTCCGTCTCAAAACAGTAATACATACCATACCAATTCGGAATTTGGAAGGGACGCCCTAAACATGCCCTTCTAAATACCGAAAAGCAAATGCAAAATGTGATTCAGTTACAAGTTAACAAATTGCATTTTGCATTTTGTACATTTAAAAAAGCATTTTTCCAGAACTCCTTTACTACACAGGTCTATAGGGTGCACAGACATAATATCGAGTTTTTTATTTCGACCTACATTAATATCGAGTTTTAAATATCGTAGGGACAGAATATCGACATCAAGAATATCGGTGACCAGAATATCGACCTGAAGGTAAGAAATATTGTTTTTGTTAATATCGAAGTTAGTAATATCGATAGCAAAAATATCGATGTTAATAATATCGATGTTTATGTTAGTGTTATGTATTTTAGTATGTATTTTATATGTATGTGTTCCACATGTTTTGTTATGTTTTGTATTTTTTTAAAATATATGTATCAATTGTTTAGAAGTTAGTAATTTTTTTTAAAGTAAATTTTGCGTTTTAGTACCGTAGCGGGTTGTGGGTTTATAGGGGAATAGGGTGGGAAGTAATTTAATTATAGTAAATTAAATCTTAATTTTGAGAAATTATTAATTATTTTTAAATAAATTTAGCATCTTAGGGGCCTATTACGATGGCGGTCGGATGACCGCCGCCCAGCCGGCTGTGGTAACCGCCGGACCTGCGGTGGACATCTGCCCACGATCGCAAGCCAGAAAACCGCCGGTCAGATTAGTATGGCGGTGGTGACCGCGGTGGTGGGAAATTCAGACCGCCGCTTTTCCGCCGGTTGCCATCCGCACTCCTGCCTTGCGGATGGAGAAGGACCGGGATAATGGTGGCGGTGCCGATCTGGCTCCGCCGGCACGATTATGATGCCGGCGGTAGCCAGCCTTTCCTCAGCGGTCAAACCGCCATGGAAAGGCAGGCGGAGAATGTCTTCTGGGGGCCCGTTGCGGGCCCCCAATGTTTTGGGGTGGGGGGGTGCACTGGGGGGGTACCCATGGTCCCCCCTACATTTCCCTGTACCAGGTGGCAGTGCCTGGCACCAGTGCAGGGAAATGCAGGACATGCTCCTTTTGACATCGCGGCGGTGCTGCGTGCATCAGCAACTGCCGCAATGTTAAAGCCCGCGATCCGACCGCAGCGGTCGGATTTCGAGCAAGGAACATCGTAATGCAACCGGCGGTTATGTCGCGGGACTTGCGGGCGGTCTTTTCCCGTTACCATGGCGGTCAGGGAGGTTTTCCGACCGCCATCGTAATAGGCCCCTTAGTTCTGTAGCGGGTTGTGGGTTTATAGGGGAAAAGTAATTTAATTGTAATTAAGTAATTATTAATTTTAATTTATTGGTATTGATAATTAATTTATTGTTAATTAATTATTAATTAGTAATCAATTTTTATTAATTGATAATTATATTAATTATGTTAATTGTTTATTGGAGTGGGTTGTGGGTTTATAGGGGAATAGGGTGGGAAGTAAATTAATTATAATAAATTAATTAATAATTTTTATTTTTGGGTATTGACAATTAATTTATTGTTTATTAATTATTAATTGGTAATTAATTTTTATTAATTAATTAATTGATAAATATATTAATTGTGTTAATTTAGTTTAGGAGTGGGTTGTGTGTTTATAGGGAATAGGGTGGGAAGTAATTTATTATAATTAAGTCATTATTTATTAATATTTATTGGTATTGATAATTAATTTATTGTTTATTCATTATTAATTGGTAATACATTTTTATTAATTGATCAATTGATAATTATATTAATTGTGTTATATTTTATGCGGAGTGGGTTGTGTGTTTATTGGGGAATAATGTGGGAAGTAATTTAATGTTATTAAAGTAATTATTAATTTTAATTTATTGGTATTTATAATTAATTTATTGTTAATTTATTAATAAATCATTATTTTATTTAAATAATTATTTAATTGATAAGTATGTTATTTTTAACCCCTACGCTATCCAACACTTTCCCTACTGTTGCACTCTCTGGGGTGGGAATAGTAATTTTTTCCCCTAAGCTATCCAACACTTTCCCTACTGTTGCACTCTCTGGAGTGGGAATAGTAATTTTTACCCCTACGCTATCCAACACTTTACCTACTGTTGCACTCTCTGGAGTTGGAATAGTAATTTTTACCCCTACGCTATCCAACACTTTCCCTACTGTTACACTCTCTGGAGTGGGAATAGTAATTTTGCCCCTACGCTATCCAACACTTTCCCTACTGTTGCACTCTCTGAAGTTGGAATAGTAGTTTTTACCCCTACTCTATCCAACACTTTCCCTACTGTTGCACTTTCTGGAGTTGGAATAGAAATTATAACCCCTACGCTATCCAACACTTTCCCTACTGTTGCACTCTCTGGAGTGGGAATAGTAATTTTTACCTCTACGCTATCCAACACTTTCCCTACTGTTGCACTCACTGGAGTGGGAATAGTAATTTTTACCTCTACGCTATTCAACACTTTCCCTACTGTTGCACTCTCTGGAGTGGGAATAGTAATTGTTACCCCTACGCTATCCAACACTTTCCCTACTGTTGCACTCTCTGGAGTTGGAATAGCAATTTTAACCCCTACGCTATCCAACACTTTCCCTACTGTTGCACTCTTTGGAGTGGGAATAGTAATTTTTACCCCTACGCTATCCAACACTTTCCCTACTGTTGCACTCACTGGAGTGGGAATAGTAATTTTAACCCTTTCGCTATCCAACACTTTCCCTACTGTTGCACTCTCTGGAGTGGGAATAGTAATTTTTACCCCTACGCTATCCAACACTTTCCCTACTGTTGCACTCTCTGGAGTGGGAATAGTAATTTTTACCCCTATGCTATCCAACACTTTCCCTACTGTTGCACTCTTTGGAGTGGGAATAGTATTTTTTTCCCTCTGCTATCCAATATTTTTCTGTATTGTTTTAGTTAATGTTGTGTATAATTTATTTTTAAAACATTAAAAATATTGTAGTTTTTAATTTGTTACATATATTTTTATAATTGTATTTATATTATTTTTGTATGTGTATATATGTATTTATAATTTCTAAAATGTTTTTAACAATTTATAAGTTATTAAAATAATTATTTATGAATATTATTAAGTAAGTATATATATTATATTTTATATGTATATGTTTAATTTATTTTAACATTATGTGTATTAGTTATTATTTTTAAAATTTTTAAAATATTTTTAACTGTTTCTTTTAATTATATGTATTATTTACTATATTTTACATTATTTTTTTAACATTTAAATAAAACGATATTTTTTACAACAATATTTTTGACATCGATATTTTTGACATCGATATTTTTGTACTTACCATGATGTAGATAGGATGTCGATATTCTTGACTTCGATATTTTTGTCACGATATTTTTGTACCTCGATATTGTTGTAGTCGATATTTTGTCAGTGATTCGTCTATAGTGGGTGAACAGGAACTGATTGCTTGCCTGGACATGTAAGCACATTGCTAAATGTATGTAGTGCCATGTTACTCAAGTTAGAGTTACAGAGTAGTTTTGTTGCCACCAGGTAGCCACACAACGTTCTTCCAAATAACTCTAAGTTCCAACAATCTCCCTACAGTTCCAGAACACTTATTCAATAATACGCTACATGCATTAAAGCAGTACCCGAATAACAAGAAGTTATATCCTTGATTATGAGTGCCCTGGTTAATTCTAATATGAGCGGTTATTCCTATTAGCTCATATCAGAATTACATATCGGAATTGTGAGTTTTTGCTGGAAAAAATGTTCCTCTCAATTTTTCCCAGTTTTCCTGAGGTAGATTTTGTTATGCCAAACCTACTGATATCTACCTGGGGAAATGCCGGGGAAATGCCAAGGCTGCAGATTTTGATGTGGAAAGTTCCAAAATCCACCTTATGCCCAATTCTTCAGACAAACTTTGGAATATGCAATAATTACCACAGTTAATAAATTCCAAACACTCTGGTGTCATATTTTATTGGGAGCGAAATTTGTCATTTTACTGAAATTTAATTAATAAAATATGTCAGAAAAGAACACGTCGAAATAGATGCAGATTTGCTGCCTTCTAAAACATTCAGTGGGGTTTCATTCTTGATGGAGCCAAGAACAATGCTGTCTATATTTGCACACAACTGACTTGATAATAAACATGTGGAATAGGGGACAAGTTAGAGACTGCACAAGCATTTGCAGATATATTTGACTAATTTCATGAAACGTAAAAAGAAGTAATCATTCCCAAAGTAGTCATTAACCTGAAAGTATCAGTACAGCATTTGGAATGAATTCCATTAGTACCAGTACCTTTTTGTACAAAAATTGGGAAATTATTATGCAGTTTAAATGAGGTTTGCTTTTTACCAGGCTTATCACTCCTAGATAGAAACTGTGTTTCTGGTTGGCACAGGTATGTACTCTGTCCAAGCAGGAACCACAGTCCCAGTCCAGATAAGTCAGACACACACTAAAACATAATGTGTGCTCACCCTCTGGTAGCTTGGCACAGAGCAGCCATGCATATATAAAGAGGCAATGTGTAAAGTATTTGTGCAACACAACACTATGGGGCCGATTCCGATTCGGGCCGGAAAACGTACCGACCGACTCGGATCCGGAATTTATTCCGACCGACACGGACTGGTGCAGCCCGACCCGCAAAGTACGATGAAATGCGTGCAAAATCCGACCGACTCGTACGGAACACAATACGAACGACCGAACCGCGCGGAAAACAGCTATCCGGCCGGAAAACCGCGCGAATCGAACCGACTGACACGCACCAGGAAGGAACCTGAACGAAACGTACCCGCGAACTCCGAGCCGCGCAGTACGATGCATCGCGTGGAAAACACGACCGAGTCGCACGGAGCTCAAGCCGTACGACCGACACGCATACAAAACAGCGAGCCGAAGCAACCCAATACACCGCGACCGACGCGTACGCAGCACATAAAACAGCACAAACACAGCGTAAACGCCTCGGAGAAGCTCGCACGAGACAACTGCAGGGTCCGACTCGGTCAGAAGAACGTCTCCTACATGCACAAAAAGTACAAAGGAAAAAAAAAAAAAAAAAGGCCAAACAAGCAATTACAAAGCCAATAAATACTGGGGGGGGGGAAACAGGGAACAAAGACACACCCACAACTCCACCCATATAAAGGACACAAATCCCTACCATGATCCTTTGCAAATTCAACAGACCTGCCAGCACAGAACACCATCAGACAGTAACCACAGACACACCCACAACTCATCCATCACACAAGCCACACACCATTAGCACCTCAACAAATAGCACCCTCACATACACCCAGCAAAACACACACTCACACACCCTCACTTGCACACCAACACACACATCACTCACCACCACCACCCATCACCATGCCCCCAAAGAAGAATCCAAAGTTCCTAGATAGTGAATTGGAAGTCCTGGTAGATGAGATCCTCAGGGTAGAGCCACAGCTGTTTGGTACACTGGTCCAACAGACCCCCATGTCGCAGAAAACCAAGATGTGGGCGAGGATCGTCGACAGGGTGAACGCACAATCACCATGTTTGCGCACAAAGGAAGACATCTAGAACAGGTGGTATGACGTGCGCAGGAGGGTCAGGGACCTACCGAAGAAGGTTTACATCTTGAGCCAACACACCGGCAGTGGCCCTCCTGCCAAACCAGTATACCTCAGGCCCTGGGAGGAGAAGGTGCAGGCCATCCTACCACCAGTGAGCGTATATGGACTAGAAAACATCCCAGAGCCTGGTGAGTACACAACCAATATACCCAATATTGTGTGACAATACACACACATCACTGTCAAGGGGATAGTCAAACCATGGACCCTTAGCAAATACACAGCAACAAAACCAGAATCATCCCAAGATGTGTATGTCAGTCAGATAAACACAATACATGCCATCTCATAGTGATATGTAACTGTGTCATGACATGTACAAACCCTACAACAAATAAAGCTAGGCAGTGGCACAAATCTAACCAACAAACACTGTCGGATATGTAGCCACCACTACAACACCACCACACAGGGAATCCCACAGAAAGGAAGGAATTCTGTGTATGCTGGTCAAGTCAGTGTAGCCAATAGCATCATGGGAGTTGTAGTCACAGATATTGCCCACCCTCACAGTACGCCCATCAACACCACTATGAACCATGCTCACATCACAGGGAGTGGAAAACAACTGACAAGATGGCTGACACTGGCTACTGCTGTGGGGAGCACAAGGCCCTGCTGGGAACTGGGCACCAACAAACAGCAGGACACCACTGACTGACATCCTGAAAGCAAACTTTCACTCCCTGCAATGGAAGCACGTCCCTTGGTGGGATATCTGGCTGGGTGGGAAGGAGGACTGACAGCTATGACCATAGTTACCAGCAGCTCTTCTCAGACACCCCCCTAACACAAACTACACACAACTCACCTGGGAAAATGCATTGCCTCACACTAAAATTAATTATCCCACAAAGAACCACCACCCTGGTTCATGCTGTGGGAAGCACAGTGACACACATGGGACTTGTAGCCAAACAAACGCCAGGACAACACTGTCAGCCATCCATTCAGCACAGGCACACTACCCCACAGGGAAGCAGAGTCAGAAGGAAGGAAGTATGGGCAAGCTGGGAAGGGGGGTGGAGGCAATAGCATGATGGGAGTGGTAGTCACAGCTCAACATCCCCCACCCACATGGCCCAGCAAGCTCACACTCAAGCATGCACACCTCACAGAGAGTGGAAAGCCCCATCAAAGATGTCTGACACTGGTGCTCTGTTGTGGGGAGCACAAGGCCATGCTGGGAACTGGCCACCAACCAACAGCAGGACACCACTGTCAGCCATCTTGCCATTGCTGTCACACCCACACACAGTGAAGTACACTCTAAAGGAAGGAAGTATGGGCATGCTGGGAAGGGGGGTGGAGGCAATAGCATGATGGCAGTGGTAGTCACAGCTCAACATCCCCCACCCACATGGCCCAGCAAGATCACACTGAAGCATGCACACCTCACAGAGAGTGGAAAGCCCCATCAAAGATGTCTGACACTGGTGCTCTGTTGTGGGGAGCACAAGGCCATGCTGGGAACTGGCCACCAACCAACAGCAGGACACCACTGTCAGCCATCTTGCCATTGCTGTCACACCCACACACAGTGAAGTACACTCAAAAGGAAGGAAGTATGGGCATGCTGGGAAGGGGGTGGAGGCAATAGCATGATGGCAGTGGTAGTCACAGCTCACCATCCCCCACCCACATGGCCCAGCAAGCTCACACTCAAGCATGCACACCTCACAGAGAGTGGAAAGCCCCATCAAAGATGTCTGACACTGGTGCTCTGTTGTGGGGAGCACAAGGCCATGCTGGGAACTGGCCACCAACCAACAGCAGGACACCACTGTCAGCCATCTTGCCATTGCTGTCACACCCACACACAGTGAAGTACACTCAAAATGAAGGAAGTATGGGCATGCTGGGAAGGGGTTGGAGGCAATAGCATGATGGGAGTGGTAGTCACAGCTCAACATCCCCCACCCACATGGCCCAGCAAGATCACACTGAAGCATGCACACCTCACAGAGAGTGGAAAGCCCCATCAAAGATGTCTGACACTGGTGCTCTGTTGTGGGGAGCACAAGGCCATGCTGGGAACTGGCCACCAACCAACAGCAGGACACCACTGTCAGTCATCTTGCCATTGCTGTCACACCCACACACAGTGAAGTACACTCAAAAGGAAGGAAGTATGGGCATGCTGGGAAGGGGGGTTGAGGCAATAGCATGATGGGAGTGGTAGTCACAGCTCAACATCCCCCACCCACATGGCCCAGCAAGCTCACACTCAAGCATGCACACCTCACAGAGAGTGGAAAGCCCCATCAAAGATGTCTGACACTGGTGCTCTGTTGTGGGAGCACAAGGCCATGCTGGGAACTGGCCACCAACCAACAGCAGGACACCACTGACTGACATCTTGCCATTGCTGTCACACCCACACACAGTGAAGTACACTCAAAAGGAAGGAAGTATGGGCATGCTGGGAAGGGGGGTGGAGGCAATAGCATGATGGGAGTGGTAGTCACAGCTCAACACCCCCCACCCACATGGCCCAGCAAGCTCACACTGAAGCATGCACACCTCACAGAGAGTGGAAAGTCCCATCAAAGATGTCTGACACTGGTGCTCTGTTGTGGGGAGCACAAGGCCATGCTGGGAACTGGCCACCAACAAACAGCAGGACACCACTGACTGACATCCTGAGAGTCAACCTGCACCCACTGCAAGGGTGGCATGCTCCATGGTGGGATAACTGGGCTGGAGGGAGAAGGATGTCCGGATGTCAACAAAATACCACCAATGCTGGCCATGCACACACCTCAACATTCACATTGAAATGCTTCATGTTGTCAGGACAATGCGCTACACCAATATCAACAGCTGACTGTGACAACTTAGGACAATGCAATGTACAGGCCCGCATCCAGAGGTACAGTCACAACTGTCAGGTGTTTGAACATTGATGCCTGTAGAAACATTACATACATTGTGTGTCTCTTCTAAATACAGGTGATGATGGGGACACAGCAGCAGACGCTGAGGAGTCCCTGTCCCAGGCTCCGGAGGACACTGAGCTCACTGGTGTGGAACAGCCTCTGCCCACCTCGGAGGACGAAGACCTACCTGGCACCTCCGGAGTGAGTCATCATGCAGCACCAGCAGGACCACCAGCTGCACCCCCTGCACCCACCCCTCCAACAACTGCCAACACACAGACCACCCCTGCCGACACGGCAGACCAAGGACCACCACCACCAACAGCACACGGACCCCGGACCAACGTGGAGCTACGGACACCAACACCAGCAACAACCCCCAAGAGGACCCAGGGTCACCTGTGCGTGCCACCGCAGGTCCTGCACGTGTCACCAGGGGTGGTGGGAGGGGTGGTAGACATAGGTCGCTGCTTGCAGAGGGGTCTGGACTGCATGATGACCCACAACTGGTACGCATAGCTGATGCGTACCAGACTAGCACCGGAGAGTTCAGCCAGGTAGTGGGGATCCTCAGGGACATTCAACAGCAGCAGGCTGCCCATCATGCCCGCTTGGACTTACACATGTCCCGCATGGAGTCCAAGTGGGACACATTGCAAGAACAGACGGCGGTGCATAGGGACATATTACAATGCCTCCGCCAGATGTGCACCAACATGTCAACACCTCCCTGTGTGCCCACAACATCTGGTGCTGCAACAACTGCAACTGCCACAGGGAGGGAGGATGACTCTGGCGGAGAGTCCCCTGCACCGCAGCAGCCTGCACTTGAGGGTCCCCCTAGAAGAGGGGTCATCCGAGGAAGGACAACTGAGAGGCCGATGGCCATGCACAACCCCAGGAAGCCAACACCTGTTCGGGAAAATCACCTTTGTGCGCAAACTCTTCACCCTGTTGAATGCAACACAACTCTCCCACATGACATGGGGAGCTCAAGTTGGACCAATGTATCAGATGACTGTGGACTTTACTCAGGACATTTCTGCTATCAGGACTTCCAAATCATCTAGGAACTTTGGATTACAATCACTATGTACAGCACCCACCATCCTGTGCACTATACTCACACATGTATGTCAATAAACTCACTAATACACCATACTTGCCTCTGTTGTGATTCCAACGTTGTTTCTGAAGTGGAGATGATGATCTGTGAAATGACACTGTGCATGCTAACTGCTACAGCAAGTACAACACCGGCATGTGAGTCATGGCAACGTGACACATATGAGGGAGACACACCACCAGGGCTACACAACACATACACACCAGGGACATCTGACTCATCGCCTACACTGATGTTGCCAGGAAATACGGTGCAATGCACAGACCCAACACCTATTCACAGTCTGTGTTAACTAGCCCACTGGTGCAGTAAGCAAATGTCAGTCAGATGTGTGACCACAGACAACGCACATCACAAAGTGAAGCACAGGTTTATTACACATTTGCAACATGTTGTAACCACTACAGATGCAAGGTAATCCCACCTGGCAGTGGGCACACAGTCAAAAAGTGTAGAAGAAAGGAAGTCCATTGGTGTGGCGCACATCACCTGTAGGGAAACGACAGCTACCACCCTGGAAGTTGATTCACGGTGTCGGGGGATCACAGTTGACCAAACAACTCGGAAAGTACCCTGTGAAGGACAGAAATGACACACAGTCAAAAGCACTGAAGAACAGGACAGAACTGCAATACTCATGCCCAATACATGTCACAAGATACCCACCCAGAACCAAGTTAGCATGTCAACACTGTTGTGGAATACAGACTACCTGTAAGGACACATCACTGCACGCATACAGTCATGTAGCACATGGACACACTCAAACAGCACCAGAGCACCACCAACACATATCATGCAAACTCACATCATTGACATAACATCCCTGGATACTCACATTCAGCTGAAGAAGTTGGTGATGAGCTGTGTGCGGACATCACCCTCATCATCATCATCATCACTGGCATCGTGGTCCAGGCCAGGATCCTCCACAGGTGGCGGATGTTGGTCATCGTCATCCAGGATGAGAGGCAACTCCTTCCGCACTGCCAGGTTGTGTAGCATGCAGCAGACGATGACAATCTTGCACACCTTTGCTGGGGCATATGGGAGGGCCCCTCCTGTCTTGTCCAGGCAGTGGAAGCGGCTCTTCAGGAGACCAAATGTCCGCTCAATCACTCTCCTGGTCCGACCATGTGCCTCATTGTAGCGCATCTGGGCTGGTGTCACAGGGTTCCTGAGGGGCGTCAGCAACCATGGCATGTTGGGGTATCCGGAGTCACCTACATACAGACAATTGCACATTAGCTGAGTTGGAAAAGAGGGTGGAACACTACATTGCAGAACACACACTATGGTACAAAGTCAGTACACACCAACAAGCCAGGCATGCTGGTTCCGCATCTGTGACATCATCCTCGGGATGCGACTGCTCCTCATCACGTAGGCATCGTGTGCAAAACCGGGGAAACGGGCACACACGTGTGAGATGCTCATATCTGCAAGACATACCACCAGTGCATTGACCGAATGGTAGTGTTTGCGGTTCCTGTATGCCTGCTCTTGGGCCTGTGGTGGTACCAAAGCCACATGTGTCCCATCAATGGAGCCAATGACATGTGGCATCCTCCGCAGGGCATAGAAGTCACTCTTCACGTCAGTGAGTTGTTGACGTTTAGGGAAATAGATGTACTGGTTCAGGTATCTCAACATAGCCTCCAAAACATCGCGGAGCACACGGCTGAACATGGTCTGTGACATCCCACCAGCAGACGCCACAGTGTGTTGAAAGGTACCGGTGGCAAAGAAGTGGAGGGCTGCCATCACCTTCACCTTGGGGGTCAGCGCTGTAGGGTATGTCCGTCCAGGTTGCAAATGTGGGGCCAACCGCACCGTCAATTCCTCAATCAGCGCCCTGGTGAAGCGGTACCGTCGGATGCAGTCCCGTTCGACCATGGTTGCAAGGTCAGGGAATGGTCTATGGACAGCTGGTGCCCTGCAGTGCATAGGTGAAGAAAGAAAGATTGTCAGTCACCCCACATATGTGGCATTGACCATACTCAATATCACATGATACATCATTATGAGACACAAGTACATGATGTGTGCAGTTCCGTAAGGACATGTATGGCACCTACATGGCCAACATCTAACATCAGAGTTCAACAAGTGGCATCAACAAGTCCCAGGTTGTGCCATGGGATATCATCAGGCTGTGGCACAGTTCCCATCTACTGCTGTCACGTTCCAAACACACCCCACAGTGACATGTGAGGACAGATGTGCCCCAGGCATCACAGCTCATCGACAGGTAGATTCACAGGGACCCTGTATTGCCACATGGACACTGGCATGACATGGTGCATCATGAATACACCACAGCAAAACAACCATGACGCCCACAGGTAGTGGTCCCTGTTGCCTCGTCAGGACAGACATGGCCGTCTGTGACACACACACGCACAACATCAAAGTCCATGCACAAACAACGTGGATGTGGAGACTGTCTCCCATTGTGCCCATGGAATCAGAGACATTGTAAACACAACATGCACACAGACTGTGGAGGGCCATCACTATTGTGGCAATGGGTCACCCTGGGACGTACATACCGTCCCACATGGGACTCAGGGGGTATGTGACATGACATACACATACACAACCGTGAAATGTGACCATGCCACATGCTCTGAAATGAACAGTTGCACATCACAGTGGTCATGTGCACGACACACCAAGGATTCTGTCCCCATGAACACGCGCACAGCCTGGGAGTGGCTGCCCCCAAGTGCCACCCACAGAACAACATGTTGACCCCCATACACGGAATAGGTAATGCAGCCTTACATGCCTTAGGATACAGTGTGGACAGGCTGTGGTGTTGTAGGTGTGCCCCTCACTCCCTGGGAAGTATATGTGGCTGGCATATGTTCACCTGTGACAGGCATGGTGACATATGCCAGTGACTTGTACAGGGACGCGTTGTACAGCAATGGACCGATCGGTGCGCACCCATTGGCTATGGCCTGGCCTGGCAACGGACGCGTTTTCAAATCTTTAACGAGTCTGATGCTGTAAATTCAGTTGGTCACCCACAACAATGTTGCAAATTCATGGGTGTCATGAAGTTGAACTTTTGAAGGATGCTGTGGGCGTGTGTAAGTGGTGCAATTCCATGGATTGGCCAGATTCAGAAGATGAAAACGACTTGGACCTATCACTTTGGACACATGGGACAGTATCTGCCTCTGCAGCACACATATAATGCTGGCTGTTCCCCTGGGAGCTCACTTGCCTGCACTACATGCTCCAGGACAACATCTGCCACCACCACTGCTGCTGTATCTGCACCCTCTGGATCCTGCAATGGCACGTACTGTGGAGAGAGTCCCAGCCTTCAGCACTGAGGAGAACCAGGCCCTGCTGGACAGCCTCCTTCCACAGTACAGCAAGCTGTATGGGAAAGCAGGGGAGCAGGTGAGTGTGCTGTCCACTGCCTTACTAAATGTGCATGTTGTCTGACTAGCAAGACTTACAGTCTGCACGCCACTGGCTAGCAGGCTCACTGAGTAGTTGTCACCCCCATAGTGTGTAGTTACATGCACTGAACAGGTATAGTGCAGTGACAGTGCATTTAAACAAGGTTTTACTTCCCAGGCAATGATACCATGTAGTAACTGCTGGCAAACTGTCCATAGCCATCGTTGCACTGCCTGTGTACATCATGTGCCCCTGTGATTGAGAAATGTATATCCAACTGTGTAATGCACGGATATGTTGAATGTGTAGTAATGGCATTTTCACTTTGTCATCCTCACAGGTTGATGCCCACCAGAAGCAGCAGATATGGCTGACCATCATCCGGGCAGTGAGATCCGTGGGGGTCTACAAGCGCCGGATCCGCAACTGCCAGAAGAGGTGGCAGGACCTTCGGGGCTGGACCCGGAGGATCGCACGGGTCCAGCTGAAGCTGTCTCCTCCTCGCAGGAGGGGCGGACACCGGACCCTGAACCCCCACATGCTCAGGATCCTGGCGGTGGTCTTCCCTGATCTGGATGGGCAGCTGAAGGCCAGACAGCAGCAAGGAGGGGGTGAGTCCATGACTGCATTGTGAACTTTGTCTGCCATGCTATGTGCCCTCCTCTGGCCTGGTTAAACTTCCACAGTACATCAGTCATGTGGTCCAGGACCCATGTCCCTCAATTGTGCACTGCCCACTCCTCATCTGATACCCAGGTGTGGCCCTTACAGTCAGGGAATTGTGTCACTTGGGTACTGTGTCCTTGCATTTTGCTTAGCTCAAGGTGGGGGACAGCATTTGTTCCCCTAACTCTGTGGTGGGCATCATGGGTGGGTCCATTGCTTACACAATGCCTGTGTCCTGACATGTAATCTGCGTGTTACTTTGATATGTGGTCCAATTGCTGAGCTGATCCACCACATGTGCCTGGGGTATCTGGCACACACCCATGCTGCGGGTGGGAACAATGTTTGGGCCCCAGGAGTGTGTATATTACGTGTGTCACACATACTTAGCCACCTGCCTACTGTCCAGGGCTCATCCCTCATTCATGTGGGGCAGGACAGTCATGCCTACTCCAGGCCATACAATACACTCTGTACTCCCACTCACGTGTATCAGCTGACACGTTGTGCTCAGTGATATGTCCCCTCAGGTGTCTGCCTCTGTGTCAGTGTGCTGTGGCTTCGTTGTCAGGACTACTCGGGTGTTTCTTGGTTGGGGCTCAGCATGCCACCGGAGATGTGACCATAGGAGACGATACTTGTGTGACACATAGGTGTTTGATCACCTGACCGTGCAGACTGGGGTATGCGAATGTGAAGTTCAGGCAGCTGTTTCCCATTGACAGCAGATTGTGAGGTGCTCAGGTTCAGAGGGTTGTGTTACAGGTCTCCCATATGTCCAATTGGTATGACGTGGACAGATAAGGGTTCAGATGATGTGGTGTGTGGGGGATGTACATGTGCACTTGTTCAGCTCCAGGACTTGCATTCCCCATGACCTACTATTGTGACACAGTGCAGACTGTTGTTGTCTGGCTGCCCTGCCCATGTGACTGGAGACAGTGATGTATGACTTAGCAGGCATGCCTGTGCCATGGCATGAAACTTCCTATGAGTGATCCTGCAGGGGAATGACATGTGCTACATGCACACCATTGTGGCAATGACTATCAGGACATGGGTGCATCATGGTGTCTGTCGCTGGTATGCATCACATGCATTTCAAAATTGACTCTGGGCATCCCTTTATCCGGACACCTGTACTGACTCAGTGGCAAGAGTTGTGATGTGTGCATGTTCACATGCTTCACCGTGTTCTCTGCACTGTCCAACTACTGTGTAGGTGGTGCATGTGTCCACACTGGGTTATTGCCATCCAACAGACACCAGACAGATGGGTGCAAGGCCAGGAGGGATGTGAGTGCCATGGTTGACCATCAGACTGACAATTGTCTTCTCCTACTCTGTTTGGGCACTTTTGGCAATGTTCAACTAAGGATGCCAGGGCTTGCTCTGTAATGTGCTGTACTTACTGTGGTGTGTGCGTTCGGTGCAGGTGACTGATATCTGTCTGTTTCCCTATTGTTTGCAGATACATCCACGGCCACAGGAGGGGACAGCTCCACGGACCAGGAGGAGCCGCAGAGCCAGACTGGGTCAGCAGCCGAGGAGTGGTCGGAGGGACCCAGTGGCACAGAGGGTGAGGGGAGCCACACCGAGGAGTCCTCAGCACCATCCACCTCAGCTGAGGACCACAGCAGCTCAGAGGATGACTCCCTTGTGGAGGCGGGTGTCAGCAGCCACCACACCCCAGCTAGTGTTGCTGTCCCCGCCACCACCACCCTCCCATCGGCTCCCATTCCCGAGGTCCGTGGAGGCTCCCATGTTCGGGAGCGTGTCTCCTTCGGGCCAGGCACCGCACCCCCTGCCCCTGTGTCCCCTGCTGCCCTGAGTGAGGAGTCTGTGTACCTCCTTCGCCAGCTCCATGTAGGGCAGACAGCGATGCTGAGTGTCCTCCATGCACACACCACTCTGTTGACTCAGCTGGTGTCGTTCATGGAGGGCATCCATCGGGCATGTCTGCCCTACAGAGGGGCAATAGGTCCATGGACTCCTCCCTGACGGCAGCAGTGTCCCTCCTCCAACAGTCCCTCACCCCTCCTACCTCTGCCCCATCCACACTCCCCAGCACCTTACCTGTCCCAAGCACACACACACCGGCATTTGCACACACCAGCACAGACACAAGCAGCACACAGACACACACGCCAAAATCAAGACGCACACGCACGCACAGTCAGGGGACTGAAACCACACTCACAGGGAATGGGGCCTAGGCACACACATATGCATCCACGAGCAGTGCGCAGTCCTCAGTTACCTCTCCCTCCAAGGCCCCTTCCCTTGCCTCATCTGCAACCCCAAAGACACAGCGGGTCTTCCTCAGTGACCTCGGCCTCTTCCCCTCCGATCCAGCTGATACAGCATTCAGGGGGAAGAGGAATCCCACCCACACGGAGGGGAGTGCCCCTCGCCCCCGGACACCCTCCCCCAGGCGCAGACCGACTGACGCCCCCATCCGCAAGTCCCCCCGGAACCGGAAGAGCAAGACCCTGCCGCCGCCCTGCAGCTCAAGCACCAAGTCTCCTTCCTCCATCCCTCAGGCCCCCACTCCACAGGTGCCCCCACCACACCCTGCCCCAGGTTCCCCCACCCACAGATACACCATCCCCAAAATGATCCGGCCTTCTCCCCTGCCACGTGCTCTTCCGGCACCACACCCCCCGCTGTGCATGTCTGTGCCACTGGTGTGGAGACGGTGTCCTCCCCCTCTGTCCTGCCCACCTTACCTGAACCCCATTCTCCTCCCCTGGAGGTAGGCCCTGCAGTGGAGTCCACTACCACCCCGTCTGACTTGGGCACTGCAGTGGGGAACCTGTCCACTCCATCTGCACGGCCCACTGCAGTCGTGCCGGCACCCACACCATCTGAGTTATGCCCCCCAGTTGTGCTGGCACACACCATGTCAGACACCTCCACTGCAGTTGTCAGTGGCTCTCCAGCACCCACCACCCCTTCCCTGCCTCCTTCTGGTGAGCCCTGATCCTGTCCCTGCGGTGCCTGGCCTACACCCCCGTATGCCCCTCCGAGGGGATTGTCCATGGTGTTTTGCAGTGCAGGCATGCATAGGGTGACATCTGCCACTGTCACCCTGTTTTGACTTTCATAATGGACTGGCCATTGGCCTTTGTTTCTTTTTTTCTGGACTTTAACTTTTGAACCCACATATGCTGAATAAAGCAACTTTCTGTTCTCTAGTGGTTATGCTTCTGATGTACATGATGTTGATGATGCTAACCGTGCCCTTGCTGCAGTGATGGTGATTTTTGGTCTCATGAAAATGAAGTGTTACTGTGCAGGAACCCATGTGGTCCACGCGTAATGTGTCCTATCCTGTAGTGTATCCATGTCATCCTTAGCAGCATATGAGGGTGTCATGTTTTCAATATTTGGCAATGGGATTTCCTACTTACATGTGCAATATCACATCTGTGGCTTACACCCCTGCACATCTGTTGTGCTTGCCATTGTTCAATTAGTCTACTTCCCTGACCGTGTGGCCATCTCCACTGGACATGCAAGTTTGGGCATCCATGGGGAAGGACTCATCTGTGTTGTCAGTGCAACTTGCTATACATGTGTGTTGGATCTGTGCTGATGATTTCGTTGACACTCCCATGACCAGGCTGATATGACGGGAGCCTTCATTTCGTGCTAATTGTTGACTGTGTGACCAAGTGTCCTGCTGACATGATGGAGCACTACTGAGGCAACATGTGGCACAGCTTTCCTCACACAGGAGTGGAGTCTCCTCATGGCAGTGTGTAATCCTGTGACATTGCCTGAGTCCAAGGTGTGTGTTGTGTGAGCATGTCTGTGTGTGTTCACTTCCATTTTGCTACACAGGCTGGGATCCCTAGTGATGTTCCTGTTTGTGATGCTTGCTGAGTTGACCTATGTACCCCCAAAGTCTTCTCCCTGGGTTCTCTGTGATGTGGGTGCATGGCACATTACTGGTCATCAGGGTGTCACCCATAGGTGTGTTTGCTGTCAGGGCTGAGTTTGTGGGCAAACGCTGATGGGACACAGTCAGGATTCCCCTTGGCACTTGTTGTTTACACCTGTCATGTAATTTCCAGTTAGTGTTAGCTTTCAGTGATTGTGACACGTTGTGTGTGTGACTGCTGGCACTCCTCAGGGTCAGGGCTGCAATGTTGGTAGTTGTCTATGTGTGTTCTTTGTGGGTGACCTTGGCTTCTTCATTGGTGTGTGACTGTGGCCGGGATCCCATTGGTTGGTGTGGTATTGCCGTCATGTCCATGTACAGCGTAGTGTGCAGTGTTTCAGACATTCAGGAGTCTTGTTGAGTGGCCATGTGTGATGTGTTTCTGCACCTTAGTTCCCACCACCCCCATGGGATTGTCATGGGTGCATGTGCAATGTCACCAGTGCATGTGAGCTTCACTGCTGCACATTGTTGTAGGTCGAGGTGTGTGGTGTTGAGTGTGTGCAGATGAGAGTTGTTGCCCGGCTAGACCCCTGCCTCCATGTTGGCCTTGGCTTACTGGCCGTGCTGATTGATTTGTGCTTGTGTAGGTGTGATGGTAGTTTGTTGCTCAGGACACATGACTGTGGTTCACAGTGTGAACGACATCTAGCTTTGTCATCACAGTGGGATTGTCATGCAGCCCAGGGTCACCACATTGTGGGGACCCTGGGGGTAGTGCTGTGGTGTGTCTGTGTCTTGCTGTATCAGTTGCTGTTCCTACATGCTTGTGTGACATGTGTGATTTGTGCTCCCTCTCATCTAACAATGCCTGATTGCCCACATAGGGGATTTGGATCCATGAGTTACTTTTGTGTGGCACTGTATGCGCATCTGTGTAATTGGTATTCAGGCCTCATCATGTGTTGTGTGGTTGCCTACGGACACTGGCACCCCCCCTCACCTGTTGTGTTTGATGTGCAGTGTGGGGCTGCCTGTTTGTGTTTGTGCATCTGCACCACTGCATTGGCATATCTTTAGTGTGCCATTGGCTGTATGTTGTTTGGTGGGTTTGACCTGCTGTCCCTGGGACTCCTAGGTCATCAGTCAGCACAATGATCATTGTTTGTGTGTCCCATTGCTACCATGGTATGGTATTTGTTCACCTCACATCTACAGTCTCCACAGGATATCTACATTTGTGTGCCCATTGGTGCAAATATGTGGGTCTGCATTATGATGGTCACTTCTGTCATTGTGTCATTGATGAATGTTGACAGTGTCAGCCCCCATGGGTGATGTTTGTCTGCACATGGCCAAAGGTATGTCTTATTTGCACTGCACTGTTTGCCTCCCCCAATCTATGTTGCTATGGGACACAAGCACTACTTTGCCACTGATGTATTTGTTGTTCTGTGACCAGGTATCATCCATGCAGTTTGGCAGTTGCAGCTTTTTCAATGTCAACACTTACATTTTGGTCACTGTGATGATGGGGGCTTAGACCCCATTGCCACAATGTTCAAAATGTGCTTCAGCTATGGACCCCACACTTACATTTTGGTCACTGTGATGATGGGGGCTTAGACCCCATTGCCACAATCTTCAAAATGTGCTTCAGCTATGGACCCCACACTTACATTTTGGTCACTGTGATGATGGGGGCTTAGACCCCATTGCCACAATGTTCAAAATGTGCTTCAGCTATGGACCCCACACTTACATTTTGGTCACTGTGATGATGGGGGCTTAGACCCCATTGCCACAATCTTCAAAATGTGCTTCAGTTATGGACCCCACACTTACATTTTGGTCACTGTGATGATGCGGGCTTAGACCCCATTGCCACAATGTTCAAAATGTGCTTCAGCTATGGACCCCACACTTACATTTTGGTCACTGTGATGATGGGGGCTTAGACCCCATTGCCACAATGTTCAGAATGTGCCCCAGCTATGGACCCCACACTTACCTTTTGGTCACTGTGATGATGGGGGTTGGACCCCATTGCCACAGTGGTCATGGTCTGCTTGCATTGTGGAGGCCACACACATTTATGTGTGACACATGTGATAGGGGGTCACATTGTATGTTCAAAGTCATGTTCAGTGTTGTAGGCATTTGACACAGTCTACACACGCTTGTCATGGTGTTGGGGGGATGTCTTTTTCTTGCATTCCTTAGGTTGTAGTGTGCTGGTTGTGTCATGCATTGTCCATCCTATGAGTGGGGGTGGTGTTGGTGGTAGGCATCCAGCCCCCCCTGGGTAGGGGTGGTAGTAGTGACAGGCATCTAGCACCCCCTGGGTAGGGGTGGTGGTAGTGGTAGGCATCTAGCACCCCCTGAGTGGGAGTGGTAGTAGTGGTAGGCATCTAGCACCCCCTGGGTAGGGGTGGTAGTAGTGGTAGGCATCTAGCACCCCCTGGGTAGGGGTGGTAGTAGTGACAAGCATCCAGCCCCCCATGGGTAGGGGTGTTAGTTGTGTTAGGCATCTAGCACCCCCTTGGTAGGGGTGGTAGTAGTGACAGGCATCCAGACCCCCATGGGTACGGGTGGTGGTAGTGGTAGGCATCCAGCCCCCTGAGTAGGGGTGGTAGTAGTGGTAGGCATCTAGCACCCCCTGGGTAGGGGTGGTAGTAGTGACAGGCATCTAGTACCCCCTGGGTAGGGGTGGTAGTAGTGACAGGCATCCATCCCCCCATGGGTAGGGGTGGTAGTAGTGGTAGGCATCTAGCACCCCCTGGGTAGGGGTGGTAGTAGTGACAGACATCCAGACCCCCATGGGTAGGGGTGGTAGTAGTGGTAGGCATCTAGCACCCCCTGGGTAGGGGTGGTAGTAGTGACAGGCATCCAGACCCCCATGGGTAGGGGTGGTAGTAGTGGTAGGCATCTAGCACCCCTGGGTAGGGGTGGTAGTAGTGACAGGCATCCAGACCCCCATGGGTAGGGGTGGTAGTAGTGGTAGGCATCTAGCACCCCCTGGGTAGGGGTGGTAGTAGTGGTAGGCATCCAGCCCCCCCTGGGTAGGGGTGGTAGTAGTGACAGGCATCCAGACCCCCATGGGTAGGGGTGGTAGTAGTGGTAGGCATCTAGCACCCCTGGGTGGGGGTGGTAGTAGTGGTAGGCATCTAGCACCCCCTGGGTAGGGGTGGTTGTAGTGACAGGCATCCAGACCCCCATGGGTAGGGGTGGTAGTAGTGGTAGGCATCTAGCACCCCCTGAGTGGGGGTGGTAGTAGTGGTAGGCATCCAGCCCCTCCTGAGTAGGGGTGGTAGTAGTGACAGGCATCTAGCACCCCTGGGTAGGGGTGGTGGTAGTGGTAGGCATCTAGCACCCCTGAGTGGGGGTGGTAGTAGTGGTAGGCATCCAGCCCCCCATGGGTAGGGGTGGTGGTAGTGGTAGACATCTAGCACCCCCTGGGTAGGGGTGGTAGTAGTGACAGGCATCCAGACCCCCATGGGTAGGGGTGGTACTAGTGGTAGGCATCCAGCCCCCCATGGGTAGGTGGTGGTAGTGGTAGGCATCCAGCCCCCCCTGAGTAGGGGTGGTAGTAGTGGTAGGCATCTAGCACCCCCTGGGTAGGGGTGGTAGTAGTGACAGGCATCTAGCACCCCCTGGGTAGGGGTGGTAGTAGTGACAGGCATCCAGCCCCCTATGGGTAGGGGTGGTAGTAGTGGTAGGCATCTAGCACCCCCTGGGTAGGGGTGGTAGTAGTGACAGGCATCCAGCCCCCCATGGGTAGGGGTGGTAGTAGTGGTAGGCATCTAGCACCCCTGGGTAGGGGTGGTAGTAGTGACAGGCATCCAGACCCCCATGGGTAGGGGAGGTAGTAGTGGTAGGCATCTAGCACCCCCTGGGTAGGGGTGGTAGTAGTGACAGGCATCCAGACCCCCATGGGTAGGGGTGGTAGCAGTGGTAGGCATCTAGCACCCCCTGGGTAGGGGTGGTAGTAGTGGTAGGCATCTAGCACCCCCTGGGTAGGGGTGGAAGTAGTGACAGGCATCCAGCCCCCCATGGGTATGGGTGGTAGTAGTGGTAGGCATCTAGCACCCCCTGGGTAGGGGTGGTAGTAGTGGTAGGCATCTAGCAACCCCTGGGTAGGGGTGGTAGTAGTGACAGGCATCTAGCACCCCCTGGGTAGGGGTGGTAGTAGTGACAGGCATCCAGCCCCCCATGGGTAGGGGTGGTAGTAGTGGTAGGCATCTAGCACCCCCTGGGTAGGGGTGGTAGTAGTGATAGGCATCCAGACCCCCATGGGTAGGGGTGGTGGTAGTGGTAGGCATCCAGCCCCCCCTGAGTAGGGGTGGTAGTAGTGGTAGGCATCTAGCACCCCCTGGGTAGGGGTGGTAGTAGTGACAGGCATCTAGCACCCCTGGGTAGAGGTGGTAGTAGTGACAGGCATCCAGCCCCCATGGGTAGGGGTGGTAGTAGTGGTAGGCATCTAGCACCCCTGGGTAGGGGTGGTAGTAGTGACAGGCATCCAGACCCCCATGGGTAGGGGTGGTAGTAGTGGTAGGCATCTAGCACCCCCTGGGTAGGGGTGGTAGTAGTGACAGGCATCCAGACCCCCATGGGTAGGGGTGGTAGTAGTGGTAGGCATCTAGCACCCCTGGGTAGGGGTGGTAGTAGTGACAGGCATCTAGCATCCCTGGGTAGGGGTGGTAGTAGTGACAGGCATCCAGCCCCCATGGGTAGGGGTGGTAGTAGTGGTAGGCATCTAGCACCCCTGGGTAGGGGTGGTAGTAGTGACAGGCATCCAGACCCCCATGGGTAGGAGTGGTGGTAGTGGTAGGCATCCAGCCCCCCCTGATTAGGGGTGGTAGTAGTGGTAGGCATCTAGCACCCCCTGGGTAGGGGTGGTAGTAGTGACAGGCATCTAGCACCCCCTGGGTAGGGGTGGTAGTAGTGACAGGCATCCAGCCCCCCATGGGTAGGGGTGGTAGTAGTGGTAGGCATCTAGCACCCCCTGGGTAGGGGTGGTAGTAGTGACAGGCATCCAGACCCCCATGGGTAGGGGTGGTAGTAGTGGTAAGCATCTAGCACCCCCTGGGTAGGGGTGGTAGTAGTGGTAGGCATCTAGCACCCCCTGGGTAGGGGTGGTAGTAGTGACAGGCATCCAGACCCCCATGGGTAGGGGTGGTAGTAGTGGTAGGCATCTACCACCCCCTGGGTAGGGGTGGTAGTAGTGGTAGCCATCTAGCACCCCCTGGGTAGGGGTGGTAGTAGTGACAGGCATCTAGCACCCCCTGGGTAGGGGTGGTAGTAGTGGTAGGCATCTAGCACCCCCTGGGTAGGGGTGGTAGTAGTGGTTGGCATCCAGGCCCCTATGTGTGTATGTGGCATTGGTGATAGCCATCCCGCCCCTATGGTGCTGCTGTTGCTGGTGTAAGTAATTTCTGCATCCCTATGTGTGTGTGTTGTATGTCTGGTACGTGTATTTTGTTTGTGTGGTGGGTGTTTGACTTACCTTCTGCGCCGTACGCATCCATACCAGTTCCGGTAATAGATGTAGAGTATTGGTAGGATCGGCGCGATGGGATTCATTGTTGGTTCGTCTCGTTCGTCTTTCTCGTTGCTTCGCCTCATCCTCGTCGCTGGAGTGTTCGTCTCGTAGCCGTGGATCGTCTTGTGGCGCGAATCGGAGCTTATGTGCACCTCTCCCGGATGCTTTGATGTGCCGTGCGTAGCGATGGGTTCGGCGCGTACGGAAGGCGCATCGTACTAGTCCGGCCAGACGGGGATGCTTTTCGGCTTCCGTGCGACTCGATTCTGCGTTTCCGGATCCGCCTCGGTCGGAGAACAGGAGCTGTATTGGGTGAGTGCGACTGGGTCGGGATTTGGGCAGTTATGCGCATCGTACTTGCTCGTTCGGACGTATGTGCGAATCGGTTGGGAAACACGCATTCGCCTGGTTTTTTTCCCGGGCGAATGGTGTTAGGTGCGCCTCCGACCGGGATCGGAATCGACCCCATAGTATCACAATGAAAACACAACAAAAAAGTCTTCACGATGGCTTAGAAAAATAGACAAGAATTTTATAAATAAATCAAGACCAAAATGACAAAAATCCAATAATTAGAAGTTGAGAAATGAATTTTGAAGGAATAAAAAGCATTCTAGTGCTTAGAAGTGATAAGCCCCAATGGGGTTTGCGCTGAACCAGGGCCAAAGGGCATCAATCTAAACTGATATTGGCCCTCTGGAGTGGATAAGACTGACCTCTCCTTTGGTCTTTCTGTTAGGGCGATCTGCCAATACCCTGATGTAAGATCAAGCCCAAGGGATAGAATGAGCATCTGTCTTTGTGACTGAGTTGAGCCCTCTATAATCCACACAGAATCTGAGTTCAGGTGTGGAGTCCGGTATGGCAGCTTTTGGTACCAGAACCACAGGACTGGACCAGGGGCTACTGGAGGGTTCTATAACCCACCAACTCCAGCATTTTGAAAACCTCTTCCTTAATGCTGGCCCTCACCTTGATAGACAGCCTGTAAGATTTTTTCTTGACAGGAAGGTTGTCTCCTGTGTCCATTTAATGGGTAGACAGGTGGTTAGTCCTTGGTATGAGGGAAAACTGTGTGGCGTACTGCCCTAACACTTGGTGGCAGTCTCTCTGCTGTTCAGGAATCAGACTGAGGGAAAGGATTACTCCCTCTACTTGTCCATCTTTCTCCTGGAAGGCCAACAGGTCAGAAAGAGGTTCAGTCTCCTTTTCTTCTTCTAAGTCTGTCACCAAGAGCATGGTGAGCTCAGACCTCTCAAAGTGGGTTTGGAAGCGGTTTACATGGAGCACCCTGTGCGGGTGCCTAGGGGTCTTGATGTCTACCAAGTATGTGACCTCACCCTTCCTTTCAACCACCTCATAGGGCCCAGACTAGAAGTCCTGCAGGGCCCTGGGCTCCACAGTTTCAATTTCCCACACTGTTCCAGGTTGCAATTCCACAGTGGTAGAATTCTGGTTGTACCACTACTTCATCACTTCCTGACTGGCTTGTAAGTTGTCTGAAGCTCGCTTCCACAACTTAGCTATCTGGTTTCTGAAGGCCAGCATGTAGCTCACTGCATCCTGGGAAATCTTTCTGGGAGCTTGCTCCCATTCTTCTTTCACCAAACTCAGAGTTCCTCCTACAGGGTGCCGATGCAGAAGCTCAAAGGGGCTGAAGCACACTCCCTTTTGTGGTACCTCCCTGTAGGCAAAGAGAAGGCATGGCAAGAGGATGTCCCACATGCGCCTCAAGGCCTCAGACAGGCCTTTAATCATGCCCTTCACCATCTTGTTGAACCTCTCAACAAGCCCATTGGTTTGGGTGGTATTGGGTGGAGAACTTGTAGGTTTCCCCAAACTCCTTCTAGATTGACTACATTGACTGCATATAAGCAGACATGAAATTGGTGCCCCTGTCATACACCACTTCCTTGGAGAAACCCACTTGGGTAAAAATCCCAATCCCCATCAGAGCCTTTGCCACTGCAGACACAGTCATGGTCCTCAGAGGGATTGACTCCGAGTACCTAATGGAATGATCCTCCAGAACCAGGATAAACCTGTTGCCTGAAGCAGTCTGGGGATCAATAGGCCCAACAATGCCAATGCCCACCCCCTTAAAGGATGTGTCAACAACAGGCAGGGGATTAAGGGGGGCTTTTAAAATCTGCCCTGTCTTCCCACTGGCCTGGCAGGTCACACAGGCCCTACAGTACTCATATGAGGAAGTGTTGATCCTAGGCCAATAGAAGTGGGAGGACACACCTTGCAAACGTCTTGTCTTGGCCCAGGTGTCCTGCCAGGGGAATTATATGATCCTGCTACAGTAGGAAGGCCCTCTAGCATTGGGGGACCATTGGGGCCCTTGTTGTCCCATGCACATCAGCCTTACACTGTAAAGTAGGTTTTCCTCCCATTAAATGTGTAGATTTGCAGAGGCATCAACTGCTGCTTGGGCTTCGGTCTGTTGCCTCATTTCCTCAAGGGTTGGGCACTCCCTCTGTGTCCTACAGACCTCCTTAGTGGGTCCTCCTTCCACATGCCATCCACCTCAGGTGCCCCATCAACCTCACTGAGAAGACATTCAGGGGATGGTTTCCCACACCTTCTGCTTTTACCTACTTAGCAGCTGGCAGGTCTATTTTTCCAGGCTCCAGCCCTTTTTGACTCACATCCTGGGCAGTCATGGACCTTGTGGTTGCACAGATCCAATCAGGTAACCCCAACATCTCCACATGAGCCTTGAGCTCCACTTCCGTCCAGGCAGTGTGCTCCAGGTCATTACCCAACAAACAGTCCACAGGAATGGCAGGGCTCACTGCAACTTTCAGAAGACCTGACCCCCCCACTCAAATGGAACAAGAACCACGGAATAGTGACTCTCTCTGTTGTCAGCCACCACAACCTGGTGAAATGCATTGGGCATCATCGGCTCTAGGGACACCAGCTGACTCCTTACCATAGTCATGTTGGCACCTGTGTCCCTCAGAACCTCAACACCTTGCCCATTAATGGCGACCCATTGCCTATACTTTGTAGTATTGAAGGGCACATGGATCTAAGGAACCATCTCACTGTTTCCCAGGGATACTAGGATAACCCCACCCAACTCCCCCCATTAACTGGGACAAACTCCTCCCCCAGCACTATAGTCGCCACCCCTGGGGCCTTTCCTCCAGTGAGAGATTGTCCTCTTTTTGGATACTTGGGATCCTCCCTGTAGTGTCCATACTCAAAACAGTCATAGCACTTGGGAGTTTTGCGCTGCTGACTCTTGTCAGGGTAGTTTTTCTTCTGGTGGCCGGATTGGGAATGGGACCCTTTCCCCTGTGAGTTGTTTTGGGGGCCTTGAGAGAACTCCTTTTTATGTCCCCCCTCTTTCTTTTTTGGGAACCCTGACCACTCTTTTGGGAGTCCCCCCCATATAACTTCTTGGACACTTTGGTGCTGACCCAGATTTCCACTTTCTCAGCAAGCTTCCTGGTTTAAGAAAGCCTACTATCAGCCAGCTGTTGGCGCAGCTCTGCAAAACAAATATCAAGCATGTGCACCTTCAAAATTAAGTTGTACAGCCCTGAATAATCATCTACCTTGCTGCTCCTCACCCAGCCTTTCCGTGCCTTGCTAGCATAATTCAAACAATCCACCCATGTCTGTAATGCTATCTTGTGGCTACCCATGAACCATTGCCTATACTTCTGAAGGGTGGGTCCAAACACAATGACTAAAACTGCCTTCATTTCAGTGTAGCATGTTTGGAACCTCACCTCTAATGTGAGGACTGTGTACCTCCTCACTCGGGCATGTACCGTCATAGACTACCAACCCAGGTCTCCTCTGAGACTTTGTACACTCCCAGAGCCAACTTTGTAGGCTGCGAAAAACTTCACTATGTCATCCCCCATCAAATAACTAAGCACCAAGGGGCATATTTACAAGCCCCTTGCGCCACTTTTGCGCCGCCGTTGTGTCACGCAAGTGACGCAGCGGCGCAAGCTACACTCATGCGCCGCGTTGCGCTATATTTACAACGTGACGCATCTAGGGAGATGCGTTACGTAGTAAACCCCTGCGCCACATGAAATCTGCGTCAGGTTTCATGTGGGCGTCCCAGCGCAGGGGGCGTTCCGGCGCAGGTGCGCCTCGGAAGAGTGACGTAGTGAAATCTACAAGATTTCACGCAGTCACTTTTCCGACACTGATGTCGCCAAATCCTTACGCCTGCTTCAAGCAGGCATAAGGATTGACGCACCATGTTAGGGATAGGGAAGGTTGGAACAGTGCTGGAGTTGCGTCGCGCTTGCGACACGACTTCAGCACTGCGCCAACCTTCCGCCGGCAGATGCGTCACGCATCTGCTTATCCTTGCACCACGATGCGCCGCATTGTAAATGCGGCGCATCGGACGTGGCGCAAAGGTAAACTTGCGTGACGCATTTTCCCTGGCGCATCCCTGCTGATATGCAGGGATGCGCCAGGGAAAGTAAATATGCCCCTAAGTCTTTGGATGTACGGATCCTTGTCTCATTAGTGGACCCTGCAGGTATGCTGCAACCATTACTGCTGGACCCTACCTAAAGTGCTCTGATGTCCAGCACTCTGACGCTCAGCTCATGGGCTAGTTTCCTCTCCTCAAGAGCTAACCTCCTCTTAGGCAGAGCCTGCTTCTACTCCAACTTAGCATGTTCCAACTTAAGTTTCTCTCCTTCCTCCTGTTCTCCAGCTCCTCTGGGGACAGGTTCTTAGATGGAATACTGCTGCCAGCTCTAGGGACAACCACTCCTCCTGACCGGATGCTGGCTTCCCTCTCTTCAGGCAGTCCCAAACCATCCTCAGAGTCTAGGACCTGCTCCTCATCCTCCTCAATCTTTTGCTCCTCCTCTTCTGGAGTCCCAGTCCCTGCATTACGGGGCACTGCCCAGGCACTCAAATCCTTCTGCAGCTCCACCTTCCTGGTGAAGCCTTTAGTGAACAGTTGAACCCCAGCGCAAAATTCTTTGATGTGGACCACAGTGCAGGTCTCCAACTTGGCCAGCTGAAAATCAATTACTGCAAGTGTAGATGCTGCTTCTCAAGATAGAGACATGGTTTTAGCAAAAACTCAAAAAGCCAATTAGGGAGAATTTAAAAAGGGTTCGAATTTGTCTTTAGTATAGAGTAGTAGTGAACAATGAGTTGCTATATGGTATTGCACAAACACAAGTCCTATCCTCACTGCTGTTCACCAATGTTAGAAATTGGGTATCTGGTTGGCAGAGGTACACCCTGTCCAAGCAGGAACCGCAAACCTAGTCAGGGTAAGTAAGATGCACACTAAAAGATAACCTATGCTTACCCTCTGGTAGCTTGGCATAGAGCAGTCAGGCTTATCTAAATAATCAATTTGTAAAGTATTTGTGAAACACAGCACAAAGTAATACGATGACAACACCACAAAAAAGACTCCACACTGGCTTAGGAAAATAGACAATAATGTTATAAATAAATCAAGACCAAAATGACAATAGTCCAATAAGTAGAAGTTGATATATGAATTCTTAAAGAATATAAAGAATTCTAGAGCTTAGAAGCAATATACCATTGGGAATTATCTGGTCGCGCTAGACTCGGGCAAAGCCAACAGTTTAGGCCAACCACAATGGAGTGCAGGCTGGGGACAGGAGCCACGCAGGCCTGGTGAATGCAGTACCTTGATCCTGGTCACAACAGCGAGATGCAGGGTGCAGATGGGTGATGTTTCGATGTCGAACCACAACCAAGGTGAAGCGTTGATTTTCTCCACACTGTGGTGGCGATGCATCGGTTCCATTGACGAAGCGGCAGGCAGAGATACTTTGGTTTCAAAAGTGATGTGCCGGGTTTCTCCACGCAGGTGAGGGTATGTGTGGATCTCTCCACACTGCAGCAGCAGCAATGCATGGTTCTGATGCGTCTGGCTCTCAAGGCGATGCATTGGTTCTGAGACCGATGCACAGATTCTACTCCCGCAACAGGGTTGCTGCACCAGTTCTGCCATACGCAGACTGGAGATGAGTCGATTTGTCTGGTGCAAGTATCTGGGTCCACTTCCAATGGACAAGGCACAAGAGCAGGGGTAGAGGCTTTGACAGGCCTGAGTCTCAAGCAACAGGAGGCAAGCCAGCAAGCCCTTGGAGATCACTTCAGTTTCAAGGCAAAGTCCAACTCTCCTTCAGCAGGGTAAGAGAGCGGCAGAGAGCAGGCATCAGGGCAGCACATCAGAAAAGAGGGTTTCCAGATCAGCAGTCCAGCAGAGTGTCAGTCCTTGATGCAGCACAGCGGTTCTTTTGACAGAGTTCAGTTGCAGGTCCAAAAGTGTTTAATTTGGTGGGGTCAGAGCCCCACTACTTATACCCAGTTATGGCTTAGAAGTGGGGGTAACTTCCCAGAAGGGTCTTTAAAGTGCACAGAAGCCCAAATTCCCAGCCCTGGCTCCAGACTAGCTTTGGGGGTCAATCAGCCCTTTGTGTGGGTGCAGGATACTGTCTATTCGGGTGTAAGTGTCAGCTCCCCCTCTCCTTTCCTGCCTAGGAAAAGCCATCAGAATGCAGGTAAGTACTCAGACACATCTGTGCATCTATGAAAACCCAGCACTTTTGTAATAAAGACACACCAAGACTACAAACAGCAACGTGGACTCATTTTTTACAAAACATAGACCTTGTAATGTACTGTACATACATGTTGCCTCTCATACCCCTTGTATGAATCTCAGACACATCTACCCTTCTGTGTTTGTGGCTGTCTAGAGTGAATGCACAAAGTGTAGCTGTCACCCACCCCAGACAGGTATTGGAGACAGGCTGCAAGCACACAGAGCTGTAAGAGCAAAGAAATGTCCACTTTCTAAAAGTGGCATTTCTAAAACAGTAACATTAAATCCAAATTTACCAGTAAAGAGGATTTATCATTACCATTCCAAAGATATAAAACATGATACAGCTACTCCTTTCTAATCAGGAATTACAGTTTAAAAGTGTATTAAGGAATTTCCAATGTTAGCCTATGAGAGGAGTAGCCCTCATAGTAGTGGAAAATGAATTTAGGTGTTTTCCCTACCAGGACATGCAAAACTTAAAAGTATGTGTTCTTCCTTTTACTTACACACCACCCTGCTTTATGGGTTACCTAGGGCCTACTTTAGGGGTGACTTATGTGCAATAAAAGAAGAGTTTCAGGCTTGGCAAAGGGTTTTAAATGGCAAATTGAAGTGGCAGTAAAGCTGCACATACAGGCTTTGCAGTGGCAGGCCTGAGACATGTGAAAAGGTTTCTTGTGGGGATGGCACAATCAGTGCTGCAGGCTCACTAGTAGCATTTAATTTACTGGCTCTGGGTATATGTTATACCACTTTACGACGGACTTTCAAGCAAAGCAAATATGCCAATTGTGTTTAGGGGAGAAGGACATGCACTTTAGCATTGGTCAGCAGTAGTAAAATGCTCAGAGTCCTAAGGCCAACAAAAAGATTCAGCAAAAAGAGGAGGTAAACATGCAAAAGGTTTGGGGGAAAACCACTGTAAGAATGAAAGGTCTAACAACTCCTTTCTGTCCTCAATTCTCATTCCATGTGAATGATGATGAATACTTGGCAGTCACTGTCATTCCTCATGTAATAGAATCTAAATGTGAAGTGAGCCATTGAGCCACAGAGGCTCTTACCATTCAATAATATCCATCTCACATCTATAAATAGCATTATTAATGTCAGTCCAAAAGTGGTATTACAATTTTTAGTCAGCACTTGGACCAGTAATCATATATTTCCTTATCCTGTCTTCCTTTCCCCATGCCATTTCAAAATCTCTAAAAGGAGCATGGAAATTGCTCAAAATCAATCAAGCTTTATTTTCTGATTCGGGTACATCACCCTCCTATTGAGCAATTTAATGCATTTTAGCAAGAACTAACAAGTTCCCATCCTTAGTAGTCACAACATTTTAGATGTTCAAGAGATCAACTTGCACACTCCGGGGGATATTCTCAAGAACGTGCGATAATCATCGCCAAAATAGGTTAACGCAATTTTTCATATCGCCGTCTATCGCGGGAAAATAACTCTGTGTTAACGTCGTATTCTCAACACGGCGGTAACATGCGATAATTTCCCGATAACGCGTCAAATATCCGCCATAAAATTACCGAGACGGCGATAAAAATCTAAACCCGAACGTGAAAAAAGTTGCGATGGGCCCAACTGCGATAAAAAATTCAGCGATAAGCAGCGCCAGGCCTGCAAGTCCCACAAGTCAGGCGGGAAAAACCACTATAAAAGCGGCAACAAACAACTGCGAAGCACCATGGAGGTAGCCGGAGCAAGTACAGAGGACAACCAGAACCCCACAAGCCCCACGGAGGACCAGCCTGGGACCTCGGGGTCAGGGAAGGGCAAGGAGAAGAAGAAGAGGAACCCGCGTTTCAGTACGCAGGAAAACCAGATCCTCATTACGGAGGTGATAGAACACCACCACCAACTGTTCATCACCTCCACTGTGTCATTGGCAACTAAAAATACAATACGTCAGTCCATCTTGGCCAAGGTGAATGCAGTCGGAGTGAAGAGAAGGGAAGTGGACGACTGCAAGAAGCGCTGGACTGATGTGAAGCGCAAAACCAAGCTGAAACTCGCAGCTAACCTGAAAGCAGCAATGCAGACTGGAGGTGGGAATCCAGCGACACACCAGGAGCTGGATGAGATGGAGGAAATGGTGACCCGAGTCATCATTGGGGAGACGGTGGCAGGAGTTGGGGGACCGGACACTGCACAACATGACCTGAGCCAACAGCAACAGGGTGCGTAATGACCAGGGACAAGGGGGGACGGGGGGAGATGGGCACAATGGCACACATGCACAATTAAGTATAGCACATCTGCGGGCAAACTCTGCCCAAGAGTCACAACTCCGACCAAGAGCCTAATTTGCCCAAGTCTGCAACATCTCAGCTATGTATAAGCACAGAAGTGAAAGGCACACCGCCTGACAGGGATAAGGGCCAGCCAAATCAGAGCTGAAGGGGCAACACACCCACAATGCAGCACACACACATAAGAATCAGAGCACCTCAACATTGACAACAATGTGGTACAAACTGCAACACTTTCACAACAGAACAGAGGACACAACTGCTGCCGCTTGTCTGTAGAAAATGGCCATTCGCATTTGGCATAGCAGGAAATTGTGAGATGACAATGTACAAGTACAACCTCACATCCCTGATGGTGTAGAAATGTCAACTGTCCCGCATCAAATAGGCATCTCCTCACAAACAGTCACAATGTACATTGTCATGCAGTCTGTTAGTAAACTTGTACAATGCGTGAACATACATGTGAACACAATGTCAATCTGCATCTCCCCTTCACATTGCAGAGGGAGAATCAACACCTCCTGCAGAGCAGACCCAACAACTCAGCACTGATGATGAAGAGGACCTCCCCAACATCGACACCGACGCCCTCCAACAGCTCATGGACAGCTTCGGCACCCCACCTCCAGGAGAAGGGCAGCCCAGCTGCATCGAGGAGACCCTACCCCTGCACAGACCACACAGCAGGAAGCACCCACCACCACGGCTGTCTCCCAGGACCCCCACGACCAACACATGGCATTCCAATGCCGTGTGTTAGGGTGCCAGGAGAAGATGGCTGATCAGCTGCGGGTGGGGTTCGACCTCATGGCAGCCAAACTAGATGCCATACGTGGGTGTCTAAGTCCCATCAGGGATGACTTACAGTCCCTAACGGACACCCACTGTCCGCTCAATGCTCTCCAACAATCCATGGCTGACATTGCTGGAGTCATGACTCTGAGCCAAGAACAACTGTCTAGTCAGAGTGGCTCCAGCGATGTCAGCCGGGAATTGGGACACATAAGGAGAATGATGGAGAGCTTGGAGCGGATGCAGGCAGAAAGAATGTTTGCCACGGCTGCACACCAGCAAGATGTAGCTGTGATCTTCGATGCCCTGCAGATCCTCGTCATGGCATTGCCGCCACAAGGCCTGGCGCGGATGAATGCTGCTGCTACTACTCCATCCACATCTCCGCTCCCTGAAGTGTCAGTGCCACACAGTGCGGCAGACATTCCACCTCCGGCCCCTGATGTGTCAGTGCCACACAGTGATGCAGACTAAACACCACCACCCACATGTGAGGCACCTGACACATCAGAGGTGGAAGATGATGATGAATCTGGCTTTGTGGTAAGAATGAAGTGGTAGCATTCATCTCCGCCATATGGCCTGTTTCAGCTTGGTTCTGCCCTTTGCATCATGCCCTGGAACACCTTCCACTGTTCCCCGATACACTCAGCGACACTCACCTTGAACCTCGACATGGACTGCCATATTTTGTTTGGTTATCAATGACACAGCAATCACACTGCGGACTGAAGTCTTCCTCTTTCGATGAACTTGTCAATCCCTAAAGGACTCTGGTTGGCCCTCCACGGGGCAACAATGTAAAGTGGGGTTTGCATGGCCCTGTACTGGTCCAGCTTCAACACTCCACTGAATGCGAATAAAACATTCTAATTCACACAGATGTGTCATGGCTATGATCAAGCAAGTATGAAAGTATGGATGAATGTAGGGACAGTGATTCCACAAAAAGGTACTCCCTGGGTAATGCTATCAATGCGCATGTATGGCCGTGACCCAGATAGGCAGTGAGACATCATTCAAATCAACACTCATCACAGTTGAATACAAGTGAAGGAGTGTAGACTTTATTAGCATATGCGTGTCAGTACGGGCAAGATAAGTGCCACAACATGCAGACCAATGCAGCAGTATGTCAGAATGAGGAACGTTGCCAAGCGCCGCTGTCCACTCCGGGGAGTGCCTCACCTTTCACAGGTGTGTGTTAACCCGCGTTGTTGTCCGCTCATGTATTCGGAGTCCAGGCGAATGCAGCCATGTCCACTGTTGTCGTGGGATATGTGACCAGATCTCCGAGATGCAACAAGGTGTTGGGACATGTGCAATGGGTTCCAATCTGTTGTGGCTGCAGGTACGTAGTTACTCGTCCATGAAAGCAATTGCAGCTTTGTAGGCTATCATTTCCAACATGAGGTTGTTGTCGACTTCATCAAACAGGACAGCGAGGCAAACCATTAGCAGGTCCAGACAGATGTGCTGCGTCCACCCCCTTTCACCAATTAGCACTACAGCCCAATAGGGGAGCGGTTCAATGTGGTCACTGCACACGAGGAGTTGTGCAATCTCCCAGGTCCAGCTGCCAGCATGTATGCCAAGTATCAAGGCATCCCATAAACGGGTCGTGGGCCAACAGGGGGCGCTCACACATGTCAAAATCCAGTTCAGCTACCATCCTGTTGGATAGGCAGACATCCATGGACCACTCGAATATGCACGATCGACAATGCAACACAGGCTGAACGCAGGTGACGTCGGCAAGGCGGAAGCTTAGCCGGTAACTGATCCGCAGCACTGCCAATGGCAGTGCCCCCAGTAAATGCAGCATACGTGCACGGTACAGTTCCACATGACAGGGGTTGTGCATGTGTCCGGTATGTTCTGCCATTGCGTTAGTGGCTCTGGTTGAAGCGGCACTGTTCTGACCTGTGCCAGTTCTGTGGATGAAATGCCACAGCTCGGATAAATGAGTTGTTTTAGTGTGCAACGGTTGTGCGCCTGGGATGGTGTGGGAGTAAGTGTGAAGGCCATTCCATGCAAGATAACTTTGAGCAAGGACTTCTGTGTGTGGGGTGTGTATACGTTGGTCTTTCGTCGGGCTGTGTGTAGTGTGGGAGCCGTCATCAGCTGCTATAGTAGCTGTCAGGGGGTGCAGGGCACATGCAATTCCGACTTCGGAGGTGCAGATGTGCTTCCGCCTGATAGTTCAGACAAAGGAGCTTTCATCCCGAATGTTAGTTTGTCATCTGCTTGCATTCAGGAAATGTGATGTGGCTTGTTTGGGGTGGGGTGGGATGTGTGCGACTTTGGGATTCATGTTTGACATGTCTTGCATGTGGCAAATGAGCGGCATCACTGTGTGTTACGTTGCCTCACAGCTGCTCCTCCCTCCCCCGAGCCTATTTACTTGTGTGCGCTGTGCGGTTGCATCATTTGCACTCCTACGGCACACCATTGTCATGCCTGTCTGCACATGTCCACAAGCCTGACAACGACACTGTGATGTTGGCCATTGAAGGTGGGCGGCCACGTGAGTATAGGCCTATGGTAAGGATAGGGCGGACACAGATGTAGAGTTCATGCCTGGCTGAACTCGCGCTGCGATTAAGGCTAGGCATTTGGCACATGCTGCGGCAATACAGATACACACAACACTTGGCATGTATGAGCCAAGACCCCGAGCGGTCTTGCGCTCCTTCATTTCTCCGTTCGTGCAAGCCCGCCCTCCGGGTGCATGCTACATTGCAACATTGTCGATTGCGGGCCGGGTGGCGCTGACACTACAACAGAGACACACACATTAGTTACTTCCTTGTCCAGGCCAGAACTGAACCACGCCCAGAGCCCCAGGCAAATTCTTCACACCCCTACGCTGGACTGGCGTACGCCGGCCCAGCCCACTCCGCTTACAGGGGGGGACGACAAAGCTACGTGTCCAAGGTCTTACCCACTGCCTGAGGTGACATGGTTGCGTCCGCTGTCAACAGCACAATGTAATGTGGTAGGGCCCGGGGCCATCATGCATACATAATGACCACACGGACACACTTAGATAGATAGTGGAATTGGCTACGGGCACGTGCGCCCGGCCCCATTTTATTACCAGGGTCACATGTCCAGTGACGCCTGTACTGGATAGGTGTGGGGTAAGTGTAAGCCAGCCCTCAGGGAGTGGTTGGTGCTGGCAACAGCTACAACAGTGATCATCGGATCACACACACAGATTCAATCATAAAGTGTCCATGACTTGCGGTGCACTGAGGTAGGGGCACCAGATCTGAAATCACACACACAAGATTCAATCATAAAGGGTCCATGACTTGTGGTGCACTGAGGTAGGGGCACCAGATCTGAAATCACACACAAGATTCAATCATAAAGGGTCCATGACTTGTGGTGCACTGAGTTAGCGGCACCTGAAGAGCTAAGCAAGGTATCAAGCTGATGATGGCATCCAAGACAGGTGTGAGCAACTTTGATAGGCTGGCTGTAAGACTCCTCCGACTGGCAGTTGTTGGTTGGAGGTGGTCCTGGCGGTGGTGGCGGGTGTGCAGCCAGCAATGATGGCGTGTCCTTGCAGGTCAGGATTGTATTTGATATGTGTGAGCCCTGCTGACCGCAGTGTAGGCCGGAGGCAGCGGTCAGCAAGGGCCCACAGCCACGTGGCGTTGACTTGAGCTGCACAGAGTTAGTGGCACCTGAAGCGCTCAGCGGGTGCGCAGCCTGCGATGATGCGTCGTCCGGGCGGGCCGCACTGGAAGCAATGTCTGTTGCCTACTGGACTGCGCCATCAATAAATCAAGACTCAATTTGAATTGGGGGACCTGCTGACAGCAGTATAGGCCGAAGGCAGTAGTCAGCACACACATGACTCCGCGGTGCTGTGACGCTGGGTGCGCTGGGGGCCTGTGTCGCGGAAGCCAGCGATCGGCTGAGGAGGCTGGCGGTCACGGCGGCGGCCTCCTGGCAGGGTGAGGGGCGCCGCCCTGGCAGATGCGTTGGCCATCCTGAAAGTAAACCACGCCCAGAGCCCCAGCCTATTTATTCACACTCCTACGCTGGACTGGCGTATGCCGGACAAGCCCAATCCGCTTACGCTTACAGCTACATGACCGAGGTCTTCCCCACTGCCTGAGGTAACATGGTTGCGTCCACTGTCCACGACACTACAAACACCAGCAGTATTTGTCCACATGGACATGTCTGTGCTCTGCATACTGAAGTCTGTCCAGCACATCACCGCCACACTTGGCATTGTGTACATTCTTATTCATGGGTGACTTGCCTCCTTCACACATACTTGGTTCCCACCTCTCCCCACATTCTGCAATTGTGTGGCTGAGGGGCCATGCTGTTTTCGGAAGGTCAGCTGTCTTGTTCTGCGCTGCCTCGGTGGTAGTCCGGGGGGGGGGGGCATGGGAGTGGTGGCGGTGGGTGTTGTGGACCTCTTGGGTTTCCGAGCTGCATGATCAGTAGATCCATGACATGTGTTGGTCTTCAGAGATGGCTCTGGGCTGGGCTCCCTTTCATACTGCAGGTTGTCGTCCTGCTTAACACCAGTAAAAGGCAGGTGTTAAATCCCTGCTGCTAACGTGCCTTATCGCCTGTTTTTGGATCGCATCGCAGATCTGGCTGGTCGTTGAGAATATCGCGAAGTGGTGTTTTCGTGTCTTTTTGCACGGGAACACCTACTCTGCATATCATTAGCGTTAGTTGTCGCTCTCATCCGTGGCGATGTTTTTTGCGGCAGCTATCGCTTGAAAACTCGCGATATCGGCAGTTTGCACCAGCTTGAGAATAGGGCGATAAATCTATCGTCACTTTTGCGGCGCTAAAGTGCCGATAAATCAGCGATAAGTCCTTGAGAATATGCCCCTCCTTTGTTAAGTGAGTTTAAAGCCCAATGCGTTTTTATACCTGGCATCTAATCTTGTAAATTGTAAGTGATTAGACCTGAGATAGCATAGGTCACAGAACATTCTTTATACATTATTTTACCATGCATGTTCCCGTCAGAGGCAGAGAATATGTAACTGGGCAATGATCTGTAGCAATTATTAGCACACAATTTACTTTTAAGGAAGATATAATTCAGGAAACAATATCAGGTTTTTGTGTTTTGGCATAAATATTGAAAGCAATTGTGGCCTCCTTGAATGAGAGATGGGTAACATTCTTAACCCTCATACTTGTAGCAATCTAGGGAATGAGCCCCTCATGTCAATGACACCTCTAGCCTGCAGAAGGGAGCAATAATTGCATCTCGCTTAGCAATCACACTAGCAAGATGGCACAGTGACTTAAAAGCTCCTCAGTGAGAAATAAAGTGATGGGCGGTTCATGACTTTGTATCCCGCCAATGTCAACTCAGCTTTCCATCCTTCCAAGGTCAGTAAATTGAGTGCCATTAGATTGGGTCATAATAGTGCTTAGAAATGGCAGAATTGCTATACAAAAAAAGCAAAGTACTATTAATGTTTCCTGTTACCAGTTGTTTTTTGAGGCTTGTAGAAGTGGAAGAATGTTCTTATACACAATTGTAGGGACTTACCCCAGGACTGGCAGGGCAAGTGGAGTGCTGGCTCTAGGACACAGATAGAAAGTGCTCTAATAGATGTGAATTTGTTGGTGCACTACTTCTACTCAGAAGTTACACTTCATGATCAAAGTTTTCCCTCTAGCCTCTTTATGTAGAGGTTACATGCATTGTCTATGTCGTTATTTTGCTATCTCAGTTTAATAGTATTCAGGCAGGAGCCAGAAAAGGGAGTCACTCATTGTATGATTGCCCTCATATGCTCCCATGACTCAACAGGATGAAAGCACATTGCAAAGCCAGTAGTGAATTTACTATAACCAACATCAAGTTAACGTTGCTGCAATGAAACCGGAGCGGCAATTCTCACCACACAACACCCAGAAATCAGTGCATGAAAAAGTAACTTGATAATTCATTGGCAACTGGCACACTAAACTGATTTTATTACGAATTGCTAACATTATCCAATTACCCAGATGACTGCCCCCATCGCACAAAAATGTTAAGCTGTCTGACATCAGATTTTGTCTTACAGCTGTAACTGATAGCATAAAGCCATACACCATGTGAACATTTTGACCCTCACAGTACAATATGTGCAAAACAATCATCTCCCCAAACTGAAGCGAGTTATTGATTTGACTTAGTGGGAAGTTTGTCTTCATGATTTCCTGGAAACATATGTCGAGGCCTGTCTATGAGCGGGCTGGACAGACCAGGAGGGTGGGTTCAGGTTTCTCATCTAGATGAACACGGGTCATTTAGGTGCAGCATCAATAAACCGAGGCGCTCTCCTCTGTGAACTGATAGATCCCATGATGTTTGACTTTTCAAAAATGCACTTAGCTCATGTCATATTCACTTTGTATTTTATTACCACTCTTTTTCTTCATTTTTTCACTAATGAATAATGCTTTATAATGCATCGCAAAGGTGGAAAAAGCAAAAGGTTGACGATCATATTTAAGAGCACAATGGCTGGTTCAAATGCATTTTACTTGTTTATTTGGCATGCCGGTGATATGACGTTTCACCAGTGCACTTTTTTTTGTACATCAACTTAGCAGCCCAAACATGGCTTTTGCAGCAAGCAATCAGTCCACGGATTTAATGTTTGCAGTAGCAGATTGCAGCACATCTAATTTTTGTATTAGTCAGTGCAAACATTATTTTCACACTCGAACAAGCATTTGTGTAAATGTTCGCTGCATGGGTGCAAAGCGTAACTTGGCCCAAGACTCCATGGGGCAGATTTACAAGCCCCCTGCGCCACCAGTACGTCACTTTTTGTGACGCACTGGCAGCGCATTACACTGCCCCATATTTACAAGGACAGTAAAAGCCACCCTGCGTGGCTTTTCCTGTCCTTGTAAATACGGCCCCTTTACACGCAGCACTTTGCGTGAAAGGGGCGTTCCATGGATGTTGCTGTGGGTGTTCCCACGCAACACCCATGGAACGATAGACATTTCCAGATTTACGAGGAATCGTAAATCTGAAAATGCGTGTGAATGCTACGCCTCCCCAGGGGAGGCGTAGGGAGGCGCAACGAGGAGAAATGTTTTAATTTCTCCTCGTTTTTTCCTCTTTAAATGCGTGCTGCAGAATGCAGCACGCATTGAAAGAGGAAAATGCCTGTAGTGATTGTTTTTGTGCAGGAAGGTGCCCCTTCCTGCACAAAAGCAATCTCCCCACGACGCAGGCATCCTTGCACCATGGTGCAAGGGTGCCTGCGCTGGCGCATGGCTGCAGTTTGTGCGCCAGCGCAGGGGGAAGCACAGACATGCAACATATTGTTGTAAATATGTCGCATCCCTGTGCTTTGAAAGTGACTCAGTGCGGCGCAGCCAAATGGCTTGCGGAATGCACTGAGTCACTTTCATTGTAAATCTGCCCCCATATGTTTTCAATTTTTGTGAAATATTTCTACAACAGTTTTTGTCGAAATGTTTCAAGAAAAAGTGAAACAAGTTTACAACGTAGAAAATCCGAGCTTCAAAGCTAACTTAGTGATTCAAAAGGCTGTCTAGACCAGCTGCCAAGGATGCATAATTATCATGTTTTATGATGTTAAGATTGTTTTACGTTCATTCTAGCTACCCTCATTTCACCAGATGAGAAACCTTTTAAGTGACCAAAATAAATATCAAAGGCAGTCAGAGTTTGCAGATATGCCAAACATGTTGTCTTGGAGTAAAAAACACAGCATTCCAAAGAAGCATGCCCGGCTGATGCCAAGGTCTGACCTAACCACAGGAAACTTGTTTTTTTAACAAGGCCAAATGAACTGGCCCATTATAGTTTTCCATAGAAGACCCTTGGTGATTCTAGAAGTGATTTTTAGGGGGGCACATAAGGGAGCCATAGATTAAACTCAATAGGGCTATTTACAATGGGCAATCACCACTCTCTTCTGCAGTCTCAGTTACAGACTATGGCTTTTTTTCCCTCTGAAGCACTCCATCTGAAAATCTGACACCTCATCTCTTTCCTCTTCCGCACCCTTTTTTCACTCTGTCCTTCATTGCATCGCCTTGAATACGCCACCCGCATTCACACACAAAACACACCCACTTATATGTAAACACTGCATTTCTTTAACTTTTGCCCTGTCATTATTTTGACAGTTGCGTACATGCTTCACATACTTTCGCATAGAATTACAATTCACACACCTGACCATTGTTCTCTGCACTCTGCAGAGTTGAGTACTGGATGAGCAAGTATTCTGAACCCTCTTTATTACCTGCTGCCAGCCACTGTGAGAAATTTGTACCGCCTTCAGCTTGAACTGCACAGCTCTCAATTGTGGCCTGTTATAAACACCCACCCACAACTTGAACTCACACAGATACAGAGGCAAATATTTTCACAGTAAGGACTATATATGAGTAATAGGATCTGTTGGTGAGCAAATCTATCACAAATGATCATGCCAAAAGCACACTAATGGGTAGAACTGGGAGCAGTGTAGTCCTGATACAGTCTTTGGTGCTCCCCGATTGGTCCAGTCAATAATACATTTGAAATCACGTTCAATAATTAGGACTGTAGCATTCTCAAGAAAAATGACAGACACAGGTTGTCATTTGACATTTTATATAAAGAGTTAAAAGGCTAAATACATGAAATATGCCATCAATAAGTTAGCAGCAAAGCGTACAATTCATAAGTACAAAAACTCAGTAAAGTTCTATATAACATCTGGCACAGATTCGCCTGCTAAAGGTGGGAAGTAGGGGTGATATGGGATACAGAAAAAACATGACATTTTATGACTCTTTAGACAATGGTTTTTGTACATTAATGCACAAGTACATGGGTCTCAGGATATGCACCAATGAGGAACAAACAAATGGAAACATTTTACTACAGAATACATTCGAGGATGCTCTCATAGTAATATTGTATTGGATTTAGTCATTCTCACAGTTTATTCAAGCATACTAGTTGATACATTGTATATCATTAGTCTAGGACAGTTTGAACATCCTTGGTCTGGCATGGTGCTTGAAGAAGTATATGGGAACGCTCTTTATCTAGTAGAGTAAACTTGCACTTTTTTATTTAGAAACAGAAACAGCAGTACCTGTCATCACGTGGCATATTACGACAGTGATTCAAGATGGAGGACAGTGTAAACACAGTTTATGTTCGTGTAAGCACAGTTTCTAATGTATTTAAAGCAAAAAAACGACAGAAACACACCATCCTGGAAAAAGAAAATACTCTTGGGAATGCAAGAGTAAGTAAAATGTGATCTGTAAACAGGAACAACGTCACTGTTACCAGGCTGAGAGATCAGTATCTGTCACCTGTGGTGGGGCACAAGAAGACAGTCAGGACAGTTGCAGATGGGGTAAACATCTTACCTGGAACCCTAACCCCTCTAAACGCTGCTAATTAAGTCTAGCCAAATAGCAGGGGAAGTGGAATGATCCATTAATGCAAATGGAGATTTGTTAAAATGGCAGTTTTCAGAGCCACAAGCCATGAATTGTAAATGCAATGCAAAATTTAGTAGAGTGGGAGATTAGACTGGAAATGTTTTCACAGATTCTTTAGTAGACTGTTGAGCTGTCTGTGGCTTCAACATCTCTTTTTTGTACAACAACATCTCAAAGTTTCTGTATAACTATTCCTTTTTGGTAAATTAGTAAAAACTAGAACTCAACCATTTTCAGACCTTTTTTGTTTTGGCAAGGTATGTGTATGCAGCAATGTAAGATCATTGTGATCTGATCTGCCTACCGAAAAATTAAATTTTTTCACTGAATATCATCAAGGAGCTTATTTTTTCTCTCTGTGCACTGTCAAGTGTGTTCCATAGTGAAGGCCGCTTCACAGAGAACATCAAACAAAACCTCATTTTATTCTTTAATTAAAAAAACTTTGGAAAGTGTTGCTTGTTGATCTCAGTATAAGTAGCTTCTCAGTATGTTCTAGTTTGAATCAGACATTCTGCTTTGCTCATCAACCATTGGAGTCCTTGAACAATTTCTGATCTTTCACCTTGAGACCATGTTGCGCTATCAAGACAGGCATGTTCGCTGCATTATATGTTTGACCCACATAAAGGAGATTACAATCTATTAGTAGAAGTACTGCAGCTACAACCATTGTCCACAGAAGCCATCTTTAAATGCATTTGTATTATTTGAACAAACTTGTCACCTTTTTGATTAAAACAAAGTATAAATTTACACTTTTATGAATTTCATTATTCCCCTTTTACATATGATATGTTTGATATATCATTCCCAAGTTTTATTGTAGCATGACCTCTAGAGAGGAACACAAGAGAAGAATACTCTTACCCAAAACTAATATGGAATGTGTAGATTTTTAAGCTTAAGTGAGTCACAATTACTTCTGAATAAAAAAATATCGTCAAAGTGCAATGGAAAACTATAAGGGTACAAGTAAGTAGGTGCATTATCTGGCTACGCATGGGCTCATCCTGCACCATATACTAGGTAGGCTTCTCATGGCCTGATGCCCATCTCCGACAATATATTAAAACGCAAAAAGTTACCTCAGTAAGTGCGCTCCAGAAGAACAAAATCTTAAACGTTCATATTCCACGCCCTATACACCATGTCAGGGTGGTACTCATTAAGGCCCTACAAGGGCATTGTGGGAGCAGTAGTCTTATGAGAGAACCACTCTCCATCAATTGAAGTAGCAACCCTGCCCTCTTCTCTTTATGAAAACACCCCAATCTGCCTGGATGACTGTTGCTCCAGGTGAGTCATGGTAGAGGTAAGCATCACAGGCAGTCAGTAGACTGTGGTTGGCTGCTCATGACACTCCACTACAGTGCTTGAAAAACTGCTGTCTCATCAGCTGCATCCTATGGATGGACTCTTTTGCCAATATTCAAACAAAATGTACAACTATTCAATAATTGTGTGGGGTAATTTAAAATACCTGTCCCACAGCAAGCAGTGGCTGAAGGGGGATGACAGAAAGCGCTGTATATTCCATGAGATGTGAAAAATTGCTAAGGCTGTCTCTAGCCAGGGCTAGAAGTGTGGGCCCCAGTAAATGTTGTTAATACAATGATATATGATTGTACAACGCTTAGGAATCTGCTTAACCCCCTAAAATTGATGCTGTAGGCCAACAGCTGATAGCTCCACTACCTTCCCAGTGCATCTGATAGCCACTGGCCTACACTGGGGTGGTACTTAAAGGCCCGCTGGTGCTCTGCACCAGAGGAATACATACAAAGTGTGCCGTGGGTCTCTTTTAACATATAGGAAACCCCTTGAAAGTTTTTGGAGAGACCACCACTCAATATTTTCATTCAGCAATCCAGTAGTCTGTTCCTATTTGAAATGCACATGAAGAACAACACTGAGACTGAGAGGGTGTCTGTTGCTAGTATATATTATCCAATATATATGCTATATTCAGTACAACTTAATAACAAACGTGCAGATGACGCAGTGCTCAAGTGAGAGCATGAATATGTAAAACATATACATAAGACATACATGTGATTAAACAAATGCACAATCCTGTAGATCACACTCAGTCTAGGAACCAAGAGAGAGTGAATGTTGATGTTTCGACCCTGTATCAGTAAATGAGTCTCTTCAGGACTAAGTCATCTGGCTCAGAACCTGCATGTGTATGGAGACAGAAACCCGGACCATTCATAAGTCAAAGTACACCTCAACTTATGTAAGTTTCAAGTCCAACCACCATCGAAGGACCGACAAAACACTTATCAATAAGGAGCATTTCAATGATGTATCTTCTAATTCAGGGTACACCAGCATAATTATAGAAGGTCTGTATGAAACTAGACAGCGTACAAATGAATTAAAACTCAATTACCATCAAGTAGGTCAGTTGGTAATCTCCAATCAACCAACCTTTGTGACGGTTCACCGTGGTTGGTTATGTTCATAAATACTATGTTAGTCCATGTGGTTATAGATCAAGATTGAGATCCTCACCTTTGAGTGGATAGTCCTAAACTTCCATGTTCTGTAAACACACATACAACTCATGATTGCCAATGACCTTCCAGTGCACATAGTGTAACACCACTAATAATCATGTCTCATAATGTTCATTGGACACTATGTAGATTTACGGAAGTGGTGCTGAACCCGCATGCATAAATCAGAGCATGCACCTGTGTCACACATTGCCAGTTGTACAGAAGCTGGGCTCAATGTCCCGTCCATTAACTCTCAGATGTGCGTGTTGGTGAGGGCTCCATGTGCTATCCCTAATGCATGCTTGTGAGGTGTACCTCTTACTTAACTGGGGCAACTACCTCCCCATGCAGCAAGTACCATTCTTCTCGACTACCTGGTACATGGACTGTGACAAATTAAGAATTTTACAAAAATTAATTGTGTATGTGCTCCTGCCTGCACATCCCTTAACAAACAATAGACTGGCACCAAAAGTGAAGCGGTTTGCTGCGGCCAGTGTCCACTCACTCATACACTCGTGTGCAGGTCATTTCAAAGACGAGCCAATCAATTATTACACATCAGATGTGTGTTCTCGTGTTGTCAAGAATGTCTTTGATGTTACCTCCCTGATTATCCAGGGATACCACTACTGCCACTTGCCAGTCAGTTCATTCTCAGTGTGCCGTAGTGCCTGGTAATGACGAACCAGTGGCGCTCCTTCCACTTTGCATCTGATCCTGCTCCTGTGTTGGGCGATGCACTGCTTCACCATCTGTGTAGCTTGCTCCACATACATTTTCGTGCATGGACACCTTATGACATCAATAACATTCTTCGTATTGCAGTTGGAGAATGCCCTGAGTGTGAAAGTCCTATCACTTGTTTCAAGGACCTTTGTTTTGGTGGTCAACTTACACACAGCACAACCCCCACATTTGTGGTGACCTATCCTCGCTGGGATTCCACAAAGTGCTAATGTCATTGTTGCTAGGGGGATCCCTGTATGCACTTAATATGTGATCCCTAATGTTGTTGTTGTGCTTGAATGCAAGCAGGGGTACTTCCTTGCATGTGTCATTTATAAGCTGCCAATTCTTTATGATAATTAGGCTTTCCTGTTTTCAGTTTCTATTTTTGGTAAATTCTGGTGGGGTTTTTCAATACCTTAAAAAACAGTGGTTATCAGTGGTTACACATTTTTGCGCCATTAAAAACAACAGAAACAGTGTTTTTCCGGTGTTTATGGAATTTTTATTTAATTTTAATTATTGCTTGCTTTCTGCACTGATAGTGCATGTGCACAGGGTATATGAGGTCCAAATACATTTTTACTGCACCAGAATGGACTACAAAGTCAATAGCATTCTTCATTAACTCTGTAGATTGTAAAGATGCTTACAGCATACCGTCTAGCAAGTGACAAGGATCTCTTACCGGGAAGCACTTCAGCTCAGGTATCGATTTTGACAGACCATCATACAACGTTTTCACATACGTATCTGAATTACTGCAAATACAAACAACATCACTCCAATCTTTATTGAACTTGGTAGGAACTTTTTCAGCAGCATTCCAAGTGACACTGTGTTCCATTTTTACCAAACATCTGGTGTCATGTTTTCACCACTATCTCAGATGCTTGGTGACAACATTCGTTTCACATATACCTCTCACTACATCTTGCATGGAATGTTTAAAGCCTGGGGTGTTTGGCAATTCACTTGCAATCAATACTGACTCACTAGAAAAGGGGGCTGATGTATCAAAGGATTTCACCCATTCTCTGTCTGTGGGTAAATGTGATGGTACATATTAGGAAAGATTCTTATGAAACCAGCCATTCTACCTATCAGTGAAATCAAATGTAGCCAAAATATCAAATATGATTTTGATATTTCCCAATTCTCTACAGTTTATAAAATAACTAAATCAGACCTAAAACATGCTTCTAAACACTGCATCTTTAGACCAAATACCACAAAACTGAAAAAAGCAGAAAGAAGAAGAGAGAATGTTTTAGTGACATCCCTAAACAACAAAACTCAAGCAGAATAATGTTAGCCCAGTCTTTCTTGATGCTACCTTGTATAACAAAGTTACATTGTATTGGCTTCTTCAGGAAGAAAAGAAAATGTCTCTTTCACTCATCTTTTCCTTTCTTTGAATGGCACTTAGTTTGTGGTTGCTAAGGTGATTGTTCAGTGTTTATTTGTTTACACCGGTGATGGCTATTTTCCTTTCAGTGGGGTTTTATCAGTTATTATAGGTTTAAACCTAAAGCCAGATAGCCTAATGATAATCTTCTGTACCTCATTGCTCGTAGGTGAAAAGGTGCTTACCATAACTACTCTTTCATTGCTCTCCCTTGTTCTAGGTGTAAGTGTTGACTCCCACGTGCAAAACAAGGCCCGCTTCATTGTTCTGGTCACAATTCTTTTGGGGTAACTTTTGTCTAAGAGTTTGTTTTTCAGTTCTTCTGCCTCTTTAAAAAATCCTCTTTGAATTTACAACACCACCGTAGAAGAAGAAATTGTTCATATGGGAGATCATCTCTGAGGGCTTGTGGGCAGTGGCAGTTGTACCTCAATAATGCATTGGTGTTCGTGGGTTTCTTGCACAAAGGAGTGTACAGAATACCAACATGTTGTTTGACCAAGAGGTCTAGGTAGCTAACTTCGACCTGGCTGTAATTGGCTGTGAATTTAAGATTCTGGCTCTGTAAGTCAATCCATTGTAAAAGCAACTTAAGTTTGTCTTCATTGCCATACCAGATCAGGAATATGACATCAATGAATCGTTTCCATTTTCTGATCTTATCTAAAAATGGGTTATTCTGGTGATAGATGGTTGTTTACTCAAACCTACCAGCGAAGAGGTTCGCAACATTTGGTTTCCATGGCCACTCCTTTCTTCTGGAGGTAAAACTCATTCCTAAATATGAAGTAATTCTTCTTCAATGCTAAGCTCATAAGTGCAGTGATGAATTCACATGTGCCCACATTCTTCTCAATTCTAGATAAGCAATCATGTATCACCTCTATGGCCTCTTCTTGGGGTATGTTTGTGTAGAGTGGCTCTACAGCTAGAGTCACCAGAGGAAGTCCTTTTTTTTTTTTTACATCAGGCTGCTCGGGAAGAGCTTTCTGAGCAGCCTGATTGTTTTTTTTTTCTGCAATGACGATCAACATGACGTCAGTACAGGAAAGTGAAAATAAAATGAGCACTTTTTACTTTCACTGAATCAGTGCTTGGGGGCATAATGCCTGAGCAGTGATTCCTTTGAAAGTGGTATCCTTGGAAAGGGGAGAGTCTCCACTTTTCAATGCTCCTTCTGCCCAGTGGACCCTTGCTTGGGGACTGCCATAGGAGAGAGCTCTCCAAACAGGGACCCACCCACTAGCTACCCACTAGCCACCAGGGAAGGAGGGAGTGGCCCCATAGGCAAGGCCTTGTGCTTCACCCAGCACATTTAATTGCCCATGTCTATCTTCCCCCCAGGGGTGATCTGTTCCCTTGGGGCAGAATGCCCACTAGACATCAAGGAAATACGTTTTTTTTTTTTAAATATAGGAGTGGGGGCTGCCCATCATGGTCATGGCCATGCCTCCACTCCAAAAAACAAATGGGGCATCAGTCTCTCTGCCCCAGCGGGGGGGCGGAAAGCCCACTAAATACCAGGGAAAGTGGGGGCTGCCCACCATAGGCATAGGCATGGCCATGCCATCACCCAATTAAATGGGGCACAGTCTTTCTGCCACCCCTGGGGAGCAGATGGGGGTAATTACCCCCGATCTGGCCCCTGGGAGGGCGGAAAGCCCACTAGAGGCCAGGGAAATCTTTTTTTTAAAGAAATATAGGGGTAGGCTGCCCACCATCGACATGGCCATGCCACCACCCCAAATAAATGGGAATCAGTCTTTTTGCCCCCCCGGGGGGCAGATGGGGGTAATTCCCACAGTCTGTCCGCCCAGAGGGGCAGAGAGGCCACTAGACAACAAGGAAAGCTTTTTTAAATACAAATATAGGGATGTCCATCATGGGCATGGTCATTCCCCCTCCTCAATTAAATTGGGCATCAGTCTTTCTGCCCCCCTGGGGGGGCAGATGAGGATGATTACCAGTGATCTGCCCTGCAGGGGGCAGAAAGCCTGCAAGACACCAGGAAAAGCTTTTTTGTTTTTTAAATATATAGGGGTGTGGCTGCCATCCATGGCATGGCCATGCCTCCACACCAACTAAATGGGGCATCAGTCTTTCTTCCTGTCCGGGGCATGGATGGGGGTAATTAGCACCAATATACCCCACGGGGCGAAAGCCCACTAGAAACCAGGGAAGCTGTTTTTAATACAAATTAGTGGTGGAGGCTGCCCACCAATGGCATGACCCTGCCCCCAAACCCAGAACAGAGCAGACAGTCTTTCTGCCCCCCTGGGGGGTGAATGGGGGTGATTACCCCCAATCTGCCCCAAGACATCAGGGAATACAATTATAAAAAGAAATATAGGGGTGGGGCAGCCCACCATGGGCATGCCCCCAAACCAGAGCAAACAGTATTTCTGCCCTCCTGGGCTTGTATGGGGTGTGGGTGATTACCCCCAATCTGCCCCCCAAAGAGGGAGAAACCCTACTAGAAACTGGGGACTGCATTCAAGTAATATTTTTGGGGGAGCAGTTCCATCTTTGGAGTTGGGTCTGTACTCACCCCACACAGGTGCCCAATAGACGTTCTTCCCCTCCTGCTGGTTGGAGAGAGTGTTCAACCCCAATCAGACCCTGACCCAGGGGCAGAAAGCCCACTAGACACCAGGGATATATAATGGCACTAAAGCAAACAAAAGGATGCAATGGCCTACCCTGGCATCACACCATACCCCTGATCCAATGGGATCAATAGTGTATTTCTGCCCCCCCCCAGGAAGCAGATAGGAGGTTTGTCCCAATTGCCCAAAACTTGCATGAGGGGATAGAAAATCCACATGACACCAGTGATTTTGCCTTTGGGGCAATTGCCACTGGCCACACTCCCCACCCCAAAAGGGACACACCAGTCTTTTCCTCCTCCAGGGGCAGACAGGAGGTGTGCTTCCAATTTGCCCCTGAGGGGCAGAAAGCCCACTGTAGGGCAGGAATATATATTTTTTTATAAAATGGTGGGTCTGGTCTACTCTAACATCAGGCTCCACCCTCACCCCTAAAGCCTCAACAGTCTTTCTGCTACCCTGCGGATCCCATCCCAATGTCACGCGTGAAGACATTTGATTCTTTTAGGTATTGTTTTTACATATAGGCCAGGGGAGTGTGGCTGACTCCCAAAATGGTGAATGGCTGCACTCTTTAGGCTTGGGTAGGCTTCCACCTGGAAAAACTTACTAGACCCAGACAGTTCTGAAAGCTAGACATCCGAGGGAGTCCAGTGTGTTGTGCTTCGCATGGATCCCACACCATTTCTCACCCACAATGCCCTGCAAACCTCACACTTTGACTAAAAACACATACCTTCCTCACATTTCCATGAGTAATGTTCCATAATATGCTGGGAGCCACAAACTTCCTATCACACAGCATTCCTCCAAGTCTCCCAATAAAAATGGTGCCTCACTTGTGTGGGTGGGCTAAGAGACCTTGACACAAAAGACCCTATACCGCTACATGGAGAGATCAGCAATAAGGGTAGCTGCGGGATTTGGGGTCGGCTGCAAATCATGGAAACCTTTCAACAAATGACATTTTTTTAAATTAGACAACCAGAGGATTCCAGGGTGTTGTGCCCTTCATGGATCCCATGAGCTTTTCTTACCCATAATGCCCTGCAAACCTCAAACTTTACCTGAAGTCATGCATTTTCCTGTAACAGAAACCTCAGGAATCCACACAGTTCCTCCCACCCAGCATTGCCCCACTTGTGCCGATAAAAACGCTGTGCCACATGTGTGGGTGAGCCTAGGGTGTGCAACAGCAGCAGATCAAACCAGGGTCAATGGGAGTCCATTGACCTTGGTTGGATCCGTTCTTATCTTGGGTCTGGTGGACAAAATGGTATTTTGCTTTTGTAAATTGGCCATTATGACAAAAAGTTACAGAAGAAAACGTTGTCACAAATGGCCAATTTTTCCTACTCATTTTCAATATTTCTCTCTGATTCTATCCTTTTAAACAATTTATTGTGATTAATTGAATCAATTTTCCTTAATTGACACACATAAAAATGAATTAATTCCTTCATTCCTTAGGTTTCCATGTTTAGAAGATTCAACTCATTTTCCTCTTTCCTTATCTATTTGGGTAGACAAAAGAGCATCTTTTGCTCACTATATAATTTAGGACATTTTACCTTCCAAATTTCTGAAAAAAATCAAGAAATTGATGTCACTCTTTTCTTTAAAGACCTAGGGGCATATTAGCAAGGGCCTTTTCGCCGCTTTAGCTGCACTTTTTGCCGCTAAAGCGGCGGTATTTCTATCGCCCTATTAGCAAGCTGTCGCTAACAGCTGTTAGCGACAGCTTTACGGCGAAAGCGACCGTTTTGGTGCCGCTTTGCATGTCAGCGATATATATCGCTAATGACATGCAAAGTAGGCATTCCCAACTAAAAGTGACTGGAAACAGTCGCAAACACAACTTCCCCCTATTAGCAATGCCCGCGAAGCGATAAAAAAATTTGCGCTAACTGCGATTATGGCTGGAATCTAACACCTGCTAAAAACCTGACTTAACCATTATAGTCAATGGGAGGTGGATTGTAAGGTTAAGTCCTCACCTGCCTATTAGCAAGCTTTTCATTAGCGCATTGAATTTATCGCTGGATTTCCCGCGCTATTGCTGGGTTTCGCCGCTATCGCTGGATTTCTTATCGCCTTGGAGATAAGCGTTGATAATAACGCGTTATCTCCGCGATAAAATCCAGCGATAGCCGGCGATAGAAAAAACAGCGCTAAGCGCGCTTTGCGATAATTATCGTAATTTCTTGGTAATATGCCCCCTGGTATGTTCAAGTAGAAAAACAGGAAACGGTATGAAATATTTGGGCAACGTCATTTAACCATTGACTTCAAATCAAAGTAATGTACTAAAACCTCAGTTGTCACCTACTGACCTCTCAAACCATTCACTTGTAGGTGCAGGCAACATATTTTACAGAGGTGCAAAATCGACAGAATAACCTTTAGTTTGTTTATTCACAATGAAGAAAATAGAGAAAAAATATCAAAACCTGACCAGACCAGAAGGGCAGGCTTCTGCCAAGAAACAAAAATTACCCATGGATGTCCGGGTATCATCCACCTCCTCAAACGTCAAAAATGTATAGGAAAGCTGCAGCTGCCCAATAGTTTAGTAAATGGTTGATATTGGCGAACCCACATTATGATTGGCTGATTGCAGCAAACAAAAATTGCTGAAAGCAAATACTGTTCTGGCTATGTCAGGAATTCTGCCACTAGCTAATCAAGATGGTTAGACCAGTTTGAATGGCTAATGGAAGTCCATTGAGAATTTGTGTTCCCGCAATCACTCGTTAGGTCACAGAGTATTTCATTTCTTCTGTGAAGGAATATATTGACCAGTACAGCAGCATTTGATTATTGCAAGATTACCGATTGCTTCCTGTCTGTATTTTAGTATATGGAATGCAGGAGCAGATCAGTAAAATTTGCTGATTCATAGCATGTTCTGCTTTTGATTGCTCTGGAAAGAAAAAAATATCTGCAGTACTACTCATTGGTACCGAGACGTATTTGCTTTAGATTGATATAATGCTGTTACGTATCTTTAGCTGAGGTTACAGTGGATCTGCTCCAGATGGCATCATCTAAAATTAACCTAAAGCTCTTGTGATGGTGTTATGCTTAAAACCACTCTGTAGTTCATCTTTTCTTTTGTAAATTTGGCAAAACTTGAGAATTAAATTTATATAGCCGAGTCAAGTCTACGCTGAATTCAGACAATGAAAGTCAACATTTTTATATATTTTATTATTAGAAGATGAGTTTAAAATGTATGTTGTTGGAAAGTAGAAAATACAAAAATTTAGTATGAGACCTAAAGAAAGCACATCTGCCCACATAGAGTGCTTCATGTACTATGGATATGCTCTTGTCTTCTTAGAATAATGAAAGTAACTTGTTACAGTGTACTAATAAAAAAAAAATCAATATGGGTGTTCATTAAATCTGAAAAGAGACTGCTCTTATATTATCACATAGGCCCTCATTCCAACACCCTGGTAATTATAGGGGGGGCATACCATGGCTAAAGTTAATGATTGCGGCTGCTGTCTCCTTACAGTTACTCTGTGCAGGAAAATAGGAGCTGCTTTCATGGTTACCCCCTCTTTGTGCCTGGTGACGGTGTGTTTTGGCTGTAGTTTGCGGAGATTCTGCTAATCAGGACCCCAGCATTTGTGATCTCTCTCCCAAAATGACTTTGGTAATTACTTTTGTATATCCACAATTGGCTACTGGTGTACCCTTATAGGTCTCTAGTATATGGTACTGAGGTACCCAGGGCATAGGCACACCAGAGATCTCCCAGGGGCTGCAGCATTTATTGTGCAACCCATGGGAGTCCACTTCAACTCTGACTACAGGCCTGCTATTTGTGCTTCCGTGCCTCCTGCTTTACAAGATAACCCTGAAGGCTGCTCTCCACAGATACCACTTTGAGAGCTTTCTATGGTTATCAAAGACCACTAAAATCACCATAAAGGTTGCCTGGATTAGTGCAAGGTGCATCACTCCTTTGAGTGTACACCATATATTAAGCCAGCCTCCTACACTCTGCATCACAGATTTTCAGTCTGGAAATTAGGAATAACCTGCTGAGCCTGGAAATTCCAGGTCTTTTATTGCATGTGGTTTCTGATTTCAGAGCTCTTTCTTAAGATATTTGCCACCTGCTTTTAACAGGTGGAAAATATCTGCAAAAAGTCTTTGGTTTCACCAGGTGTGGTCTAGCATCAGGTTAATCTAGCCTTTCCACAGGGAAAAACAACACTGGAGGTTTTCACTGCAAGGACAGGTGAAACATAAAATACCCATTTCCTACACTTTATATACTACGCATCATGCCCATTGAAAAGTTTTGGGGCCTATTTTAGGGGTGACTTAATAGTAAGATTTATGCTTGGCAAAAGGTTTGTTCTATGAGGTTGAATTGCCAGTTTTAAAACTCCCTACCCAGGCAGCAGGGGCAGGCCTAGAAACATGATTTGAATTGTCGCTTTAGTAGTAGGACCATGTATGCTGCACTCCAATAGTGACATTTAACTTACAGGTCCTTGGTACACTTTTGTATCATATACTACGGACTTGTGAATAAGTTAAATATGCCTATCAGGAGTGGAGCCAATTTTGACATGTTATAGGGAAGAGCACATGCGTTGGGGCCTGATTAGCAGGGGAACACAAAAAACAGCAACATCAGCCCAGGAAAAATTGTGTGACCATACAAAAAGAGGCATTTTCCCACAAATACTTATGCTAGCCAAAACTGTTGAAACTTTGCACTTTTCTGAAGCATATAAAGGTTATATTTCTATTGCTGTCAAAATGTTCTACTCCGTTTTGAACAAAACTGACCTAAGTCTAGTTTGTCTTCCCTAAGTTCGATCAGTAGTCTGTAGCTGGTCAGAGCCCTTTGAAAGACAAGAAGATCGATTCAGCCTTCATGCTATGAAGCTGAAAGAACCCATCAGACATTTCACCCTGATATTAAAGGACTTTTCCATGCAAATGTGGGCAATTATTTTTAATAAGTTTGATTATTGTGACTTTGCTTCTAGTTTGTGCAATGACGTATGCTTCTGCCATATATGCTTAATGAGCTTTAAGCTCCTACCTATAAAGTGCCCTTGAACTTTCACTTTGCTAGGTCCAGGCACAGGCTGAAGCTTACAGGCTCAGAGCAGTTCTGCTTTTATGGATTTCTCTGCTAGAGTGAAATGCACATTAATCTTCAACATAGTTCTAAATTCCTTTGCTCTTGTTTGGGTTCTGGAAGTATATCCTTGCCTCTCTACTTGCCTACTACATCTGAGTTATTGCTGCTTAAATCTCAGCGCAACCTCTGCAAGATAGCAACATTCGTCTGTAGAACCATAGCGCTGTTATTTTCTCTCCCTTTTACAAGCTCGGAAAGTGCCATTAATTGCCAGGAAAGACATCAGTTGCTGGAAGGGGCCTCATCGCCTAATATCAGACTAAGCACTCTCTTAGCACAAGTCTACTGGACACTGAGGCTCAGAGTTACGAACGTTTTGCATCAGTTTTGTGTCACTATTGTGATGCAATCCCACTGCAGAGACTTGGGGTAGGATTTACTATCCAACGCAAACAAGGATTTGCATTGGACAATCTCCCAAAATAATGCAAAGCTGAGTTATGCACTACTTTGCGCTACTTTGAATCAAGGGGGCATTCTATGGGTGGTACATGGGCATTACCATGCAACCCCCTATGGATTTGTATGCAAATCTCTATCTATTAATGTATGTTGCCTAGGATTTGCACCAAAACTTTACTCCTGCTCGAGGAAGGCGTAACAAGAAGAAATGTTTTCATTTGTCCTTATTTTTCCAACTTTCCATGTGTGTTGCATTGTATAACACACATACAAAGGTGGAAAAGTATTTAATTATAGTTTTTGTACAGGAATGGTCCCCTTCCAGTAAAAAAGGGACCCACATTTACTAACGTTTGTGCTGGGTTTGCATCACTTTTGTGATGCAAACCTGGCGCTGAGTGTTGGGGTTAACTATACAATGCAAACCAGTATTTGCATGGAAGGTATCCCAAAGTAACTCAAAGTTGCACTATGTGCTGCTTTGCATTACTTTACATCAAGGGAACATCCAATGGGTGGACCACCCAAAAGATATGATGTAAATCCATATCTACTAACATTCGTAGCCAGGGATTTGCACCAAAATCTTATGCCTCCACGATGTGGGTGTAACGTGGAGAAATGTTTCATTTCTCCTTATTTTTCCAACTTTGCATGTGTTCTGCATTATACAACACACATAGAAAATGGGAAAGTATTAAAGGATAGCTTTTGTACTGGAAGCGTCCCTTCCAGTAAAATCCCTATGCCAGGGGTTCTTAACCTCTTGTCTTCAATGGACTCCCACTTAATCATTACGGGAATCCGGGATGCCCCACTGAAACATTATTGGATTCCCAGGGCCACCACTGAGTCATTACTGGAAGCTGAGGGCCCCAGCTTAAGCATTTCCAAGCAATTGAACCGTAAAACAATACACCAAAAACACAGAAACACGCATTCATCAAAGAATACACAAATTAATAAATATATTCTTTAATTCACAAATATATAAAAAAAAAAAAACATTTGAATTTTATTAGGAAGGTTGGAGCTTTTGTCAATCGAGGCCACTCATTGCAAATACTATATTCTGTTTGATGCACTTCCACCGCTCCCACGAATCAATCTTAGGGTACTAACTTAATTTTTAGCCTTTATTTTTCTTCACATTTACAGAACATTTTAAAATTTTCAATTTTGCATTTTGCTTCTTCATTTATATACACTTTATTAATCTGTGAATATTATTTATTCTTTTAAGCAGTCACTGGCCCCCTGAGTATGCTTCTCGGACCCCGAGGTGTCCCCGGACAACAGTTTAAGAACCACTGCCCTATCCTTCAGAGAACCCACACACCCTTTCACTATGACACGGCTGAAAAACGTGTGCCAGTGCTGAGGGAGAGAATAAATGCTCCAATCTCTCTCCTTTTGACACAAGTCAGCGCAGCAACATTGGTTGCTCCACTGCCTTTTGTCAGATATTGGAAAACCTGGACATGACTGTTTTACATGTGGAAGGAAGCCTGTGCATTTATTTCATTTATGTTCCATGCAAGTTTGTATATATTCTTGTGTATAAAGTTCCCGATTAAGCATTTTTTTCCTAAATCAGGAGCTTAATAAATATGTCTTTTTGTTGGTTCTTAAGAATGATTTGATCACTTAAATTAGTCTTAAATATGTTGGTGAGCAGCGTCGACCAAATGGTGAAGCTGTTATTGCAGAAGTGCCTTGTTATGTCTCAGAAATTCATCCTTGTCTGTCTTTACCCTGATAGCTCAAATGCCCAGTCCCCGGCGATATATTTGTGAGTCTTTATACCCATGTCTTTTTCAGACTGGAAGACCAATGGAACGCTTCCTGGGTACCGAAAACATTTTGCCGTCAGCGGCTGGGAGCTGTGGTTACCTAACTCGGTAAGTGTTAAAATCTCTGAAATGGTGGTGGGAGGGTTTCTTCTGCTAGAGGCAAACTGTAAAGCAGATGAAATTATGATACATACTCATTGCCAGACCTTTTCAGGGGTGCTAGTGAGAAGCACTGCTGCTGCTTTTGTTACAGCGGGCCGATATTGCAGCAATGCTTCAAAACCGGAACCCAGTAACAAAAACGGCGCCCACCACTGAAAAAACGGACCCCTTTCGGCCCACTGGGAGAAAACCTGGTGCCTACTATAGCCAATCCGGCTCTGGTTTTAAGGTAAAACTAGTGTTTTCAACATATATATTTTAGTACTAGGTAAACTATACCTAGTGGAAACATTTGTCTATTGAAAGCACACTCAGCTTATAACACCCTGACATTAAGGATCAAAGATAATAACTCATTGTCCCCATAAAGCCTCGGGTGACTCTGTCAATTAAAGCCTAAACTGGATTCCAAGCAGCCTTTAGATTTGATTATTAACTAAATTCACACATTTAAATTCTTTCAGGTAGCAGGCACCCTGGTGAGAATGCCTGTTTCGTCCTTAAGTCTGGCTTCCTCCCTGAGTTTCACAGTACAGGAAAGCTCCTCCACACTCAGCCCTGCCCTCCCTTCACTTTTATGCGGAGGCAGTTTAAGAACCACAATAACTGTTCAGGGATAGTTGTTTTTAATGAAAAGTAGAGGAACTGCTTCTGTCAAATAAAAAAGCATGGGGCATGTGGGTGCCCATAGATCCCATCCACTTTTACCTCTATTTACATGCACATGTCCTTCAAGGTGAGTCGAGTGGGTGACAGGGAGGAGGCCAGCAGGGTCACATTCAGACGGAGTGGAACTCTTGGGCCTCAGAGTAATGGTCCAGGAGAAAGAGGAAAATAGTGCTAGATGGGGGGAGGGGTGGTCATTTTTTAGATCACAAATGACAGAGGCAGATTCCTCAGAGAGATGCCTTGAAGAAGGTGGGGTGTTTTTTTAAGGGCTTTTTAGTGTAGCAGGTGCAGTTGCTTTGGGACACAGGCTCACAACACCCCAATCATGGGGCCTAGTGTAATTGGTCAATTTCTGTTTTGGTTTGATATATTTGTACTTTTATAAGCCTCACATATAGCGTAGACTATGACTTACAGAAAAATACCCCTGAAATGATCTCATAAGCTCTGTCCTGGATCTCACCCCTGCCCCTACCACTCTCCCTATTCTTGTCATACATTTTTGGAGGGGTGGGCCGACTTCAAAACATTTTGCTTAGGGGGGCTCAGAGCAATGGAAAGTTACAGAAACACTTACTTTTTTAAACTCATATGCTCACCTGATAGACAGCTGCTGACTTACTACTTAACAATACACCTGGGACACAAATGCTCTTGGAAATGTCTAGTCACAATTTCTGAATCTGGAGTGAAAAAAGCAAGCAAAGCACAGCTAACCAATGATGAAAACTCATTAACATAATGAGTCTGTGCATTCGTTTTGTGCTAACATGCAATGTCGTACATAAGAAAGAGGAATAAATTCTGCCTGCACAGGAAAAAGAAAGAAACCAATCTGCTCAAGCACTGACAATGCGCGGGATGTCAAAGCAAGTCTACGCAGCATCAATCTCTCGCTGAAGGGTAGAGGAATCCTGATGCAATGTCATCAGAGCTATGAATAGATTAACCATCCTGCATGGGTGGATACAGAAATTCACCATTCATAGCAACAGCACTGCAGTGATTCACAATAAGTCAAAGATGAGCTTATGAAATCCATAGGGAATTTTACAAAACTGGGTAAGAGATCGAGGACAGCACACAAATGTCTACATTTCATTGCACATGGAATGGCGTTGACCTGGCTTCTTTATTTGCATACTTAACATATTTGCACTTCTTAACCATTCTGAGCATTTCCTTTTCATGAGACGTATAGCACAATGATCAACCCTATATGGTGTACTACCAGAATACAGAGTTTTTAACACATTGCCCCACAAAAGCATCAACTGCAGAATATCATAAAACATATCAGCACAGTAAGTATATTTAGGTAAGTATAAATTTACCATCTCCACATCTATATACCCTTATGATATATTTATCTTTAAGGTATGTAGATGTGGAGTAAAGACAACAGAGTACCAGCTCTGCCAAAACCCTCGGTCTGCCGATCTGCTTTACAGGTGGGCGGACCTTCAGTACCTGGACGACGCAGCCTACTCCAGCTCTGTCGGGAGCAGAGTCAGACTGTCTTGTAGGGGAACTAGGCAGTGCACTGAGAGGTCAGTGTGTTGCCTGGTTTTTGGACTGTTTGTGGGCCTGTTTTATAATCTGCAGGTCCAGTTTCATACTGTTGACTTCTCTGCAAAATAAACATTGGCTGTAGTAAGTTCAAATCCATGCATTCTTTCACACTTTACAAAAACCTATATAGCATGTCTTTACAAGTTTAAACTGCCCCAATTTGCTAACTTTTTACCTATCTAATTTACTAATGGGTGCTGCTTTTAATTTGTTGCCCTGGCCTATTTTCTGTCCCAGTATGATTCTGTCTGCGAGACAGTGCTCCAAAAACCCGATGGAGTATTAGCCGTCAGAGTTTTGGTGATTTGATTGCCTGCCCAATTTAGAGTAAGTAGTCGAATGGCCAGTTTTCACTGTCCATCACTGCCCATTAAAACCTGGCAGTAAGGGACAATGAAACTGTTTAATGACCCCCACACCATGGGGACAACTCCCATAGAGTGGGGGTCATTAGCTTTTGATTTGGGAGTTTGTTTTTGAAAAACCAAAAACATGTTAAAAGTTTGATGAATGTCTGTCGATTTGCTAGTACTGTCTGTCAAACTTTTAACACATGGACAGAAACCACTGTGCTGGTAGGTCATACCAATGCAAAACACACAAGATGATGGACGGAATGCTGCACATTGGCAAACATTCACCCCCAGTCACAGATCTGGGTTTAATCCATCGTTATTTTGCTTCACCACGCCACCCCAGTTCAGACATAGCCATATGCAAATCAGTCTTGACCCTGTGCCTCATGGGAACAGTCCAGACCGAACTGGGAACAGTCCAGACCGAACTGCCAAGCCATGTCTTCCTAGGACCGGTTTCAGGCTATCAGCCTTCATCAGCCAGGATAGCTTGACTCCAGTGGCGTAGTGAGCACGGGACCCACGTCTGGGCATACCCTTCCCACTTAGGGCAAAATGCAAAACACACAAGATGATGGACGGAATGCTGCACATTGGCAAACATTCACCCCCAGTCACAGATCTGGGTCTAATCCATCGTTATTTTGCTTCACCACGCCACCCCAGTTCAGACATAGCCATATGCAAATCAGTCTTGACCCTGTGCCTCATGGGAACAGTCCAGACCGAACTGCCAAGCCATGTCTTCCCTGGACCGGAATCAAGCATCCTAGGACCGGTTTCAGGCTATCAGCCTTCATCAGCCAGGATAGCTTGACTCCAGTGGCGTACTGAGCACGGGACCCACGTCTGGGCATACCCTTCCCACTTAGGGCGAAATGCAAAACACACAAGATGATGGACGGAATGCTGCACATTGGCAAACATTCACCCCCAGTCATACCAATGACTAGAGATGTCCCCAGAGCCTGCGGACATCCCTAAATGCAGAGGACGGCTACTCCGTCAAGGCGACTGAGTATTTTACTCTGACGAACTGAAGGAGTACAAACTGTACTTCACACTCTAAATCAGGCCCTAAGTCTGTACTTTCACCTTAATATTCTTACCTTCATGATTTTGTGGCAGTCGATGTTGTGCAGTTGATATTTTGTAGGTCGTTTGGGACCTTGATACACAGTCCCCTGTATACCATCGCATAAGATAGCGAGAGATAATACAGTATTACCATTGCTGGCAGTTCTTTGCCATACATAGAAATTGTAGTGGAAATTTGGGAAACACGCAGAAGAAACATTGTTTCTACTTGTAATGAATGCATGTGACTTCTTGAAGTAAAATATTAAATCTCCACGATTACTGTGGAATGAGAGGTGCTCCCAGTAAAACGAGATGCTTTTGTAAAGATGTGGAATGGACAACATATCCCATGAACCCATAAACTTACATTTCTTCATGTTCTGCGCCATTTCTGCCAACATGATAATGAGAGGCAAAGTTTACTGTTAGTTTCCTAACTGATGGAAGAGCATGGACTCTTGGACACTGTCAGTGGTGTTATGTGTGCCAGGGGTTTCACATGTCGATGTTACCTGCAGGTGACACATGCACAACGTTTTCTTTCATTTGTTGTACTTCTGTTTTCCCCTTTCACCATTCACCCCACTATTTTTCTACTTAGAACTGTTTATCTATGAATTTGGCTAAACAGTATAAAATACATATCTTCCAGAGGCCCTGATTGGATGAAGCTGCAGTATTTTTGGAGTGAAGGTCATGAAGTTTTATTCAAAATGCTGGTGAACAGAACTGAAATTGTTACCACTTCCATCTTTACCTAAATCTCTCAGCTACCTTTATGCCTATCTATCTCTTCCAGACTGTGCCTCGAACATCTTCGATACATTTGAGGTTCCCTGTAAGTAAATTCATCACTAATAACAAAGTTTCAATCCTACTATTCGACTTTAATAATAGCCTTAGTGATTCTAGAGGCAAAGACATAAACCATCTAGCCAGCAACTACCTAGTTCAATATATCCAAGAATCTACTCAAGTGGTAGGCATTTTATTGATCTCCTCATTGCTCCTTCAGATATCATCCGGAAAATCTTGGCCTCAATGGTAATCTAGTTTGAGAGCGGCCAAATTACTTTAAACACTCTCTTTCTGTAACAAGACTTCCCAACACACCTCTCCTCATGGGTGTCAGTCACAGAATCAACATTTTGTGCTGTTGCATCAGCCCCTCTAGACTCGATAAACCTGCAACTTCCCTTTTGGGCCTTCTGTTCCTGGATCACTTCAACATTGCATATATTTGGCTTGAATTTCAGCATCCTACCAGGAAGAAAACCCACTATGCTCCTGGATTTCATATTCACTGATCTGCCTTAACATGAAACATGAGCAGCAGAGAGAGCATGGTGCAAGAATTATGTCCCCAGCTTCTGTAACAAATACAAAGACCAAGTCAATTTAAACAAGGCCGGCATCAAAGTAGCACTTATTGCCTTCTTTCTTGACTAAATTGAAAAAGAAAAGAATGAGAATTTTAAAAGAACAGATAAACTAACACATCTACTATATTATTTCAGTCAGCCCTTCATAGGAAGGGTGTGACAAGCTTGAAAGTTTCTGTTATAGAAAAAATAACATCAGTTTGGAAATCTATTGTTAGGGACTCCTGGCTAGCATCTAATCATCCCTTCCAGTCACTGCCTACTAAATTGGTCTGGGACCGGTTTATAATCCCATCCCCTCACAAAATAATAGCACCTCTAAAAGCTGCAAATTAGGCTCACTATCTGATCCTTTCTCAGTTAAAATGTTCCATTTTATTGCTTCCCTTCTGAGCATTCCCTTGACATCCCTAATCAACACCTCCCTATCCTCAGGCCATGTTTCTATTGAACTAAAAAAGGCCTGATTAGACCTCTGTAAAGAATACTGTCCTCAATGCTGGTTCTACACAACAAAAGAACCATCAACTTATTTCCCATGGGAGGGAAAATCCTCAACAAAGAGGTTGCTATCTGTGTGCTCATCGGGAAGAAAACAACAGTCTAGATGATGGTCAGCTACTTTTTTGACCAGGCAGAGGCAGGGGACATGATTGCCTTCACCAATGACTTTAGAAGACCAGTAGATGTCAAAAGTCTCAGTGCCCTGATTCCTTTGAACCCACCCGTGATGTTTGACAATATCGACTCTATCATTTTCATTAGAAGGCTAGCCAAAATAGTCATTGCAGGTATGGTCTTATAGAGATTTATTTCTTTAAAGAATCTCAAATATCCTTTTAGGTCAATTCAGCCTCAAAATTTCCAATGTCAACTGTGGTTCGCCTCAGGGCTCCTCCATGTCCCTATACCTGTTTAATATATATATTCAACACTTAGCGCTGTTGATCCAATCTTTTAACTTGATGTTTTATCTTATGTGGATGACACACAGCTACTTTTTCATCTCAATGGTCCACATTAGGCTGCTCAAAACCTACATCTATGTTTCATAGAAATTGTCGTGTAGTTCCTATATACCCTATACAGGATCTGCGCGTTTGGATAACATAAACTGTGGGATTGGTGGCAGACTGATTCTGTGCACCCCCACCGGATACATTAGCCTGTCTGTATCAGCTAGCTCACAGTGCCACTAGAATCTCCTCTTATCGGGGAGAGAATAGTTCTTGGCAACCTTAGAACATGACAACCCTGATCCCCCAGGATCGTGGAAACAATATACTACTTTTCGCTCAGTCACTCGTGCTTACTTAGTTCGTCTCAGAGGTACACAGAATAAACAGGCTGGGCGTTTTCAATAAGAATTTATTGAACAGTTGTTATTCTAGTGTAGAATAGATGAGCTGTAACAACCATTAGACAGTAGCAGAGATATATGATTAGAAGCACTGAGAAAGTAAATGGATGGTATAGCTCTACCATCTTGCAATAATCATGAATACATACAAGTATATAAAACACATGATAAAAGTGCGTACTCCTACGATGCCTCCCTAACTAGATGTACCTAAATGTACCTAGCATCTGTGTATGTGCTATGCCAAGAATCCCTCTAGGATCTAGACAACCCCATTACCTGAGAATGAGAGAATTATGGGACCCCGTCCTGGTCTCGAGTTGGACACCCCGCGAGGGATGTTAGACCACTGCTGGCTGGAGCGTCTGCATGCAGGAACCTCAGCGTCTCTGGTCAGTGTGTCAGCTGGAAAGTCTCTGTCTCCTCTATCTTCCTAAGCAAGACATGATGTATATATACCCATAGGTCTCCCCAGGGGTCCTACCTTGCTGTGTTACTGTGTTGGCCTAAAGGATGATGTTGGGCCTGAACTTTATACAGAGATATTATACAGGAGATGTTCGTCCTGCTGTGCTTTCAAGAAGCCTCATGCATAATGTATGAGATCCGAACTTAGGGGAAAACCCGCATTTTGAATGCAGTGTCGTATCTAGGTAAAAGGTCAGTCCCTATGAACCGTTATGTATGCAATGTAGGGAAGAATATAAGTGAAAGCTTGCAATGTCACATGCGCCTATGTAGGGTACCTATATTGTATTGTATTGTAATTGCATTTATATAGCGCTTACTACCCCTGACGAGGCGTCGAAGCGCTTTTTCGGCGAGTAGCACGCTACTCCGGGACCCATAGAGGATTAGTGTTGAATTAGTAAAGTGAAACATGCAAGTACATTTTAAGTGGTGGATAGGTTAGTCAGTTATTTGGATTTGGAATGATAGCAGAAGGATAGAGGAGGAAAAAAAGGTTTGTATTTATATAGCGCTTGTTACCCCTGATGGGGTGTTGAAGCACGCTACTCCGGAAGCCCATAAAGGATTAGTGGTGAATTAATATGGTGAAATATGAAAGTAGTTTCAGTGGTGGATATTAGTCAGTTATTTGGAGTGAGAAGGATAGCGGAGGGATAAAAAGGGAAGAAAGGTTTGCATTCATATAGCACTTGTTACCCCTGATGGGTGTTGAAGCGCTTTTCTGGCGAGTAGCACGCCACTCCGGAACCCATTAAGGATTAGTGTTGAAAATTAGTATAGTAAAAAATGAAGTAATTTGAGTAGTGGATATGTTATTCAGTTATTTGGGTAGAGAAGGGTAGGTGGCGGGATAGAAGAGGGAAAGAGGTTTGTATTTATATAGCGCTTGCTACCCCTGATGGGGTTTTGAAGCGCAAGTAGCACGCTACTCTGGAACCCATAAGTATTAGTGTTGAATTAGTATGGTGAAACATGAAAGTAATTTTAGTGGTGGATATGTTAGTCAGTTATTTGGATTGAGAAGGGTTGGGGAGGGTAGAAAGGGAAAAGGTTTGCATTTATATAGCGCTTGTAACCCTGATGGGGTGTTGAGACGCTTTATTGGCGAGTAGCACGCTACTCTGGAACCCATAAAGGATTAGTGGTGAATTAGTATAGTTGAAAATGGAATTTGAGAATTGAACATGTTAGTTTGTTAATTTTGATTGAAAAGGATAGTGGAGGGACAAAAGAGTGAAGGATTTTTATTTTTTATTTTTTAGGTCTTAGCAGTAGGAGGAGGCTTTTGGATGAGTAAAAGGGGGTTTTGGAGGGAGGAGTCAGGGAAGAGTTTAGAAAGGTTTGTTTTAGGGGATCGGTATAGTAAAAGAGGTGTCAGATGATGCAAGGAGGGTAGAGTAGGAGAGAGTCTAGAAAGGGTTATTTTGGGGATCATAGTAGTGGTATGGGGTTTGGGATAAATGAGAGTGTGGATGTAGAGGATATATTGATAAATGTATAGGATGAGAGATAGGGTAGTGCATTGGAAAGAGTAGTAGAAAGAAGTTGAGATGAGTCCGAAGGTTGGGCTAGAAGATATATTGAGATAAGTATAGGCTGAGAACTAGGGTAGTGCCTTGGAAATGCTAAATTAGAAGAAAGTGATAAATATATAGATCCATAAGTACATTGAAAGTATATAGATACATAAAGGAGGTAAGTATATGTAGATTAAAGATATTGATAGAGGCACAGGATGAGAAATAGGGTAGTGCATTGGATATGCTTTTTCAGGAGAAAAGTAACAGAGACACAGATCCAAGTACATGGAAGGTACATAGATGCACAATGGAAGTAAGTACATGTAGACCAAAGATGATATTTATTTATTTATTATTATTATTATTATTATTATTTTTTCTCTCAACAACATAATTATTCTACATGTTTATACAAAGCAATACACAAAGATAGGTACATGTCTATAGTGAAAACAAATGCTTATATACAGAGGGATATGCTGTAAATTTCTGTTTGCATATGGTGCTTATCTGGGGAAGAGCCAATTCTTGAGTAGTTTTCTGAAGATAAGGTGGTTGTCGGTGGATCTTATGTTGGGGGGTAAAGAGTTCCATAGTTTGGCTGCTTGAACAGAGAAGGATGTGCCACCCATGGTTTTTTTCTTGTATCTTGGGATTTTGAGGCGAGATGCTCCTTTAGAGCGGAGGTTCCTCTGTTGAATGGGTTTGGTGATTTTATTCCTGATGAAGAGCGGTCCCATTCCATGTATTGCTTTGTGGGTGATACAAAGCAGCTTGAACGTGGATCTTCTGGCAACCGGTAACCAATGCAGGGCTTTCAAGGCAGGGGAGATGTGGTCTCGCGGTTTGATATGCAAGAGTAGTCTGGCAGCCGAGTTCTGAATCCGTTGTAGTCTTTTCATGGTTGTTAAAGGTGATCCGTGGTAGAGGCTATTGGCGTAATCGAGTTTGGACAGAACAAGGGAGATGGTAGCTTGGACCTTGTGCGGAAATCCCAAATGAGGGAAAATTTGTCGCAGCGTTTTTATAGTGACAAAGCTTGATCTTGCTAGTTTGTCCACTTGGGCATTCATCGACAGCTTGGAGTCCATGGTCATTCCGAGGTTTCTTACTTCCTTAGATACTTTAGGTGGTGATCCCAGTTCATTAGGACATGCGGCAAGCGGGTTGTAATGTTTCCAATCGCCACACGTGAGTATTTCCATTTTTGAAGTATTCAATTTGAGGTGGCTCCAAGTCATCCACTGATCCACGGCTCTGAGACAGCTGAAAATTGGTGATTTTCCAATGTCTTTGCGGCATTCCAGTTGAAGGAGTATTTGCGTGTCATCTGCATAGTTATAGCACGTGAGGTGAAATTTATTGATCAGTACTGGTAATTACTTCATGTAGATGTTGAAAAGCATGGGCGAGATGATAGAACCTTGAGGGACCCCTGCTTTTGTGGAGTACGGTTTGGACGAGAAAGGTGGGGTATGGATGACATTAGTTCTGTTTCGAAGGTAGGGCGCGATCCAGTCTAGAGCAGTTCCCTCTATGCCGGCTTCATAGAGTCTTTGTTTCAGAGTGTCATGGTCAACCGTGTCAAAGGCAGCCGAGAGGTCCAAGAGGAGTAGCGCAGCAACTCCGTTGCGGTCAACTGTATTTTTCAGGTCATCCCAGATGGCAAGGAGGGCAGATTCAGTGCCTCTCCCCGGACGGAATCCTGTTTGGAAGTCTGAAAGTATGTCATTCTCTTCAATGAATTGTGACATCTGGGCGAACGCTGCTCTTTCTATCAGTTTGCCCAGGAAAGGTCCATTTGTAATGGGTCTGTAGTTGTCAGGGTTCAGCGGGTCCAAGTTTGTTTTCTTCAGTAAAGGGCGTATGTGTGATTTTTTGAGTTCTTCTGGAAATATTCCGGTAGGAATCGTTGATGATTCTTCGTACTGGAGTGGCAGCAGAGGTTGTTAAAAGAATTGTTTTGAAAATTTGTGGTGGACAGGGGTCAGAAGGGCTGCCGGCAGGCCTGCTTGCTTTGACCAGGTCCATAAATTTATTGTGTGAGATGTGTTGGAAGGAACGGAGAGGCTTGGTTAGAGTATTCTTGGATTGTTGTTTTGTACAAGGGTTAGTGCTGGTGCTTTGTTTCTGTTTTAAGTATGAGTCCAACGTGTCTGCTTGGTCCGTGTAATGATTTGCCAGTTTGTCTGTGAAATCTTGAGTAACAGGATGAGTTCCTTCTAGGCAATTTGGTTTGCGAAATTCATTGAGTATTTTATAGAATTCTTTATTTGCACATTTAGCGTTTTGAATTCTGTCTGAATAGTGCCTTTTCTTAGCTTTTTTGATAGCCGACTTGTATAATCTGTTAATTTTTTGTAGGTGAAGTTCGTCTTGTTTGGCGTTTGTTTTGAGCCAGGTACGTTGCAGCTTTCTAATTTGTTGTTTTATGTCTTTTATTTCTATGTTTCTCCAAGGTGCTTTTTTTCTTTTGTTCTGTTGTGTGGTTTTGAGTGGTATCAGGATGTCAAAAGCTTCTTGTAGCCACTCATATAGTTTTTAAACAGAATTTGTAGATTTGTACTTGATGTTAGTTGTTTTCTAAGTGTTCCAAATTGAGTTTGTTCCACGGCCGATAGGTGGATGGATGTAAGGTAGTTTTAGGTGAGTCGCTTAGTGTTGTTTTATGTTGGAAAGCAAGCAAGTGGTGGTCTGACCATGTGACTGGAGTTATAGTTTGAAAGGTAACTAGTTCAGTATTAGCAAAAATGACATCTAGGATATGTCCAGCGGTGTGTGTCGGTTTGTGGACAATCTGATGGAGGTTCAGTGCGTCTAGGCCAGTGATTATTGTTTTTGGATGGGTCATATTGGGTTTGTCAAACCAAATGTTGAGGTCACCCAGAACGCATAGGTTGGAGTGTATTGTTATCAGGTTTGAAACTGTGTCTAGAAGTGCGTCTGGGAATGTTGCCTTGCTAGGTGGAGGTCTGTAAGGGAGCAGGAAGTTACAGGAGGAAGACGGTGTAGGATTGCATCTTGTTAGAAGAGCCTCACAATTATTTATGGAGATGTCATCAATTTTAGTGATATGTATTGTTTGCCTGAATACAACAGCTAGACCACCTCCTTTTTTGGCTATACGATTTTGGGTGATTGTTTGATAGCCTAGAGGAATGGCTTCATGCAGGACTGGAGCCATATCCTCTCCCAACCATGATTCGGTTATGAATAGTATGTCTGGTTTTGCATCTGTGAGAAGGTCGTAGATGTGATGCTTGTTTTTAGAGAGGGATCGAGCATTTATTAGTAGACAGTTTAGAGAGTGGCCTTTGGTGATTGTGAGACTGTTTTGTAGAAGAGTGGTCAGTATTGTGTGGGTTTGTAGCAGGTGTGTTTTTAGAGCTGGCATTAGCTGTATTAGGATAGCAATTGTGTAGCTGTTCTGTATCATGTTCCTCATCCAGCATGCTAAGAAGGCATATGGAATGGAATATAACAAAATAAACTATGAATAATCAACAATTGGTTAATACTTAAATCTGATACAATAGAAGTGCCTGGCTTTGGAAAGAACACTTCCATTGGAATGAATAGCATTGGTCAAGTGAACTAAGGCAAGCTCCAACTACCTCCACCACTCTAAAGAGCCTATGTGTTAAATTAGAGGGCAAGATGATCTCTATCCAGGTTTCATCCATGGTATAAGCATAGATTTTCTAGTTCTGCAAACATCACAAACTGGCATATTTTCTCTCTTTAGAGGGAGAATTGACAGCTGCCCATGCCCTGATGGTTTCAAGCTGGATTATTGGGGCACTGAATACCTGAGTATAGCAAACAATCCACCTGCACCACCTCCTGTGCCTAAAGAAATCAGGTGGTCAGGTTGGCTCTACCTGCACCTCCTGCACCTGCGTTTCTACAGTTACACCACTGCTGCAGCAACTTTATTGGATTCCCATTGCTTCCAGGATTCGATTAAAAATGTAGTGCCTAGTACATGCCACTATGTATTCCCCTACATCTCACTTTCTAAGACATCAAAATCAATCCTATTCCAAATCCACCATGAAAGGTCCACATTTCTTTTACCTTGCTCACTGAGTTTGCCAAGCACCCCCTAGAATTAATAACCATGACCCCCAGCTGTGTTCAGGAAAAAAGTAAAAATGTTGATTTTCGTTTGCTTAACTGAATTTGCTATTAGGCCTTCCATCTCACTGTGCCTCAACACACAACAGCAGTCTTCTGCACCTGGTAACCCAACCATGGGGAAGCAAAAGGTGGCCAAAACACACAGAGACAGCTCCACAATCGAATGCATGAATGACGCAACAATGAGACAGCTGGCCTTAGGAAAATGCCTGCCCAAAAATAAAAATTGACAACTGTGGCGAATTGAAAGTACAGACAAAACGACTCCTAGACATTCAAGACCTAGGTTTATTGGCAACAGCCCTCTCCAGCTTCCAGGCAGCATCTGCCGCTCTTAGAACACATCACATATAGACACCCTCTACATTCCACGCTCCAAGGTTACTGAACTTGGTATATGAAATGCATCACATCACCACATATTTCCCCCCTTTATATCACAACAGATAATATGAGGAAAAGTATTTTTTTAAAACGAACAACGTTAACGAAAACGAAACTAACATCAATAATGTAAACCTAATGTCAACCAGTACTGAGGTGAGAGTAAATCACCTACACTTTTCGAAGAAAGAGGGGATAAACTATTTTAGTTTAGAAAAAAAGCAAATAAGACTAAAATTAGACATCACAATATCTAGCAGGTTTGTTCACTGTTCTTTTGCTCCTCAGTTCACCAAGGAGAGTAACCCCCTTATCCGAAGTGCTTTGTTGGTGGGGACCAGACATTGAATGTCAACGCATACCAGTACTCATGCCACTCAAACCCTCTTCAGACAACAACAGTTTTTTTCCCACAGGATGTCACTTCAACTTGTTCAAAACAGACACTTCACTTTATACACTCTACTTTTGTTCCACCACTCATGTCCTTTGACCCGTACCTCATTTTTGGACACAGCGTCAACACGTTCAGGTCCCCTGAACTTTGATTTCCCTTTAATTACATGAATGGGTTCCTTTACACGTACCCAATCACCAACATTGATACTTGACCTTTTCTCTTTGACTCTGTGCCTGGTGTCATAGTTTTCTTTCATTTTATTTTGATATGTTTCCACTCTAGGACATATAATTTTGTCTAAAGACCATCCTCTCTCGGCTTTCAGTTGATAGTCCTTCAACCAAGCTGGACATCATTTTGACGTGGGTATCCGTCCTCTCATTAATTCGAACGGACACATACCAGTGTCAGCATTGGGAGCAGAACGGTGACGCCATAACATGCTCTCAACTGCTTCTGTCAAATCAACTACATTTTGAACAGACCATTGGATACACTCCACCAAAGTGCGGTTCATCTTTTCCACCAGACCATTGGATTGGGGATGATACAGAGCGACATGTTTATGTTCAATAGCATTCTTCTGCAAAAATTCTCTAATTTCTTTAGAAACAAACTGCACTCCATTATCTGAAACAATTTTCTTAGGACAACCTTCCCTTAAAAACTATTTTTTAAGGAACTTTAGAACTGCAACTGTGTTGGGTTCTTCCAAAAATTCTACCTTCCACCACTTGCTATAGTAATCCATGATCACTAGGGAAAATTTAGATTTATGTGGTAAAATGTTGAACGAGTAAATTACACGGTTGCAAAGGCTGAGCTTCAATTTTAATACTTTTGTCACTGTTAGCACAAACCACGCATGCTTCAACTTTCGCGATTATATCAGTGTCCATTGATGGCCACCAATAATCTTCTCTGATTTTTCTCTTAGTAATAGTATGACCCAGATGTCCCTCATGACCATTTATAATGATCCTTTCTCTCAATGTATTGGGAGGAACAAATTTGTCCCCCCTCATCAACATCCCATTTTTCTCAACAGAATGCTCTTCAGCGATTTTGGCATAAGCCTGCAATCTCACAGGCAACACTTTCTCCCTGGGCCACCCTTCTTTTACATATTTCTTCACCATCTCTAAATCTTCATCTTCCCCCATTCTTGTATTCCACTCACTCTCAGTGAACACATTTCCCCGACAAACATCCATGGTAGCAATCAAGCATTCCTCATCATCTTCATCACACACAGTAATGCTTTCATCAGTGGTAACAGGTGAACGGGATAAGTAATCCGCCTTGACATTTTTACCGCTAGGGATATACTCTATCTTTAAATCACATTGCAATAATTTAGAACACAATCTTGCCGATCTAGGTGCATGGTCTCTGATGACAGTACCTCCTAGGATATTTACCAATGGCTTGTGGTCTGTCTTAAGAGTGAACCTCCTTCCCCAAATAAAACATTTGAATCTTTCTACAGCCCAACAACAGGCTAACAATTCTTTCTCTATTACAGAGAATATTTTCTCATTCTCCTTCAGTGACCTGGATGCAAAACACACCATAACTTCATTTCCGGTATTGCATTTATGTGATAATGTAGAGCCAAGTCCATCATTGCTTGCATCTACTGTTATTACACACTTCTTCAAAGGACTGAAAGGTGCCAACACTCCAGCTGACACAATGTCCTTTTTGAGACTCTCAAACTCATGCTGACAACCAGGAGTCCATTCAAAAGTTTTCTTCTTTTTGAGAAGCTCCTTCAAATTCAAAGTCTTGGTAGAAAACTTTTTAACACATTTCGTGTAAAATTCACAAACACCAAGAAAGGATGCCACATGTTCTTTGCTTTTTGGATAAGGAGCTTTTGTGATAACTTCTACCAAACCAAGCCTGGGTAGAACTCCTTTTGAGAAATAACGTGACCTAGATACTCTGTGCTTTCTTTTGCAAACTCAATTTGTTTTTTACATTGGCAACAATGCCACATTTCTGTAACGTATTCAGTACACCCTCCATGATCTTAATTTGACTAACCAGATCTTCCCCTGCCACAAGAATCTTCTTGAAAAGTCACCACTTTGAGAATGTTTTCCAACATGGGTTGGAAAACTGAGGCAGCAGATGCCAAACCAAACAGCATCCTCTTGAACAGGAAGGTGCCCACTGGTGAAACAAATGCTGTGTAGTGTTTAGACGACTCATCTAGTTAAATTTGGTGGTAAGCAGATGCCACATCGATTTTACTAAACATTTTTGCACCTGCAAATGTAGTGACAATATCATTGATACGTGGAAGGGGGTGAGAATCCACCCAAATGTCTTTGTCCACATAAACCCTCAGCTGGCCATTTTTCTTTCTTGCTATCACTAAGAGAGATAACCATAGAGAGGGCTCAATGGGTTCTATGACCCCATCTTCACACATTTGTTTGAGGATTTCTGGCAACTCTTCCGTATACTGAAAGGAACATTCCTTAATTTGTGTTTTACTGGCATAGCTCCACATTATACTTTGATTCTATGTTTGAAACCTGCAATCCTTCTGAACTTGCTATTAAAAACTTCCTTAAATTGACTAATCCACCCTTTTCCAATTTCCTCAGAATCTGCCTGTTCACTTGTGGGTACATCCGTTACTAATAAAACCTGAAATGTCCTCCCTGGCCTAAGAGTCATTTCAAACAGTCCCTGGTGATACCACCCAAGTATATTCAGCCCTTTTCTAGCTACATAAACCTTGCCAAAAATAACTTTCTCCTTGAATTTCATTTGGCACTCAAAATATCCTATTCGTTCAATTCTCCTGCCATCGTATGTTACCGGGTTTCTGTCTGAAGGAAGTAACCTCCTTTCCCCCATGTTTTTTTAAAATTCATCTGTGACCATCGTCATTCTAGCTCCTGAATCAATCAAGAGATTGAGAACTTTCCCATCAACTAGGATGTCTTCATAAGGATTAACGCAATTCATTTCACCACCTTGTGCTACCAAACTTAAGTCCTTATCTACATTGTGTTTATCTCCAGAATCTTCTCTAACTTCTCTGTCAGCAACGGAATTCACCTTGTCCTTATTCTTAGTAGATTGACATACCTTAGCGAAATGTCCCATTCTGCCCAAAGTTCTGCACTTTACGTTCTTTGCGGGGCAAGAACGACCGTTTGTACAGTGTCTCGTGTACCCACATTGAAACAGATATTTTTGTGGCTGAAAAACCCTCTTTTTCCTCTCTCTTCTTGGTGTAAATCTTACTAGGACCCTTGTGTGAAGGATTAGTGTTTTCTTTAACTATGGACACTCCATATTCCTCTTTACGTGTCAGCTCTCTGGACGACTTACGTGAAAGTTCTACACCCTTGACAATGTGAATAGTTTCTGTGAGAGAGGGTTTTTTTAGTGTCGACAATTTTTCTTGCACCTTTTTAGCCCAACAATGTACAACAGTCTGATCCCGAATCAGCTGTGAGATGAAAGACTCAAACTCACACTCTGATGCTAATGTTCGTAATGCAGCAACATAGAGACAATAGATTCATTTTGTTGTTGCTCTCTAGTGAAAAACTTGTGACGATTGACAATTGAACTTGGTTGGACATCAAACGTTTTTTCTAATCTTTTAACTGCTAATTCATACTCATCAATATCATACTCTTCCTCTCGCACTTCATATGGTGGTAAATGTTCATAGACTGATTGACCTTCAAAGCCTAAACTGTGTTCCAACAAAAACCTTTTCCGTTCTGGGCAATACCTGTTACCTCCAATAGCCCCTAGATATTTTGTGAAAGCCCTGTACCAAGCACACCACGGAATAGGTGGATCCCTAGGAGTCTGCACAAATAGAGGAGGAGCATTGATACTCTGCAGACTCATAGTTGCACGTAAAAGACCAAGATAACCCCAATCTCAACGTATATAACTGTATCACATTTGAAGCAAATATATCCTTAACGTACTGTCATAGATCCTAGATAGAGAAAAATTAGCACAGTTGTTTGAAAGCACTTATTTTGATAAACATAGAGGGGGATAAAACAGCGTCAAAGTTTAAAAGATTACTGTCTCGTTAGTTTTGTTTTGTGTGACAAAGCACACATGCGACAAATAAGACTTCCAAGTCAAACTCAAACCAATGAAATCTCTTCACCAAAATTGTTGTAACTAACACAATGTTGTAATAAATGTGTGTGTGTGTGTAAATCACAGTTGGGGCATAGGCATTGCACAACCTTACTTGTGATACGCTGTATAAATATGTGTGGATATCACAGCATAGTATGAAATGTGTGCGCATCACAGTTGAAAGACAGTGTGTTGTCATCACAGACGAAACTTAGACATAGCACACCCTTATTTGTGACACGCTGTATAAGTGTGTGCGTATCACAGTGTTAATTCTTAACCATACGCAAGGAAACCGCCGGCGTTTTCTTCCCGATCAGGATGTATGACCGTACTTGCATGCCGGCGGTGATCGCCCTGCGACTGTAATCCTGATCCAAGATGGCAGACTTGCGTAAGTGAGCATCTGCGCCGCACAGCTGCAGCGACTCTCACATGGACAAAGAACGCTACCTAACCTGTGACGTGGGCTTGATTGCGTGGAAGCTGGAGATTGTTCGCGCTGGCTCTGCATCCAACGTTGGGCAAGGAAGCAGCTAAGGAAGGCTGCAGTATTAACGGTTTAAGAGACGCCGCAAATGCCAAATAGCGCTAAAGAAAGTACTAGTGCCACTCGCAAAGCTTTGCAGCGCTCGGTAGTGTTATGGAGCGCGACACGGTTTCGCATGCTTATCCTACTGTACTGTGATACTGTAAATAAAGTGCTCAGTAGTTCCTTCAATGCTGTAGAGATGGCCAGGAGTAGGTAGAAGCGAGGGTCCTCGGCTGTAGCCAACTAGTCGCCAAATATGTAGTGAATTCAAAGTACAGATGAAACGACTCCTAGAAGTTCAAGACGTAGGTTTATTGGCAACAGCACTCTCCAGCTTCAAGGCAGCAACTGCCGCTCTGAGAACACATCACATATAACTGCCCTCTACATTCCATGCTCCAAGGTTAAAGAATTTGGAACATGGAATGCATCACATCACCACAACAACCTTGTACGAACAAACATTGGCAATGTCAAAAAGTCTTCATTGCCTTTACATACAAGTGAGACGGATTGGCATTGCCAAAGTTTATATATAGTAGTCTGTCAACAGCAATGTTGCAGCTTACACATTTATGCTCCAGTTGTTCTAGTTACCATTTGGCATTGAAAAACAGCAAACGTGGCACCTGTTTTCAATGCAACCTTCAGGGCAGGAAGAATGATGAATCTACTGACGAGAAATCAAATAGCTCGAGTGGGCGGGTCAAACACAGAACGGAGGAAAGCAAAAAATATAGGAGCAAGGCAGCTGAGACTGTACAAAAGCCATTTAACCCTAAGCAAGGGTTGTCTGTGTGCATTATGGTATACAATGCTGTCATCCCGACAAAGAGCTGTTCTAAAAATATAGTCCATATGAAGCAGCCCTACTATGGTACACAAAAGGAGACAGCCAATCAGAGAGAAACATTAGATGCCGTCGGTAGATATTTTATTGCTAAGCACATTTGCATTGGCTCTTAGTCAAAATCAAATGTGGACAAGTGAGCCTCATTGCCCTGGCCTGCAATAGGAAGGAAAATTAAAAAGTGACGACTTCTACAACGAACCAGTTTGAAGTATTAACAACTGACAGATGCTAACAAGGTGAGAGCTGACACACGCTATACACACATTTATCTCTTCATCTTTGAGAAGGGGCAGGAGGCCAACGAATCGAGAGTGGAGGTATCTTTTCTGCTGCATTCTTGATAAGAACTGTGCAATTACGCTTGGCAGGAGCTCATCAGCGCACATATTTTTGTGATTAAATGAGAGATAGGACTTCTTTCCACCAGACATTCCTAAGGTCAATTTGCAGAACTTAAAAGTAATGGACAGCAGATATATCTTTTTCAGCTAAATTTAAGCAACTCGTTAAAAGCATGACTCTGTTTACTGCTTCGGCTAACAGCGTATACTCAGCTATTACATATTTGCGTTAATATTAGAAGACAGGCTGAGATTTCACATAATCTTGGTGATGTCAGAAGCAAGCAGAAGAAATTCACCAGAAATGAGATTAGCTTTTTTATCTAGTAAAGATGTACTTGAAAGCAGTGGTGGTTTCCCAGTCCGTTCCACGAGGGCTTCATCTCTGGCAGATTTATATAACAATGACTGCAGATGCTTGCCATTTAGCTGCACTGGACCCTGTACTTGAGTACAGTAGTAGATCTTTATCCTTAGGTTTCACTCCTACTTTTATAATTCTTAAAGGTCTTCAAATGTACTTCAGGAAAGTGTGCATGAATTTACTGTTACCCGAAACCAAATTTTATACATTATTTTACGTCTCTTTGGTCTCAGATGTCTATATCCTTCATTGATGAAATTACATTCCATGATTCAAGCTACAATTGCACACCATGGTTCATTAAACATCACTGTCAACTTAGCAGATTCCAATAACTGGAATTTACTGTGACCAAAAACCATATTTTATACGTTATTTTACGTTTTACCTAGTATATGCAAAATGTCTCAAATGAGAGCAGTTGCTTTTGGTAACTTTTTTCTCTAAGTGGAAAGTAACAATGACACCTGCACATGGGTGTGTCCCTGTTCATTTCTTATTCTGCAAAATGATTTACCACCCCCTTTCCCCCCTTGCATATATGTTAACGTTCACAGCATTTCATACATTTAGTCATACAAGATATTTTCAAACGATCAATACCACGCTCCTTGAATAGTTTCATTGTTTTCAATATATCAGAATGATGTCAAATGTCCACTTTCTACTGATAACTGTATGTACATAGCGTTTATTTTGCTTAAAGTTTTGTCTTCTTTTTATTTAAAAAAGAAGGGAAACGTAAATGGTTCCTTTTGAGCTGTTCTCGCATATAACAGTGTAATATAAAGTGTAAGTTGAAAACAAAAGCAGCTGTACACTCTTAAAAGATACATTTGTGCAAGTAAGCTGATCTAGCAGAGGCCGCACCCGAAGGGGGCCTCGAGGGCCGTCGCCATAATGGCCGCCAGAGCCCGACAAGGAACTGGTTTGCACTGCCAGGAAGCGCCCAGAGGCAGAGTGCAATGGCCGAAAAGAGGGGATATAAGGCGGCGCTCCCCCCTAGTGCAGCTCACTTTTACATTGTGGAGCTGGGGGAGCGGCGCCAAAAATATTTTGAGTCCTACCCACCCACACCTAGGTAACAGCAGCGTCGCAGTGCTGGTGGAAACACGGAAACAAAAGGTGCATGGGCATGGTTATGGAAACACACCGACAGGGCGGTGTGTAGAAGGAGGGCCACTCACTTTGGGATGCCTTACGGCTGGGTGAGTAGGCCTGACAAAAAGGGGGTAGCAAACGGAGACGGCGCTCGCAGCCCAGCCCCCGCCAGACGGCAGGGCACAAAAGAGACTAGCACAGTAGCGAGTTGGGGCCTAACTCCGGGGAAAGGCTACCCCCCACACGCAAAAGGGCATGGAGAACAACAAGAACAACAAGAACAACCTACGAACTGTCAGGGTGATTTACGACCCTAGGAGATGCAAATGAGCAAAAGACAAACAAGTGATTTATGACCAGCCAATGATTTATGGCTGATGATTTATGATGATCATGCAGAGTGATTTATCACAACAAAAAATGATGACCGATTGTGATAGAATGATTTATGATACCCCGAGGAAATATGACCCATGATTTATAGCTGATGATTTATGATGATCATGCAGAATGATTTATGACAACAAATGATGACCGATTGTGACAGAATGATTTATGATACCCCGAGGTTTTATGACCCATGATTTATGATGTCCAACTGACACTGTATGATACCCAATTTGCATTGATGTCTGATGATGATTTATGACCCTGGCCCCAATAAGGCGTCCAGGGGAGTTGTATCTTTATGACGTATGTAATAAGTAATAAACTGCGACCAACAATGACCACCAAAGACAACGACTGTTGGCTGTGCTTAGTAATGCAGATGCATAAGTATGGTACTGTTCCTGGAATGGGCACAGTGCAGGTGTTATTACATTCACAATCATCTTTGTGGGCCCATTGTATGCTTATTCATCTCATATGGAAATCCTGCAACTCTGGCATGGATACAGACCTTGTGAATCACAATACATTAACATATACGAGCAGAAATAACTATTTCATTTACTTTTTAAGTAATGTAATAATTTCTATTTGGTTAAGCCACAAATAGAATGGATTTAAAGTTGAACCCACCACTAACAAAAACTCCTACCCGAGAAAAAAGTTATGATGAGTTTTCAAAGGTTTCTATATGAAGTGCCTCAGTGTAGAAGACCTCCATAATGTCTTATCAACAGAGAAATATATACAATAAAGAAAGGTAAGAGCAAGCATTCGCTGCTATTTGCCACCTTGAAGAATTTACAGTGAAAGTTGTGAAGAAGCTCAGGACTGAAAGGTCCTTTGGTAGTGAAGAATGCTCCCACACAGGGAACATATGTCGAAGAATTAGCTCAGTGCACCAGGACTCCCTTTTTTCACCACAAGGAGTTCCAGCCACCCACCTCTCTTTGCCAACCTGTTCTATACGTAACCCTGAAGCACTAGACCGCTTATCGCCCTTTCTCTCCTCTGTGGTCTAAAAGCTTTGCAGCCTCTTTTCAGAAGGGAGGTTAAAGTAAAGTACGCTTTCACAACTGAACAGAAACTGTGTGGAGAGTATTGAAGCGTCATTTTTCTTAGGTTTGTTGTAGTTTCTTTGTTCTTCATATTAAAAAACGACTTTCCACTCCCTAAATCTGGCCAAAGCGTTTTCAGTAAACTATAACTCTGGGCACCTAGTAATTTCCTTCTACAGTGTAAAACCACAGAATGAAAAATTCCATATGGCACAGCAAAAACTGAACTATTTCAGTACTTCTTTCATGAGAAATTTCTACTTAGTCTTACTAAAGATCACCAGTCAGTCCGTCTGCCACCTGGTGCTATGCTAGACCCATTATGTATGTGTTAGAATGAATAAAACCGAGGTAGCTGCTGTTTATCAACAACAGTACTGTGCCAGCCATAACCATAAGGCCAGTACCAACATGAACCAATGGTAAATAATTACGTGATTCTTACCAATCATTCAAGGGATGTGATCACAGGGATGTGATCAGGGTAACCTGCGCCACAAGCTCAAATACAATACTAGTGGCCCACAAAAGTACATGAAACTATAGATCAGTAATCAAGCATGAAATTAAGACAAGCTTTGTGATACCAATGTAAACATTTAAAAACTCTCACCAGGACTAGCACTAAAATGCCATATCTTTGTGTGAACATTGCAGGAAAGTGCCTCTTTTTGCGCGATCACCCCCATTTTTTGTGAATGATGCTGCTGTTTTTGTCTTTTACTCTGTGCACTGGGACTCTGCTATGCATGTGCTTTGATGTCAGGAATTGAAGGCAGGGATAATTGGTTCCAGAGGCAGCCCTTATAGAGGAGACACAGCAAGGTAAATACCATGCTACTTAAAGTATAATTGTGGTCATGGAACTGCAGAGGATGGGTGATTGCTGAAAGCAGGGATTCGGAGAGTGACAGCAGGCAAACAAGAACAAGGTTTGATCAAAGTAAGGGATGTGCTGGCTTATAGAGGGTCATGATCCCCAAAATTACAGTAGCCCATCATCTAAACCAGATAGAACATGACACTATAGGTAGGTTTCACTTTAAATGAAATAGGCCTATCTGCTTTGTCAAAAAGTCATCACAACACATACAGGGCAAGCCTATTGGCCTTGTCAAACGTTCACCATGTTAAAAGAAAAACCATCATCATTTCACTGTAATCTGTTACCATGTGTAATGTAATTAATAATGTTAATAATGCATTTTAACGTTGATCAAAAATCACTGTCAGCATTATATGGTTAATAAAGCTTTTAAAATGAACCCAACATTTGTCTGTGTCTTTTTTACACAGATTTAGGCCACATAATATGTAACACTTCAGTTGCCAAAGATTTATTTGCTCTGCAGGTATGTACAAGGACCATACCTTTGTGTACAAAGACAGCATGGACAGTTAAAGGGGTAGCTGCATGAGGGGTAGCCTGTAGTGTTAAGCCTCCATGCATGTATATAATACTCAAAGGCATGCATCTACTGAGCACGTGCTAAACATGCAAACTCAGATGGCAGCTATATCTCCTAGCTTGGATAAACACTTACGTGTCTTTGCATGCACCAACTTGGCCTCAGTGGGGCCTTTTGTTATTACCCATCCCTTGTCTACCACTTTACATGCCTTCTGCAGGCTACACAATATTACAATGTTATGTTATGTTAATGAATTTGTTAAGCACGCGAATACCCAAGGGTGTCTTGGCACTGAGCGGTGCATTATGCCAATATCTGTAAGACGAAAGAAGAAAATGACTATTGCTCAAATAGCCACGTTTTCAAGGCCTTCCTAAAGGCAAATAGAGTTGGAAGGGTTCTGATAGAAAGAGGGCGTGTATTCCAGAGTTTGGGGGCAGCTGCCATAAAGCTACTGCCACCCCATGAAGGAGGGTCTGCCCATTGAGAAGCAACTAACGAATGTGCTCGATTACTTACAAAATGTGTTCTGCCTATGAGCCAACCAGGCACCTGTGAGAGTACCCAACGACATGCAATCTGGCAGGAGTTAAAAGCTGCAAGCAGAGGTCCCTGAACACATGGACGCCACCTCAAACACTGACTGATGTTGAAGCTATAAAAGGAAAAGGATATCCTGAGATACAGAAAAAGTAATGTCGTCTCTAATAGGCTTGCCAGAAAGCAGCAGTCTGATTGATATATTCCTTACCTAAGGGGAGTGAGTCACCGATGAGTCAGTCAATTGATGATCCTCTATGACAAAGGATATCCATTTTCAGTTGGAGGATGAATGAGGACTTTCCGGAATCAGTAGCAAAATACTCGCCAGGAAGTCGCCACCCAAAAAACATAACGAGTGAGCAGTGAAGACACCCATGACCAGCTGCGCACAGCTGTATTAGGAATTGTTTCATAGTGGTTCACAATTTATGGAGTGCACAGTGGCTCTATCATTTACATTTGTGTCAGGGAGGTGGGCCACTGTTAATGCAGCCTGCATGAGAGACCGTGCTTTGACTTTTTGAGGCATTTATGAAGTACTGAGCTGACAACAGGCAAATTGGCTAGACAGAGCCGATCGGGGACAGCAGCTTGCCGCTTTCTATTACAACTCTTAGATGGGGCATTGAAGTAAACCGTAACTGACAGTGCAGAGTGATATGAGGGAATCCAGACCAGCGGCTCAGATGGTAACATAAAGAATCACGGGGTGAATGCCACACCACCTTCGACAGGGACATCCCACTGGATATGTGGTGCTGCAATGGACGACGAATTGTTAATAAAGTAGTCACTGGTACCCAAAACACATGCCATTTATTGGGTAAGACTATGCATGTTGTAGAATATGGAGTAGAACATTGGCTGAATAATGCCAGCTCATTTGGATTTGACAAGTAAAACCCAGTTGACTGCTAGAATTGTCTGTGTCGTCGGAGGAGAAATGATAGCAATGGCAGTACAAAGTTTTTTTATATGTATATTTCATAAGAAGTAGCATGGACAGTTTAGTTTTATATATGGGCAAAATATATATCAAACGAATTTCGTTGCGCGCGCTGCATCGCATTTGGCGATGCAGCGCGGGAAACGAAACTCGTTTTATTTATTCATATGTGTACTTACCTGTAATCGGCCGTAATCCGTAGTTTACTACCCCCCACCCTGCCCCTGCCCCGCCCCACGTCAGCACCCGGCGGCACTCCCACCACCGACCGCTACTGTTAATGAGATTGTTGGACGGCCTGAATATGTATAAAAGAGCTAAGAGACTGGCAGCCAATAAAAACAAAAACAAAGTTATGATTGTTGGCAAGCCAAACAGGAAGAATATAACTTGGTGCATGGGACATAAGCACCTGATCAGATCTAATTATCTTGGAGTCTGGTTATCAAACACCAGTGGGGCTGATTTTTTTGAACTGCAGTTATCAAATTAAAATGATGGTCGGTCCAGGAGAGTCCGGTATTGTGGCTGTAGTTGAAGTACCCGCTGGCGGAGGTGACGTGGTCGACCATTTGTCCTGCTATGTGGCCTGTTGAGGTGACTTGCTGCTTGCGTCTGATGTCGGTGACCCTCCCCAGGAGGGGGTGGTGCTCTGGTCACTGGGATTGTCCAGGTGGAACTTGAGTTCACCGAGTTGGATGTCGTCAGTGGATGGGAGACCCTGGGGTGCAATGAGGTCTACAATGGCATTGGAGAATGGGGGGCCATGGCCTAGGGGGCCTGCACATGAGGGTGCCGCAGAGGATGTTCTTGGGCTTGTTCCGGATCTGGGAGTTGACGTGGTCCATGGTCACCCTTGGCACATTAGAGTGCGTTGTCAGTCGGAGTGTGCCTCTGTAGGTGACGGCAATGCCTCCTCCTTGATGGTCGGGGTGCTCCTTGTGGGTGATACTGCAACCGTCAGTGATGGCGAAGGCGATGTCCGGCATAGGAGCAGAGGTTGGTCCTGCCAGGCGAGGTGGCGTCCAGGGTTGATGGCGAGGAGGGTGCTGGCGTCGTAGCGGTGGAGTGTCCAAGAGGAATGCTCCTTGGTGCTAAGCGCGGTCCAGGGGCAGATGGACGCAAACGGCGTAGCCTATGGGTTGCCTTTGGCACGGGAGACGACCATTACAACGCAGGCAGTACATCGTTAACAACGCAACCTCGACAACGCGGGTGCCTTAACATCGCATTTTATCACAACGCATTGTGAGGTCAGTAATGGGGTAATTTAAAGTTTCTCAGGTGTGTATGGGTTTTGGGGTAAAATTGTAAATGTACATTTTTTTTGCGGTACAATATGAAAAATGGGGTGAATATTGGGGTAAAATATGAAAAATGGGGTGAATATTGGGGTAAAATATGAAAAATGGGCTGTTTTTGGGGTAAAATAGGAAAAATGGGGTGTTTTTTGGGGTAAAATATGGAAAATGGGGTGTGCATCTGTCTCAAATGTGATTTTTGTGTGTGTTTTGGGGGCTCAAAAAAGGAATTCCAGGGTTCGAGGTTGGGTTTGTGGTGCAAAGGTTAGTTTTGGGTTGCACTCACTGAAGTGGGAACAGTGATCTTTATGTCTGCGCTATGCAACACCCACTCTACTGTTGCAATGTGCCTAGTATTAGTATGCATTGGAATGGACTGCGAGGTGATGGCATGCGTCGCAACTACGTATGTGCCTTTGGCACACAAGTGGTACGCCCGCTGTGCATGGGCGCACAGCGGCCACCATTGAGAAGTGCGGGGGGGCTGGACAGCTGTGAGGTGGTAAACGCCGGAAATAACACTGGATGGTGCGTGGACGCGGGGATGTGTGTGTGAGCGTGTGTTGTTAAGAATTTATTGAGGGAAGTCTTACCTCGAAGCTGTGTCCCGTGTCTTTGTAGCTCCTGCTCTCCTGCGTCTGCTTCCAGTAAAATGAAGTAGCCAGCCAGGCTCCCTCCCCTTAGTCAATCACAACGCTGCGATGCAGCGGTGGGATTGGTAATCGGCAACGGGACAAGTCATGCAGCCATGGGCCGGAGGGGTGGCCATGTTCTCCATGCAGGCTGTAATGCAGCCTGCATTGCGAGCTAGGGAAGTGCGCATGACTGCTTTGGGCGGCCTGAGTGGGCCGACCAAACAGTCATTGCGCACTTGAGTGGGCATGCCAATCCGCCCATGCCCTGCTCTGTGTTTGGAGCAGTCCTACCCACCCTCCCACCCCCTGAGGATAAATAGCATGATTACATCAGTTAGTTATCCTTTGTTTTTAACTTTTGATCTGTTTTTTTGGCTTCTCGGAGCCTGCACTTCCCGCTGCTGCTGCCCCTGTGGCCCGCACCCCTGTCCTTGCCCATTCCTGCATCCCAGATGATCGTTCCTCCCCCCTCCCCTACTTAATGGCGGCTGCTGTGTGGTCGCGCAGCAGACGCGCGGTCGCGCAGCAGACACGCGGTCGCGCAGCAGACGCACGCCGCAGGTGCGCCGAAGGTGCGCCCAAGGCAAGCCCGTCTGCATCCGTCTGTGTCCCGACCGCGACCAGCGCCAGGAACCCTGGATCTCGAGGCAGCCACTGCTACAGCTCAGCCACCCTCCACGCACTCAACCACGGAAAAATCAGAGATTGATGACAGGCCTCGCCAAACACAACCCACGGCAGGTTCACCTGCCTCCACTGCTGCCAGACCTTAACCACCACCCTGGCCTCCAACACAGCCGTCGCCAGCGTCGCAGCCAGTGAACTCCACACTTGGATCTCCAACTGAGCATACAAGCTCGCCCCGCAAGGCTGACAAACAGCACCCCTGGAAAGCCGCCTGGTTCACCACCGATCTCCAAGAAGCAAGATGCACCTGCAGATGCCTGGAGAAGAACTGGAGAAACACCAAGACACCCGAAATCTACACCACCTACAAGGACGCCATGACGGACTACCACAACCAAATCCTTAACAACTCCACCAACTCCAGGCAACTCTTCAAGGTCATTCATGAATTCACCAACCCACGCAGCGTAGCCACAGACATCACCCCGTCCCAAGACCTCTGCAATAAGCGTGGAACCTACTTCCACCTCAAGATCAAAAATACTCCACAACAACTTTGCCGACCATCCACCAGACGCCACAGCCGGCCCCCGCTCCCCCAACACACCAGCCAACCCACCATCTCTACCTGGACGCCGGTCACAGCTGAATACACCACCTCGACCATGAAAGGCATCCACTCTGGGGCCCCCACCGACCCCTGCCATCCTCACATCTATCACAGCACCGAGATCGCCCTACTCGCACCACAGACGACATCCGCACCCTCCTGGCCACTCCGCAGCCCTCATCCTACTCAAACTTTCAGCGCCTTCGACACTGTCTCCCACCGCACACTAGTCGCCAGACTACACAACGCCGGCATACAAGGAACAGGCCTAGACTGGATCTGATCATTCCTCACCGGAAGAGGCCAATGGATAAGACTGCCACCCTTCCTCTCCGATCCCACGTAAATCACCTGTTGAGTCCCAGGGGGGTCTTCTCTGAGCCCGACCCTCTTCAAAAACTACATGACACCCTCGCCGCTATCGCCAGACAACACGGCCTCAACATCGTATCCTACGCTGATGACACCCAGCTCATCCTCTCCCTCCCCAAAGACCCCACCACCGCCAGACTCAACTTCCATGAAGGAATGCAGGACGTCGCAGTCTGGATGAGCAACAGCTGCCAGAAGCTCCACGCCGAGAAGACAGAAGTCCTCGTCCTTGGAACCACACCTTCAGCATGGGACGACACCTGTTGTCCGCTGCCCTCAGAAGACCACCTACCCCCTCAGACCACGCCAGAAACCTCAGCATCGTACTCGACCCATCCCTCACCATGAACCGACATGTCTACACCGTCACCTCCAGCTGCATCAACACCCTCCGCATCCTCCGTAAAACCTTCAAATGGATTCCCCCGGAGTCAAGGAAGACAGTCACCCATGCACTCATCACCAGCAGACTGGACTATGGGAACGCACTCTACGCTGGCATTTACAAGTCCCTACTCCGCAAACTCCAGTCATTGCAGTACACCGCCGCCAGACTCGTCCTCAGCATCCCCCGGCACAAACACATCAGCCAACACCTACGTAGACTCCACTGGCTCCCTGTGGAGAAAAGAGTCACCTTCAAAATCCTCACTCACGCATACAAATGGCTACACATCAACGTAACCAAATACCTCAATGACAGAATCAACTTCCACGTACCCAAATGAGACATCCGATCTTCCAAACTCGCACTGGCAGAAACCCCGCGCATCCACAGAGCCTGAGCAGGCGGAAGATCCTTCTCCCACATTGCATCAAAGACCTGGAATGAGCTACCGGCAGCCATCAGAGGTGCCCCCTCCCTGAACACCTTCAGGAAGACCCTCAAGACCTGTCTCTTTGGCTGACAGATCTGCGCCCCCCACCCCTCAGTGCCTTGAGACCCTCATGGGTGAGTAACACGTTTACAATTCCCCTGGTTGATTGATTGATTGAGTTATCATCATGTGATGATTGTTCCTCATCTACACTGCTTGAGGTGGTGAGGCAACGCTCTTCCGCCATAGCGGTAGAGCCGCCACTGGGGGTGCGTCATCTACGTGTGATGGGCAGGAGCAACTCACACCCGGCCCTCCTGCGCTACCCTTCCCACCTTCTCCTTACCTGGACATTGACCCCGTGGCGCAATCCACTGCACTCTCTCCAAATCTGTGACTCAGCCAGCAGGAGCCTGAGCCAGGTGTGCTTTCACTGGGCTGGGTACAGCAGTCACCGCGTAGTCCTCTGGTGGACCTCCCGATGCAGTTGATGCAGCAGGGCTCCCTTAGCATGTAGTTGCAGTGCACAGACCACACAAGTTGGGCGTAGCTCTGGGGCCGCACCCTCCACAGCATCCAGCCAGCCCAACATCATCCGTTCTGTGATGCAGGGAGACGGCACCCACCGTTGGTAATCCCCTCCGTGCACCCTGGTGTAGTGGTGTATTGTAGTATGCCATGAGGACCTCACTACGTTGGTGCACATGAGCGCCTCTACCATTAACTGCACCAAGGTGCACAAGGTGGACTTCACAAACAGGTCAGCAACGTGTCTCCATGTGACCTGCCAGACTTCACCACCAGGTACGGGCGATGGTCGCACATCAATGTCTCACGCCACGGCTCATCGACTCCACAGCTCCTCCACATCCCACTCCAGGCGCAAGTCCAGCGAGGCATTCAGGCTCCAGGCGCAAGTCCAGCGGGGCATCCGGGCTCCAGGCGCAAGTCCAGCGGGGCATACAGGCTCCAGGCGCAAGTCCAGCGAGGCATCCACGCTCCAGGCGCAAGTCCAGCGGGGCATCCGGGCTCCAGGCGCAAGTCCAGCGAGGCATCCAGGCTCCAGGCGCAAGTCCAGCGGGGCATCCAGGCACCAGGCGTAAGTCCAGTGAGGCATCCAGGCTCCAGGCGCAAATCCAGCGGGGCATCCAGGCTCCAGGCGCAAGTCCAGCGAGGCATCCAGGCTCCAGGCGCAAGTCCAGCGGGGCATCCAGGCTCCAGGCCCAAGTCCAGCGGGGCATCCATGCTCCAGGCGCAAGTCCAGCGAGGCATCCGGGCTCCAGGCGCAAGTCCAGCGGGGCATCCGGGCTCCAGGCGCAAGTCCAGCGGGGCAGAGGGGCTAGAATGCTCTTTATTTGTATTAACACCATGAGTTTGGTACATCCTATCTTAAGATCTGTCTTATCTCTAACTACTCCCACTATTTTAAATGTATTGTTATGTGAATGCACCCCATTTTGTTAGCTGCAACAAACCATTAGGATAGATTTTCGCTCAAGAAATATGAAATTGGAAAATATGTGATTAGATCAGTTGCAATGACCCATTTAACAAGCCAACTGTGCACTCAAATGATCATGATAAGCATAACTGCAGTATGCTAAAAGATTATCTGATGGTGTTATTTTACATAGATGCTAATGTCTGCCCTGAGGCCTGCATAAATCTTCCAGAGGAAAGCTACTATTTTCCCTATCTAAATAAATAGCATGTCGCTTGACTGAGTGGTAAGAAGAGCAGCAGCTCTTTTAAAGTATGCAGTGTTGTTGATTTGAACTCATGGGGGCAGATTTACAAAGATGTAATCGAACACAACGCAGCAACCATTCTTGCTGTGCTGCGTTACATGAGAGGAAGAGCAGAACAGTGCCATATCTACTAAGATATTACACACATGCTCAAATTCCCTAGTGCTGGCACACAATCGGGCTGCCTAAGTCACTCACATACCTTTGTTTCATAGTGCAAAGATGTCTGGATGATGTTTAGCATAGGTTTTGATCTGGAGGGCTACCCTTCCAACACAAAATACTATGCCTAGACAAACTTATAAACTTTTTCCACTTTTGATGTGTCTTGTGGAGTGCAGCACGCATGTGAAGTTGAAAAAGTTTGGAGCAATAAAAGCATTTCTCCTTTTTAATGCCAGGCTCAAAAAGCATAATTGTTTGGCACAAAGTTCTGTCTACCATTATTAGGCTTTGCGTTAAACGTATGGGTGGTTCAATGGGAATTCCCATGCACCACCCTGGAATGCTCAATTGATGCAAAGCAATTGAAAATCCTACTTTGTGTTACTTCGGGGCGACTTTCTAGACCAAAATAAGTTTTGCACCAGAAAATAAATCCCAACCAAACATTTTGCATCTGTCTGTGTCACTTTTGACATCCAACCGGCTCCAAAATGTTAGCAACTCTGTCCGATAATGTAAATAATCCAAAATTGTGTACTATTACCATTGTTTGCTCTTGTGAAGTACAATGGTGTTTGTTTGCACCATTGTACAGACTTGCAGCAAACTTTTAAGGACACCTTTATCGTTAGGCTCTACACTGGTAGGCACAAACTGTAGTGCAATTACCAACTGTGCTAGGCTTTACATTTTTTAGAATTCTGCAAGTTTTGGACATTTTTTTAAGCAAATTTTTTTTTTTTGTCTTCTACTTTATTAATATTTAATTACCTCATTTTTGTGTTTTTTGTTTTACCTCGCTCTTTTTTTAAAACTTTTCTTTATTGAGAAAAATATACTTAGTACAAATCAAGAGTACATAGCATCCACAAGTAGTATAGCATATAGCATAATCTGAAGCATAGAACAGCAGGTGATCATGACATCAAGCCAGGCGTTAAGGGGTACCAAGGCATGGTTAAAGTCCCGCAGATCAGCCAGCTTCAAGCAACATTTCAATGAGTGTTTTACCAATGGTAATGGCGCATGAGTTTTGCGTGAATTGAGGTGGATTTATCGCTTGTGAATGAGTTAAAATTGCATTAAACTTTTCCAATAAACCCAAGAGAAGCACCAGTTCTAATATGTGCTGCACTGCAGCTACTGCTAGTACTACCATTACTGCTACTAATAAAGCAGTATGACTGCTACAACAACAATGAATAATAATAATAATATTAATAAGAAACAGCAACAACAACAAAATAACCATAATAATAAGAAGAAGAAGAAACATAATAATTATAATCGTTATAATAATCAAAACAATTTTCATATTAATAAGAGTACAATTGTAATACTTCAATTTTTTGTGATTTCATGTCGTTTTTGTTGCCACTCTTTTATGTTGTTTTCACGTTTCCGTTCATTGACTAAAGTTTTATTTTGGAGTGTTATTAATTCCGGTAGTAGGGCATGCCTGCTTGTAATAATTATACAATCATATAAATGAGCCTCATGGTCTTTAGGGTTTCTTTTGAAAAGTGATGCTGATTGCAAATGATCCTATATTATACATAAACGTTATTATAACTAACCCTGCCAGTATTCATGGTGTGCATATTGTCCAAACCCATATGGAAATTCTTCTGTAATCTGTCGAGAGATAGAGAAAGGGCCAGAAGTTGAAGCAGAGATGAAAGAATGGTTGCCCTTAGTTACTGCACAGCTCATCCACCTCTTCGCCTGTATCTTTTGTACTCTGTGCCTTTTGTGTCACTCTTAGACACTCACTGAACCTGGAGTGATTAAGAATAATAATAAGCTTGAGCCTGAATATGCGATCAATCAAGATTAGAACAATATATCAGAAAAAGCACAACTGCTCCTCAGACTCTTTCTGGCCAAACGGGGCAGCGCATGTCAAGGGATCTTCCAAACCTCCTCGCTGTTATCTCACTTTCGTAATGTTCTCTTTTACCATTCCCTGCTTCTCATTTCAATTATGGAAAATGATACTTGTCAGTGTGATTTTCATTAAATAGGCTGTTCTAATAATGTATTTTAAATTAATGTATGCATTAGTTTTCCCTCAGATTTCTTGTTAGAGTATTATAAATCATAATCGACTACAGGGTTAGCATTTGTAGCAAGTAAGATATTTTAGCTCTGTGTGCAGTTCATTCAACGACAAATAGTTTTCTTTATCTGATATTTCTTCTAAAACTGTACTGTATTAAACCATGGATCTAGTCATTTGACTGAGCTCCATATAGACAATGTGATTACTGGAAAGTAATAATTTTATTATGAGACTTCTCCAAGTGCTGCTTCGAAAGATATAGCTGGTGACTGAAAAACTGAAAATTTTAAGGGCCTTCTAAGTTAAACTCAGTGCATATATTTTCCTTTAGCTGCTAGAGTCACACTTTTTTGGAACAATGTCATGGACATTATTTACATTACTAAATTGGAGAAATGCTGTTAGAGTATTGAAAAGCACATATCATAGGTGTAGTGCCTAGAGAAAGGCGTCGAAGGACTTATATTTAAAGTCCAACGTGCTTCCAAATCCTACCTGACCTAGGGGCATATTCACAAGAACGTGCGCTAAACACCTCCAAAAAATGTTAACGCAACTTCACACATCGCAGTCTATTGCGGGAAAATAACCCTGTGCTAACGTGGAATTCACAACACGGCGGTACCATGCGATAGCCTCCCGAAACCGCGGCCAATGTCCGCGATACAACCACCGCGACGGCGATAAAAACACAAACCCCAACGCGTAAAAAGACGCGACGGGCCCAAACGCGATAAGAAAACAGTGATAACCAGCAAGAGGCCAGCAATACCCACACGTAATGCGGGAAAAAGCACAAGAACAAGCATACAGAAAATGCCACCAAAAAGGAAATGAACTGCGGAGTACCACAGATGCACCCTGACCGACTGCAGAGGACAACATGAACCCCACAATCCCCACGGAGGAACACCCAGGAATCCAGGGCCCATGGAAGGGCAATGAGAAGAGGAAGAGAAAGACGGGGTACAGTCTGCAGGAAAACACGATCATCGTCACGGATGAGATAGAACACCACCACCAACTGTACGTCACCTCCAACGTGTCATTGGCAACAAAGAGGCAAAGATGGCACACCATTTCGGACCATGTGAATGCCGTCGCAGCGCCCAGGAGGACAATGGAAGAGGACAAGAGGTGCTGGATTGATGTGAATGGCACAACCAAGCAGAAACACTCTGCCAACACGAAAGCAGCAACGCACTTCGGAGGAGGGGGGCCAGCAGAACACCAGGAGCTGAATGACATGGAGAAGATGGAGGCCACAGTCATCAGTCGGGAGACGGTGACAGGAGTTGGGGATCCGGACACTGCCCAACATGACCGGACACCACATCAACAGGGTGCCTACCGACCAGGGAGTGGGGGGAAATGGGCACAATGGCACACATGCACAATTAAGCAGAGCACACTGCACACCCACAATGACTCAGGATCATGTCCCTGATCCCACGGGAACACTTCAGCACACACACAAACACCAAGTAATCCCACGTACACCATGTGCCCAAAGGGGCACCCACCCAACACATCAACAATCAGACAACCAACACATGCACACATGCGAAACACAGCAAACATGCATATACGTCAGCCACACTGACAATGCAAGAGACACCACATGACGAGTAGCATGGCTGCAGTCCAATCATCATGACAATGTACACGGCACGACACTGAGGTGGCTGAGTGCGAACCACAACCGGAAAGGAGCAGGTCACACTCGGACACAACCACCTGCACAAACAACCCCTGACGTCAATGACACATCTGCGGACAAGCCATGCCCAAGAGTCACAACTCGACAAAGAGCACAAGTCACCCAAGTCTGCAACATCTCAGCACTGTGGAAGCACAGAACTGAAAGGCACACAGCATGAAAGGTATAAGTGGCAGCCAAATCAGAGCTGCAGGAGCGACTCACCCACCGTGCAGCATACGCACATAAGAATAAGTGCACCTCGACATTGACAACATCGTGGTACAAACAGCAACACCTCCACAACAGAACACAGGACACAACTGGTGCAGCATATGTGCACAACATGGCCAATCACATCTGGCACAGCAGGAAACTGTGACATGACAATGTACAAGTACAACCTGTAACCTGCAAATATTTATTATTCACACATGCCGTGTTTGTGGACATTTAGTACTGTCCCATGATTACCAAGGACGGCCACAATGTGACGTGCTCATGAGAAGAAATTGGCAATGAGGGTGTTCCTACGGGCTATTCCTGTCGCAGCTGCAGTGGCATGGGGCCACCTGCCCCATCGTCCGGTACCTCTGGAACTTGGATCCATGGGGCATTGGTGCGTACACAGATGTTGTGCAACACACAACATGCAACGATCATCTTGCACACGATGTCTGGGCTGTACAGGAGCTTTCCACCTGTGCCGTCCAGGTACCTGAAACGTGACTTCAACACGCCAAATGTGCGTTCCACGATGCCTCTGGTGCGTATGTGGGCCGCATTGTACTGCCTCTGTGCGGGTGTGTTCGGTTCTCGGAGGGGTGTCATCATCCAAGGGCAGAGTGCATATCCTTGATCACCTGTGACAGTGCAGAGAGAAAAGAGTCAATACTTGGTTCGGCATGATGTGTTGGCAGGCCCACTAGTCCAGTGACGCCTGTGCTGGCTGTGTGTGGGGTGAGTGTAAGCCAGCCCTCAGGGAGTAGCTGGTGCTGGCAACAACTTCAACAGTCATCAGGCACTCAGGAATGCAATGTTCGACAGGAATGCAATGTTCGAACAGCAAGGGAGCATGACTTGAGTTGCACAGAGTTAGTGGCCCCGGATGCACAGCGGCTGACACGGGCCTACCGCCATGGGACGCTGACTTGCGGGACACTGGGGTAGGGTCATGAGGGCAGAGCAGGGTCTCGTATGTATCAAAGGTGGTTTTCGCGGAGTGTCTCGGGGGAGAGTGGGAGGTGTACCCCCAGGGCATGATGCAGAGGGCACATACCAGCTGTGTCCGGCCACATGGCGGATATGAATGCCACAGACTCATGCCAAACACCAAGTCCGTACCTGCACATTGCTGATGACAACCCCCAGGCCACAGGCTCAGACACCAACAATGTTCGGCCGGAGGCTGACGGTCACTCACGGCGCACAGGGTTAGTGGCACCAGGTCAGTCCTTGCTACTGGTTGACCTCCTCCATAACGGTGATCCGTGTTTCCACCGGACTGAAACGCATCTTTCTCTCACTCCTCACCCTGCGTTCACTGGCATGGACTCTGCCATTGATTTGTGGGACATACTGGACTGCAGTGTAGGCCAGCTGCAGCGTTGAAGTATGTCAACGAATGAGGACTCCTGGCGGCCTGTGTCACGGAGGACAGCGATGGTCTGAGGAGGCTGCCAAGGTCGCGGGCATGGGTCTTGGAGCTAGCACCAGCAAGTGGTGGGCCCTCTTTGACACACGACGGTGTCAGCAGGTGAGCAGTGCGGCCTTGGAGCGCTGGGGCGGGCAGGCCTGGTCTGGGTATCAGCGGCCTGGGGTGCTGCAGGTGCACAGGCTCATAGGCCCCGCTGCTCACGGCGTCGGCCTCATGGCGGGCTGAGAGGCGCCGCCCTGGCAGTGATGTTGGCCCTTCCGGGAGTGCACCACGCTCAGCGCAACGGTGTTTTCATCCACACCCCTGTGCAGGCCTGGCGTAAGACGGGCCAACCCACTACGCTCACGCACACAGGGGGGGACGCAGCGAGCAACATTTCTGCGATCTAACCCACAGCCTGAGGTGACATGGTTGCATCCACTGTTCACTACTCCCCAGACACCAGCAGTTAATGTCTGCATTGACATATCTGTGGTTTGCATACCCAGGTCTGTCCAGCACATTCACGCCACACTTGTCATTGTGTACAGTCCCATTCATGGGTCACTTGCGTCCTTCGCACATGCCTGCTTTCTGCCTCTCCACACGTTCAGCTGTTGTGTGGCTGTGGTGCCATGATATAGCTGGCTTGTGTACATGGGAAGCCCAGGATCCCAATGGAGTTGTGTTGTCGTGTCTGGTAGGTGGGCATGTTGATTGACATGTTGTATGTGGTTTGGTCACGTGTGCATTCCACAGTTGTGTGTTGTGTGATGGTGGCTTTGAGGTGTGTGGTGTGTTGATTTGGTACTTACCAACGAGCAGTCCAGTTCCATAGATGCCATCCTGGAAGCGCTGGTTGATGATGGACTGTCGGAAGATGTAAGAATTGTGCACACTGCCTGGGTAGTTTGCGACAACATTGGTGAACATTCCCCGGTGGTCCACTATTGCCTGCACATTGATGGAATGCGTCTGCTTTCTGTTGCGGTAGATGTGTGCAGTGTCCGCAGGGGGCACAAGTGGGACCTGTGTGCAGTCAATGGCCCCCAACACGTGTGGGAAGTTAGCAATGGCGTTGAAGCCTTGCTTGGTCTCCAGCTGTTCCTGCGCAGTGTGGGGGAAGTGAAGGTACTGGGGTATGAAGCTGATGATGGCATCCAGGACAGATGTGAGGAACTTTGATAGGGCTGGCTGTGAGACTCCTCCGACTCTGGCCATTGTTGGTTGGAAGGTACCAGAGGCCAATGTGTGCAGCACAGCCAGCAGCTTTGTCTGTGGAGGGATGTTGGTTGTCCGCTGTGCTGGGACCGTCAGCCTGTGGCCGATGTGGGTCATGATGCGGAGGATGGTTGTCCGTTGGAGCCTGTAGTGGGCAATGACTTCCTCGGGCGTTAGGTCTGTGAGACTGGTGCGTTTTTGCTAGGTCCGCTGTCTTACTCTGTGCTGCCTCTGTGGTGGTCCGGGGGGGGGTGCCGGTCCCGGTCCTTGGGGTGGTGGCGGTCCTGGGGGTGGTGGCGGTGGGTGTTGTGGCCCTGTTGGAGCCCCAAGCTGCATGATGAGTAGCTCCATGGCGTCGGTTGTTCTTCGGGTGTGGCTGTGTGCGGGGCTCCGTTGCCTACTGCAGGTAGTCGTCCTGCTTAACACCAGCAAGAGGCAGGTGTTAAATAGCTGCTGCTACCGCGGCTTATCGCGTGGTTTTGGTTCGCATCGCAGATCTGGCAGTTCGTTGTGAAAGTGGTGTAGTGGTGTTTTCGTGTGTTTTTGCACGGGAACGCCTACTCTGCATTTCATTAGGGTTAGTTGGTGGTGTCACCCGTGGGGATGAAATTTGCGGCAGTTATCGCGGGAATACTGGCGATGTCTGCAGTTTGCACCCGCTTGTGAATGGGGCGTTAAATCTATCTCCACTTTTGATGCGTTGAGGTGGCGATAACTCGAAGATAAGTTCTTGTGAATATGCCCCTTAATGTGCTGAAGAGTCCCAGAAGTACCCATTTGGCTAAGTTACACTAGCAAGCAGTCCGTGCTAGAAACTGTATTTGAGGCTTTACCTCAGCCCCATCAACATTACAGTATTGTGAAATGTTCTACGGTTTAAACTAGCCAAATATTCCATGACACAGTTAGAAGTCTGTGTACAAGAACACTTAGGACTTCAGGACGTCTCCTAGGTTTTTATGACATTTTACACTACAGCATAGGCCGCTAGGCGAGCTGAGTTATCTTTCAAGCTTGGTGTGTGGAAACTCCACTAAAAGGTCCTGGTTGTAGTGTACTGCCTATCATGGAAGCTTCTGCTGACATAGCATTATTGCATATTTGGATAATATGCCGCTAAACTCAAGGAATAACTTGCACTAGCCAGCACGTTGATTTTTAATGAAACGGAAAACAGATGGTGGCAAATCAGGATGGTTCATCAGGAGGCAACACTAGTGGAGGTAAAGTGATTCGATCGGTTGGGTGAGTGGAGGTAGTGGATGCAGTTATAGGCAAAGAAGTAGTTTATTCAAATTTATTTAGACTAAGAGCCTGATTTAGACTTTGGCAGAGAGGTTACTCCATTGCAACAGTAGCGGAGTACCCTCTCTGCAACTTTCTGCCTTGAGAATCGACTGAGCCTGTCAAAGCTGCAGCCATCAGCGTTGAATCACCGATCGGCCTCAACTTACGGGTTTGCTGCCCTGCAGGAAGTCTAACTTCCAGAAAAGCTTCTAGGTCCACACGTAAAGTGCTTCAACATGACCTGTATCGAGCAGCATTCGATTGATGTTGAGGCCTTCCTGGGCACAGACTTCGGACGCTGCATGCTCGATGTCCCATCTTTGTTGATGACTGCATCGAGCTCCTGCTTTTCAGCAATGCGGCATTACCAAGCCCAGCTTCGGATCTACCTTTCATTGCTTTTATTTTAAGTCATCAATCGGGTGAATATTTGTATGATGAGCACATTGACAAACGATCCAACAATGCCCATTCATGTGTGGGAAACTGTTTGAAAAGTGTGGATACATAAATTAGTACCTAAATAATTTTAGTGCTAAAACACTACTGGTGGTTATTCGGGTTTTAGATTGTTTCTAATTTTATATCGGGAATCTGGAATTGTCTTCAGAAGGTGTCATGGAAAAAAGAAGAAAGTTTCAGAGGACGAGAAAATATCAAACAGTCCAAACAAGATTTCTCTGTCAATTTTTATTGACACAGTGTACTCCTTAAGGCATTAAGGTTTCAAGACCTCTGTGCAACCACCAACCAATGTTCTTGCTGGGTGAATTAATTAGCAAACATTTGGCATTTTGGGGCATATTTACAAGGCCCCTGGGCCACCAGAGCGTCACTTTCTTTTACGCTCAGGTGGCACACAATGCTGAGTCATAGTTACAAAGCCAGGCAAAGCCACCCTGCGAGGCTTTTCGTGGCTTTGTAAATATGGCCCCCTTCATGCATTACTCTGCGTGAAAGGGGGGTTCCATGGTGGTTGCTGTGGGTGTTCCTACGCTACGATAGTGTTAGCACTGTGCATTTGACACCGGGTGTTCACAGGTGCATGTATGTGACATCAGCGCATGCGCATCTCTACTGTTCACGCACCTCTCTGACGCGCGATCATGATGCGGTCAGGCATTGTCTCCGTGACACTGAGCGTGCACAAGGGGGTGACCCCAGCGCAGGCTGGTCGATTGACATGCTGACGCGAGGGTCAGGCATTTACCAAAGGTATGTCCATGGGCGCGGCCCGGACACGGGATACACCTTTGGGACTTATTTGTAACCCCGGCCACGCGGTGTTCTGATGCGCGATTCAGGCGCGGTCAGGCAACGTTTAGCGTGACACCGGGTTTTCTAAAGGGTGCGGCCGTACACAGGTTGGTTATTCCGCCTGCTTACTCGACAATCAGGCACCCACTAGATTGGTTCTCATGGGTCCGGCCAGGACACCGGACACGTCTATGGCTCTAATTGGGGGCACACGTGTGTTTAATTAACTACAACCCCTCACTTAGTATACTATTTAAGCTGGATACTTCGGTAGGCTCATTCTACCTTGGGGATGGAGAGCAGACACATATAGGATACGGCGAGAGACGCACCATAATGAAGTAAGGGTATGAGTGACAGTATGAGTGCTTAGGTGTGGTATACCTTCCCACTGGGACAGAGTAGATGTAAGAAGCTGCCTTGGCTCGTGCTCTTATTACTTTTTACGTTTGGTTTATATTTTTTCCATTTCAGAGGGTGACTACACAGGTCTCTCCCTCACTATACTCCCATGGGGCTTATAGGTATCCTAAACAGGGTAAGACAGTGAGCTAATCTCACATCCAGAGCTTAATTTTATATGCATGTGTTTCACGCTTGTAGTGTCACGTGCTACACAATTTTCCACTATATGTATTATTGATGCATGTAGGTCATTTTCTCATGACTGTTAACTGTGATGGCAATCTTTTTCTTCTTCTTTTTCTATTTCACCCATATAGGTTTCATGAAATCTATATAGGTAGAGTATGACATAGGTCATCCTACGCAGTGGTTTCATCCTACAAACGTTTGTGGTAAGATAGGAGCCCTTTTTCTACTTTTCTTGTCCTGATGAATGCAGCGAACCCCTTGAGCCACATAGGCAGAAGCATGTCGACAATATTAACCACCACGGTGATGGGGCAATAAGTTCCCCTTGCTCACCGGTCTTGTATTTTTAATATCATATAATCCCCTCTTCAGAATAAATTCATTCTGGCAATTATACTGATTTTTAAACTCACTCACTTTATGGGCCCCCACTTAGATTTAGAAGTGCCTCCCTGAGTTTTTGGAGAGCGAGGACTGCCGATGATGAAGCATGACACCTGGTGGTGTGTGAGGACAGTCCTTCACTTTTTGTGAGAAGCCATCTCCCCCTTTAACTTAGCATTTTCTAGGTTTCAGTCACTGTACTTGGAGCAGCTTCTGTTGTGTTTTCATGTTAGGTTGGAGGCTAGCTGACTTCACGCGCCCACGCCTCTAATTCCCCCCCCTGGTATCTGCTAGGGTTAGTATGCTACATGTTCCTACGCAAAACCCATAAATTATGACACATTCCCAGATTTACAAGTTTTTGTAAACCCCTAGGGGAGGAGCTGAAGAGGCGCAACGAGGAGAAATACCTTTATTTCTACTTGTTTTTTTGCTCTTTCTATGTGTGATGCATTCTGCAGCACACGTAGAAGGATGAAAACACCTTCAATGAGGGTTTTTGTGAAGGAAGGTGTCCCTTCCTGCACAAAACAATCATCCCTGCACTGCAGGCACCCTTGCACCATGGTGCAAGGGTGCCTATGTTGGCGATAGGCAGCCAATTGTGCGCCATCACAGAGGAAAGCCCTTTCCTAATGACACAGCTCGGCGCAGCAAGATGGCTTGCAGCGCCACGCTGCATCATTTTCAAGTAAATATGCCCTTTCATCTCTTAACAGCAAGTGCTCCATTAAAGCCACCAGATGGTCTAACTTGTGTATGGATTTTTAATTTTCCTTTCTACTGTGACCCTACTCTTGCAATTCCTCTGCTCTGCGTGCACAGCATCACAAGGTCTTTAATAAAGTGGGCTTTCACACTTCATAGTCCTTGGCTCTTACTAGTAGTAACTCATATGACCAGATTGTATAGACCCAAGAGTTAATCAAGAAGCCTGCTTGATAAAAGGTAGGTGTTAATGGACATACATTATTCTTGGGCCACAACGGTTTCCTCTGAAACTATTTCCCTCAACGTATGTTGCCCTCTGCCTTTTTACTATCCATCATGAAGGGATACCACATCTCATCTTTCCCAACATTCTTTAACCTCCCTGTTTCTTCCCAACTTTCTATTGTCTATGGAGGTTGCATGGAAGGACAGCACTCCTCATTGCTTTATACTCCCCTGTCCCTCTCTTACCTCTCTGAACTGCTACAATAATAACAATCATTTCTCTGCCAGCATGTATACTTCCACCATCCATAATTAAGTCATCCTTCAGTCTGCTCTCTTCAGCCATATTTTTCTTCTAACTCCTCATTTCTACCTACTTTTTCCTCCCTCTTTTCCAATTTTCAAGAAGAATATTTTTTCTTTTTACCTAAAACCTCTCGTCCTTTTGATTTACCCGCCCTGCTATTCCAAAACACATGCTCCAGTCCAGATCTTCTCTGTTGCTGCCACTCTGTTCTCACCTCTCTTACTGTAATTACATGACACAGTTCAATCCATTTTATTTTGCCTGCTTGGAACCCATTTAATCTGATGTCCCATTCTCGTTTTCTAACCAAATCAACACAAGAAGGTAAACCCTGGAGAGTTGTAATTAGTAAAAGCTGTGAACTACAGTTTATGGATCTTTCCTCTTAATAGCTGAAGCAATATAACACTTTATTTTCCTGATGGTTACCTCTTGGCCCTACTCAATTGAACTCTCAACCACAAATATCAAACAACTATCCCCAGTCATTGATCTCTTCTTGAACACTCACACCCTTTCTTCTTTCACAAAGTCAGCTCACATCTGCTCACTACTCTTCTCTTTACACTTTACTTCTCTACCTTGAGTCAACTTTTTCATTAAATAGATAGCCTATTGCAATAAATTGAGACACTTTTCCCTTACATTTGTTAACTTCAAAAATACTCTTCACTTGAATGGTATCTTGCTATCCTTTTCTTAAATCAAAGGTAATGCTCAAAGAGCAACATTGAGCCTTTCCCTTACCCGTACAGAACAAGCTTGCACTTTCCCAGCGATTACATGGCTGACCTATTTGAAGGTTACGATTCCCAGTTACACTCTCCTACCACTGATCTCTCCAGCTTTGGTCTCACCTTAATAAATCCCATTGCCTCTGAATCTTCAACTGCAGCAGGCATAGAGGGCTTCAAGAGAGAGTGGTGCAAGAGGAATGGAGCGAGAGTGAGAAATCAGAACAGGAGAAAAGGAGTATACAAACAGAGAGATACAATGGATGGATGGAAAGAGAGAGAGTGAGAATTCAGAACAGGAGAAAAGGAGGATACAAACAGAGAGATACAATGGATGGATGGAAAGAGCGAGAGAGAGAGAGAGAGAAGGGGGAGGAAGGGTTGGTTTATGCCAAGGGCTGTTTGGGTTCCCCAGTCTGGATCTGATAACAATGCAGATAATTTCAGATTGCAAGGTAAATATTCAATGGCAAAAGGAAATTTAACGAGCAGAGGGCCTTGTGTATGAATTCTCCAAATAGGAAATAAGAAATTGTGACAAATGCTGATTTGCAGCATGCATTTTTTTATTTGGAATATATTATTATAGACTCAGTAGAAATGCTCGCAATATGTGCACTGACTTCTGCCAAATGCATTGGTATTTTGCTACCCAACCTATGTATTAATAGGCTGACTCTCAAAAATCGTAATTGGTCGCAGTTCAAACTATCTCATTAATATGTGTTTGAAATACATTTTAAAATCAAATAGGACTTGCATAAACGTATTCGAATTACACTTTAGAATGCAATTAAAATGCAGGTAATATTTGCATAAATAAATCACACATAGGGAAAAATTTGCTTTCTTTAAATGTATAGGAAAAACGTGAAGTGACAAAATGCAGTAGACTATCAATTTCAATGTTCTTCTGCAACTAGGTCCAAACCATTTTCTTTCCTCTTTTGCTCACATCTAAATAGATGTTTTTCTTTTTTTAAATATTTCCCTAGCACCAGCATCATATTAAATAATGTGCTGGCTTTAAGAATATGATCTTTTGCATCATCACACCTCATTGGCTCACCCTGTTTTAACAATGAATTTGCTGTGGATTTATAATGAACAGACAGTTAGAATAAAAGAACAAATTAGATATAACATGTGACTGCATAACTAAGACATTGTAGATAGATTTGTTTCATTGCATTTTGACTAGCCCTTTGTCTTCACAACTGGACACTTAAAGCAGATAATTGTTTAGGTATGAAGGTTCTCATGAGCACTTTCCTCCATGTAGCAAACATTGCAACATTAGTTAAACTATGTACCGGCGTGAATGGTTACCATGGGAATCAGGAGGAGAAGCAACGGATGTCAACGTCACCATCAGACGAGTGGTTTCCACTGGCTGAAGATCACGTACACCACCTAACATTCATCACATTATTTGTGTTTCAAATATCATAATGAAGTGTTCCTAGCTAAAGAGGAGAATCTTCATTCTTCATGATTTTATTCTTGCGGATTTACCGTGCTCCTCGTTACTGAAAGCTACTGCTGATGGTGACTTTATCCTCCTTTTTCCTGATTCTTTTTGATCAAAGCTACTGCTGTGATCATTTTCTATCTCTGATTTATTTTAACGGTTGCTATTGCAGCTGTGGGGAACTTGGCTGAGTTTCCAGAATGACTCTTTATGGGGAGTTTAAGACCTTATCTATACTCTGAATATCTTGCTCTTTTCTAGAAGAGACTCTTCGTGGGTTCTCTATAGGGTAGTTATGCTCCTTAGCTATATTAGCAACAAATTCCTTTATGGGACACTCTGTTAATTTTATGCTGCCATTAATCAAACCTTTTGTCATTTATTTCTGTAATTTGGACTAATCTGAATAAAAACAACAAAAGCTATACTAACTCTTTTAAGAGAAAATAAAGGTTTTGGAAACTTCTTCAACCTCTCATCATTGACTGAATATTAAGAACCTCACAGTTGGTGATATAAATTAATTGTGCTTTTCTTTTAGCTTCATTCCAAACTGGTGGCAAAGGTCTATCAACCTGGCAAGCGCCACAAGATTTTGAGGATCCAAGCTGTAAGTGTGGAGTGATTGTTCTAAATCCCGATTTGACCAATCCTTGGGCGCTAACATATACATGAGGTAGGTTGCAAATTGCGACCCGCTATGTACTGCTAGAGTCATAGGCATGGTGCCTGCTGGGTTTAGTTGACCACCATATCTGTCATTGCTTTTAAATAAAACAATCTTTTAGGTTAGATGCAGACCATTTTCCTAAAAGGAAAACAGGACGCATTTAAAACAAATAAATGGAAAATGTTACAATTTTTTAGGAGTAGGCAGTGGTGCCTGGCACTGCCTGCTCCTACAAAATGGATTTGCCCTCACTCATAAAGGGGAAATGGGTCCCTTAGGGGTGATTAAGACCTCTTTTGACTTGGTTGTAAAATATTAATGTTGTCCAACTGCATTTTGGTCACAAAATATTAATACATAACTTAAGGAATCAGTATTTAGAAGGGATGTCCTTTACTTGAAAACCCAAATTGCAATACAGTAGTGTGCTACCAAAACATAATTTTGGTTGCGAATATTTAAAAATGCCATTTTGCGGTCACAAAGGCTCCTATTTGATGCTTGCACCTGTAAAATTACTTTGTTCATGAGGACCAGAATATCTTCTGGGAAAATTAATTTTCCAAAAAGCAGAGAAACATGTCTTGAATATATTTTCCTGCAAACCTTTTTTCAGGGCAATATAATGGGCAATATAATGAAATAAATTTGCAAGCACAAAGGAATAAGCAATATTTAAAAGAAACTTTATTACAATACTTCAAGTTTATTTTTATTGTACTGAAGTTCCTTTGTTTAAATTAGGCGCTCTAAAATGTAACCACAAACGTATTTCTATTCATCATCCTTGAAAAGGAGCAGCAGGTTAAAGCATCTGTTAGCTGTTTCTTGATTAGAGAGCTCAACAATTAATTGAATTTCCTCAATTAAGTTTATTTACATCACAGCACAGGCGGGCGGTCAATTCCGGTGAGATAAAACTTGCCAAGTAACCTATGAAAGATTAAAACAAAGTTAATCAAAAGAACTAATACGAGTAATGGGTTCCTGAGTGTATGATACAGGTACAAGACCTTCTAAAGTAGGCATCTTATATAGAAAGTAATTCCCATTTGCAGTCACTGGCTATTTACAATGAAATCTGTTTCTGTCAGCAACAAAGTACTAGTCCGCTCTGGTTTAACATAGGCCATGTGTGCAACAAGCTCTGTCACAAATATATGTGGCCTTAAGAGGAGTGAATATCTCTCATGTCATAACATCTGCTGTTTGGGGTACCATTCTGCCTCCTAGGAATTGCCATTGCTATGCACAAAGGGTAATTTCATATCTCAGAAGTATAATGATTCATCTCACTTTTTATGTGACAACTGGATTGTGTATGAAATTTGTTTTATTATTTGGGGTGGCAACTGCCAACCTCAAGGAATAGTCACAACACTTATCAGGGTGAACTGTCAAAGTCACTAAATTACCCTAAGCTCAACCCCCTGGTAGCTGGGGCACAGAGCGGGCAGGCTTAAGTTAGGGCAATGAGTAAAGTATTCAGGTAGTATCAAACAGTAATAAAGTACATTTTAATAACCAAAATGACACCAAAAAGACATAAATACATTAAGGGGAACTTAAGATATGATTTCTAAAGTTTTTTTGTAGAAATAGTGCTAAAAAGCATAACGTGCCAATGATAGTGTATGGAAGTGGGAGATCATGCTCTAGAAGCAATTTGAGGCCAACTGCGATGAATCCCTGATCAGATACAATTGGATCGGTCCCGGTAAAAAGTCTGGAAGTCAAAAAGCTTTAGAAAGTTTCTATGCCCCACTTCATAAATGGACTTTGTCACTTTAAAAAAAAAAAAAGCGTTGACATTTTTTCTAAGTCTAAATGTAGAATGGGACATAGTCGTTTTTTTGGAGGTGCTGGGAGCCTTGAGCAGCATAAAGATCAAATTCAGCCCAATGCCGTGGAACTGCCAGTCAGATATGTTTTGACGCTGGTCTCCTGAATCTCTAAAGGAAAAGTTTTCAAAAGTTTCCCAACCTTCTTCTAGTGCCAAACATCCACAGCAGTACACTTCTAAGGCTCACAGAGCTTCAGGGGAAGGCACTTAGGGGCTCTCAGAGTGTCAGGCACAAGCCTTTCTTTAGAAAACAACTAAAAGCATGGCTTTTAGACTTTTATTAGGCCTGCCTGTGTTCTTCCCTTCCTCAGTTTGCTTGCAATTTGTAGAACCCGGATGCCCAGAGGTAGATATCTGAGTGCTTTATAAATTTACAGTACATTACAGTAGAAGTTAAAGAAACTCACAATTGTTTGTATTTCTAATAGGTGTAAGCCAATCCAAGATGGCTTATACTTTAAAAGTGTCCAATTCAATACCTTTCTCAGAGATCTGAAAGCTCAAAAGTGTGTATTCTGTTTCGCAAAAAAGACACTTCTTTAACTTAGGATTCAGAGAATGTCTTCTTAAATATGTGAGTACATCTCTGACATGCTTCTGATGTGTTGATGGTTCTCTGAGTATATCAGTATATCATCTATATATACTACAAAAAATGAATCCAACAAGTCTCAAAAAATGTAATTCACAAAGTCTTGCAACACCTCAGAATCATTATATAAATTAAAGGGCATAACAAGCTAATCATAATGCCCATACCGTGTGCTGAATGCAGACTTTCATTAATCTACCCAACTGATCCTGACATGATTATAGGTTCTTTACAAATCAAGTTTTAAAAAGATGCTGACAAATTCTACTTGATCCAGGATTACCGATAGGAGGGGTATCAACTCTGAATGGTAATAGCATTTAACTTGTGCTAATCAATACATGGTTTGTATTCTATATTTAGTTTTAGTATGAAGAAGATGTGAGCCCTTGTTTGCAATGTCGAATCCCAATAAACCCATTGTCAAGATTTTATCTGAGATAACACTAAGTCCCTGATTATGATGTCGGTCGGAGTTGCCTCCGACTGACATCATCGCGAATTCAGGACCAACCGACCTTTGGTCGGTGGTCCCGACCGCAGTATTACAATATGACCACAACAGGTGTGGTCACATACTCCCATTTCTCTATGAGAGCTTGTGCTGCGGCCACAAACCCGTCGTAGCACAAGCTCCCATAGAGAAAAGGAAGATTCTGTTAATCCCTGCACCGCGTGGCAGGAACCTCAAGGTGCCTGCAACATGGTACACGGATTAAAAGGGGACACCAAAGGTGCCTCCTCGGCCCCCAACCAGAGGCTGCAGGGAGAAGGGGGCCCTGCTAGGGCCCCCAATGTCGCTTTCTGGCAGGGTTTCCATGTCGGTAAACCAGGCATGGAAAGCCTTTCGGAAACCGACACCGTAACCCTGACGGCGGAAACGCCGTCATATAGGGATTACGTGCCCGTTCCAACTGGCCAACTGGCTCCTTTAGCTCTTCGGAAGCCAGCCGAAATGACCAGCTGGTTACAAGTCAGACCGCCTAGAATAAAATTAGGCGGTCGGAATTGAAACCGTTGATGTCGGTCGGAAAGCCTCCAACCTGTGGTCGGAGGCTTTCTGACCTACTTCAAAATCAGGCCCTAAGTCTTCTTTAACTGTCAAAGGATAGATCCTCCCATGTGAGATCTTGGCTATCAAAATCAAATGAATGGTGCAATCATATAAAAAACAAAATGGTAAAGTGTCTGTTCCATTTTTTACTGAAAACATGAGTAAATTGATGGTAAGCCTTTGGAATCTGATCTTTTGGAATCCCTGTTTTTTCTTTAACCACTAACATCTGTCTTTGGAGCAAAAATACTTCAGACCTGAGACGTGGAATTTCTTGAAGTAGGATAACATTTCTACACACAATGGAGTGTAAAAAGGAAGCAAATGGAGTCTGCCTATCTATGACAAGATTACTGCATCTCAGCCATGTAGTTCCTAGAATAATGGAAAGATTTGGAGAGCCAATGATAACCCAGATGGTTTCTACAACAAGTGCTCATAAGCAGTGTTTACTTTCTTCTCTGACTGATTCATATGTGAGTGATAAGCAGCAATTTATTTTTTAACTTCCAGTTTCCCTTAAGTGATAGTAGATATTTGGCTCTGCAGCTGAAAGGAATATTTAAAAAAGCAACCAAACGTGCTAGAATCCACTTACTCATGGAGAGTTATGAGGCATCGGGCATGGTGATTAAAACTTGCAGGAAGAAATGTGACTTGGTGAAAGAAACTGGTCATTATTGAATGTGCTGTCCCTAGGTATCTCTTCTAGGGACAAGCATACACTTTTCCTCACAGATTTGACACTGTTGTACAATTTAGCCTGAATATCTCTTGTGAAGAATACTCACACACAGGAGTAAGTAGTGAAGGTTTATTCTTCATGTAGAATACAGCACACCAGAAATGGGCGGACAGTGCAGTGGCACACAGCGTGTCGACGCCCGAACAGTTCTTCTTCAACTGACACTCTATCAGCTGGCATTCTAGAATGCCAGCTGATACGTCACAATACAGGATGGTGCGTGAGAGGGGTAAGGGTGCCTGGAGGAATGGGGTGGAACATTCTGGAAGGAGAATTACAATACAACACATCTCCTTCCTGTAGTAAAGGAAAGAGAGGGGGAGGAAAACAAGCAAAATGCATGACAACAATATGCATTGCGTTTATAACCTTGCAAGAGATAAGTGCAAAGGTGACAGGTATACAGAATAAAACAAACGCTAATAGCATTCAAAATCTTTAAACCAGCTAGGTTTAGCTATTGCACGCCCAGACCTGGTCATGCTGTTTTCCCTACTGGTCTGATGATTCAAAGACGTGTCACATGTGTCTGGTTGACTCGTGAGAGCTTGACCCTGTACCTCCCTTAGATCAGTATCATTGATCGCTGTACTCTCTTCTTGGTTTACCTCTTGACCATGGCCAGGTGCAACATCAACATCCTGGGGTTGGTCGTCCCCACAACTATTGTCTATGTCAGAATCAGAATCATACATCCTTCCCACACTCAGCTTTTCACGTTCAAAGTTATCCTCTTGATATGGTGGTGAGTCTACGCCACTTTGGTCAGAAACTACAACATTCTTTTTCTTACCCATAGAGAGTGCAGAAAAATGCCTGACCTTGCCGTCACTTAGCAAAGCAGAATTGCAAAATATTTTCTTTACCTCTAGTGGCTGGGTGTAGCGACTCTGCCCTTTCTGAATGAACCCACTATGTTTGACTCTAACAATATCGCCCACTTCAAGGGTCACTGGTCTGCATTTGTGTTTCGAATCGTGAAGTTCTTTGCTAACTTTCTGTGATCGTAACAAATTCTCCTTCAGAATCTCAGGAGACCACACAGCCCATTTGGCTTGTCTCCAATCACCCAAAATTGTCTTTAGACATAGGCGTGCTTCCTCTCATTAAAACAAAAGGGCTAGAGCCTGTGTTCTCATTGGGAGTCACTCTGTAAGCCCACACCATTTTAAACAATTCGTTTTTCCAGGCTAAACCGTTATTGTTTGCTAACTGCACTATACCCTTGATAACACGGTTGAACCGTTCTACTGCACCGTTACTAGCAGGATGGTAAACAGAGGTAGTTTTGTGAATAATACCATTCCTTTCAAGGTACTTTTGAAAGTTTTCAGAAACTAACTGAGGTCTGTTGTCACTGAGGATGTACTTGGATAAACCCTCCCTAGTGAAAATTTTGTTGAGGAATTTGATGATACTGCCTGAGTCAGTTTTGTGGAGTATTTCCACTTCGGGCCATTTAGAGAAATTATCCACCACTACAACGATGTACACTTGTTCATCTTGTTCTCTTATGGGTCCCATTATGTCAATGCCTATTCTCTCCCAGGGCATACACAGGCTAGACAAGGGGTGTAACATGGGCCTGAAAGACACCTGCGACTTATCAGAGTTCTCACATTGCGTACAATCCCTCACCTTCCTTTCAAGTGCTATGTCACATCCAGGCCACCAATACCACAGCTTGACTCTGCATTTAGTTTTGTTGATTCCTAAGTGCCCTTCATGCAAATCTCTAAGATTCTACTTCTTAAGGCGTCAGGAGGTACCACTTTTCCTTGTCTTGAAACTAAACCTCCTTCTAATGACAGCTCATGTCTCAGTTCCCAAAAAGTTCTGAGTTCCCTATGGACCTTTTTTTTTCTCAGGCCACCCACCAAGTATCATTTTGCCTAACTCTTGCAACACGTCGTCCTCACCTTGTGCCTTCATCCACTCATCCTTTGAAATCCCAGGGAACTCTTCAATGATATTGGCAACACAAAACTCCTCCCCCATGTCTTCTACACATTCACTCATGGGGAGGGGCAAACGACTGAGGAAGTCTGCAACAACATTCTTAGTACCAGGTACGTACTGCACGTCGTAATTGAAATCCAATAATCTCACCGACATGCGAGCCAGTCTGGGTGAGGCTACATACAGCCCTTTAGTGGTTAACACATTAGTAAGTGGCTTATGATCGCTTCACAATAAGACTTTCTTGCCCCAAACAAATTGGCGGAAGTACTCCAGATCCCACACGCATGCAATAGCCTCACTCTCAATCACAGAATATTTCTCCTCAGTAGGAGTTAAAGAGTGTGAGGCAAATGCAATGGTGTTCTCACTACCAAACATGTTCTTCTGGGTGAGTACCACACCTATGCCCTTCCCACTGGCATCAGTAGTGACTATACTGGGTAGATTGGGATCGAAACCTTGTAATGCAGAGGCATTGCAAATATCCTCTTTAAGAGGGACCAATCATTTTTGGCACTCAGGGGTCCATTCAAATTTGTTCTTAAGTTTTAACAGCTGTCTGATATCATACGTTTTGGTGGAAAAATTCTTCACAAATTTGGAATAGAATTCCACCAAACCCAAGAATGCACGCACCTCTTCTTTATTCTTTGGCACAGAAGCCTCTCTTATGGCTCTCAACAGTTCTGTTTTAGGTTTGATACTCTCATGTGTGATTTCATGGACCAAGTATGTCACTTGTTTTGGTGCAAATTTACATTTGTTGTATTCAGCTGTCAAACCTTTTTCTTGCAATATGCACAATACTTTACACAAATTTCGGTTGTGCTCCTCTTTGCTTTTACCCATAACCAAAATGTCATCTTGAAAGTTGCGCAGGTTCTCAAAGCCCTTGAATATCACATGCATAAGTCGTTGAAACATTGCAGCTGCTGACACTAACCCAAAGGGAACTCTTTTAAATCTGTAACAACCGAAAGGTGTTATAAAATTTGTTACGTTTCTGCTTTCTGGGTCTAGGGATACCTGATGGTCAGCTGCAGTGAGGTCAATGGTGGAGAACCACCGCATGTTTTTCGTATATGCCAACATCTTATTGATCTTGGGTAGGGGATGTTGATCCACCTGGATGCTCTGATTGAGGTCGCACAAGTCGATGCATAGTCTCAACTTTCCATTGGCTTTCCTTGCTACGACCAATGGCGCAACCCACAAAGAGGATTCAGTGGTTTCTATGATCACTGCTTTGTGTAAAGCTTCTAGTTGTAATCTAACTTCTTCTTTCAATACAAAGTGAATTTTTCGTACCTTGTGTATGCATGGCTTTGCATTAGCTTTGAGTTGTATTCTATGTTTCGACCGTTTTAGTTTCCCAATGCTTCCGTTAAAAACCTTGGGGAATTTCTTGGACATGATCATTTCTGAGTTATCTTCTGCCTGTGTAAGTAGCACTGGGTCAGGGCTGTTGGGATTTAGAGTGATACCTAACTTCCCTTGATCCCTCCACCCCAACACTGAGGGACCCGTGGCAGGAACTTACAAATTGCTTATGGTTTCTCTATTTTTAAAAACAAATTTCAACTTTCTGTAACCCAACATTTCGATTGGTACACCTGTGAATGTTTTTAGAGCTACATCCGGTTGGGTTAATTTGTGACCCAAAGTATGCATGAATTTTTCATCCCACACCTCTTTATTAACAATAGTATATGGCGATCCTGAATCGGCCACTATTTCTATGTCAACACCACCAATAGTTATATTGCATACGAGTTTCTTTATTTTCTTGTCACCTGTATCTAAGTTAAGTACTTTCGAGTCAACCACATTGAGAACATACGTGTTAATGTCAGAGTCATTGGAAGACTCGGAATCATACTCCTCATTCTGCGCAATTAATTTGACTCTATTGTTGGTTTTTTTCTGGCATACCTTCATGAAATGGCCTACAATGCCACAGTTGGTACACTTTTGTGAGCGTGCGGGGCACCTTTTGTCATTGGCTAAATGTTTGGTACTACCACATCTGTAGAACTTCCCTTGTGATGATCTCTTAGAGCTATTTTGGTGATCAGACTCATATGTATTTTTATTCTTATAGTTGAATGACGGCTGAGGGCGAGGTTTCACTCCACTTATTTCAGCAACTGTAGATGGTTCATCTTGCTTTACTTTGCTCTCAGCCATTAGCGCTTTGGCACATCTACCAGTTAACTCTGCCCTTTTAACTATATTAATTACTTCTTGGACGGTTTTTTACCCTTTAGCCCATAGCGAGTCCTGGATGGCAGGATTAGCAGAGCGCATGACGATCTGATCTCTTTTAAGTTCGTTGTGTAGTACCCCAAAACGACATGTAAGAGCCAAATTCTTAAGAACAGCAACGTAATCCTCCATTGATCCATCCTTGCCTTGTTTCCGGTGGTAGAATTTGTACCTATCTACTGCTACGCAAACTGTGGGTTTGTAATAATTGTCTAAATCCTCCAGTGCATTCATGTATACGTCCCCCTGATCACTTGTACGGATTTTTTTATTTATGCGATTATACACTTTGAGCCCACCAGCTCTTAAGCAATGCAGTAAAAAAAAAAATGTCTTCTCAGGGGTTAAGTCTTCCTCCTCATCGTTGAATATAGAAATGTAATTAGTGAAATATTCACGCCACACCTCCCATTTTAATACAGGTTTTCCTGCAGCAGGTAAAAATGCTTGTGGTGGTGATAAATTATACACATTACCTGAATCCATGGTGACTATGTGGATGAACAGTGGAGTAAATTTAAGCCAGCCACCAGGTATCACCCATAGTTGTACAAAGGAGTAGTACACAAAATAAATTGGAAGGTAATACCCCTATGTGATGCTTAAAAGTGGATGTCCACCCTGCCAAAGACTGTTGATAAAAGGCAAATACCAGTAGAGAACTAACAATACCTTTAAATCCACTTCGGAGTGAATACACCTTTGCTCCCTAGAAAGGTTGGTGGCAGTACCTAGGCAGATAATGCTGGAAAATTCAAGCTGGGAGTAATGTACAGCACCACCCAAGAATGGGGTGAGGGGCTTATTACAAGTGTGTTAATGCATCAATGAGCTGCGATTCAAGGCAGAACCAACCAAAAACAAATTCGTTCAAAATGATGGATCAACGAAGTTACGCTCAAGAGTGCGTTAGCTGTCTTAATCACTAGGTGGCCTTCGGAATGAAGGTCTTTCCTCATGAAATTGACGTGGGAGCCGTCAAAGCGTGATGCTAGCTTGGAACGCTGCTAGTGTGGCAGTGACGTAGTTGGTGCGCATGAACAATTCAAGGCAAGACCTGAGGAATGTGCCTGGATGACGCACAGCAGCGTGGAAAAGACGTCGCTGGAGTAAGATAGCGCCGAAGGCAAGGATTACCACATGGATGGCACAGTAGTAGTTCGGGGGCACTGTACAGAGCAAGAGGTCTCTTCAGGAGAGTGCCTTGTATAGCGTGGAATGCGCGGCTACAGAGTCGCTGATGAAGCACTACGCCAGATGTAAAAGTTACCTCATGCAAGCTGTGTGTCACTGACGTAGAAAGCAATGCTACTTCTGAGGAATGTGCCAGGGCGTTCGCAGCATGCGTGGAAACGATGTAACTGGGGTAACCAGCACCGAGGGCAAGAGCCACCACAAGGATGGCACTGACGCAGCTCGAGGGCGCTCCAATGGAGCAACAATTTTCCTCAGGAATGTGACAGGACCCTGCGCAGCTTGAGTGGCAGAGGAGTCGCTGAGGCAGAACTAGCCGGAGGCAAAAGTTACCTCATGAATGAGCTCCAACAGGTCAAACCGGAACAACTGCTCAGCGACCGCAGAAGACACGTACACAGGTACCTCCGGAGACCGCTGATAGCCGCTTGAAGATCAGAGAAGGTACGGCTTGAGGCGGACTGCCTCATTACGCATAGGTTCGTTGATGTGCTGTGATCGTCGCCATTCTTGTGAAGAATACTCACATGCAGGAGTAAGTAGTGAAGGTTTATTCTTCATGTAGAATACAGCACACCAGAAATGGGTGGACAGTGCAGTGGCACACAGCGTGTCGACGCCCCAACAGTTCTTCTTCAACTGACACTCTATCAGCTGGAATTCTAGAATGCCAGCTGATACATCCCAATACAGGATGGTGCGCGAGAGGGGTAAGGGTGCCTGGAGGAATGGGGTGGAACATTCTGGAAGGAGAATTACAATACAACAATATCCAGAGTAGATGCATAAATTATTTTCCCATTGTTGCTCCTTTTCTTCCAGAATCAGCATCTTCTTTATGATTCCCAATTACATAAGTTCCTCAGTCCCAGTCTTCGTGTCAACATTTCCGGAATAGAAAGTACACCATATCTGATGTGAGAACTCTCCTCTCTTTCTTTTCTTTTAAGCACTTATTTGTAGTGTCAGGTTGATGAGAGTTGCCATGGTATTCAGAAGATTTACCACAAACAAAGTACATCTTTTAATCCTCCCCTCAAACCTTGGTAAAAATCAGCCATTAAAGCCTCTTCTGTCTTCAGAGATTCAACTATCAAATGTTGTAATTGGTTTATATAGTAGACTAGATCCAGATTGTCATGTCATAGGTTAAGAAGTGTCATGTGGGACATCAGAGGGCACTGCCTTTTTTCAAAATCTCTTTAAATCGATTAAAAAATTCCTCACAATTTATGAGATATGAACTTTTATTAATGATCAAGAGTTGCCAAGGCCAGGGGTTTGTTAGTATGGTAAGAACAATGAAGGTAACATTAGCTGTGACTAGAATAAAACTGGGGACCTTGATAGAAAATATGTAAATGGAACTGAGCCAAAAATGAATGAAAATTTAAAGGATTGCTGAAATACATTTCAGGTAGAATTATCAGAAAGGCCAATATTACCTGTCCGGTTGTGAATGATGACTTCACTGATCAATTACTTTCCTCACTGCTGCTACTGGTACTTGCAGAGCAATCAGTTATTGCACCAGAGGTTATAGGATGTTAGGGAAAGGGGAGATATGATTAAAATGATTAAATAAAATGGTCTTCTCTAGATAAGCTATAACAAGGTTGGCCTCATTTTTAACAAGTGTTGAGCCATTTCCTAAAGTGGACTCTCAGCAGAATCCATTTCAGCTCGTCGACTGAAAAATTGTCAAGCTTCATCCTAAGGCGTAGATCTGCTGAGAGTCCCAGCTGTCCCTAACTATCTCTGGAGATACTGAACATTGAAATATCTCACAAGAGAAGGAAAACAGACACAGCCAGAGAACAAAACAAAGGAACACATGGTGTTGCAGGTTACTGTAAAATAAAACAGGGGTGGGGTACCATCTACTTGCGGATTGTCTCAGCTACTCACTCTTAAATGCTATAAGGAGTGAGTTTAATAAGTGCAAGTAATACATAGAGGTCAGTAAACAGATGGGATTTTCAGCTTTATTCAAACAAATGAACAGTCCCCCCCAGCGAGTTCCCAAAGCTTACCTGGATCAAAAAGGGTGGTGCGATCAAGAGAGCAGGTGTCAACCTGGATACCTGCCCTGCTCTGCAGGACGTCCAGGCATCAATGATCACAGTGCAGTAGCAGATACTCAAACTCCTGACTAGATTACAAAAACAAACAGGGAAGGCCCTAGAGGGAAAATGTCAAGGTATACACAAAGGAACTGAGAAACGGTATGAATAACAAAGGTGGAGGACAGAGAATCGGGTTCACAAAATGCACAAAAAGGAGTACCGATCCAATTACAAGTTCTTACCAGGCAAGGAGTCTCAGATGAGGAGCTTATCAGAAGTGAAGTTCAGACTGAAAGTTCTCACCCCAATGGTAGTTAGCTGTCTAGCTTCCCTGCTTTCCATTTCACTGTCTTCCATAACTTCCACCTTCTTCCCTGTTGAAATTTAGTAACTCTGAAATTCAGCCAACAGGCCATACTTTTAGTATTTAGGCTCTGTTCTAATATTGAACTCCTGGCTCTGGCTCTCTACTGCCAGTCTATTTTGTCAAGGAGACCAGTCAGACCATGCACACATGTCATTGGTAAAGGGTATGCCAAATCACTTACTAATTAGAGAAGAATTAATATTTCTAACAGATTGCCCAAAGAAAATATGTTCCGAAATTTGCACTTTAAGATGTTCCTTTGTGAAAATGAGAACTTAGCAGAAACTTTATGGGCTGTAGGGATGGGGTTTTTGAGAGTATGAATGACGAGAAACTCTGATGTGGTCCAACACAAACTGTTAACAAAAAAATATGTTGGGGAAGGAATGTCTCATGCATGATAAACAGATGCATACCCTTGCCCTTGTACCCGACTGCATGTGAAACTGTGCATCCTGAATTTTATTTTGGCCCTAGTACCCTACTAATCTAGCATGAGCTTAGATGCATAGGGATGTAGTTGACAGAGAGGTTCAGGACCTGTCCTGTGACCTCGAGAGGCATACTAAAACTGCCCTCAGGATAGACATTTGGCTTCTGTCCCTGTCCTTGGTGTAACACCTACAGTAGTGATGGCAGCATACCATGTTTTGCGATTTATAATATAACCATACTCTTTTATCTGAGTTAGCAGGAGCATAGTCTACTGATCCATCTCCTGTAAAATTCTGCTGGAATGCAAGACACAGAAACTTTCTCTCACAGACATGTGATTGGAACTTTTAGGTCAAAGGTCCTATATGTCAGGAAGTTAAATATCCTTCTAATATATGTGTTTGTTAGTAAGAAGCTAACTCCACCCCACTAACAGTTGGAGTCTCAAAGCCCACACACCGAGTTCTTCAGGCAGAAGTTCAATCAAGTAGCACCCAGCTCAAGACATTATACCAAACCCAAGGTTAGAGGTTTTAGATGCATTTGTTATAATGAAAGCTATAATTGAACATATGCAGGTAAAATGATATATGCATTCCTTGAGGAAGTAAAAGAAAATCTATAACCAAAATAACCTAATGCTTCCAGTTTAGTCATGTAATGTCTTGTTTGTGTTGGTGCACAGAGACAAGTCCAGCTTTGCCCTTATTCACACCCTCAGGCATAGCAGCTGTGTGATGCAGCATCGTGGCACAGTTCTAAGTAGAATCTTCCCTACATATATGCTTTCCAGACCTAGAACCACTGACAACTGTACATTCAAGAACCTTCTCGCTTGAGAACCTTCGATACCCTTCACTATACTTTTCCATGCACAACATTCCCATGCAGGTACTTTTCCCCTGTTGCACACTGGCTTCTTTCTCGTTCCTTCTGGAAGGCTGTAAGGGCTGGTATGCAAGACTGTATCTAGTCAAAATAACACATGAACATTCACCTGAGTGCTCACACCGAAGCTTTTCTATTGAGTACATAAATGGTTTATTTCATGGCTAGATTCAATCATCTGCCACTCGGAGTGTACATTTGATCTTAAGAATGTTGGTTTCTCATAGCAAGGCACTTCTGGAGTATCTCAACCTTGCATCACTGCAGAATCATGTCACAACTTCTGAATAATACAGTTAACTCTTCTGTAACTTGTTTGTACTGAGTTACAACACTTGTGTTTTGGAAAACTGACTGATTTTGCACTACTCCTAGCTATCCCTACCTACTCCTAGGTGCTAGCCCTACTTCACAGCACCGCTCAAAGTGTAACCACACACTAGTTCAGGCCACTTGTGCTGACATTCTGTGTGCGTGTCAATTATGTGTGCGTTTACAGTGAGGGGATGATAGATGTATGGTAGTAAGACTCTAAGACTGTGTTTGAGAGTCTTAAATACTGAGGCCAGTGGGATCCATTTTGGATGCACACAGTTCATCACAGCACAAGATGGAGTATGAGGATAGCTTCCCCTGTGAGTGCAAGTGTATAGCCTGCATTCCTGTCGTTGGTGGGTGCAGATCACGGAAATGAGATGGATGGAGACAGGTATACCTTTAGAAATTCCTCAAAGACTTTAATAGCAAGAGGCTGCTGATTAGTTTTTACTGACCACTGCCATTTGGTTGATGTTATGTGTAAGGGGTAATACTGTAGTTCTGATGTTCAAGGTGAGAAAGTTTCAAGGCCAGCCCTTTCATCTCCCTGATTACTCCTTCAGTAGGGTTGATAGTAGCCAGATGCAGATAACTCATACTTCATTCTGCCCATGTCATGGGAACTCCTTCCTTGGAGCCAGTCCCACTGCTACTTGATGTGAGAAACATCACTTTACACAAAGGCTATGTCTAGAGGACAACTTGGAGGTCACATTTAAAAGAGAAATGGTTCTCAAGCCGCAGACAGTGTAGATATATCCCCTGTCTTCACTCAACCAGGAAGACTGTAACTGTTGAATACACTATGATGCTACATCAGGGCCTGCCGTGCTGAACTCACCTGGCAAATCCTGTCCCAAAGGGTGGTCACCACACAAGTCAAGGACAAATCAACATCTGGGGTACAAGCTATTGAACTGAGTTGCCCATCTAAGCCTATTGGCGTCAAAGTGGTGTAATTCATGCCCCTGTCCTCAGAGTACTTTGAACTATAGTTACTAGAGTCATCCGGTTGCGTACTGGAAAGTGGGCTGTAGTGCTTACTGGAGATCATGGCCAATGTTCCTTCTAATAATTTTCCACTGTGTGCTGCAACAATATGTTTGTGAGCACACTTTTTTAAACTGTGTACGGTATACAGAGTAAAGATGATACACATTGCGAATGTTTGAAGTGAGCAAGCCACCACATCTGAATGGTATTGGCAGATGAATGGAATGGTTCGCTGACAAAGGTTTGAGGCTAAAGATGCTCACTCTAGATGTATTATGAAAAACAGTTGGAAAGAAACATATCTACTGTTACTAACAGGGATTGAGTTTTAAAATTTGGATTCTCAATTTGTGTGTACAAACTCAGCATGTGTGTAAAAGGGTGGCAAAGTTTTCTTTTATACAATTGGAAACAGTGAAACCTACCTCGAGGAGGAAAGCACAGAACGTTCCATACTAGGGAATCGCAAGTGAATAACAAACCAGAATTCTGCCTGTTTAGCACAAATACAGATGATGAGTGGGAATTTTAATGATGCATGGGTGAAGGCAGAACTGTTCCCAAACTATAGAGACTGTCTGGTTCTTTCTACATCACATGCACTCCCTATCTAATTTAAAAGGAAACAGAGCAGGGAAACAAAATAAAGGTATCTTCTAGTTGAAGCACCTCGGGTTTGATCACCAGGGTTTATTATTGCACACATATAATACCTAGCTTCTGAAAATCAAAATGGCAAAAGGAGTCTCTGTAACAAGACCCTTTCAAGGGGTACAGATCAAAAGTACTCATACAGAACAACTAGTATGTTGTATCAATTCAAAACACACCACCGCTTGGATCTAAAAAGGGCAGAGAAGAGCAGAGATTGAGAGCAGCTATCTACCTCCAGGCCTACAACACCTGCTCCCGGAGAGACAGTGGCATCAGAAGTTGCCAAACTATGCCCTGAAGTTTATCGTGAATTACACAATTTTGGGTTCTATTGTTTAGATAGTAGTAAAACTCTCAGAACTTGAAAGCAGACTATTGATGTTATTGTGAAGGCAGCAAGAAAACACACTTGCTATTTTATTTTATTTATTTCAGTATATGCAGATTTTCCAAGTTTCTGGTTAAACTTTTTTTCTCCCCTTGTTGCCATTTGTTTGAAAAAAATGCAAAATGAAATTACTAAGGGGCCGATTACGATGTCGGGCGGAAAGCCTCCTCCCGACAGTCGGAATCTCCTCGACCATGTCGGAGCCCTTCCGACTGACTCGGTCGGTTTACATTCTGACCGCCCGATTACGATGTTTGTGGTCGGAATGTAAACCGCGCTGTCAATCCAAATCGGTTCCAAGTGACTCTCGCAGTATCCGTGTCAGTTGGAACCGCATCCTACACCCCTATGGACAGCGTTTATGTCCTTGGGATTATGGTGTCGATTTCCAACAGCCTTTCTGTGTCAGCCTGTCCAACACAGAAAGGCAGTCAGAAAGTGACTTTGGAGGCCCCTGGCAGGGCCCCCTTGGCCCATTGTGGCCTACGGTTGATAGCCGAGGGGGTACCCGAGGGACCCCCCTGTAAAACCATGCACTGTGCGGCAGGCACCGTGGGATGCCTGCCACAGGGTGCAGGGTTTTCCGCAAACACCCCATTTCCCCATAGGAGCCTGTGTTATGGCCGGTTGTCGGGCAGAACACGAGCTCCCATAGGGAACAATGGGACTCCAACCGAACAGTGTTCGGTCGCATTGTAATCCAACAGTCGGAACCGCTGACCGCAAGTCGGTCGGTCCCGATTCCAAATCGATATCGTAATCGCCGCCTAAATGTTAGAGAATACCCCCCCAAAAAAATTGTTCCCGGAAAAATGAAGAAAAATAGGTTCTTGTCAGAACCGCCTTTCATGGTTAAAAAAAAAATTCAGTGTATGTGTGTGTGTGTGTGTGTATATATATAAATATAGTTTAAATTCTTAAAGAATGACCACCCGGTGATGCCCATTGTTTTCTTTATACCTAAAATTCATAAGAACAATGTGAAGCCACCTGGACGCCCTATAATTTCGGCTTGCAATAGCATCATGGAAAACGCCAGCAAGTATGTTGACTTCTTTTTACAGGACCACGTTAAGAACCTTCCTTCTTTTATTCTTGACACTGGTGATCTTTTACAGAAACTAGAGGGAATGACATGGCAATCTGATTACTTATTGATATCACTCGATGTATCTTCCCTGTACACTAGTATCCATCACAGGGATGGATTAAAAGCTATCGAATACTATTTAAACACGAGACCTATTTGTTTTCTCGAACATAACAGGATGTTGTTGTCTATGATCAATTTGTGCCTTGAAAATAATTTCTTTCTGTTTTCCAACCAAGTATTCCAGCAGGTGAGAGGTGTGGCTATGGGGGCCTGTTTCTCCCCAGCTATGCCTGTCTGCATATGGGGCACTGGGAGGAACAGGTTCTCATGCCCACCTACCCTGAAATCATGTCTGAAAATGTTGTTAAATGGTTCAGGTACATTGATGACCTGTTGATAATCTGGAAAGGATCTGAATGTGAGGCTTCACAGTTCATTGAGAAACTTAACAAAAACAATTTGAATCTTAGCTTTACTGGTCAGATAAGCAACAGGTCAATATGCTTTTTAGATGTGGAAATTTTTATCCAACAGAATAAACTTCACACTAGAATGTATAGGAAACCCACCGCTGGCAATGCCATATTACATGCCTCTAGCCATCACCCTGCACATTTAATCAGTAGCATTCCCTATGGGGAAATGCTACGAATAAGAAGAATTTGCAGCACTGACCATGATTGTCTAGTAGCACAGAAAGATTGCAGGGACAGGTTCTTAAGGAGGGCTATCGCCCAGAAGTGGTCGATAAAGCCATACGTAAAGCCAATGAACCTGGTAGACCACAGGTGTTAGCAGGTAAAATCAAGTTGGTACAGAATGAGCAAACTGAGACCAGATTGATTCTAACCTACAATAACCAACATAGTACGATTTGCAAGATAGTGAACAAAAATTGGGCACTGATTAAGAGTGATCCAATATTGGGGACCCAATTGTCACGATCTCCCAGTATAACATATAGAAAGGCGAGATCAATGAGCAACTGCCTGGTGTCTAGTAGCCCCAAGGTTAGAACCAATAGTTTGTGGCTGAACAGCAGTAAAGGTTTCATTAAGTGCTCTGTTTGTAAAGCCTGCAGAAATGGAGTTAGTAAGACTGAATACATGAATCCGCTTACTAACAGACTTGTTCATATCCAGAAAAAACTTACATGCAAGTCTGAATTTGCAGTATATGTGCTGGAGTGTCCCTGTGGCCTGCGCTATGTGGGAAGCACTAAGCTGCAGGTCCACAAGAGGATACTCCAGCACATACGTGCCATTAACAACGGTGATGCTGCATATCCTGTCGCTAGACACTTTGAAGAAGCCCATGCTAAGAATTCTGCTGATTTAAAGTACTTTGTAATTGATATGGTTCCACCACTGAGAAGAGGTGGGGATCGTGAATCCATGTTACGCAGACTAGAAACAAGGTACATTATAGAAATGGACTGTAAAGCACCAAATGGACTGAACGCTAGTGAAGATTTTTTCACTCATCTTTAATTAGTCAATGAGATCAAGACTGTATACTAATGCTGCTGCCTACCTACTCGAGAAAAAAAGTTTTTAATATTTCAATTTAAAAATTCATTTTTATTGTATTTTATTGTATTGTTGTTGTTTTACACTTTTTGCACATGGTGTTTGCACTTTAGATTGTGACATGATTTTGCGCATTTTGCACTGATTTAAACTGTTGACATGGATTTTTTGGCAATTGCCCACTTGGGCTCTATTTTTGGAAACATTTCAACCTTATGGGTATATCCTAGGAGCTAATATAGACTTATATGAATTTTGAATAATGCTGCTATTTTTGAAAAAAAGTTTTACATTGTTTTTACTTTTTTTAGCTTCACTTTTATTCATCAATATAAGTATGGTTTTACTAATTAGTGAGACTTTTTAGAGCTGGACAGTTTGATATTGAGTATATATTTATTTATTTATTTATTCAATGTGTTGCTATTCTCATGATATTATATCATGTATGCTCTATTTTTTGCACTTTAGAGATGTATTAACATTTCCGGTGACCCTACAGTATTTTACTTGATATGGATGTGTTTCTATATGAAAGTATTTTTTCCATGTCTATGTCTCAGTATCACAGCTGATGCACAGGAAAACGTCACACACTTGCACTTTAAATGTTGAAACCGCTCCCTCAACTGTGTCATGTGATCAAGGCCCCACGCGGGCTGAAACGCGTTATGGCGGCGGCGGTGGTGTTGGGCATGTAATAAACATCAAATTGCACCATCATTTGGGTTCGCTTCGTCTGTTCAGCGGATTCCTACCTTGGTAGAGAGACGATTTTTACTGCAAATATATATATATATATATATATATATATATATATATATATATATATATATATATATATAGGAGTGGTTGTATAAGTGTGTCTCTGACTAGCTAGTGTCTGCATAGATGATTGAATGAGTGCATGAATTGTGGATGGATGTTAGAATGAGTGCATGAGTAATGTAGGATGAATGAATGAGTGCATGAATGGTGCATGGATGATTGAATGAGTGCATGAGTGGTGCATGGATGTTAGAATGAGTGCATGAGAAGCGCGCAGATGTTAAAATGAGTTCATGAGTGGTGCATGGATGTTAGAATGAGTGCATGAGAGGATGCATGGATGATTGAATAAGTCCATGAGTGATGTATGGATAACTGAATGAGTATATAAAGAGGAGTGGTCATAAAAGTGTGTCTCTGACTATGCTAGTGGCTGCATAGATGATTGAATGAGTGCATGTGTGGTGAATGGTTGTTAGAATGAGTGCATTAGTGGTGGATGGTTGTTAGAATGAGTGCATGAGTGATATATGGATGAATGAATGAGTGCATGAGTGGTGCATTGATGACTGAATGAGTACATGAGTGGTGCATGGATGTTTGAATTAGTGCATGAGAGGTGCATGGATGATTCAATGAGTGCATGAGTGGTGCATGGATGATTGATTGAGTGCATGAGTGGTGCATAGATGATTGAATGAGTGCATGAGCGGTGTATGGGTGATTTAATGAGTGCATGAGTGATGCATGGATATTAGAATGAGTGCATGAAAGGTGCATGGATGACCTGATGGGTGCATGAGAGGTGCACGGATGTTAGAATGAGCCAATAAGTAGTACATGGATGTTAGAATTAGTGGTGCATGAATGTTAGAATGAGTGCATGAGTGGTGCATGGATGTTAGAATGAGTGCATGAGTGATGCATGGATAACTGAATGAGTGCATGAGTGGTGCATGGATGGTTGAATGAGTGCATGAGTGATGCATGGATAACTGAATGAGTGCATGAGTGGTGCATGGATGGTTGAATGAGTGCATGAGTGAAGTCTGGATGTTAGAATGAGTGCATGAAAGGTGCATGGATGACTAAATGAGTGCATGAGTGGTGCACGGATATTAGAATGAGTGCATGACTGGTGCGTGGTTGATTTAATATATGCATGAGTGGTACAAGGATGACTAAATGAGTGCATGAGAAGTGCATAGATGATTGAATAAGTGGTGCATGGATGATTGAATGAGTACATAAGAGGTGCATGGATATAATAATGAGTGTATGAGTGGTGCATGGATGATTGAATGAGTGCATGAGTGGTGCATTGATATTAGATGGAGTGCAAGAGAAGTGCATGGATGATTCAATGAGTGCATGAGAGGTAGATGGATGATTGGTTAATGCATGAGTAGCGCATGGCCATCTGAATAAGTGCATGAGTGGTGCATGGATGATTGAATGAGTGCATGAGTGGTGAATGGATGATTGAATAACTGCATGAGTGGTGCATTGATATTAGAATAAGTGCATGAAAGGTGAGTGGTGAATGGATGATTGAATAACTGCATGAGTGGTGAATCAATATTAGAATAAGTGCATGAAAGGTGCATGGATGTTAGAATGAGTTAATAAGTATTGCATGGATGTTAGAATGAATGCATGAGTGGTGCATGGATGTTAGAATGAGTGCATGAGTGGTGCACATATATTAGAATGAGTGCATTAGAGGTGCTTGGATGATTTAATGAGTGCATGAGTGGTGCATGGGTGAGTGAATGAGCGCATGTGTGAAGTTTGGATGTTAGAATGAGTGTATGAGAGGTGCATGGATCACTTAATAAGTGCATGAGTGATGCACGGATATTAGAATGAGTGCATGACTGGTGCATGGATGATTAAATGTGTGCATGAGTGGTGCATGGATGATTGAATGAGTGGTGCATGGATGATTGAATGAGTGCATAAGTGGTGCATGGATGTTATAATGAGTGCATGAGTGGTGCACAGATGTTAGAATGAGTGCATGAGAGGTGCATGGATGATTGAATGAGTGCATGAGTGGTGCATGGATGAGTGAATGAGTGCATGAGTGCAGTATGGATGTTATAATGAGTGCATGAGAGGTACATGGATCACTTAATGAGTACATGAGTGGTGCACGGATATTAGAATGAGTGCATGACTGGTGCATGGATGATTGAATGAATGCATGAGAAGTGCATGGATGATTGAATGAGTGGTGCATGGATGATTGAATGCGTACATAAGTGCTGCATGGATGTTATAATGAGTTTATGAGTAGTGCATGGATGATTGAATGAGTGCATGAGTGGTGCATGGATATTAGAATGAGTGCAACAGAAGTGCATAGATGATTTAATGAGTGCATGAGAGGTGGATGTATGATTGAACGAGTGCATGAGTGGTCCATGGACTTTAAAATAAGTGCATGAATGATTGAATGAGTGCATGAGTGGTGCATGAATGTTTGAATCAGTACATGAATGGTGTATGGGTGATTCAATGAGTGCATGAGTATGTGTATAGGTGAGTGACTGGGGGCATGAGTGACACTTGGTAGCCCTGTCTAGGGCTTTGTGTAAATAACAGTATGGGTGAGTAAGTGGATGTGTGAGTGGTTTATCAGTGACTCAATGGCTGTTTCACTGGCTGTTTTAGTGAATGAGTGCAGATCTGACCTAGTCTATGAGTGAAATAGAAGGGATATCAGTGTCTCTGTTCCTGCATCACTGCTTGTATGACACATTGTATAGGTAAGTGATTGAATTTGTCAGCGTCTGCTTAAATAAATACCTGAATAAATAAGTAAGTTGTTGTGTGACTACCTAGAATTGTGCTGTATTGTGCTAGAAACAATTGTTAAAAATTGAGAGAAAAAATAATGGGAAAGTATTGCAACTACATTTTATATTTAAAAACACTCTCCATGGATATCAGTAAGCAATATGTGAGTAGTGGAAGAACTTTTATAAAAAATCAGCAACGTTGAACTGCAGTAACTATTGAAAAAGAAGATAAATATATGTTAGTATTTAATCTTCAAAATTATGCAAATATAACAGTACACATTATTTATACTGTAAGACTATATTACAATATAGTAAAAATACCTTTTTCCCTTTTCTTATTTTTCTCAGTTTTCATACTTCTTCACCCTAAATGATGGTTTGTATGAAACATCATCCTTGAACAGTGGGGGGGGGGGAACAATCAATGGATTGTAATAAAACAAAAGAAACAAAATTTCACAGTAGATCACTACAAAAATGTGATACTATGCATTTCACTCACTACAAGTCATTAATTGGTGGTTTTTCCTACAGTTACTACAGTAATCTGACGAAACTTATGTTAAAAATATTCCTCATAATATTATATCTGGTACAATATCAGAAATAAATATGAAGTACTCTTCAATTTTAGAGACCCTTTTGAAAACATCAACCCTGGTATGCCAAATGATGTATAAAGTAGTGCTGATCCATGTAGAAAAAATCGCATACAGTACTTTTTTCACAGGAACAGGATGTAGAAGTTTGGTTGAAGAAAGAAACTGAGACAACTTTTTTACTTTTGAAGGCAGTGTTTGGTTTCATCTTAAGGTTGCAGTAATTGGAGTATGTGCATCCACTATCAGAGTTTGATGAGAGTGCTGTGTTTAGTTGTTATGTTAGCTCCTTTTTCCAATATAAACAGACTCTTCATTTTTGAAGCTGTTTTTGGAAATATTGCCCTCATTAGACCGTGTAATCCCACACAACAGTATGTAGAAGTTGTTGTTTGAGAAACAAAAAGGGTCATTTTTTTTTTGTTTTGAAAATAGCTTTTAGTTCCAACTTAAGGCTGCTGTAATTGGAGTATATCCATTCAGTTTTTAACTGTAATTAGAGATTGCAGTGTTTAGATGTTATATAAACTCCTTTGTCAAAGGGAAAAGGAATCTTACATTTGGAACTACCTTTTGAAGACATTACCCCCAATAGGCTGAATAATGTCTAATAAACACATGAACCACATAATAAAAAAACACCATATACTACTTTTCATCCACAAATTGTCCTCAGAACATTGGTTGAAGAAAGAAAAGATATGAATTTGGTAATGTCCTAAGTCGTCTTGGTTTGGATTTTAGATTAATGTCATTGCATTCTGTCCATTCAAATTGGCATCTTAAATAGACAGTGTAGTGTCCAGAGGTTGTATTAATTCCTTCATGAAAGATGATAGCCAAAGTAGTAAAATTCCTTCCCAAAATTAATATTTGTCCAGCTACAAAGTTTGTGATTTCAGTTTTCAATTTTAAACCATCTGCTCTGCATCGTTGAAGCATCACTATAAGGTCTTTCCCAGTCATTTGCAGAAACAACATAGACATGACATCTGATCTGCACTTTGGGCAGGTCATATTTTTGTTGCCCTTTTTCAATATTTTCTCATAAGGCACGGATTTAGTATCTGGTAATGTCAAGAAGAGGAATCGTTCAGAATTAATTACAGTGCTGGAGGTGAATCCACAATCTTCGCAGTCATGATTGAGTCTGTAACTCAATCCATTCAACTCATTAATATTGACTTCTTGATCTACACTCCTAGCATTACCATAATAAATTGTTGTGTGTCTTATTGAATATTGACAGAAAACGGTAGATATGGTGTCTCACTCCATTGTGATAGACCGTCTCGAAGCCTCTGGCATTATGAGTCCGGCTCTGAGGTGGTTGATCTCTTTTTTAAAAGACCGTACCTTTCAGGTCTTTTCAAATGAAGTGAGATCGAACACTTTAGAGTTAACCTCTGGAGTTCCTCAGGGTTCCATCCTGAGCCCTTTACTTTTTAATATATATGTTTACCCCTTGGCCGACATTGCTGAGAAGTTAGGTCTGACTATCTTTTCCTATGCCGACGATACTCAGATCGTCGTCTCGCTCTCCGCCGCTCAGCACCTTGATCCTTCCCTGCTGCAGCTTGGCCTGAGGAACGTTTCATCGTGGCTGACCAGTAATGCTCTGAAGCTCAACAGCACCAAAACTGAGGTGCTTATTCTGGGTAATAACCCAGAGCTTTGGGGAATCAAGCACTGGCCTGACACTTTGGGCCCTGTGCCTGCCTCTGACCCTAAAGTCAAAAACCTGGGTTTTATTATTGATATAAAGCTCTCCCTTAAACCTCAAGTTGCCAGGGTAGCATCATCCTGCTTTGCTGCACTCAGATGGATCAAAAAAATCCTCTGGCTAATCCCACCGGCAGCTCAGAGAACGGTTTTACAGGCCCAGGTGATATCCAGGCTGGACTACGGCAATGTCCTGTATTTGGGTGCTGATAAAGCTTCATTACATCGGCTACAGGTCATTCAAAATGCCGCTGCTCATCTTCTTTTACACCTGCCAAGATATGCCTCTGCGTCCCCTTTGCTCCACCAACTCCACTGGCTTAAAGTCAATAAGCGTATTGAGTTCAAGGCCCTCTGTTATATGTTTCGTACCAAATGGGGCCTTGCCCCTTCTTACATTCAAAGTCTGGTTACACCTTATGTTCCGGCTCGACAGCTGTGATCTTCCAGCCTGTCATTATTTTCAGTTCCCAGGTTTCGACTCGTCCGTATGAGGGGTCGTTCCTTTTCCTGTCTTGGCCCCAGGCTCTGGAATGCTCTTCCAATTGACCTTAGGAACTGTCATTCCCTACTAGCCTTCCATAAGAGCTTAAAGACGTTGCTCTTTAGTGACTCGGTCTGATTTCTGTTTTCCTTTTATTTTATTTTGCCTTCTGTCTAAGTTGTTTCTGCCTCTACATGTTCAGCGCCGGGAGACCCTGTTGGGTAGCTGTGCACTTTATAAGTGTATAAATAAATAAAATATAAATATATTTATAAGATCTCAGATTCCTGAAACAGACTGTATTGCACTTCTGTCACTCAGTAAACGTTGGAGTAAACTACATGGTGAAGAACAGAATCTCTTATCTCTTTTTTGTTCAATTTGGTTTACCACATGTGACAACTGGAACAGTACATTCAGATCAACATTTGCATAGCAGTTGACTCCTGAACTGTTTGCGAACTGGGAACCACCAACTTCTCCATCATTTAGCAGTCTTCTCTTCTAAGATCCTTTGGGATTCTCCTTCTGTACTTTTCTTGAGCATCCATACACTGTTTTGTAATCTTCTGCATTGGACATATTAACCGTTTCTCATAAACAGGGTAGTGGCCGAAATGAGGAGCATATAGACTTCTTAACTGATTATATTCCCTTATACAGCTTGCATCAGCACTAACTTTCTTCTCATCAATGTCAATCAAAAACAGACCGGATAATGTTATAAAATTTCACAATACTACATATGACATTACTTCATTGAATACAGTAGTTCCAATATTGACAAAAGCTGCATCTACACTTAAACCTTGAGATTTGTGGATGGTTACAGCATACGTTAGAGACAGTGGGAACTGCTTTCGCTGTACATATAAGTCTTTCACTAGCAAAAAATGTGCAACGCATTGACCAATCTGCTTGACACCATCAACCTCATCAAATTTTATGACCAAGTATACCACCTCATCTCTGTTTGAGTAATTAATTAAATTTATAACTTTACCCATTGCACCATTTACTAACCCTTCTTCAACATTTAAATTCCAATGCAAAATTATACGTCAGATTTTGCAGAGACATAACCACTTCTCTAGCCTTACAGTTTTTGTTACAGACTTTTCCAAAGAGTCCAATCTTGCCTGCAGTTTATCTGTGAGTAGTATTGTGACTCCCTGATGTTCCATTTTATCAGTAACTGTAATTTCTAAAATATCTTCTTTCTCCAGTTGTATTAATGCTTCACTGAATTTCGAGCACTCATGAAGGGTTGGCATTAAACAAACTATAAACGTCCGTTGTTTAATGAAAATATACATTTGTTCTGCTGCTATAATATTAGATGGAAATAGTTTCTTGATAAGGCAAGTTTCCACAGCAAGTTTCCCTTCTTTCCAAAGAACTCCTAATCTAATGTCCTTCAGTATATCTCCATATTCCACATCTGATGCTTGGGGCTTATTTCTCACTAATTGTTTATATTCAAAGATTTCCCAAATATTCACATTCCCAATACTTCCAAGAGAATTTCTTGTTTCATTATGTAGAAGTGTTTTGAACACAGGTTGTCCTTTTACAGGTATTAGTTATAGTAGGTCACCAAAGACAATTACAGGTTCCCCACCAAACAATACATCATAATTTGTTTTCAGTATTTGCTGCATTCTTAAATGTATGAAGGCAAGCATTCAGTTCGAAACCATACTCACGTCATCAATAATTACAAGCTTCAGTTTTTTCAATACTCTTGCTACCTCATGACAAGTGTCACCAGATAGTTTCTGGTATCCTAATTTGGTGTCATGTTCCACAGGTAGCATTAACAGTCAATGAAGAGTAATTCCTTTATTATTATGTGCAGCTAATCCTGTTAGTGAGTTAACTACACATGACAAATTAGAATCAGTAGTCTTCTGTAAATAACTGGTGAGTACTTTAACTAAGATGCTGTTTCCAGTGCCAGCTTGACCACATATGTATAGTAGAATTGGTTTAAATAAAGAACATTCATACTGTCTCTTCTCATGCAGGAATCCATGCTCTATTTTATCTTTAACTTTTTCAAAATTTCTTTCTGTTCATTATTCAGTTGTCTAGTAATTTTTCAAAATCTAAGGTTTCCTGTCTTGCTTGCAGCATTGCATTCTCCGCTTTATTCATAGCTATTGCTGCTTCATTTTGAATTATTGGCTCTCCAAGGGGATCTTGACTTACTGGTGCAGAACTTTGGCTGCTTTGAGAACTCTCCTTGGATATCTCACCAGCAATTGTTTCTTCCTGTTCAATCTCATCTCTCAACCTTTGCAGATATGTTGGAAACACTGAGCATTCTTTTTTTTTTTTTTTAATTAACAAAAGTCATTATACAAAAGATAAAAGGACCAATTTCAGACGTGTCCAACCCCCCCTTCCCTCCCAGAACCCCCTCCCCCATATCCAAAAGCAACAGGGTAGACATATGGTGGTGAGTAATCTAATACATCATTACGATATCTAGGATTTCAAAAGTTAATATAGCGATGATGAAAGGAAAAAGGAAAAGATATATATATATCTATATATAGATATATATACATGTATAACATTATATCGACTTAGCATTCATAAACATTATAATATATTGAATATGAACGTCTTAGTCCTGCTCGACAGAAAAACAAGCATAGAATTATATTCAGACAGTAAATTCCCCTAAAATTCCATCAACATAGATTTTCCCAAAAAACATGTTACTTTCTTTCGTGTAACCCCAATATAACTATCTATCTAAGCCAAGCAGATAAAGGTTGCCAGATAGCAAGACCCCTTTTTTTTCCTCGACTTCCCTTTTTGGAGAAAATGGCCTTTTCCAAATAATATATAGAAATCAGTCGAGCAAACCAATGAGAAAATAATGGAGGATTAGGGTCCTTCCAAGATGAAGCTATACATAAACGTAAAATCGTCATGGAAACATAAATAAAAGCTCCTCTGTTATTTCTGCTAATCTTTTCTTGGATGCCTAACAAGATAATCGTAGGAGTCAGCTGAATTTCCTGAAGAAGAACTTTACTGAAAAAGTCTTGTATCTGATCCAGTAATGGCGTAAGTTGGGGACACATGGCAAACATATGTGTTAAATCTGCCCTGAATGCTGAACATCTCGGACATAACGTTCCAGCTCCTGTTCCCCATTTAGCGACTCTGCTAGGTGTAATATATAAAAAAATGCGGTTTTATAAAATTGTGCCTGTAACTTAGCAGAGAGTAGATCGCTCTTGGCAGATTGCACAGCCTTATTAAAGATGTTAAAAGGTATATTCAATTTCTGTTGCCATTTGTTAGCGATAATAAGCATGTCATCAGACATCAAGCTGACTAATATATCGTATAAATAACCTATCCTAGGTAAGGTAGGACTTCTTAATTTATCAATAAGATCTACCTTGGAAAAACCGGCAGTCCCCCCAGTCTTACGGGTCAGAAAATCTCTTATGGCCATGTATTTAAAGGATTCCTGATCCCCCAAATGGAATTCAGTTTTAAGGGTGCCATATGTTTTAATACCATCAGAAGTTATTAGGTCCCCCATTTTCAGTATTCCAGCTTGATGTCATTCATGTAGATAAGAAGCCCCAAAGATTGCTGGTAGGTTAGAATTATTATTAAGAGGGGAGTAATAATTCAAATTGCCCAATCCAAAAGTTTTACGAATGTTAACAAAAACCTTATAGACACTCATCAAAGTCTTGAATCTTACCCTTTTAAAGTAACCAAAGGAGAGCTGCCGCCAGAGACATCCGGGAGTCTCTGCGCCTAAAAGTAATTGAAAAGGCGATGGTAAACCTTCCACAGAAGTAAATATATCATCTTGAAGCAACACCGCGCTATATTGCATAACAGAGGCCCAATAGTAAAATCTTAAATTTGGTAGCGCCCAGCTGCCCCTTTCACGAGGGAGAGAGAGTAATTTGAGCGCTCGTATTGGTCTAGAATATGCCCAGATAAATTCGGAAAAGATTTGATTAAATTTCTGTAGCATTATTTTACTTATTTCTAAAGGAATAGCCCTAAAGAAATATAAAAGTTTGGGAAAATAGGACATCTTTACAACATTACATCTCCCTACCATGGTAAGATGCAGATTATTAATGCGCTTAAGCGCTCGTTTAGTCTCGGTAGCTAGTGGGATCAAATTTTCCTCCACTATCTGATCGATATTAGCCGTTAAGGTGACCCCAAGATATTTCGCAGTCTGGACCACCCTACAGTCTGACCAGTCAATTTGATTGTTAATAATGATCTGAGTTTTCCCTTGATTGAGGGCATAACCTGAGATCTTCCCAAACCTTTCAGCCTCTTGTTCTAGGGCAGTGATAGCGCTCCGAGGGTCGGGAGTCACCACCGCCAAGTCATCGGCATAAGCCATGATTTTAGTATCCAGCCCAAGTCTGCTCGTCACTCGAATAGATTGATTTCTCTCAATTGCTTTAATAAAAGGATCAATATAGAGAGCAAAGAGCAGAGGTGAGCATGGACACCCTTGGCGGGTCCCCGAGAAATTTTAATCTGTTCCGTCGGAACCCCGTTGATTATTACGTTAGCCATGGGGTGACTATATAGCGCTTGTATAGCTTGTATTGCCTTAGGCCCAAAGCACATTTTCCTCAAGACGGCCCAAAGAAATATCCAGGAGACCCGATCGAACGCTTTCTCAGCGTCAAGTAAAATTAGTGAAATCGGGTCGCCGGCTACCTGTGCAGCATCCAAAAGGGTAATAGCCCTTCGGATATGTTCCGTCGTGCCTTTTTTGGGAACAAACCCGTGTTGCCATTGTGAGACCAAGGACTCTATTCTCAAAGATAGTCTAGAAGCCAAAATGTTGGCATATATCTTGGAGTCACAATTAATTAGAGTAATTGGCCGGTACGATCCCATTTCAAGAGGGGATTTACCCTTTTTTGGAAATACAACTATCTTGGCATTCGACCAAGAGTCTGGTGGGGGTGCACCATTAAAAATAGAAATAACCAATTGAGTAAGAAGAGTATTTATCTGGGGAGTAAATATTTTGTAAAATTCGACCGGTATGTGGTCGGGACCTGCCGCTTTCCCATCCGGAAGGCTAACCAGGGCTTTAGATATCTCATCCCATTCTGGAGTTTCCTCGAGCTGATCATGGTCTTCTGGGCTGAGCTCCGCTAATGTGAGTTCGCCCAGATATGTCAGGCTTTCATCCTCTCTTAATTTTAAGGGCCCCAACTTATCTTCAGAATAAAGCCTTTGATAGAATTCACAGAATGCCTTACGAATCTTATTGGTATCATTTGTAATATCACCAGAACTGAGTTTAATTGATGAAATTTCACAGGCAGACACCTGTTGTCTAATTCTAAGGGCAAGTTGGTGACCAATGTTATCACCGCATTCATATATCTTTTCTCTAGCAGATGCCCATTTCATAGCGATTTTATCTGCAAAGATGGACCCTATTTCTGCTTTGCTAGCTACTACTTCTAATTGGGCATTCTCGATTTCACCCGCTAATTGGACTGCTAAGATTAATTTTTCCTCAGCCTTTTTCATCTTTTCTTGTGCCCTCACTAGTTGTTCTTTAGTTTTTTTATTCTTCCTTATAGAAAACCGCAGGGTCTCCCCCCGAATACCCGCCTTCATGGTATCCCATACCGTTCTAACTACTGTGGATCCTATATTAATTTCTAGAAATTCTTTGATCCACCCTTGCATGTGAAGTCGATAATCTTCATCATATAATAATGCTCTTTCAAAACTCCAGCTCGAGATTTCTTCTCTAGGCCCCAGCCCCCTAATTTTAAGCACAAGGGGATTGTGGTCCGACATAAAACGTGGAGCAATTTCTATAGAGCAGTCTTGAAGTAGTGATAAGGAAACCAAAAAATAATCTAACCTAGCAAAGGAAAGGTGTGGAGCTGAAAAATAAGTGTAGCCCGGATAAGTTGGTTTAAGAGTGGCCCAAACATCATTAAGCCCATGAGTTTGCATTAGATTAAACAGGGCCGAATAGACTTTAGGCTTTCTACCTCTATAGGACCATTGGTCAGTTATTCTCCAGTTACTGGGTAGATTTATATTTAAGTCTCCGGATACTACTAACGGCAATGGCCAATGGGCAAGTTCACCCGAAATCCAATTGATGACCCCGGGGTCATCGATATTACTCCCATATATTGAACATAGTGTGAAACTGTTGTTCGGGGGAAGATGACATTCTGCAATAACCCACCTGCCCAGAGAGTCAGTTTTCACCCTGCTAGAGATCAAAGGATACTTATTTTGAGCCAAGATTCCAACCCCTCGTGTCTTTGCTCCCTGCGAGGTACCACCGATAACCCTATAACCCAAAGAGTTCAATAAGTGCTTCTGGGATCCCTCTATATGTGTTTCCTGGAGAGTGATAATATCCGCACCCAATGAACGTAGACCCAGAGCCACCTTCTGTCTTTTTAGGGCATCATTTAACCCGCAAACGTTGACAGACACTATTTTTAAAAAACTTTGATCATTCATATTGTTTAACATATTGATTCTTATCCTGAAAACACATCTTAATCAGACTACAATTGATACGTCCCTCAATATCCCATAAGATTACTATACTTGTTCTTTTTTTTTTTTGTGAATATTCTCTTTTTTCCCTGTTTTCATTGACTTTACTTTGTCTTTTTTCCCCTTCTTTTTTCAGTATTTTAAATTCATCAATTATAACATTTTCCCATAACGTACCCTTTTCCACCACCAAAACGTGACCCCTCCCTTCCCACCCCTCCCACCCCCCCCCATACATAGAGCAATCAGGAACGTCCTGAGTGATGGTTGTCAATTAGGTTTCACTGCCGCGAAGCCAGCGCCTTAGAATAACATATAGAATTATTGGCTAAGAATTAATATAGAGGTCATACCAGAGAACCAAAAGCTTCTCCAGTATAATAGACAGCCCTTGTATTACTAGTCTTCTAATAAACCTTTATTTACCTCCCTTTCTTTTTATCTTAGCTTCCTCCAGATACTCCCCTGCCTTGACCTCGGATATAAAAATCCGGGTGGACCCTTTCAAGATAACTTTCAGTCAAGAAGGATTCATTAAAAACACTTGGGCACCAAGCTGTTGAAATGGGGTAATCATCTGACGCAAATGCCATCTGCGTTCTACTGTTGTGTGGCAAAAATCAGGTTTGGCAAAAAACATCACACCATTAGCCCCCTTTGGGGAGTTTGGACGAGCCTGGTCGTACACAAATTGCCTAAGGAGAAAGTTCCCAAAGAAAACTAAAAAAGCTCTTGGTTTTCCCTCAGAAGGGGTACTAGCATTACGATTCAATTTAAGATGGAAAGGGAAACGATGTGCACGCTGGACTTCATAGTCCCAGTTCCAGTCTACTTGTGTCGGAAAGGTTTCTCGTAGCAATTTTACAATGTAGCGTCTTGGGTCATCTCCTCAACTCCTTCCGGAATACCAAGCAGGCGGAGGTTGTTCCTGCGTTGGCGATTTTCTTGCTCTTCCATCTTCATCCTAACATCTCCCAGGCATGCCTCATGGGCAGACCCCTGATTCTTCAATGTGGTTATCTCTGTTTCTAGGCTCTCTGTACGACCTTCAACCATACTGACCCGATCACTAATATCAGTACATAATTTGTTTAATTTCCGCAGACTCCCCTGTACCTTTTTGGCTGCCCCCTTAGCAGCTCGATTGTCGGAGCGAACTTCTGCTTGGAAGTCTTTGATAGAAGTTAGAATTGAAGATAAGGAGGGTTCCGCCATAGGTTCGGTCACAGTTGTAGATTTGACGTTTTCCCAGATAGACGGTTGTTCAGTTTCTTCGCATAGGGGGTAAGACATTTGTGAGTCCGAATAATCCCATTTAAGTTGGCTACGTCTTTTCTGGGGATTTCTATTTTTCGTCTGGCGTTGTACTGTCCCTGTGTTTTTAGAAGGATCAGCATGAATATCTTCACTGGAGCTGGAGCTAATTTGATCTTCGTCGGAAGTTGACAGAGAGCCGTCTGACACTGAGTAGAAATGTTCGCCACTGACCTCTGGAGTCCAGGGGGCTCTGGAGCCAGGATTAGGTTCTGCTTTAAGAATGTAGTCCGTGATACCCTTTGCCAGATGATTTGGCCCGGTTTCACTTTCGTCCATCATTTTAGTAGGTTCTGAATGTTGGGAGCTGGCTGCGTCTACGGCAGATTGCATAATAAGAGAAGGATCAGTGGGGACATCTGCCAAAACCACAAGACCCATTGTGCTGCTTTGAACTGTAAGTTGTTCATCCAAAGATGATCCTTTTGACACAAGCATAGCATGTTCTTGAGATCCGGTCAAGTTAGGTTCAGGATTCAGACAGTCCTGCACGTCTGCAAGCTGACAATCTGATTTAGACGTTGCAGGGGTATAGGGGATGGGGCGCCGCTCAGAGTAGTGTCCAGAGCAGGTAGAGCCTTAGATCCAATAAACATTTCCACTATTGTCGGTTGGAGACCCTCCTTAGCTCCCCCAGCGCCCCCAATGCCCCCGATCCTCCCAGTGCCTCGTTTTGGGCAGATAGTCTCCCTTTTATTTTTTAATGAGCTATCCGGTATTACAGGCTCCCCTGGGGCCATATTGCTTAGCGTAGGTTGGGAGGCCTTTAATGTACTGCTTTTCCCGGTTCTAGAGCCCCTGGAGGACATCTGCAGCCTTTGTTGTTGTATACTTGTTGTAATAGAGAAGCACAGAGAAAGCGCAGAATAGCACAGAAACAAAACGTAGATAAGGAAGTAATGTATTCTTACTGGAATGACATGTCCCAAGTGCTGATTGTAGATTCCAATTCCGATGTTTCTTTTTATATGTCTCCAAGCTTGAAACCACGGCCACTGCCCTCGCGCTCTAATCCTTTTGTTAATTGGTAGCAAGGATCCCAGAGCAAGCGCGAGTGTCACAGATACAATGTAGCACAGAATCGAGCGGCAGATACAAAAGTGAAGCTTTCCTCCAGGTCCGGCGTTTATCCTGCCGACGGAGAGCGTTTCAGGCCTCTCTGAATTGAAAAGCAAAGCGCTCGCATCTGGCTGCTTTTCCCCTCGACATTTTTGAGACAGTCCATACGGCCGATTACCGAGAAGCACGACGTGCGCGGCTGAGCGACGTGAGAAATCACACCGACACCATCTTGCTCTCTGGTCACTTCTCCCAAAAACACTGAGCATTCAATGGTGTTTTTCACAGCATTGAAATAGTCTTCGTACCAGTCATAGTGTCCAAGTAATTGTGATTCTGCACACCATGGCTTGAACAACTGCAAATGTGCCATGTAGAAAAACTATTTTTTCTGAAGTTTGGCTACTACATTTTCTGTGATTAATCAGATTTCCTTTGTTGTGTCTCACCAAACAACCACCACATTTAAGGACTGCATGTCTTCCTAGTTCTATATTTTCAGTTAAAATACTTCTATGTGTATAGTGCTGAGGTACATCATAGCGACACATGTTTTCAAGATGAGGATTTCTTCTAGGGTAGTATGTATCCAGCATAATAGTCTTTAGAATGTCTGTACTCTCGGGATCAATTTCTGCAATATATTGTAAATCTGGAAATTACTTTAATACTCTATTATGAATACCTGCAAGGCCTAGGCTTACCCAGAGAATTCTTCTTGACTTGGAGAATAAACTACCCATGAAGAAACTATGGCACATAGGGAAAAGAGCCATTCCCCAGTGCCGTAAGGGCTGAGATGAAACCTCTAATGGAAGTACGTCCTCCCGTGTTTTAATGCCAAACCACAAAAAGTACCCCACGAGCATGTGAACAGGGTCCATGAGTAACTAAGATTAAACTTGGTAGGTTAGGTATGGGAAGATCCTATGTGAAGTCATGAATCGATACCCACTAGGGAGTGGGGAAGGAAACAGTTCTTTTTGTTTATATTACCCTCACACACCCTAGTGGTGTCATGCTTCATCATCGGGTCACCCTTACCCCTAAAAGTCAGGGTGGGCTCAACCGTATTCCAGGGAGCTCTTACTAAAATATGGCCGGGGGGAATTAAAGATTAAAAATCCTCAAACAGATCCCAGTATCCCTTTATTAGTGGATCTGTCAGGGATATTAAAAACGTAAATAGATAGGGTCAAATGGGAGTATTATGGTCCTATGACCCTAGTGCCAACATGTTTCAGTCCTATATAGGCCAGAAAGGTCCTGGACTTTCTTCAGGGCAGAAGAGAAATAGTCCTCCCTGGATAGAGCAGACAGGGAAGTCCCTATCCTGCTTTTATAAAAAAGGGCAGATAGCTGCTCCTTAGACAGTAGCAAAAAGACAACTTTATCTTTTACTTCATTCTTTTCTCCATCTGTAAGAAAAAGAAGAAACACAAAGAAATCATAGTGCAACATTGTGATTAAAAGACTTGCTGCTTCCCAAATGTGATGTGCTTACAAATGCACCTGTGCTGTCGAACCAGGAGGGTGTAAGACACACATCACTTGACATATATATTTGGTACGTGATTTCAATACTATATATATATTTTTTCACATCCAACTGGGTGGCGTATATAGTGTAGTGGCGACATGAATCGCATTCTGTCGCTATCCACATCCTTGTGCATGCTCAGTCTTAGTGAAAACACCTGTGTCACTCTCATCAAACAGCACCAGGCTGCTATCAGTCACCATGGTTATGCATTTATTCAATTCATTCATATCGTTTTCCCTTACCCCTCTTACGGAGACAAAATACATCACTGAGGACCTCAGGAATTCATGGGGTAGCCCTTTAGTCACACACTATGTAGTTGGTAAGCCCAGTAATGAAAATAATGATGACCAGCAGGGAGGAAAAACAAAAAGAAAAAGAAAAAACAAGAAATGGCAAGATTAATGCCAATAGAAATCGCATTGTAGAAGAGATTTCACAACACGTACCTTTAGCGATGCTGAATGCTGCAGGTTATCTATATTACTTATGGCATCAAGGGTCCTGCCCCGCAATGAAACCTAGTTGGTCCGGGTCCCCGGGCTTGCGCTCAGATGGATCGGGGGATACCGTTTAAATGGACCGTCTCTGCCCGGGAGAGTCGAATAGAAACCACGCCCACTGGGTATGTCACGGCTGGTGAATGCCGGGACGGGCGCGTACGTGACCCGTAATGACTACAGGATGGGAAATGTAGTCCCATTGATGTAAAAGCCCGGACTTGTGAATGCCAATACTGTCTTCATGAATGTCACGCCTGGGGTTAGAAATGCCCCAACAATTTAATGCAACCTCCGTATGTTCGTAATCTTTTTATCTACACTTGTAAACCATTTTAGTGCGTGGTATCTGGCATCATTCAAACTTTGCCAACTTTATTGGTATGAACAGTGTCACAACAACCTTTCTCCCCGAGGTTGTAAAAAATAGCAATTGGGTTCGTGTGACAGTATGGCTCATGATTCTGTGCACCACGTTAGTTTGTTACTCCAAAATGATAAAATGGCGAAAATAGCACAAAGTCAAGATGTGACAGATGTTTTTACAGCGTACTGAGATGTGTTGGAAATAACCCTCAGCTGTTTGTTCAGGTAAAAAGGCATGTAATGTCTGTTACGTAATTATGACTCTGAAATATTGCGTTCCTCACTTTTCCTACTGGAGAAAATAATAGTGTAAACAGAAAAAGGAGGCTCTCTGAAAACCAACAGGGCATTCAATATGAATGGTAAAAAAAGGGGGAGATGGACGTGGCTAATCTCTGGTACTATGATAATACCCCTGCTGAAATTATCTCTGATTCAGTTGGTTGCATGGTATGGAATCATTGAGCCCAGTCTCATAGGTCTTTAACTGGTAAACCCAATGATGTTCACGCTCTAGGAGCCTACTGGTCAGGTTATCAGTGCCCTTCACTTTCTCAATGATAGTCCACCTTATATCTGTGTTGCTGTGCCCTTTTTCCAGAAAATGTGCAGTAAGCTTAGTTGCTGTGACTGCCCGCCTTATAGTGCTCCTGTGTTCACTTATCCGCACCTTTATCTTTCTGCTGGTCATCCCCACATACATAAGCTGACATGGACATTTGATCAGGTACACTACGTTGTCGGTGTTACAATTTGTATGTGCCCGTTGTTCCCAAGGGTGCGTCATGCCTAGGTTGATTCGTTTGGTGTGTTCAGTAAGAGTTAAAAATCAAATTTTCCCTTTGGAAATCCTTTTTCAAACTTGTCCACTCATATACCTGGTATTTCACTCACAACTCAATTATTCAATAGGAATTAAAAATAGAAGCTCTACTCAGAATGTGTAAGCACTTATGTGCATATTTAATAAGCCATATCAAAAATTGAATAAAATGTACAAGAAAAAACAAATATCATCATGAACACCATTATAATAAAATTGTTAAAAACATATGAAATAGCTCATCACCCACAGTTCATCTGAAAGCAACCCCCTGGACAGGAAAATTATACGAGACAGTACATTTTGTCTTGTAACTGTTAATTCGAGACTTGTTGTAGGCAGCACCCTGCAGGGGAAGAAAAGCTTCCCTGTCTTTTTAATGGCCGCTGACTCTCAAATTTAACAAGGATAGCGTTGACGCGTTTCGGTGGAGCAATGTAAATAAAACCACCTTCTTCAGGACTAACAATTTTCTTTTCCTTATCCCAATAGCATTTGATTGTACAAACTGGTGCTACGGCACTCGGAGAGACGTGGCTCCTATGAATTTTTGGAGGGTACACGCTTCAATAATTTTATGTCAGACTTAAACATCCTTTAGCCTTTCTTTACTACAGTTGGATGGTCTGGTTTATTTCCTTTGTATTAGATTTCAACTGAGTCACCCCCTTTCAATTGTGGGATCATTATAAGGACGTGTCAACAATCTTGTCCTCAACTTTATTTTATCAAATTCCATCTTGATTATCCTTTTTGTCAAGTTGTAAAAAGAGAGCATACAGTCACTCTTTTTTTTGCCTGTCGCCCTGAGTGCGATGTAGGTAGCTCCGTCTTTTAATGGGCCTTGCGTCCTCCGGGGTCTCTACTCGGCTGTATTTTTTCAAAGTGAAAAAACCAGTCTGTATATTTGGACAAGGGTTCGAGAAGAGATCCTAAGCCTGACACAATTGGCCTACCAGGGGTGGAATCCTGCCTTTATGTGTGTCTTCTGAGATGAGGAAGTCCCATTCTTCACTAAAAAGAATGGGACTTCCTCATCTCAGAAGACTCCAGGGTGCCCCTCTTCTATATACCATACCGAAGATACATAAAGGCAGGATTCCACCCCCTGGTAGGCCAATTGTGTCAGGCTTAGGATCTCTTCTCGAACCCTTGTCCAAATATACGGACTGGTTTTTGAGACCCCCCGTCACACGTATAAAATTGTACGTGCAAGACACCAAACACCTGCTTAACCTCTTGGCAGACATTGAGTAGAACTCAGAAGAAAACACCATGTTGTGTCTAGATGTTGAGGCGCTATATACCAGTATTCCGCAAGAAGAAACATCCGTGTCATTGAGGAACTTTTGAAAAAGGAAGAATGGCAATGGGATGCACCAGTCAGATGGGTCATTACACTCATGCACCTATCTTTGACTGAAAATTTCTTCAAGTTTGAAGACCAAATGTATCTGCAAGTCCATGGGACTTCCATGGGCAGCACGTTTGCGCCGAGCATAGCGTGTCTGTACATGGGCCAGTTTGAAGAACAACACATCTGGCCAAAAAACCCTTACTCTGATAACATCTGTAAGTGGAACAGATACATAGATGACATCTTGGTCATTTGGAAGGGGGACAAAACCAACTTGAATAGTTTCTCCAGTTGGATCAACCAGCTCAACCCACACTTACGATTTACCATGACCACAAACAGTGAGACAGTTTCCTTCCTTGACATAAACCTTATGGCTAGGGGAGGTACACTAGTTAGCTCACTATATACCAAACCTACGGACAGAAACAGCCTGTTGCATTTCGACAGTGCACATCCGCGTTCCCTAAAAGAGATCTTGCCAGTCGGCCAGTTCCTTAGGATTCGCAGAAATTGCGCTGACCTCAATGATTATAAAAAAGAGGCGGAAATGCTGACCACCAAATTACAACAGAAAGCCTATCCCAAGAACATCATTGAGAAGGCTAAGAAAAGATCACTCAACACTCCTAGGGAGGCGTTTTTGGAACCCCATCAGAGACCACAAACGGATTCATTAATATGTGTCACTACATACAATTCTTCCTCAAACGAGATTAAAAAAATCCTCACTAAAAAGTGGTCTATTCTAACATCGAATAAACTCACGTTTAAGAGACCAATGTTTTCGTTTAAGAGAAACAGAAGTCTGAGAGACACACTAGTACACACCAACACACAGAGACCAAAGGCCATTAACCAACTTACACTTTGGAATAACCCGCCAGTTATGGGCCATTACCCATGCGGGTCGTGTGTGGTTTGTCCTCTTACTGAACACACCAAACCAATCAACCTAGGCATGACACACCCTTGGGAACAACGGGCACATACAAATTGTAACACCGACAACGTAGTGTACCTGATCAAATGTCCATGTCAGCTTATTTATGTGGGGATGACCAGCAGAAAGATAAAGGTGCGGATAAGTGAACACAGGAGCACTATAAGGCGGGCAGTCACGGCAACTAAGCTTACTGCACATTTTCTGGAAAAAGGGCACAGCGACACAGATATAAGGTGGACTATCATTGAGAAAGTGAACGGCACTGATAACCTGACCAGTAGGCTCCTAGAGCATGAACAACGTTGGGTTTACCGGTTAAAGACCTATGAGACTGGGAACCAACTGAATCAGAGATAATTTCAGCAGGGGTATTATCATAGTACCAGAGATTAGCCATGTCCATCTCCCCCTTTTTTTTACCATTCATATTGAATGCCCTGTTGGTTTTCAGAGAGCCTCTTTTTTCTGTTTACACTATTATTGAATCTCATGATGGGTAAACTCCCTCCTTTCTCCAGTTGGAAAAGTGAGGAGCTCAATATTTCAGAGTCATGGTTATGTAACAGACATTACATGCCTTTTTTACATGAACACACAGCTGAGGGTTATTTCCAACAAATCTCAGCACGCTGTAAAAACATCTGTCACATCTTGACTTTGTGCTATTTTCGCCATTTTATCATTTTGGAGTAACAAACTAACGTGGGGCACAGAATCATGAGCCATACTGTCACACAAACCCAATTGCTATTTTTTACAACCTCGGGGAGAAAGGTTGTTGTGACACTGTTCATATCAATAAAGTTGGCGAAGTTTGAATGATGCCAGATACCACGCACTTAAATGGTTTACATGTGTAGATAAAAAGATTACGAACATACGGAGGTTGCATTAAATTGTTGCGGCATTTCTAACCCCAGGCGTGACATTCTTTAAGACAGTATTGGCATTCACAAGTCCGGGCTTTTACATCAATGGGACTACATTTCCCATCCTGTAGTCATTACGCGTCACGTACCCGCCCGTCCCGGCATTCACCAGCCGTGACACACCCAGTGGGCGTGGTTTCGATTCGACTCTCCCGCGCAGAGACGGTCCATTTAAACGGTATCCCCCGACCCATCTGCGCGCAAGCCCGGGGACCCGGACCAACTAGGTTTCATTGCGGGGCAGGACCCTTGATGCTGTAAGTAATATAGATAACCTGCAGCATTCAGCATCGCTAAAGGTACGTGTTGTGAAATCTCTCCTACAATGCGATTTCTATTGGCATTAATCTTGCCATTTCTTGTTTTTTCTTTTTGTTTTTCCTCCCTGCTGGTCATCATTATTTTCACTACTGAGCTTACCAACTACATAGTGTGTGACTAAAGGGCCACCCCATGAATTCCTGAGGTTCTCAGTGATGTATTTTGTCTCCCTAAGAGGGGTAAGGGAAAACGATATGAATGAATTGAATAAATGCATAACCATGGTGACTGATAGCAGCCTGGTGCTGTTTGATGAGAGTGACACAGGTGTTTTCACTAAGACTGAGCACGCACAAAGATGTGGATAGCGACAGAATGCGATTCATGTCGCCACTACACTATATACACCACCTAGTTGAATGTGAAAAAATATATATATAGTATTGAAATCCCGTACCAAATAGCTATGTCAAGTGATGTGTGTCTTACACCCTCCTAGTTCGACAGCACAGGTGCATTTGTAAGCACATCACATTTGGGAAGCAGCAAGTCTTTTAATCACAATGTTGCACTATGATTTCTTTGTGTTTCTTCTTTTTCTTACAGATGGAGAAAAGAATGAAGTAAAAGATAAAGTTGTCTTTTTGCTACTGTCTAAGGAGCAGCTATCTGCCCTTATTTATAAAAGCAGGATAGGGACTTCCCTGTCCGCTCTATCCAGGGAGGACTATTTCTCTTCTGCCCTGAAGAAAGTCCAGGACCTTTCTGGCCTATACAGGACTGAAACATGTTGGCACTATGGTCATAGGACCATAATACTCCCATTTGACCCTATCTATTTATGTTTTTAATATCCCTGACAGATCCACTAATAAAGGGATACTGGGATCTGTTTGAGAATTTTTAATCTTTAATTCCCCCTGGCCATATTTTAGTAAGAGCTCCCTGGAATACCGTCGAACCCACCCTGACTTTTAGGGGTCAGGGTGACCCGATGATGAAGCATGACACCACTAGGGTGTGTGAGGGTAATATAAACAAAAAGAACTGTTTCCTTCCCCACTCCCTAGTGGGTATTGATTCCTGACTTCACATAGGATCTTCCCATACCTAACCTACCAGGTTTAATCTTAGTTACTCGTGGACCCTGTTCACATGCTCGTGGGGTACTTTTTGTGGTTTGGGGAATAAACTACCCAAGCTTAACCTGTCTGAGCATTCATATGTACCTATTTGTCTGTGGAAAAGCATTTTCAAGATAAAACTGCACAATTTCTTGGTAAGACATTTTTCTGCAGAATTCTCCTCCCACATCTCTTTCATCTCTGTCTTCTCTGACTTTGTTATATATAAATTCACGTAGCAAGCAACAGCAATGGAGTTGTCCGGAACAAATTGTAGATCCATATTTGCATTCCACACCTTCAGAATGACATGATTGTAGTCATTGATATATTTTGAAGATTCTGTTCTTCTCAGGTTGTATTTTTTTCAGTGATTTCCTTGTGAGGGTGTGTCTGAATGCAAACAAAAAGCTGTTCACTTTTTCTTCTGAGATCACAGGTCGTGGGAATCCAAAACGACCTATTGTGCAAACCTTTCCTTTGGATTTGTATTTTCGACGACAATATTTTCCACACTTATGATTTTGAAGTCATAAAACTTGTTGTCTTACACTTTTATCTCCAATATCTTTTCTTTTGGTTTGGCACATGTCACATACTGTTGTATGAAAGACAAGCCCGACTCATCAGTGTCTTTTCCAAACTTTGGAGCATCTTTTTTCCATAGCAGGATGTGAATATGTGGAGCACTCTAGCTTGGTACTCTTTAATGCAAAAGAAATGTTACATCACTGAGAAGTAGATTTGTTTTGTTGCAGATGAAACCCATCATCCCTTGAAAACTGTGGCTAAAATATCTGCAAACGTTTGCAGGGTCCAGCAACCAAAGTACTCCTGGTGTCTTTAGATTGATATCCTTTATGTTTGAGTTTGTTTCTCTCAGGAATTCAAGCTGGTCATCCCATGCATACTCGGCACAGCTGAATGTTAGAAACCAAGTCGCAGCTCATAGGTTTCTCAACATGCATTTCGGCTCACCATGACGGTGATACCAATATTCATTGGTGCCAAAGCTGACATGGCATTAAATTAATCAAGTTGTATTATAGGTTTTCATCTTTTCCTTTAACTTTCTTAACAAATTCCCCTACTGTCATATTTTGCAGATTCATTCCTGTCTTGAGAATGTGGTTTACTGCATAACATAGATCTGACAAGTCACTCTCAAATAAAAGATACAATATATAGGGAATACACTGGTGAAATCTAGGATCCTCTAAGTATAGTCTAGTTGACCTGTACTCAGCTGCTTGTATCTATAAAGGCCACTCTTCAGACCTACCATCCACTCCTGTGGAGAAAGAGATGTGGAAAACACCAAGCTTCTAAACGTTTCTCCCACACACTCAAGGTAGTTCCTCTTACTTCTTTCATTTGAGAGAGATCAATAGTATCACCATTGATCTCTTTAGATTGAGAGGATGAATACTGTAGTGTTCATAAATTTCTTCTAATCAGGATTGATTGACTTTTTCAATTTGACCTTTTGATGATGATGATGTATCATCCTCCATATGTGCTACATTTTGAAGATCTATATATTTATAATAAATATTATTTTGTACAAGATACAATATTGCATTTTTTTACTTTGGTAACATCCACTTATGCTTTCCATATATTTTTGCTCTTGGTAGGAACACCAATCACTAGAATTACAAGTGCTTCTTCCAAATCTCTCTGTATCCTTACAGTTTCAATATTATGCTTGAAATCTAATGGCAAGTGCACAACTCTACCTTTAAGAACTTTCAGGAGCTCAGTTGGAGGTAACTTCCCTGTCTTTGTCTCCATGCGGACAATAGCTTGGAATTGATGTATACATTGGATAAGTATAAATGCATAGCCATTCAAATCTTGAAGTACTTCTGGATAAGGGTGGGCGGCAAATTCCGTTCCGCTCGCGGAACTTGCGAAATTTCGGCATTTCCGCGTTCCGCGTGGAACGCGGAAATGTCGAAACTTCCGTGATCTGCGGCGGAACGGAATTCGGGTGCATGAAGCACTTACAGATTTAAATAAAGCAGGTGCTCGAGTTGAAGCTCAAATTCTGTAACGCATTAATCAGCACAAAAAATTCGTGAGCAAGGTCGAGGCTAAGCAGGAGTGCTTTCTGCCCAGATCTACCGCCAAACATTAGCTGTAATCCCTGATGGAGGTCTTTGCATCCTTGATTTTCTCGAGCGCAATCCCCGTGTAGGTCCAGTGGCCAGGAGGTTCTTTCTCCTCATCTGCTGCTCAGATCGTGCTCTGACCCTTTATAAACAAGATGCATGTGAACTCGCATGGATGCCCCGCCCGTTTTGCCCCGCCCCACATACACTAGCGGTATGCAACGTCTTCCCGCCCTTTCCCCACTATGATGGACAGCTTACTCAAAGGACCCCGGCGCCTTTCCGGCGTGGTGGCAAAGTTACAGACACACAGGTCACTGGGGACAATTCTTCTGGTCCTTTACGCAGCTGTAGTGTAGGAAAGGCACTATACATTTACCCAACGAGGTAGCACTTACTGATTAGCCAGTAGAAAGTACTCCAGTTGAGTAGAGGTATTGCACAAAACGGTGGCATCTTCGTGGATAAATATGCAGGGCAGGTGTGCGGAATTCGTGAGCGTGGTTAAGCAGATGTGCCTTCTCTCCATTTCCAACGTGAAAAGTTAGCTGTAATCCTTGATGGAGGTCTTTGCATCCTTGATTTTCTCGAGCGCAATCCTCGTGTAGAATTCGTGAGCATGGTTAAGCAGATGTGCCTTCTCTCCATTTCCAACGTGAAAAGTTAGCTGTAATCCCCGATGGAGGTCTTTGCATCCTTGATTTTCTCGAGCGCAATCCTCGTGTAGAATTCGTGAGCATGGTTAAGCAGATGTGCCTTCTCTCCATTTCCAACGTGAAAAGTTAGCTGTAATCCTTGATGGAGGTCTTTGCATCCTTGATTTTCTCGAACGCAATCCTCGTGTAGAATTCATGAGCGTGGTTAAGCAGATGTGCCTTCTCTCCATTTCCAACGTGAAAAGTTAGCTGTAATCCTTGATGGAGGTCTTTGCATCCTTGATTTTCTCGAGCGCAATCCTCGTGTAGTTCCTGTGACCAGGAGGTTCCTTCTCCTCGTCTGCCGCTGAGATACTGCTCTGACCCTTTATAAACAAGAGGCATATGAACTGGCCTAGAAGCCCCGCACGTTTGGCTTGGCCCTGCACCACATACACTAGCGGCATTCAACATCTTACCGCCCTTTCCCCAGAATGATGGACAGCTTAATCAAAGGACCCCGGTGCTTTCGGCGTGGTGGCAAAGTTACAGACACACAGGTCACTGGGGACAATTCTTCTGGTCCTTTACGCTGCTGTAGTGTAGGAAAGGCACTATACATTTACCCAACGAGGTAGCACTTACTGATTAGCCAGTAGAAAGTACTCCAATTGAGTAGAGGTATTGCACAAAACGGTGGCATCTTCGTGGACAAATATGCAGGGCAGGATTCATTCTGGGACGATGCTCGTCTGCCCCTGAGAGTGACCCTGCATAGATTACAACGGGCGCAGCGAAATCTCCGCGAGCACGCGAAATTCCGCGTGCTCGCGGAGATTTCTTGCCGTTTCGCAGAATTTTGCGGAACGCAACTCCGCAAATTCCGCCCACCCCTACTTCTGGAATAGGTACTACTTCTAATTTGTAATGAACTGCTCTAGGAGGCATTTTGTTTTCCTCTAACTTACTGTAGCAGTATTTACACATAACCTGTCATGTGGACAAGTCTCAAACAGTTCCTCTACAAATAAGTAAACAGCAAATTCACACCACTTATCATTGTTCTCTTTTTTACTTTTTAATAACAAATCAACAGTCCAAGTTTGACTTTTGTAGTGAGTGTGTCAACAGCAAATGCATACACAGTGTGGTTTCTCTGAACAAACACTTAAACTTTGCAATATTTTCTTTCAAATTATCAACACTAATAACAGTGTGATGTTTTGGTAGACCTACAGATACCAAATACTAATTTTTCCTACACTCCTCTTCAGGACCAAAGAAACTAAACTGTACATCCTCACAAACCTTTTCTACCCTTTACCATGCAAAAGATGTCTAGTAATTTCTCCTAAACATAGAGCGGGAGTTTTTGACATAGTAAAGCCTCCTAAATAAAGTTTGTATTTTTGAGTGATATACGCCTAACATTCTGAAACAATGAAAGGTGCTTTGGCACACTTTCTTTGGCAAACATGCTGGTGAATGCCCATTTAAACTTGTATATTTCCTTATCTTGCATGGATCTAAAAATACCAATATCCTATTCAAGACTTTTGCATGGAAAGATATTTAGAACATTTTTCAATATATCAATTGAGCACTGTTGAATACTGCAAACACTACTACACTTCCATTTGTGTACAGGGGCCTGTCTTCACCTTCCCTGTACCTCTTCAGCAATCAATTCCTCTACATTTCTAGCTAAAATCGCCCCGATTCATCAACTGCAAGCACTAATGATTTCCTTTGGAAGTAGCCTTCTTCATTAAAGAAAAGCTCAGTTCTAGAAGTATGTGTCCATTCACCCACTCTTTTGTCTTTGTGTCTTCATTGATGACACTATATTGTCTAGTGTCAAAACAAATAGCTTCCTCTTGAGAGTGATGGAGCAAGGTTTCAAAAATGAAACTTGCTTGTACGCAATCTTCCTCATAGTATTAATTTATTAAACTTGTATTGTTAAAACTAACCTTTGCATTCACAAACACAAAAGGGACAGAAGCTTGCTTATGTGTTTTACTAATGAATAACGCTTGTCTATAATCCAAAATGTCCGCTAAAGCGCGGGAACCTCAATGCGCATGTCGCAACCTGATCACATGGTGTGACGTCTTTCTTTGCTTGGTGGGAAACTTCTGCTTCTGCGCAGTGTGCGCTAAAATGGCCGCTAAATGTTTTCACATGCTTCAGCTTGCTCTCCTGTCATTATTAAATTGTCGTTTTCTTAATGCTACTAATGCAGGATAGTATTATAATTAATTGGGAATAGAGTAGGGAAAGTGGGCATACAGTGAAACATTTTATTTGTGATTTTAATATTTTCTTCTTGCACTTTTAGTAATTCGTAAACTTGGGCCTGGGTTGGTGACTTCAAACTCGAGAGACAGATGGTTCTGCGCATGTGTCCTGTGTGCCTGCCAAGTGAAGTCAACTTGGACGTCTTCCAAGGCCATGACCCATTGGCCGAAGATGCTGTACTTCATGTTTCCGAAGGACAAAAATGATACTTTTCCCCTGTAAAATGTATAACATTTGTCGTGAGACGGGTGGGAAATAAAGCGAATGTATTAATTTGAAGGGGCGGGAACGTAAAGACAATAGGCTTTACAATTTAGGCCAAATCGATATGGTGCGAGAATCCACCCCCTGTCCCTGTCCAATCAGAAGTAGTGGCCCCATATTTTAGCAACATTAAGGGGAGGTACATGGGCGTAGAAGGGTATAATAGAATATAGCATTAGTTAATTAGTCGGAGCATGCTTTCACGAAGAACAGGCGTCCATGCTGCGAGAGAGCTCTTAGCTCCAGACTGACATGCTGATCGGTTGCTGACTGAATCCCTGTCCAGAAGAGGTCCTGAGGAGGGGGTGGCAGAGTCCATTAGACGGAAGGCACGGGAGAATCGAGAGAAGTCGAGTATCAGAGAGGGGAACGGCGCAGGCGTCGTTGTAGAGAGGTTACCGGTCCTGTCCTGATCCTGGAAGAAGTCTTTGCTCTTCATCCTTCCTGGGTCCTATCTTTTCCAACTCCTTGGCCAAGGGGCTTGGTTCTCGCATTTAGGTAACTATACTGCAACCTTTAGTTGCGCTGCTGTCTCTATCTTCTCCTCTTCCTTAAACACCGTCATTTATTAGCAAAATCATTTCTATGCTTTTTCTTGGGTATTTCAATCAAGTACCGTGTTTTCTGTATTTTACTATGCTAAAACTTTAGATAAACATTTTAAAACTTCCTGACTCAGTGGTTATTTCAGGATTATGTACTATAATGAATGTCACTCATTTTAAACTTCCCAATTAGCAAAGGATCCATTGGTAAGTTATTACTCTTCAATCAGAAGGTAATTGGTAGCAGGGACTTTGATAAAAGAGTACATCTGACACCCAGCGTAAGTATTAGTGTAGTGTGAATGTATGGGCCCAAGTGAGTATATGGTGTATGAATGTTGTTGGCTAATATTGCGCTGGATCAGTTATCTGGTAAGCAGAGGACGGTTTTTGTTACTCTTTGTTAATTGGGTAATGAGAATTTTATTTGTATTTTTTTATGAACTAACATCCGCTTATTTTTGAGTTTTGTTAAATGTTGTCCAGAATACCCCGGGGTAGGTAAAAAGAATAGTGGGTGGCAAGTGGAAGCCATACTGCAGTGAGGTTATCTGTCAGGCAGAAATAGTACTGAGAAGTTAAGCAGGACTTCAAGTACTCGTTAGGGACTCTATGCGTGTAAGTAATAGCAAAAAGGGTACGCTGATAAAAATGTGATGTTATATCACCTAGTAAGGGTAACATTGGAGAAGTAACAGGTATTTTTGGAGCTTGTGTGAAGAGTAGACGGAAGTGTTTTACTCGTAGTGTATGTATTAGTAAACGGAAAGGTTTTACTAAAGTGTGGAAGAAACTATCTTTTTCGAAATTAGTGGAAACTGGAACGATAGCGAATGTTTTATGTGGTTACTGAAATTTAATTAAGATTTATAGAGAAAATAAGTTTGCGTAATTTTGTAAAGGGAGGGTCAGTTGCCGGAGAGGGAGCTGACGTTGCAAAACGCTGCACTGTGATAGGTTGAAATAGCGGGTGTGGAGAAACTCTTGTAAAGGAGGGGTCAGTAGTCAGGAGTAGTACTGACGTCACAGGAGCCGCGCTGGGATTGGTTAAACCAGCGAGGATAGAAAAGAGCAGATTGTAAAGGAGGGATTGACAGACAAACGTCACCAAAAGGCCGCGCAAGGATTGGCTCGGAAATAAAAGATAGCAGACATTTGATTGGTCGAAATTATAGAAGCAAAATTCTTAGTGGATAAGGATTGCATGTTAAAACGCGATCCGACTTTAACAGGAACTCGTCCGGATAGGAGATTCCTAGGTTTTGCAGAATATAATTTTGTACACAGAAGATTAGATAGAATGTACGGAGAAAGGAGAAAAATGTCATTCTTACAAAAGATTAAGAATTATTTTAAAAAGGACAAACCAATCAAAGCTAGAGAAGGAATTATTATTCCACCAGCTAAAACGCCAGAATCATTTATGATGATGGAGAGAGGTTATCATACTTGTGTATGGATGGAGAATTGGATAGAATACACCAAAAATGATGGAGTATTAGCATTTCCCGAGAATGGTACCTTCAATGGAAGAATTCTTCAGAACTTGAGATTGAGGATGAATGATTTAGAACCCAGACCTAGATTAACCCAGTACGAAGCTCTAGAAGAATGGGAAACCGAGGCATTTGAGCGGGATAGATCTAGAAGTAATAGGAGTTACCCAGGATTTTACCCCAGATATTTACGTGAGTCGAGAGAAGGTCAGATGAAACAATGGAGAAGGGCAATGATTACAGAGGGACTGTATCCATTATTTACAGAAGGAGAGAAATCAGGAGGCAAATGTACAGAAAAGACAAAACATTTAATGAGAAATGAGGATTCAGAAGACGAATTTATGGAAGAAATGTTAAGAAATCCCCCACCATATCAGGAAGGGACAAGTGGATGCACCCCAAGTGCACCACCGAAAACTCCAATGGTACCACAAGTAATGCATGAATTTACCCCGACTAGAATACTTCATGACAAAGAAAAAGAAGCCCTAGAAAAGACCAGAGCAGAATTAATACAGAAAATAACTCAGATAAAAGTACACCCTGATTCATTGACTATTCCTGTAACAATTGGTCCAGTAGTTCCATTATATGTTACTCAGGGAAATTGTCCTCAACCCATACTTGCACCTACTCCTGTGAGTAATCCTAAACCTGACGCTCCAGTTATAATTGAGGATCAATTTAGTGACTGTGAATCCACAATATCACTTATGTATTTGCCTATTCGAGGTTCTGTAAATAGTACTCCAAGAAAAGATGTACCTGGAGGTTCAAAAGATGTAAGTTTAGTAACTTCATCAGGAGCAAAAAGTGCTACCATAGTAACACCTGAAGATCTAGAAAGATGGGTACAAGGGTCAGTTAAATAGAGCACACCTCCGAAAATAATGGACATTCATAAATTAAAAGTCGAATTAGAAAAAATAATAGCAGGAAATGTAGGACTAGAACGATTAAATACTTATGATGAAGAAGAATTATTGTTCCTGTGCAGGGGTATCACCAGAAATGTAAAGATATTCCATGAAAAATTGTCCAATTTAGCACTACAGATGGGAATCGAAATAGGGAGATCAAAAGTACTACAAAAACCCTATAGAGCAGAATTTTCGGACAAAGATTTAGAAAATATGAATGCCTCTGGTAAAAGATTACCAATAAGAGAATTAATTTTAGTTTTACAAAAATGGGGAGACCTAGATAAATGGAGAACTAGGTGGGCCAAGAAGAAGGAAGAGGCACGAACAAGTAGAACAGCATCTGAATATGTGATGAAGGAATCAGGAAAAGCAGAACAAATGTATCCAATGCGAGATGTTGCGGGAGGAGGATATGTACATGTCCCATGGAGCAGACAGGATATTTTATCATTTACGAATGATTTTCCAAAACTGAGGGAAAAGCCAATTGAATGGTACAAGCAGGTTGAAAGGTTTGTGAAGGTGTCAAAGGTATTGTTGAAGGATTTAGATGGTCTGTTTGACATAGTGGTACCTGCCGATTTATGGACAGATTGTAAGATCACAGTGGATTGGCCAAGTGATGAGTATCCCAGAGATCGGAAAACAGGTGCCCCGTCAAATGAAGTGATGAAAAGGTATCAGCAGGTGATAACATACCTGAAAGGGAAAATACCCCCGAAAGAAACAGATTGGGTGAAAATAGATCGAACTACCCAAGAAGCTAGTGAAACAGTACACTCTTATTATGAGCGCCTATTGCAGGTGTTTAAACAGTTTAGTGGATTTGAGGACATTGGAGATAAAAACATGAGTTAGTTTGTGTATCGGTTTGTTTACGGTCTAAAGCCAGAGATTTGCCAGATGATTAAACAACACATGCTGTGTTGGCAGGGAAAGCCCATAGATGAAATTCTGAAATATGCGAAATATTGTGGAGACGATATTGAGGATAGACACAAGAAATTGCAGGAAAAAGTAATGTGGGCACAGGTGAAAATGGCAGAGAAGCAGGGAATTAATTTGGAAAATCCAAGTGAAAATCCAGGAAAAGATTCTGGAATGAGTGGTGATACGGGAAATGGTGGAAAATTTAGAGGACGAATGAGTAGAGAAGAAGCTAAAAGAAATTTCCTTATCATGGATGCGGAAAATTGGGGCATTGGAAGGATGAATGTAAAAAGATTCGGAATAATAATGGCCCAAATCAAAACTTAAATCCACAGACACAGAATGACACACAGCAGGGTGTAAATCCCCAGAGTCAATTACCACCTCCACCTGTTCAGGGTAATGTAAGCAGAGCAAAGCATGGTACAGACATTGGATACCCAGGAGGGAGTGGTAAGAATGATTATATGACATCACAATTTCTTTTGCAGGACAATTACTGTGAATTCAACTCATGACGGTGCCTAGGAGAGGGGAAGAAGGAGTGCGTACCTGGCGCATCCTTACAGGTAGATCAGTCTGGTCCATATGTTGAAGGAAATGTGAAAGGTAATGATATTACTTTCCTTTTGGACACTGGTGCTACCAGGTCTACGGTGAGATCAGCAGACATCCCAGACCTTCCTCTGTCTGGTGAAGATATCCAAGTTGTAGGGGTAGCTAATCAAAGAATAAGAACGCCTCTTACAGAACCAATGGAAGTCAAAATAGGAAACTTCAGAGAAATGCACCAATTTGTAGTGTGCGATTCTAGCCCAGTGAATTTATTAGGTAGGGATTTATTGTGCAAAATGAACTGTACAATTTTCTGCACGCCAGATGGTGTGGCAGTTCAGACACCAGATGAGGACCATGTATATAAAATTATGGTTGCAAAACAAGGTACAGAAATAGACAAAATGTTTTCGTTAATAACAAGAGATGAGTTACCAGAAGAATTAAAAGGTACAGTAAACCCAATAGTATGGGATTTCACCGGAAAAGAGGTAGGACTTATGGCAAAAATAGATCCAGTTCAAATTACGGTAAAAGAAGGTGCAATTTTCCCAAATACCAGACAGTACAAAATGAGTGCAGAAGTAAAAGCAGGAGTCATTGAAGAAATAAAACAAATGGTAGAACAAAACATCCTAAAAGAAGTAATGAGTAGCACATGTAATTCACCAATCATGGGACTAAAGAAACCTAGTGGAAAATATAGGATTGTTCAGGACCTGCGTAAAATAAACAAGATTGTGGAACCATGTTGTCCCATAGTACCAAATCCTGCAGTAATTCTATACCAGATCCCTTGGAATGCAGGATGGTTCACAGTAATTGATTTGTGTCAAGCATTCTTTTCAATACCATTGCATCCAGACAGCCAGTATCTTTTCTCATTCAAATTCGAGAATAAAGTCTATGTGTGGAATCGTGTTCCTCAGGGGTACACAGAAAGTCCTTCCATCTTCAACCAGATACTGAAAAAGTGCCTGGAAAAATTAGTGATGCCAGGAAGATCAGTCTTAGTCCAATATATCGACGACTTATTGGTGGCGTCGACCACCAGAGAAGACTGTGTTGTTGACTCCATAGCATTATTAAATCTTTTGGCTGAGGAAGGGCATAAAGTCTCACCTGAAAAGTTACAGTTTTGCAGGACAGCTGTTAAATATCTGGGACATCAAATTGAGAGGGGAAAAAGAAGAGTAACCTCTGAAAGAGTAGAATTAATAAAGAGAATGCAAATTCCTGTAACCCAAAGACAAGTACGGATGTTCCTAGTAATAGTAGGCTACTGTCGACAATGGATACCAAATTTTTCCATGTTAGCTAAACCCTTAATTAACATGACGAAAAAGAAAGCAAAGGACCCTGTTGAGTGGGAGGATGAAAGTGTAGAAGCTTTTGTAAAATTGAGAAACGCACTTTGTTCAGCACCCGCCTTAGGCATGCCTGATTATAAAAGAGAATTTGCATTATTCTGTCAAGAGAGAGAAAAGTGTGCACTTTCTGTTCTAACTCAGAGACATGGACTAGACAGACGTCCTATAGCGGACTTTTCTGCTTCATTGGACCCAGTAGCAGCTGCGTTGCCAGGATGTTTAAAAGCAGTAGCAGCAACTTGTTTGAGCATTGAACAAAGCGAGTCAATTGTGATGGGACATCCTGTAAAGGTGTATGTTCCACATGCAGTTGTGATTCTATTGACAAGAACCCGAACTCAGCATCTTACTCCTAGTCGGCTGACTAAATATGAGAGGATAATAATGGGTGCTGAAAATGTGACCATGGTAAGGTGTACAATAATAAATCCAGCAACTTTATTGCCGGACCCATATCATGAAACAAATAAAGATGACGAAGAAGATGAACATGATTGTGTACAAATTACAGAATTATGTACAAAACCACGCCCAGACATAGAGGAACAGCCTCTTAAAAAGCCAGACAGGGAGCTATTTGTCGATGGTTCATGTCAAAGACATGAAGATGGTAAACTAACTGCTGCCTATGCGGTATGTGAATTAACTGGAATAGTCGAAGCATCCTATTTACCAGGAGTAAAATCTGCACAAGTAGCTGAATTGATTGCTTTGATAAAAGCTTGCAAAATTGGGAGGAATCAGAGAGTGACCATATTTACAGATAGTCAATATGGTTCCGGGTTGTGCATGATTTTGGCCAACTGTGGATGCAGAGGGATTTCATGACTTCTTCAGGATCCCCCATTAAAAATTGACAATTTGTAAGGGAATTGCTAGAAGCAATACAATCACCAAAAGAATTGGCTGTGGTGAAATGTGCCGCACACCAGTCAGGAGATGATTGGGTGGTAGTCGGCAACAGATATGCAGACTTGGTGGCTCAACATTGTGCCAAAACAAGAACTTCAGTCAATAAGAGGGTGGAAAGAATGGGAATCAGCTGCCAACTTATGCTGTATATGCCACCTGAAACTTGGAATGAGGTGAAGAAATTGCAAGATGAGGTTGATGAAAGTGAAAAAAAATTGTGGATCAAAGTGGGTTGCTCCCAAAGAGGAGAAGATGAAGTGTGGATCAGTGCAGATGGTAGACCAGTCATGCCAGACTGTTTACTCTCACAAATGGCCAGAATGCATCATGGAGACACACACATAGGGAGAGATGCAATGATTAGGCTGTTCAGACAAAATTGGTACAATCCCAAATTCAGGGCTGTTGCAGAGAGCCTTTGCCAGAGATGTCTAACTTGCCAAATGCATAATCCAGGCAGGAAAACGATAATTGGGTTTGGAAAGATTGGAAAGGCAGAGGGCCCATTTATAAGACTCCAGTTCGACTTCATACAGTTACCACCATGCAGAGGACTAAAATATGTACTAGTCATAGTGTGTCTGTTTTCAAAGTGGGTGGAGGCTTACCCTACTAGGAGAAATGACAGTATTACAGTTGCAAAACTGTTGTTACGTGAGCTCATACCTAGGTTTGGTTTCCCAGTATCTTTGGAATCAGATAGAGGAAAACATTTTAACAGTGAAGTAATCAAACTAATTTGTGAAGCATTTCAGATTAAAAAGAAATTGCACTGTGCATATCGCCCAGAGGCTTCTGGAGTGGTTGAACAATTGAATGGCACTATAAAGTCAAGATTGGGAAAAATGTGTGCATCAACATCATTGGAGTGGCCAGACGCATTGCCACTTGTCTTGATGGGAATAAGAAGCATACCTGATAGAACGACAGGATTGAGCCCCCATGAAATAATGATGGGAAGAGCAATGAGACAAGCACATGTTCCCACAAACAAACTGGTGACTATATCTGATGATATGGTTTTGGATTATTGCAAAGGATTGGCTGACCTAGTGCGTTCTGTCTCTCATCAGGTTGGAGAAGACGCAGGTTCCAGGCAGCCTGAACTAGAACATGATCTGAATCCTGGTGATTGGGTGGTAGTGAAGAATCACACCAGAGAAACGTGTCTATCACCCAGGTGGAGCAGACCTTGTCAAGTTATATTGACCACCAATACAGCAGTGAAGTGTGCAAGATTTCCTAATTGGATTCACGTAAGCCACACAAAGAGAGTACCAGACCCTGAAGAGGAGAATTCACAGACAACACCAATAACTGAATCTCAGGCTAGAGGTTCGAGAGAAGCTGACGGAGAACGACCGAGCACAAGTCAGGATTGGATACCAGTGGTAGAAGTTCCTGAGGTATACCACAGAACGAGAAATCAAACTAAATTGGAAGACATTGAAGAAGATCAGATAGGTGAAGAAGAAGCAGTTCAGGATCAAGAAGAAAAGATAGTAAAAGATCCTGAACAAAATAAGATAGGGAAAGAAAATTGGACTCAAAACAGTGAAGATTTAATAGACTTTACACAGGGAAAGACAGGTTTAGAAGAATCCGGTCAGGCTGCAGAAGTTCACAGTGCAATAAGCCCTGATCAGAAGCAGTTAGATCAAGAAGAATTCACTAAAGAAAAGGGGTTGATACAAATGAACATAAAGAAATAAAAAAGGAACAAGGTCAACATCTTGAAAGTCATTGGGGGGCTACTGAAGAGAAACCAATCAGACCTGAAAAAGAACAAACAAAAGAAGCAGTAATCAAAGAAAACAAAACAGTATTGAGCAGTGAAAATAACGAGATCTTCGAAGACGTAAACAGAGAAACAGTGCCAACCAAGAAAACAAGAAAAGGAGATCATTGGCCAAGTGTCATTAAAAGAGTAAAGTACCACATAACAACCAGAAGTGAAGATCCAGAACAAGTACCTGAAGTGACAAGTCAAACTGAACAAGAGAAAAAGTCAGGAAAAAGAAAAAGTAAAAGACTGAGACTTGTGAATAACAAATTCAAGGGTCCTGACTGGACTTATATCATTCTTGAAGATTTTGAAAGCTCAGAGCCAAGTGACAGTGGTGGCGAAGGAACAAGTGCAGAACTAACATACGAAGAAGAAACAAGACCACCCTGACTAAACAAAAGAATCCTCTAAAGAAAACAAGAAGAGATAAGAAGAGCAATCTTCCTTGTCGAAAAATGCCTGATGATAGAGTTACTGGGAGACCAAAACGAAATTGTTGTAGGAGATGCTGTGCAATCTGCATATGTAGTCTAGTATTGGTGCTTATAGTATGGTTAGTCCTGATTGTAGCAATTCCTCACCTTATGATAATAGATAAGAAGATTAATAATGAAACTAAAGGGAGGACAGCAAACATGAAGGGCAATAGAGTAGAATTAATGGCAGAAGATGAGGCAGAAATTCATCATGAAATAGTTGACAACGACACTAGTTTAAATGTTTTCACAAAACTATTGTTTCAATATGTAGACACAATGGAAGTTAGTAATTGTTATGTCTGTATGAAGTTACCTGAATCAGTAGCGGAAGGATTAACATACCTTCATTTACCACTGATATATGGCATCTCATGTAGTGTATTAACAAGTTTATTTTATAGAACAGGTAGGCTACAGTATTATTATTCAAACTTAGATGTGATATTTTCTGAGGTTCCGATTCGCAAGAGTATGAACCCAGTGCTTAGTAGTCAAGACGCACAGTTTATGGGAGAGTTTTTCTTAACAATGAAATCGATAGACATAACACATGCACATAGACACAATCTAACATGTTCTTTACTAGAAGAAGAAAAGATATTTTTGAATTTAGTAGAAGATAGAAGACATGATTTTCAAAAGAAAGCTTTAGAGCATAAGGCTCAGTTGCCACCTTGGGCGGAGAAGGGAGTTATACACCTGGTAAAGCTCAAGCTGCAATGGCTCTGGATTTCGTAAAGAAAGGGAAAATTTGTCTTCATAGGTTAAAGACTGATTATAACAATGTTTTCATCGGTACCAGTGAATGTGAACACAATTTTTTAATTCTGGGAGGTTGGGGACTCAAAGGAGGAACAGATTCAGTTTTTCCTGGAATTTATTATGTATGCAGGAATAAGGCTTACTTTAAGCTTCCTGCACGGTGGTTTGGAAGTTGTTATTTTGGAATAGTTTTTCCAAAGATATACCACGTAAAAAGAAACACTGGAAGCAATGAAAACAATAATGAATTAATACGTAGTAAAAGAGCTAGTTTTTCAGAAATTGTAGGTGATATATTTGGTGCATTGATACCTTCAGTGGGAATAATTCTGAACTCAAGGAAAATATGTAAATTGTCTACAGTGGTTGATCGTTTATCAACGGATACTGCTGGAGGTTTTCTAATGATTAATACGGAGATGGTTGCGATTAGATCTATGGTAATGCAAAATCGACTTGCTCTTGACATTCTATTGGCAAAAGAGGGAGGAGTCTGTAAATTATTGAAGACGAAACATTGTTGCACTTATATTCCTGATAAGATTGCAGAAATTGGAACGTCTATTCAGAACATTACTAAACTTGAGAAAGAACTTAAACCACTGGAAGTTGATAGTGTATGGGAAAGATTGACAAATAGTATTGCGTCAATTGGAACCTGGTTTGCTAATATAGGAAAAGGACTTATAGGTCAAATATTAGTACCCCTTGCAGGGATAGCAATAATAATATTGGCAATAACAATATGGTGCAAATGCTGTAGAAAGAGTGGAACATATAAAGTGACAGGAAAAGGAAAGAAGAGAAAACTAGATGAAATAGAACTTGAAGAATGGAGAAGTGATTTATACAAAAAGTTGAAAGGGGATGTGAAAAACAGAAAATGTAAAAATGAGAATGAAACGAATTGCTAGAAGTTGGCATCTGATTGAGGGTAGTATTTTTGATGGCTCAGAAACGCCATCAGAGAGGGGATTGATGGAGCAAGGTTTCAAAAATGAAACTTGCTTGTACGCAATCTTCCTCATAGTATTAATTTATTAAACTTGTATTGTTAAAACTAACCTTTGCATTCACAAACACAAAAGGGACAGAAGCTTGCTTATGTGTTTTACTAATGAATAACGCTTGTCTATAATCCAAAATGTCCGCTAAAGCGCGGGAACCTCAATGCGCATGTCGCAACCTGATCACATGGTGTGACGTCTTTCTTTGCTTGGTGGGAAACTTCTGCTTCTGCGCAGTGTGCGCTAAAATGGTCGCTAAATGTTTTCACATGCTTCAGCTTGCTCTCATGTCATTATTAAATTGTCGTTTTCTTAATGCTACTAATGCAGGATAGTATTATAATTAATTGGGAATAGAGTAGGGAAAGTGGGCATACAGTGAAACATTTTATTTGTGATTTTAATATTTTCTTCTTGCACTTTTAGTAATTCGTAAACTTGGGCCTGGGTTGGTGACTTGAAACTCGAGAGACAGATGGTTCTGCGCATGTGTCCTGTGTGCCTGCCAAGTGAAGTCAACTTGGACGTCTTCCAAGGCCATGACCCATTGGCCGAAGATGCTGTACTTCATGTTTCCGGAGGACAAAAATGATACTTTTCCCCTGTAAAATGTATAACATTTGTCGTGAGACGGGTGGGAAATAAAGCGAATGTATTAATTTGAAGGGGCGGGAACGTAAAGACAATAGGCTTTACAATTTAGGCCAAATCGATATGGTGCGAGAATCCACCCCCTGTTCCTGTCCAATCAGAAGTAGTGGCCCCATATTTTAGCAACATTAAGGGGAGGTACATGGGCGTAGAAGGGTATAATAGAATATAGCATTAGTTAATTAGTCGGAGTATGCTTTCACGAAGAACAGGCGTCCATGCTGCGAGAGAGCTCTTAGCTCCAGACTGACATGCTGATCGGTTGCTGACTGAATCCCTGTCCAGAAGAGGTCCTGAGGAGGGGGCGGTGGAGTCCATTAGAAGGAAGGCACGGGAGAATCAAGAGAAGTCGAGTATCAGAGAGGGGAACGGCGCAGGCGTCGTTGTAGAGAGGTTACCGGTCCTGTCCTGATCCTGGAAGAAGTCTTTTCTCTTCATCCTTCCTGGGTCCTATCTTTTCCAACTCCTTGGCCAAGGGGCTTGGTTCTCGCATTTAGGTAACTATACTGCAACCTTTAGTTGCGCTGCTGTCTCTATCTTCTCCTCTTCCTTAAACACCGTCATTTATTAGCAAAATAATTTCTATGCTTTTTCTTGGGTATTTCATCAAGTACCGTGTTTTCTGTATTTTACTATGCTAAAACTTTAGATAAACATTTTAAAACTTCCTGACTCAGTGGTTATTTCAGGATTATGTACTATAATGAATGTCACTCATTTTAAACTTCCCAATTAGCAAAGGATCCATTGGTAAGTTATTACTCTTCAATCAGAAGGTAATTGGTAGCAGGGACTTTGATAAAAGAGTACATCTGACACCCAGCGTAAGTATTAGTGTAGTGTGAATGTATGGGCCCAAGTGAGTATATGGTGTATGAATGTTGTTGGCTAATATTGCGCTGGATCAAGAGCAAAGGCCTTAATCGACTACACCCTCAACACATTCCTTTTATCTGGCTGCTTCCCTTCTTCTTTTATACTTCTTCATACATGTTAACTAATTTAATTTTGTATAACCCTACTACGGAACATTTTAAATCTGGTTTCCTTAAACTGCCTCTGTCGCCTGATTAAATTATGTCCTTTTCTGTTAGGTTTTTCAGTCTTCTTGTCATGTACCTTTTCACCTTTCTTAATGGTTTTCAAATTTGTTTTTCCATTTCCTCATTTGGCACTCTTTCCAATTGCACACATACAATTTTACGAAATGTTTTTGTCCTCTTACCAGCAGTTTTTTTCTCTTTCACCACTTTTTCTGCATTTTGTCCTTTTTGTTTCTCAACTGTGAGGAGATAGTTTTGTTGCTGCTGTTTCTTTCTTCTCTCACTTTTTGATGGCATTGTTACTGTCTGTACTTTACTAGAGATTGATGCCTAAAATGAGAACTTAATAAGTACATTTACCTTTTATTTATGTACTATTACATTACATATTTTATTTCTTTACTACAAACATGAACAGTTGTATTATTATAATATACTTAATAAAAACACTGGGATATTCATATAGCCACTAACATACAGATATAGAGAGACATAGATTAACTAAAATAGACATATACTGACACATTTACTAAAACATCTCATGGTACCACTATAAGTGTACTCCTAAACCTTTTCACATATGCAGCTAAGTATTCACACAACCTAGTTACTCATTCAGTCAAGTAGTCTTCAAGACATGTGTAAGGCATTAGTTAAGTGTGTGTGCAATTGCCTCCATTAGTACTAGATACATAACAGTTGTGCCTCTCTGTGTGATTGAATGTTTTGATGCTTCAGTCACTGACTCAATAAGTCTTTTAGTGTCTATTTGCTTTAATCCTAATGTATATCAGATTGAATTCTGGGTGGCAAGGGTGGATGTATAATTGGGTACATGGGTCTCTATGAGCACATATAGCTCACTGAATGAGTACATGTCTTACTTTTTAAGCACATAGGACTGTCTGAGTCCCTATCTGGGGCTGACATTCCAGCAGTATGTACGTTTGCTGGTAAATAACTGCCTCTCTTTGTGACCTGTAAAGTTCACTAAATGTGTCCCTAAGGGTCTACATGGACTGTCTCCTAGGTGTGTTAGTGAGTATGAGGTTATTTAAGTATGTGTGCAATTGCCTGCTTTAGCACGAGAAACATACTAGTTGTGCCTGTTGTGTGAGTGAATATGTAGGTGTTTCTGGCATTATTTCAGTGGGTGTTTTAGCGCCTGTCTGCTTTTCTGCTTAGGTGTGTCAGATTGAAATCTGGGAGGCATGGTGGATCTATAATTGGGCACATAGGTCTCTATGAGTGCATCTAGCTCACTGAATCTTCAGAGTACATGTGTTATCTTTTAAGCATATACCAGCATATTCTATAGTCTACCTGCAGCCTTCCTCAGTGATGAGTTATACATGGTACAAGAGTAGTTTATGCCTTGTGTAGGAGTTTTAAATGTAAAGCTTGACCTGCATGCATAGCCTCAAGTCTAGCATGCCCGATACATGATGCAAAGGCTACTTCTCTGCATGTTAGATTCAGTTCTTTAGCAAAAATCTGAATGAGTGTAGAAAGTTTATTCGTATTGGCTGCTTCTCATTCTGACATCTATGGTTCTCTAAATGGGTCTCTAAAAGGCTGTATGGATTGCCTCCTGGGTGTGTTAGTGAGTTTTTTTTCCAATGTGTGAGCAACTGCTTTCATGAATGTTTAGGTACTGCTGTCACTATCTCACTGGGTCTTTTGCTGTCTGTCTCCTTATCTAATTAGGTGTGCTAGATTAAAGTCTGGGAGGCAGACTGGATGTTTAATTGGTGACATGGGTCTCTAACAGTGCATATAGATCAGTGTATCTTCAGAGTACACATATTACCTTTTAAGCACATAGCACCCTGCATATGGCCTAGCTACAACCTACCTCAATGCTGACTCCTACACGGCAGAACAACAGTTTATGTCTTGTCTATCCGTATTCAAAGTGAAGGATAGCCTAGCAGTAAAACTGAATGAACAGGTTCAATTGTGCAGGCCCAAGACATAATGCAAAAACTACTTGTCTCCATGTTAGACTTGAAAGTGTCACTTCATTAGCAGATATCTGAATGACTGTGGCAGTTCCTATCTGGAGTTCTCATTGCATGTGTAATTAAGTTTGTTAGAAAATGGCTGCCTTACTTAACTGTGTGTGTACAACTGCCTCCATTACCACTAGATACATATCAGTACTACATGCTTTCCTACTTACGTATGTCAGAGTGAAGTCTGGGTGACAGGGTAGATGTATAATTGGGCATATCAGTCTCTAGGAGTGCATATAGCTAACTCAATCTTCAGAGCACGTGTTACCTTTTAAGCACATAGCACCCTTCCCTATGGCCTAGATCTAACCTACCTTAGTGGTAACCTGTATGTGCTACAAGAGCAGTTTATACCTTGTGTAGGAGTTTTTAGTGACAAGACAGCCCTAACAGTAAAACAGCATGCACAAGTTGAAGTGTAGCAGGCCTCAGACATGATGCAAGGGCTACTTCTCTGCATGATAGACTTGCAAGTGTCAGTTTAACAGATATCTGAATGAGTGTCTCAGTTCCTATGTGGGGCTATAATTGTATATGTATGCAAGTTTGTTAGTAAATCACTGCCTCTCTTTGTGAGATATATGCTTCTCTAAGTGTCTCTGTAAGGGGATTCATGGATTGCCTCCTGGGTGAATTAGTAAGTATTGGGTTATTTAAGTATGTGTAAACTGCCTCCATTAGCACTAGATTCATGCCAGTTCTGGCTGTCAGTGTGCCTGATTGTTTAGGTGTTTCTAACACAGACTCTATGGGAGGTTTAGTGTCTGTCTGCTTCTCTACTTAAGCATGTCAGATTAAAGCTTGGGTGGCAGGGTGGATGTATAGTTGGGCACATGGGTCTCTAGGAGTGCATATAGGTCACTGAAACTTTAGAGTACATGTGTTACCTTTTAACCACGTAGCACCCTGCCCTATGGCCTAGCTAGAAGCTACCGTATTGGTTAGTTTTATGTCGTACAAGAGCAGTTTAAACTTTGTCTAGGAGTTTTAAATGACAAGATAGCACTAGCAGTGGAACTGCATATAGAGGCTGCAGTGTAGCAAGTTGAGACAAGATGCAAGGGCTATTTGTCTGTATAGTAGAATTCTAAGAATCAGTTAATCTGAAGATATCTAAATCAGTGTTTCAGTCACTATGTGGGAGGGTGCTTCCATATGCATGCAGTGTTGTTGGTATATGACTGCCTCTCTTTGTAACATCTATGATTCTCTAAACATGTGTCTAAGTGACTAGATGGATTGCCTCCTGGCTGTGTTAGTCAGCATTAGGTTTTTAAACTCTCTGCGCAACTGCCTCCATATATGTAAATTGTGCTTGCCTATGTGAGTGAATGTTTAGGTGCTTCTGTCAGTATTTCACTGGGTGTTTTAATGTCGGTATGCTTTTCTACTTAGATATGTGAGATTGAAGTATAGGTGGCAGTGTGGGTGTATAATTGTGATCATGGGTCTCTAGAAGTGTATAAAGCACAGTGAATCTTCAGAGTACATTTGTTACCTTTTCCACACATAACACCCTCCCTATAGGCTAGGCAGCACTCTCATGAGATGTTTAAATAAATGTGCCAGTATGTGATTTTCTGTTTTGAAAGTTCTATAGCTCTCTAAATCTGTACATATATATCTGAATAAATATCTCACTGCCTCTATTAGAAAGTACAAAGGTATATAGGCATCTGTACAACTGCCTTGCAAACTGCTGGATATATAACTAGTTTGTAAGTAAGTTAGTGAATGTATTACTCTATCTGTCGCTCTGTCACTGGGTGTGAGAGAGCATATATGCTTTGGAAACATCTATGTCACCTGCTTAACGGGTGCTATAGCATATGTACTGATTTTAACAATTGTGTGCATGCATGGCTAAGGAAATAAAACTCAAAACAACACATTTCATTTTTTTAAGCACAAAAGACAATGCTTTATGGCATAACTACAGTATACCTCACAGATCAGTTATCCCTTGTAAAACAAGCATTCAGCGTACTTCACAAATAGATGTTACATACAAACTCAAGCTGGTAGTCAGACTCCACAGGGGCAGTCTGCACTAGTAAACCTGAGTCATGCTTAAACAGTGCATGTTTAACTATGGCTAGCAGCCTCATACTACACAAATGTCTTAATAGAAGCTTAAAGATCATATCTCACCATCTAAGCATATATAAATCTACCTTATAATTTAGAAAGAGCTATGCTCAAGAATATCTAATACATAGGGGACAAGTTTCACAAGTTCATGATTCATATACACCCATAGTGCATTTTGTCCCTGTTTCATTCCTGAGTATTCTTCTCCTCTTTACAATGGAATAAATAGGACTACAAGTCCCAGAATGCAAAGAAAAAAATATCTGTGACCAGCATATCATGTATACACATAAAAAACTTTGACATCTTCAAATACACTATTACATATAACTTTAACCACTTTTTTTCTACCATTTAGACGATGGAGTAAAGCAGCACCAGGGAATATAAACCTTCATAGCAACAAATTGTGAACTAATTTCACAGACACCTACTCTGTACCTGACACAAACTGTGTCTTACATTCCTATTAATACATATGTAAAAACCCTCATACTACCAGTATATACCATTACAAAAATTTCAGACTCTTTTTTTCCAATCTCACATACACATATACCTTCTAAATCAATGTTTTTGTTAAAAAGGAATGTAATTCACATACCATTGGATTGAGGTCATTGATCAAATACCTTTTTTTGCTCTTATTAGATAGATTCAATAGTCTCAGGGTTTGTAGAAACTAAGCATAAGAATGGCACATCACGCTCATTTAAAGCAACCATAAATGGCAACCTTTTCAACTTTGCACTGTCTGATACAGCAGAAGGCAGCAAATAAAAACATCCTTTCATATTTTAGTGTTGTAAGTGTACTTCTTAATGGTTTGTATGTGTTAACCCTTTCACTCCCATTTACAAAGACCACCAAAATGGATGCCTATTTGGGTATAATCCCGACTTATTCAAAATCATGATGATGAATTTGCGAAAAAAGCAGGAGTCCAAAAACATATTTACCCTCAAATCTTTATAACTTTAACAGTACACTACACTATTTTAGCAAGTCCTCACTAGGAAATTAAACCCCTTTTTATAGAAAAAGTAGTCTAAACATCCCAAATGTATAAGAAATAGTGACCTGTGTCTTTAACACCCTTCCCCCAATATACTCATAGTCTCCGTACCAACCCACTAGAACCAGTAGTTCACAAGGACACACCACATTCTAGAAGGACCATACTTGTTACAAAATGAGCTGCAGCAGGTGTGGTTTACTGTACAGATTAAGAAGCACATCCATGTCTGTATTTTTTTTATACCAGAGCCAATCACAGATGTAGTTACTAATCCTCTCAACACACTGCCTGATTTTATTCATCTACATGTTCACAGCATCCAATCAAATATGTGCTTTTTCTAAACCAGAAGAACACCTCAATTTTAACTGCCTTTCATTTGGAAAACTGCCTCATTCAGCTCCAGCCTTTTCCTCTCTGCTATTGCTGCTTCACTTCAAAATGGTTAGAGTGTGGATTGTGGGCCACAGCTATGTCTTCTGGGCTAGAGAAGCTGCTAGAAAGAGTGGTATTGACAGAGACTTGGGTTTGCCTAATGTGGACTTTCAATGGATTGGCCAGAGAGGGTTAAAGTTCCATCAATTACTGCCTTTGGTTAAAAGCATTGTGGATTCCTAACCCCCTGACCTCATTAGTGTGCACTGCGGTGGAAATGACCTAGGCATACTGATTGGGGTAGGACTGGAAATCCTAATGAAGGATACCTTTGCAGAATTAATTACTCTCTTCCCTCATACTGTCTTGGTCTATTCCAACATATGCCAAATGCAGAAATGGAAGTTGTCTAATCAGTTCTGCCCACAAATTGACAAAGGCAGAAAACATGTTAATAAAATTGTTTCTGCATTCCTCAGTGACCTTAACATGGGCTCTATCTACAACAAAATCAACCTGCATTTCAACATGTATGGAATCCATAGAGGTGATGGAGTTCACTTTACAGATGAAGGCAACTAGCTGTTTCTAAGCAACCTGAAACTCGGCATCAGGTCTTATGTGTATCTATCATATACACACAATTAACACAAAGGCTCTTGTCAGAGCCACCCTTGTGCCTAAAATATTGTTAATTTTCTTTTTACATATCTATTTTTTAATTTTAAAAACATTTGCGGCGGCATCGCCATGATCACGAATATGTCACGAAAATGCAACACAAAAGCAGACATTCAATAGCCACCAGCACATTTAAAATGTATAACTAAAAAAATTGATTCTAACATCACACTACATACATTACTATCTAAATAAGTCAAAAAAATGTATAACTCTCTCAATGTGTTTCTCACATCGGGTATGACTGTTTGAGTGGCAAGTGTGACTGGGTGCATGAGTGTGTGAGTGGGTCTGTGACTGGGTGCATAAGTGTCTGCATGCATCTATGAGTGGGTGTCTCAATCTCTGAATGGATCTGTGAATGTGTGCGTCACTGTCTGAGTGGGTATTTGAGCGGTTGTCGGAGTCTCTCAGTGGCTCTGCAAGTGAGTGCATCAGTTTCTGCATGCATATGTGAATGGGTGTCTCAGTCTTTGAATGAATATGTGAGTGCATGCATCAGTCTCTGAGTGGGTCTGTGAGTATGTGTCTGAGTCTCTGAATTGATCTGTCAGTAGATGCCTCAGTATGACACTGAGTCTGTGACTGGATATTTGAGTTTCTGAGTGGGTCTGTCACTGGGTGCATCAATGTCTGAGTGGGTCTGTCAGAGGGTGTCTCAATCTCTGAGTGGGTCTCTGACTGGGTGTATTAGTGTTTGAGTGAAAGTGTGCATGGGTGCATGAGTCTCTGAGTGAGTCTGTGAGTTGGTGTCTGAGTCTTCCAATGGGTCTGTCAGTTGATGCCTCAGTGTGTGAGTGGGTCTGTTAGTGGGTTCATCAATGCCTGAGTAGGTCTGTTAGCGGGTGTCTCAGTCTCTCAGAGGGTCTCTAAATGGGTGCATAAGTCTCTGAGTGGGCATGTAAATGGCTGCATGAGTGTCTGACTAGGTATGTTAGTGGTTGTCTGGCTCTTTGAATGGGTCTATCAGTTTACAGTTCAGTCTGTGAGTGGGTCTGTGAGTGGCTGTCTGAGTCTCTGAATGGGTCTCTCAGAGGATGCATCAGTGTCTGAGTGAGTGGCTTTATGGATGTGTACAAGAGCATCTGAGTGGGTGCATGAGTCTATGAGTGGGTCTGTGAGTGGGTGCATAACTCTAAGTAAGTGTGCGAGTGGGTGCATCAGTGTCTGCGTAAGTCTCTGAATGGGTGTCTGAGTGGGACTGTGAGTGGGTGCCTCAGTGTCTGAGTGGGTCTGTGAGTGGGTGCATCAGTGTCTGAGTTACTCTGTGATGGGTGCATCAGTGTCTGAGTGGGTTTGTGAGTGAGTGCATGAGTCTCTGAGTGGGTGTGTCAGTGGGCACATCAGTGTCTGAGTGGGTCTGTGAGTGGGTGCATGACTCTCTCAGTGGGTCTCTGAGTGGATGTATAAGTCTGTGACTGGGTCTGTGACTGGGTTTCTGAGTCTCTGACTGGGTTTGTGAGTGGCTGTGTCACTGTCTGAGTGGATCTGTGAGTGGGTGCATGACTTTCTGAGTGGGTCTGTGCGTGGGTTTATGAGTCTCTGACTATGACTGTGAGTGGGTGTCTGACTCTCTGAGTGGGTCTGAGCATGGCTGTATGGGTCTATGACTGGGTCTGTGAGTGGGTGCATGGCTCTCTGAATGGGTCTGTGAGTGGGGTGTATGAATCTATGAGTGGGTCTGTGATTTGGTGTCTGAGTCTTTGAGTGGGTCTGTCTCAGTTGGTCTGTGACTGGGTACGTCAGTGTCTCAGTGTGTCTGTGAGTAGATGCATCAGTGTCTGAGTGGATCGATGAGTGGGTGCATGAGTAGGTGTGTGAGTGGGCACATGAGTCTCTGACTGGGTCTGTGAGTGGGTATCTAATTCTTTGAGTGGGTATGTGAGAGGGTGCGTCAGTGTCTGAGTGGGTCTGTTAGTGGGTACGTAAATCTCTCAGTTAATTTGTGAGTGAATACATTAGTTTCTGAATAAGTCACTAAAATATTTTTTCCGCCGATTTTCAGGAAGTTGCCACAATGTTACACGGAGGGCCATGCAGACAGTCACGATGACTTCCAACTATCACATGGAGAAAAAAAAGATTTTAGATCAATAGCTTGTCTCATTAAACCCCTATTTCTGAAACTTGTGATCAGGGTACCTCTACCCTAACCTGTTACACCTCTTTCAGCTTTCAATTTCAGCCCAAAAATGGCTGCCGCAACTCTCTCCTCAGGTTGCGGCCAGCCAATCACGGCATTTCTCTTGGCATGCGCATTCACAGTTAATCGTGAAATCTAAGCGTAATATCCACGGCCACAGATATAACTAACTTTATTTTCTTAAATTTCCAAACAACTACTGAACAAATTCACACCAAATAACTAAAACTGTGATCTGTGTAACCAAATCTTCCTTTCTGCCAAATTTGTACCTTTTTCGACCCCCTTTTCTTGCCCCCCTTGACAGATCACACTGAAACTTTATATGCGCAACAAGAATCACAGGCACTTTTCATGACAATTCGTCAAACGTCACCAAAGATATAGACAAGTCAGAAAACGCTTTTCCTATGGAAAAATGGTCTGAACTATAACTACCTGCTGTAGACCGATATATATATATATATAGCTTCACTTAAAAAAACAAAGATTCATGGGGCATTATAGTTAGTAAACAACATTAAAAAACCTTAAAAGGGGACTGGAAAAACAATGTTATAATTAGGAAATAGAATTTTTTAAAACTACAAAATACACTGAAGAAACCAAAGGTTACAGGGACGTTGTAGTTAGGCTCAGATTTCACTTGTACAAAACCTGTGAAATTCAGCCGTTATAGTTACCTGAGCTAACTATAACTTACACCCCCGCAATGCACTGCTTATGACCTCACATATTACATCACTCATGACATGGTCAGTGACATCACTGATGACATCTCAAATGACATCACTCATGACATCATCCACAGTACCACTCACACATGAACTCACACCCCTATACATCTTCTCATACACCCACACAAACACTCCCATACGCATTCACAGACCGATAAAAGTACTCACACAACCACTCACTCATGCAGCAGCAAGGAGATTCACATGCATCACAGGCGCTGGGAGATGTAGTCTTCCCCTGATGCTGTCTCCCGATGTGAGCATGCATCATGCATTTGTCTTTGAGACCAACAGCCTCCGATAGTGAGGCTGTCTTAACATAGCTCACAAGTCATATCACAGGGTAATCTTATCCAGAAAAAGATAACAATTTCTAAGAACTCCCTCGTGATAGCCCAACCCGCTCACAGTCTTCAAAATGAAATTAGAGGAAGTAAATTAAGGTCTAACTGAATACAAGGATTGCCCCACTCAATCAAAGATCAGCAAATTTAAAAAAGACCTATCAAAATTCTCGAACGAGAAAGTATATCCATATTCAAGGGAGGATTATGGCAGGAGAGAGAGCTATTCCACCTTACATCAGAGGATAGCAGTAATTCATCGAACAAATTATCAGACAGGTCTGGGGACAGTAACCAAAGAAGGGGCAGAAGGAAAAAGAATTATAGGCAAAAACCTGTGCCAAGCGAGCGCTACAACTAAGGTGCGTTTTACCCACCACAATGGGGTTGGCCACCATATGGTTTTTCACAATATCCGCCACAAACAGGCCTTCCTTGGCAACTGACACCACATCCGCCTTTTTTAGAAAGAGGCCAAGGGAGGAGAAGATAGAAAAACAAGGACCACACATTATCCTGGAAAACTCCAAAACAAGAACAAAGGACCACCACCAGGGAACCTTAACCAGGGACAAGCAAATAAAAACAGACATCATAATCAACTTCAGGACTAAAAACGGAAACTCAGAAACAGCTCATCAACCAGGACCTGCATTTCGTCCCTCCTCCAAGAGACAACTTGTTTACATTGAAAATAGAAATGGTGAAATTCTTCCACAAAATCAGATTACAGGTCTTTGTTCAAGTCAAGAAGCAGAGAATGATGACAGGGAAAGGGCGGAAAACACTGTTCTCCATAAGCAGTCTTCTTTCACTCCTGCCATCCCACAACTACCCCCAGAAGTGGCAACCTTCTAGCAGGCAGTGAATTTGGGAATGAATATCCTCCAACAGGCTAGACTTAAGGTCTTTAACAACTTCAGCAGGGTAGCTGAGCTGAGACAGGATACAACTGCTATTATAAAACCTACTGCCAAGCAGGGTGGTACAGTGGTGATGCCGAAAGAAATGTATCACAATGAATGCAAAAGACTGTTAAGTAGCTCATTACACTACCGGAGACTGATGAGGGACCCTTCTCCAGAGAATATGGCGGAAATCCAGTTTTTGGAGAAGAATGGCCTAGACAGAGGCTGGATAACAGAGAAGGAGACATCCTTTCTCATTGCAAAAGACACCGTACTTTTCCACCTTGCCAAAGGTACATAAAAATAAGCATCCTCCACCAGACACCCGATAGTATTGGGTATTGGATCAACTTTTGAACCTTTATCAAAATTTGTGGATTTCTTTCTAAAACCTTTGTTACCAGAATTTCGCTCCTACCTGAAAGATACTAAAGATATTCAGAATAAACTGAACAATATTACCTTTGACTCAGAAACAGACCACCTACTGACTCTAGATGAGGAGTCTCTATATACGAATATACTTCAGGAATCTACTCTGGAAGTTATAGAACAACGCCTAGTGCAAAAACAACAAAACGTAATGACACCAGTGGAGCTTATCTTAGATTGTGCCCACGTGGTTCTCGCAAGGAATGTGTTTGAATATGAAGGAACTTTCTATCTACAGACCCATTGCACTTCCATGGGAAGCACTTGTGCTCCCAGCCCAGCATGTTTGCACATCCCCAATTTTGAACCACTTTATATCTATGATGATGCCAATCCATACCTGACTCAAATCAGGTTATGGAAAAGATATATTGATGACATCCTGGTAGTCTGGAGAGGCACCAGAGAAGAAGCAAACAACTTTAATACATGGATCAACAGTTTGAACCCTTATCTGAAATTCACAATGGAACTCAGCACAACAGTGATGCCCTTTTTAGACCTAAGGATATATCCCGATGGAGGAATCCTAAAACAGAGGTTTATTACAAACCTATGGATAAGAATAGTCTACTATGCTTTGAAAGTTTTCACCCCCGTCCCTGTAGGAAGGGCTCCCTATTACACAGCTCCTTAGGCTACGCCGAAACTGCACTGAGATGGCAAAATACAAGGAACTTGCTACAATTCTGATTCATAAATTAAAAGAAAAAAACTATCCAAAAAGAACCATCAAAAAGGTGAGGAAAAGAGCCAGAAACAATGACAAAACTGCCCATCTGGGCTCATATTAAAAGCAATGGCAACCAAGACCCATCTGTGGGACCACTTTCTGCCCTAATTCTAGCCAAGTCATGAAACTGGTAAAGAAAAATTGGGGTATCCTCAACTCAGGTGGCCTGAAGATTGAAAAACCAATGTTCTCTTTCATAAGGAGCCAAAACCTATGGGATGCTTTAGTGCACACACGTCCAAAGAAAGCACACATGGACACACAAAGAACACTGTGGAACATCCCTAACTCTACTGGCCACCAGCCATGTGGCAACTGTGGAGTATGCCAGTTCACTAAAAGGTGCACTACAGTAGATCTGGGAATGATAACACCATGGGTATTAACAAATCTTATAAACTGTAACTTGAGTGACGTTATCTACGTCCGAAGTGCCCATGTAACGTTATGTATGTGGGCATGACAACTAGGCAGATACCAGCATGCATCACAGAGCACAGAAGCATGATAAGATGCATGAGAGATTATACTAAGCTCACCAGACACGTCAGAGATCAAAAAACACTGTAGACAGTATTCAATGGTATGTCATTGAGAAACTAGAGCATAGACATACATACATGAGCAAGGCACTTCTGAAATATGTTTTACACAAAAAGGAGCTATAGAGGGAAAAACAGATCAGGTCGCCCGCCACTCAAAAATCATAAATAACACCAAAGACCTGATCTGAACGGGCAAACGAATCCTGTTCACTTCATGAGTGGGAATGGAAGTTTATTTTCTTCCTCAATAACAACCCTTCCTATTTTATAGGTATTGTCCCAACACAGAATCGCCCTATATTTAGTTATAAAAGAACCGACCAATGAGTCAACAGTCACCGTGTTCACATAACATACCCTGTACTTTAACAGATATACATAACACATAAATGTGAAAAAATTGTGAAAACACGAGGTAGCACCTCACGTGCGCACCACCAAAGGAGCTTACTGGTTAGTTATCACCAGTCATGCCCACGTTTCTCATCATTGGTTGCTACCTCGCAAACAAAAATAAACAAAATCGGTGTCCAGAAACCCAGTGAAAACCAGTGAATATGTGTATACAATAACACACATTGACCCCGTGTGAGTAAAATTGAGATAAGCCAACTCAGTCACCAACGAACCACCTTTATTCTCAACTCGAGGGCTTATTCAAATTAAAAACATACTGCATGTTTGCAGACCATGTAATGTTGGGCCGACATGTTTCATTGCCTGTAAATTGTAATGGCAATTTCTTCAGGGCACGAGGGCCTTATCCACCTTTTCTGGACCCTTATTGTGAACACGCAGTGACTGTTTAAACAAAGAGAAGGTTCATTAAAAGCAGTTCCAGCCAACGCAGATTTCTCTGCCTGTAATTATCCTGTATAGAATTGCACCCCCAAATGTATATTTACCCGGTAGAATCCACACTCCCTGCCGGACATTACCCATGTGGGTCCTGTTCTGTGTGTGATCTCACGGTGAGGACAAATAATGTGAAGTTGCTTGATGGCAGGGTTTGGCATTTGGCTGCGCTTTAACTCGGCATACCAAGGAATACAAGGATTACGGAGAGCTTGCCTATTTAGGCACACCACATTTGTTTCAGCTGTATCTCAAATGGCCAAAATAACCCAGGGCAATACCAAAATGGGAGGCACCTCTTCCCATTTTTCCTCACCAACAATAAGGCTTAGCTCATTAAATAAGCAAGCGTGCAAAACGCTCTCTATCCTACCAGATGGCTGTTGGTAGGGGACATGTAGGATCCAAGTGGGCATTACTCCTTGACGAAGAAAGTTTAATGTAGTCTGACATGGTGTCTTATCCCCTACTATGTTTGGGGCGGTAATCTCATGCATTTTGGCAATATCATAACCTTTCCTTCACCCATGTGAATATTTACTGTGATACTTTCACTGGTACTATCTATGCTGTTTTTTATAACAATCTTTCAGTGTGTGACTACAGAAGGTGCCCCCCCCCATCAACAGACCGTGAGGCAAAACGCCACTAGAATATAGCTAAAGTTGCACAGGGACTCCCCTTTTTAAGCATGTGTTATGTACATGTGCTTCACGTGTATCCTTGTCACCTGTGTGAGCCTGCTTTTACCCACGTTTGCCACTTTGGTTCTATGTCTGTAAAGATAAATGTAACTTTATGTTTTATTTTTTTGAAAGCCGCTAACACCACTTTTACCCCACCAAACATAAGGTGTGTGGGCAGGGTGATCAGGATATGCACGCCAGAAATACGCCTGATAAATGACTATATTATTGCAATATTTTTTTTTTTTTGTCTCTCTGATCAAAGATATCTAAGCCAGATGCTAAACTCAGAGAGGTAGGTCCTCTCTGCTTTTTCTAACGACCCTCTTACCCTTACTTTCTGTTAGGGCAGGGAGGCAATTAATAACCCTGATGAATGCCCAAGGCCTTTTAGGCTTTTAGGAAAGGGCAGAAACATGTTGATTAAAGCCTGGGGTATGAAAGGATCATAGTATCCACTCCCATACCCCGCTATTACCTAACTGCAATCTTTTTATCTATACCCAGGGTACCACAGTAATAAAAGGATACTTTTGTGGTATACACTGAGGCATTTTTAGTTAGCAAGTGCACCCATGTTATGCAGAAAAAGATAAGAATTTCTAAGAACTCCCTCGGGATAGCCCTATCTGAGGCTGAGTCTGCCATGGTGGTATCATCCTACCAGGGTGGGACGAGGTGGCCTATGAAGAAGCATGTCACATTACGTGAGTGAGCCCACCTCATCCAATTCTTGGAATTGCCATCTTCAGTATGAGACATAAAAGCATAAGATTCTTCATTAAGATGCGGGGACATAACACAAGCCCCTGTGGCGCATGGGGCCCCCCCACCCCTTGACGGGACCCCCTTATTCTTCTGGGGTCCCCAATCAGGTCAAGGTTAATGACTATCTGTCAAATGTGCAAGACTCAAGCGCCCCTCATTAAAGTTTGCAGGAGGTACCCATTCATTTTGTGTTACGCTACTGCTAAGATGTTATATCTAGATGGTTTGATTTGGGCTGTTACTCTTTGTTCTTACGATTTTACCTTTTGAAATTTGTGTGTTGCAGTTTATTGGACATAGTGTATTATGGATATGCCTATATGATTTGTAATGGATAACGTGATTTATTTGTATTTGCTGCTGTGTACGTTTTTAACCAGCATCTTACATTTGTTATATAGAAATAATATTTTGGAAATAAACTTGATTGATAGATACTATTTAATTTAAGTAATCTTACACCAAAGTATTTATACCACAGGTAGAAGTACAACACAACATTCTTGGGCATTCATTTTGCCAATGGCCCACCTTCCACAGGACGACTCACTTTACAACATCCAGCACAGTGTTTTTTCCTGTTTACAACAACCATGATGTACACAGTGGTTACAAACAAGAACATTGATCAGTCACACCCACATTCTGGTAGAAATCTCCCAAAGTGTTCAGGCCGCTTATATTTTGTATATAAAAAATGACCCTCCACTTTTGGCTGAATTTGAAAAACAAAAACAATAGCCAATGGGCTGTCATGACATGTTCACACACCTGGCATTACATTTTTCACTAAACGTGCTCGTGCCATGTTGGCTGGAGCACTTGCCTCAAATGAAACCCGAACTGACCTATCGAGGATGTCTAAATTTGCTCTTGCTGTGGACACAGTCTTCTGCCATCCCTGCCACACAAAAGCCACCAAGGATAGACCTAAATGAGCTTCTCACTCTACCTGAACTGCAATAAAAAGTAGACATGATGAAAAACATCATTGATCAATTATGAATCTATCAGTTTTCTTTTTCTGTGTGAATGCATAGTCCCCAATAGAAAGGAAAGTTTCAAACTTTGATTTGGCCAGTTAAAGGTGTACATAGAGAAACAACATCAGACTACTCTCTTTGGAGCATCTAAAATAGTAACCCAAAGCACTTTTCACCCAAAGTCTACGTTCCTCATTCCTGAGAATAGGGATGCTTCCAGCTTTTGGATTTTGTACAAGCTAAAAGAGGGAGGAGTACTGGCTGGGCTACTAGCCCCTTGATATTTTGAGGAAGTGAATTCAGCCATCTCTCTGTTTGATCTAGAGCCTTGAAAACCTTATGGTGAGGGGCAGTGGTGTAGATTCCGGAGACAGTAATTTCATCCAGAGCCTATGTCCTCAGAAAGATACAAACATAATCTTTTAAATAGCCCGAGGATCAGTCTGCACATATTACAGGAGATACAGCTGATGAAACCATTGTATAGAAAGGTAGGGCATTGAGACACTGCCTTCGAATGGTACCATTATGTAAAAAATAGGCCTGTTACCTTGAATCTCCCATTTTAGAAGTTTGGCCAATGAGAAGTACTGCAAAGAGTACATGTTAGGTCCAAAAGTAAATTGCAGTTAATACTTGTTCCACAAATTGGTGTTATCATTCTGAGCTATGAAGGTGTTCAGTTTTTCACATCTCACATAGTAAAAACTAGGGCCCTTGCACCCTGGTGCAAGGGTGTCTGCATTGAAACCAGGTTGTTTTTGTGGGAGACGGGGCACCTGCCCTTACAAAAACAACCCTTACTCCACCTCTGGGGAGGAGTAGTTTTTTGGCACATTCACAGGTTTACAGCATGTTGTAAATCTGGGAATGTGTCAAATGCCATGAGTGTTATGTGGGAACACCCACTGTAACTCCCATGGCATGCCTCCCCATTGCAGTGTGCGGCAACTCAGCAACTTGTGCGGCGTTGCCTCACACCCTATCTACGAGGCCATGAAAAGACACGCATGGTGGTGTTACCTGGCCTCGTAAAGATGGGTAAGCTCAGTGTGCCGCCGGAACGTCCTAAAAAGTGAGGCTTGTAAATAAGCCCCCCGATTTTAAAATGGTGAATGGGTGGGCACTATCTGACCATCTTTCATGGGTCTTCAGAGAACTGGAAGAGATGCTGGAACAATAGAAGACAGACAACCCTTTTTAGCTGCATCTCATATATCCGTCAGATCTCTAAAGTACTCAGTGGAGCAGTGCTCTGGTGCTTCCACCTTCATTCTCCCTTGCCCCTCACAGGCTAAAAGAGACCTGGCCGGATAGAGGATTTCTCTTGTTGCTTCCAACAGGTCTGACAGAGCTGCTAGCAATGATGTGCTTGCTCTCTGCTCTTCAGTCAACAGCAGAGAGCACAATCTTCAGGATGTCAGGTAAGGCCTCAAGGGATGTAGATAAGGATGGCAAGACATAAGGGCCCAGAAAAACAAAGAGTTAACCCGGGGCAGCAAGCAAAGTTTCTGCACTGTATTGCGTCAACTGGAGAGAGCAGAATGTGATGTTCTGCACCTTCTTTGTTAACCACAGATTCCTGATTCTGGAATGTGGTGAAGGTTGCCTAGCACTGCTTGAACTTAGAAGGCAGTTGCTCCTGACTAGCTGCTGGATGGGGTCTCTATGTTACTGCTTACCTGATTAAAGTTCTCCCTCTTCAACTTCAAAAGCCTGGACTGCCATTTGTGAAAGACCCACTTCCTCATTTTGGCGACGAGTTACGTACGCGAAAGAAGAGACCCCCAACAGCCAAATTTAAAAGACTACAGCCCTACAAATGTGTGTTCTCCCTAAGAGCACCTCTCCTACCTTCTCGAGCGCTGATCTTCGTCCTCTCCTTCATCTGCTGAAGAGGGGAAGGATCTCCTGATTTCCTGGTATCTCGCTGCAGCATTCCTCTGTTCCAGCATCATTCAAGGTTTGCTCCCTCAGGAAGGACTTGCGGGGCTGAGCGGACCCTCGAGGGAGGTTTTGCTGTCTTCATGAGCTGCACCATTGGAGGTATGTGCGCAGCGCTCCCTATTCTCTGAAGGGCTGATCCACTCTCCGCTCTCCCTGACCTGCGGAGCGGCCTGCTCTCCGCTTTGCCTGACTTGCGGAGCGGCCTGCCTGATCCTGGCGTCATCACGCAAAGACGCGGCGGCCATCTTAACTGCCTGTCCTTGGTTTGCCTGATCCTGACGTCGTCACGTGATAACGTGGAGGCCATCTTAAGTCAAAAAGATTTGCTTGATTTCCAGTGACGTCGTCACGTAAAGACGCGGCGGCCATCTTAGGAGTTTCATTCTCGGCTGTCTTCATTAATGGCGCAATTCTAGTTCCCTGGCCCATCACCTTCATGCTTTTATGCGGCTTTCATCTTTAATTGGGAAATCAGTTTGGAAGTTGTGCGCTGACACGCACAGCTGTTCTCACACTTCGTTTGCATGTCAGTTTCTTCAAACAAAATTTGGAATTCGTGCGCTGACTTTCTACGACACACTAGAACACAGTGTGGAAGTCGTGTGCTGACATGCACAGCTGATATTTCCTTTCCAAAGTACAGCCTCGGTCCAAAATAAAGTTTGATTCTACGCGCTCATGCGTACAGCTTGTGCATTTTCACCAATTGTTGTGCGCTGATGTGCATGGCTCTTTTCAGCTGATTTTGTGTTTCCGAAGTGCTTCCTCAGTACAAAGTAAAGTTTGTGTTTACGCGCTGATGCGCACAGCTTGTTCAATTTCTCCAATTCTTGAGCGCTGATGCGCACAGCTCTATGCCATCTGAAATTTTCGGCGAATTTCGTTTATTTTCTTCTTAATTGTCTTCTGATGTGCTTAAATCTATATATCACATACAAATATCTGAATTTTGAGTCACAAGTGCTACTTTAACAATAGGTGTTTCTCACTTCAGCTGATATGTTCTTTTTCTTTCTCATTTTATGTAATAGTTTTACATTACTAAAAGAATGCAGAATGTTCCGGCACCTCCGTTTTTTCTCTCTTCCCCAGGTGTACCTCCTTTAATCTGGCAAAAATGGAAGAAGGTATTTATTCACTATGCTCGTGTCTGTGGTACCTCCCTCAGTGCAGAGAGGAAGACTTCTCTGCTGATGCACTGCTTAGGTTCTGAGGGGCAGGAAGTTTTTGAGCACCTACCTGATCTCACTGATCGTGACTCAGCATCTCTTAATGAATATGAAATTTGTATCAAAAAGCTTGATTTGCACTACCTACCTAAGATTAGTACTGTGCTTGAACGCTATCATTTTGGTAGAAAGATGCAAAAGCAAGATGAGTCCGTGGAGCAGTATATTACAATTTTGCGCAAATTAGCCTCGACCTGTAACTTTGGTGCCACGTTGGAGGAACGCCTGAGGGATCAGTTTATGTTGGGTTGTGTTCAAGACAAGACTAGGGATGCTCTTTGGCAAAAAGACAACCCTTCTCTACAAGAGGTTATTTCCATCGCAAAGAGCCATGAGCACTCAAAAGCGTGTGTTGACATTATAAAGAAAGAATCTTCTTCAGAAAAGAACGATCACTCTGATGTCAAGGTTGTTTCGGATAAGTCCGTTAGACCTAAAAATATCATAGATCAAAAACAGTCTGGTCAACCTAAAAAATCCTCTTACCTTAATCAAAGGTCTCCTTTTCCAGGTCAGAAATCTTGGAATTCCAAGCAGTTTCAAGGAAAGTGTTACAGGTGTGGTGACTCTGGTCACATGGCTGATTTTAAATACTGTCCAGGTTGGAAAGTCATTTGCAAAACTTGTGGTAAGAAAGGTCATGTTTCCAAATGTTGTAGATCTGGTAAGGTTCACAAAACTGTCAAAGAAGTTGATATCTATGATGATGATCCTGAAGAAGTCATTATTTGTCAGGTTTCAGGGAATAAACCTGATGGCCCTTATGAGGATGTTTTAATTAATGATGCATTGGTTAAGATGCTGTTCGACTCTGGGGCCAAGATTACACTTGGTCCTAAAGTGTTTTATGAGAGTTATTTACAAGATAAAGTTGTCCTTAAAAAACCTGACATCAGACCAAAGGGATATGGTGGTGTAACTATTGACCTACTTGGTTACTTCTGGGGGTCAATAAACTTCAAGGGGAGAGTGATCTCTGGGAAAATGTATGTGTCAATGAAGGGTGACTCGCTTATAAGTTGGTTTCACCAAAGAGATCTCCATGTGTTTCTTGACCCCAACGAAGATCCTCAGGTCTGTCTTAAGGAGTTGCCGCCTGTTAAGGTGGTTAACTTCCTGGTTAATGATTTAATTAAGGATTTTCCTGGTGTTTTAGCAAACGACCTTGGCTGTTTTAAGAATTATGTACATCGTATAAAACTTAAGGAAAATTTTATCCCTAAGGTTGCAAAAGTTAGGAGTGTTCCTCTCTTAGTGAGAGATAGCATGAAGAGTGAGCTGGACAAACTCCTGGCGAGGGGTATTATCCAAGAGGTTGAGGCAACAGAGTGGGTCTCTCCGGTAGTAATGGCTCGAAAGGCGAATGGTGAGGCCCGACTCTGTGTGGACTTGAGGGAACTCAACAGAGCGGTAGTCGTTGATCACTACCTTCTACCCAACATCGCTGAAATGCTGTGTTCCCTTAAAGGGGCAAAGCACTTTTCCTCTTTGGATTTCACCTCCGCTTACCACCAGGTTAGACTGCATCCTTCTTCTCAAGAGTACACGACTTTTGCGACACCGTTTGGTACGTTTAAATTTCTAAGAATGCCCTTCGGTTTAATATCGGCTGCCTCAGTTTTTCAAAGGGTAATGGAGGGCATTCTTGGAGATTTAAGGGGTGTGAAGGTGTACCAAGACAATGTGCTCATTTTTGGAGCTGATTTGGAGCAACATGATTTGAGGTTGAGGTCTGTTTTAGAGAAGTTGCAAAATGCCGGTCTCACCCTACGAGCTGACAAATGCAAGTTCAATGTCAAGGAAATTGAGTACCTTGGACATTTTGTTTCAGCAGAAGGAATCAAACCCAAGAAAACCCTTGTTGATTCTATCCTCAATTTGTGTTCACCTTGTAGCAAGGATGAACTTATTAAGTTTTTGGGCATGGCAGAATTTTATCATAAATTCATACCGAATTTTGCAGGAAAGACCTTATCACTAAGGTCTTTGTTGAAGAAAGGGTGTGAATTTGAGTGGTCAAAAGTTTGTGAAAAAGAATTCATTGGTATTAAGAATCACCTCAACGATGCACCATATCTGAGTAGTTTTGACCCTTCTAAATCCTCTTTTCTCATGACTGATGCCAGCTCGACTGGTCTAGGGGCAGTACTGTTACAAAGGGTGGATGGCGTAGAAAAGACCATCTTGTTCATCTCCAGGCCCCTAAGAGGTGCAGAATGCAATTACTCTGTTGTTGAAAAGGAGGCGCTAGCTGTGTTCTGGGCGGTGCGTAAGTTAAGGAAATTTTTATGGGGAAAAAGGTTTAAGATTCTTTCTGACCATAAACCGCTCAAAGAAGTTTTTACAAAGAAGGGTATAGATTTTGTCTCTCACCGTATTCGCAAGTGGGTGGTGGCTCTTCAAGAATTTAGTTTTGAACTATCGTACTTACCTGGTTCTAACAATGTTCTCGCTGACTTTCTTTCGAGACTTGGCGGTGTGGATGAGGACACGGTTGATGATATTGAGTACTTTGCTGGAGAGGATATGGAAGAGGTTGTGAATGTGTGTTTGATTAGTGAGGGTGTTGTTTCGGAAGATGAGTGGAAGGAACACCTCGTTAGTGATGAGTCTTTACAAAAGGTTATCACCATGGTGAAAAACGGTTGGTGTGATAAAAAGGACTGTGATGATCTGTTGAAGGGTTTTTGGCATGTAAAAGAAGACTTGGCTGTTGTGGATGGTGTACTTATGCATGGAAGCAAGCTTATTCCACCACGTGTCTTAAGGGAGAAATTGGTTGGGAATGTCCATGCCTCTCACATGGGTATAGCCAAGACAAAGGAAAGAATCAGGGAAGTGTACTGGTGGCCCGCCATGGATGTTTTTGTAGAGAGGCTTGTGCGGGAATGTGCAGAGTGTGCTAATTGTGACAAGTCAATCAAGTGTAGGACACAGCCCATGGTGGTCAGAGAGCAGGCTGCTTCTCCCTGGTCTGATATTTCCTTAGACATCTTGGGTCCTGTGAAGTTTAAATCGCAAGATCGTTATATCATCGTATGCATGGATATGTTTTCGCGGTGGCTGGAAATCAAGGTGGTGAACTCTGTTGAGTCTACTGTTGTGGTAGAGTTCTTGGATGAGCTTTTTGAGCGAGAAGGCTTCCCTCAAACCGTTTTGTCTGACAATGGTGTCCAATTCACCTCTCGCTTAGTGGAGGATTTTCTGTCTACTAGGGGTATTAAACACAAGACGTCTGCTCTTTATCACCCGCAAAGTAATGGTGTGGTTGAGAGGTTTATCAAGGTGCTTAAAGAAGCTATACAACAGGCAAGATCTTGTGGTGATTGCTGGGAGGTTGCCATTAAAAAAAAAGTGAGAGAATATCGTTTCACCCCCCATTCCTCTACAGGCGTGGCTCCCTTTCGACTCTTTAAAGGTAGAATGGATAAAAGGAAGATTAGTTATGTTATGAGAAAAGCTGTGAAGAGTACGATAATTGAAGTCGGTGACAGGGTCAAGATCAGGTTGCCTAAGAAAACTTCTGGTGTGTCGAAATACAGTCAGCCAATACAGGTCATCAAAGTGTTTAAAAATGCCATAAAAACGAGTGATCACAGGATTTGGAATTTGGACAGGGTTGCGAAATGTCGCTCTACATCTGCATGTCCTGCCGCAGGTTCCTCTTCACTGTCAGATGGACATGAATCTGTGGTTCCTGAGAGCTGTTTAAGACTGCTTCGTTTGAAGCGGGTTCCTCTTCGTTTTCAAGATTATGCTTCATGATGCTTTAAAGTTTTTTTGTAACTAGCTCTATCTGTGACATTCTTTTTCCTTTTCTTTTGTTCATTCCTTTTTATTGTTCTGCTGTTTGTTTATGAAGGGGGAGGGGATGTGGTGTTCTGCACCTTCTTTGTTAACCACTGATTCCTGATTCTGGAATGTGGTGAAGGTTGCCTAGCACTGCTTGAACTTAGAAGGCAGTTTCTCCTGACTAGCTGCTGGATGGGGTCTCTATGTTACTGCTTACCTGAATAAAGTTCTCCCTCTTCAACTTCAAAATCCTGGACTGCCATTTGTGAAAGACCCACTTCCTCACAGAACTGTATCACATCTACAAAGAAGTGGTGCAATTCTGCTCTCTCCTTTCACTGGCGCACTTTCAGTAACCATGCGCCAATGCAGGCACCCTTGCACCATAGTACAAGCGTATCTGCATTGAGGTCAGTATAGTTTTGTCCTGGAAAGGATCTCTTCCTGCACAAAAATTATGCTTTAAGGCAACTTTCTGTTTGTATGTGTGTAGCAGAATGCAGCGCACATGCAAAGAGGAAAAAACAAGGAGAAAGAAAAAAAATATGTATCCCTGTGATGCCAGTAGTGGGCAAAAGAACGATGGATTTAACCCAGATCTTTTGACTGGGGGAGAATGTTTGCATTGTCAGCATTCTGTCCATCATTTGTTTGCTGTAACACTTTTCGCCCTAAGTGGGATGGGTATGCCCAGACATGGGTCCCTTGCTCACTGTGCCACTGGATTCAAGCTAGCCTGGCTGAAGAAGGGTGACATACCCTGAAACCGGTCCCAGGATGCTTGTTTCCGGTCCAGGGAGGACCTGGCCTGGCAGTTCGGTCTGGACTGTTCCCATGGGGCACAGGGTCAAGACTGATTTGCATATGGCTGGGTCCAAACTGGGGTGGCGTAGTGGGCAAAAGAACGATGGATTTAACCCAAATCTTTTGACTGGGGGAGAATGTTTGCATTGTCAGCATTCTGTCCATCATTTGTTTGCTGTAATGCCAGTCTGAGAGAGGCGCAGGATTTTGACCAAATCCATGTCTACAATTCTTTGTAGATATGGATTTGCATCAAAATCCATGGGTGGTTGTACGGGAACGACAATGCACAACACATGAAGCATCCCCTTGACGCAAACGATTTTCCATGAGTCCACATTAAAAAAGAATGCAAATCTTTGCAAATATGGCCAAGATATTTTACTCATTTGAAAAGGGCAGTTGCTAGTGAGGTGTAGAAGAGTAGGAGGTCACTAGACATACACTTTTTACTTATTTTTTACTTTTTAATTATTAAGGAAGGAGGAAAGCAGCAGAAATGAGGGAGAAAGGGAGGGTGGTGGGACACTAGGTATATAGCTTTTATGCATAGTATGGGGCGAGAGGAATGACAAGAGAGAAGAAGGGTAAATTGTGCTCCTCCATGATCCTTCACCCCTGCATTGGTGATCCATGGGTCAGCTTACAAGCAAGTGCCCATGAACATAAAATGTTCATAAAAAACACAATGTAAAATGTGTGGTTACAAGCGTCATCATGGACATCTCAAATTTGGCTGGCTGCAAGAAACACCAAGCAATAAAAGTGAAGGACCCCAAAGGCAAATGGAACCGGTGGATTGCCTGATTTCTTCAATAAAAAATATAGGCCACTACTGAGAGTCGCAGCAATCTCTTGATGTGCCTAAAAAGCCTAAACACAAGGGCTGTTGCACTTTCCTTACTTCAGTTACATTTACTAAACCTTGTGCAGGTGCTTACACAGTGCATTGAAATTCAGGGAACTGTATCATGATCCCGTTTCCTCTACAGTGCCAGTGCTAAAGAGATCTGCGTGTTTCTTTTTGGTATTTTGAGTGCATATATTATCTGGAAATATCACTGAGTTAATATATGTTCTGCTGATAGCATAACTCAGAAACACAATGTGGCAATTATTGTCCTGTTTCCAAGCTATTTTGAGAGCAAAACATACACTAACTCGGAGATAGTTTGAGTTAATGTGTCTGTACTAAAGACTGCAAAAAGGAATGCACTTATGCCCCTGCACTGGCGCTACACAGAAAATGGGATCATGTTATTACCCAAGGTCTTTCTCGCAGACAGTAAATAGGCACTATGGGGCTTATTCACAATCATTTTGCGCTGGGTTTGCATCACAAAAGTGATACAAACTGATGCAAAATATTTATTTTGAGTTTGCTTTTTAGCACAAAGCGTGCTTTACTCTGGAAGTTGCCTCAAAGTGAAGCAAAGCAGCGTTTTGCACTGCTTTGAATTTGCTTCATGGGGGCGCCCCATGACTGGTAAATGGGAGTTCCCATTCAACCACCCATGGTTTTAACTAACAATAGTAGGTAGGGTTTCACATGAGAAAATAATACCTCTTTGAGGCAGGCTTAGAAATGTAGAGTACACATTCAACGTGGGATTTTTTTAAAAGTTTGCCTAGGCATAGTTTTTTGTACTGGAATGGTATCCTTCTAATAGAAAACCTGTGCTAACCATGCAGGTGACACCTTTCCACTATGATGCAAAAGTGTGTCCATAGTACTAGGCACCCTGATTGTGTGCCAGCACTAGAGAGAGAGCGGGACAGTTCCTTTTCTTAGTAGATATGGCATATCTTCTCTCTCACTCTCACACAACATAAAGCAGCAACTTTGGGTGCTGTGCAGCATTGTGTGACAACTTTTAAATCTGGTCTTTGCTGTACACGGCATTGCACTAGATGTGCGTTCAAGCAACACTTTTGTAAATCTGCTCATATATTGTCTAAAGTACATTTACGTGGGCATGATTTTCCACCACATCAGAGATAAAACGAAGTTCAAAATCTAAATCAGATAAAATAGAAGCAGTTATCTCAACTATCCTGGTGGAATCAAATCTAATTATAAAAAAATCATTTCCTTGAAATTGTGTCAGTACATTATTATTTATGTTGGATGGAATAAAAGGCAATTTCTTAATTAATCTAGTTTGTACTTGGTTGCTGTGTGTCCACAGAAAGGTCTGAAGGATGATAAATGCTCTTTCCAATCATTTAATTCTAACAACCTATTAGTCTGATATAACTTGTACAAAAACAAATAATTAAGCTTAAAGCATGCCTTGTACTCGCTGTACCTATTTTCATTTATTAAACTTTCAGGCAGCGCAATTAAGTATATTTTCTGTCCATGTTGGTGTCTCAAAATACCAAAAACAGCGTTCATAAACCTTTGTAACACACCATAGCTTCATATAGCTGTGCAGTGACCCCAATGCTTTTGCCTTTTTGAGTATCAAGATTTGGCTACCAAAAACCTACAACATAATAAACGGTCACTATTAAGAAGTTTGCATCTCCTATATATAACATGAGTGATACATGGATCTGGGCACATGTTTTCTTCCCACAACTGAAACAGAAACATTTCAATTCTCTTACGGATTTCACCCATTTTAATCATGTACTGGGTGTCTTTTGTGATAAAAAATGCATGTTTGTTATTGTGTGGAAGTCCGTAGAAGAGAGGTTTTATCCCAAATGCATTGCCCTTACAACAGTTCTGTGTATGCGGAAGGTCATGCCATTATCTGAAGCACCTTCGCAGGCTGCTGATTGATATTCATTTCCTATGATATTATCACTTTTTCTAGACACTGATCTGGCTGTTATGTCTTTAGTAGCATGCACAGGTGAATACACTCAAGGAATGAGCAGTCTCCTGCCGGTGCCTCGCATGAAATTTGTACATGTGGTATGCCCTCGCACAGACGCCCAGCGAAACGTAATGCAAGCAATATATGTAATTTTTGCTAAAAGTATGTGTATATTGCGAGTGTGATGTCACTCACGTTTACTCAGACTTCATGTCTAAGTATAAGTCAATGTCCCTGCTCTTCACAGATGCTCATATAAGTAGAGAGGGACTTCTCTGGATGCCATACATTCAGCTGTCACAAGAGTATCTGTAGAGTTATGCGAACTAAGAGAAAAATGCGATCATCCTGATAATCATTCAAAGCGCGATAATATAAGGCGTTCTGACGCTATTGATTTTAGAGACTGAAAATGTAAATATTGGTGTAATCATGTCTGTAGTTGGTCCATACTAGGGGTGGGCATAAAATGTAGGGGCATATTAGCAACAACTTGCGATAATTATCGCAAACCGCGCTTAGCGTGTTATTTTTTATCGCCGCCTATCGCTGGATTTTATCGCGGAGATAACACGTTATTAGCAACGTTTATCTCCAATGCGATAAAATATCCAGCGATAGCGGCGAATCCCAGCAATAACGCGAGAATTCCAGCGATAAATTCCCATCTCTAAGGAAAATCTCGCTAATAGGCAGGTGGGGACTTAACCGTAGAATCCACCTCCCATAGACTATAATGGGTAAGTCAGGTTTCTACCAGGTGTAAAAATCCAGCGCTAATCGTGGTTAGCGCGCGTTTTCTATCGCTTCGCGGGCATTGCTAATAGGCGATAGGTATGTTAGCGACTGCTTTCAGTCGCTGTTAGGTTGGGAACGCCTCCTTTGCATGTCATTAGCGATAAATATCGCTGACATGCAAAGCGGCACCCAAACCAGTCGCTATCGCCTGGAAGCTGTCGCTAACACCTGTTAGCGACAGCTTGCTGATAGGGCGATAAAAAAATCGCCGCTTTAGCGGCAAAAAGTGCCGCTAAAGCGGCGATGAAGCCCTTGCTAATATGCCCCGTAATTCGGCTCAGGGAATTGATGGAATTTGGTCACTCCGCGCTACTCTTTAACACGGAGTACTGGCCAAATTCCGCCAATCGCCCCATGGAGGAATTTGGCTTCTGTTCGAGTAACGCAATGACAACAGGAACAACGTGAGGCTCCAGCAAGTGAGTGAGAGCAAGATTTGGGGCCCCCTAAAGTGATTTCCAGTAACTAGGAAGCCTTCCACTACCTTTTTCTAACATGGACGGTTGTGTTCTGAGGGCTGACCCTCAAATAGGAGCAGCAAAATGTACTTTTTCTTTAATGGAAGTACCACAGAGACTTCAACTTACTCTTCCTGTCCAGAAGGCTCTCCCAGTGCTTTCTCCATCCCTTGGTCCCTTTTGATTTGGATTCTTAGGGGGAGGGATCACTCTTCTTTCTCTGCAATCCCTGCAGCATATATCATTGGATTTTCAAGGATTCTTTTTTGAGGAATCAAGTACGTTGAAGACATTTTGGAAAGGTTTGTTATAGGATGGAGGGCATGCACCAGTATTTCTTTACCTTCTATGTTTTTTGCTTCCATTTTTTAATTTAATTGCGGGGGACCAGAAGTTGCAGTTAGGACCTATTTTGTATTCACTGGTTTAGGTTTTTCCAAGGGGAAAGATTTGCACAATTTGGGAGGGCTGGAGTTTGGGTTTAAAACATTTAAAGTACTTTTTCTCCATTTTCTTGTTTGTTGTTTGGGAATATTGCACTATTATTTTGCTCATTTCACTGTGGGGCCTAGTCTGTCCACGGCTCGGCCCACAGATAGCAGGCTATTATTACTATGCATTGGGTAGTTATGTACTATATGTTTTTTTTTTTAAATCTATTGATTTAGGGAGGGCCTCGGATTAAATGCAAAATGTTTTGGGGTATTTTATGTTTTTCTGCAAAGTGTTAAAAAGTATTTTGGTGAGGAAATTTTTGATGTATTGAGATCTTTCTGGTTGGTGAATTTTTAAAGTTGACAGATAATTTATTTTTGTTTTTGGCATTGCTGAATTAATGGCACTGTTTCCTTCTTTGTTTACCATGCCTCCTTTCTGTGATTGCCAAGTGGCCATTCTTTTTTGTGTCCACCATTTTGTCTTTGTTCTCCATGCCATCTGGCAGGGTGGCAATTTTGTTTTGTGTAGTCTGTTTGCCTTGCTTTTGCCATAGGCTTGCATGTGTTCTTTGTTGTCCATGGCTTTGCCCTTGGAGGCCATGGGGCTGGCAGTCATTTTGTAGTCAGTGGGGTTTGTTTATGCCATAGGCCTGCATCTGTTCTTTGTTGTCCATGCTTTCGCCCTTGGTGGCCAAGTGGCCAGCGTCCATTTTGGAATCAGTGGGCCCGATTCACAAAGGTAAAATGAGATGAAGTTGAACTTTCCAACTTTCCAACTTTCCGACTTTTGGTATTCTAAAAGTCGTAAATTTAGACTTTCGTCTCATTTTACCTTCGTAAATCAGGCCCTGCATGTTTTGTTTTTGCTATAGGTCTTAGGCCTGCATGTGTTTTTCTTGTTGTGCATCCATTTGCTCTTGGTGGCCATGTGGCCAGCAGCCATTTTGTAGTCAGCGTGCTTTGTTTTTGCCATAGGCCTGTATGGGTTCTTCGTTGTGCATGCTTTTGCCCTTGATAGCCATGTGGCCAGCGGCCATTTTGTAGTCAGTGAGGTTTGCTGTTGCACTAAGCCTGCATGTGTTCCTTGTTTTCCATGCCTTCGCGTTGGTGGCCATGTGCCAGAGTGGCCATTTTGTGTAGCCAGTGTGTTCCTTATCTTCCCCTTTTTAAAGCAAATTTCTAGGGGCATTGATAGAAGAGTTATATGCCTTTTTGTTAATTTGTTTTTCTTTTTTCCCCTGATGTGAGTTTAATGTGCTTGAGGAGGATTGTACTGTGTGTTTACACATGTTTTCCATATTCCCTTGCGTCTCCTTGCCTCCCATAGAATTTCTCATAATCCCAAGGAGACACCAGCAATATATTTTTTTCAATTATTTGATTTTTCCCTAACCCCCTTTTTAAGGATTATTCTTTTTCCTCTTACCTGGTCTGCACCCGCCACCTGCCATAGGTGCACACCAGCAATAATTGTTTTATGGATTAATCAATTTTTCCTGCCCTGGCCTGCACCTGCTGCCTGTCATACGCCACAGGCGCACACCAGCAATATTTCTTTAAGCTTTGCTCAGTTTTCCCCTGGCCTGCACCCCCTGCCTGCCCTAGGCTTTAGGCACACAAAAGCAATATTTTTTTTAAGGATTATTCCATTTTCCCCTGGCCTGGACTGCCCTGCACCCGCCACCTGCCATATGCCATAGATGCGCACCAGCAATAATTTTTTTAAGACTGATTCAATTTTTCCTTGGCCTGGCTGGCACCCGCCGCCTTCCATAGGCGTACACCAGCAATAACTTTTTTAAGGATTATTCCATTTTCCCCCTGCATCCTCTGTCAGCCACTGGCATCTCATAGACCTTAGAGGGACATAAAGTAAACTTTTTAATTTATATGTTCTTGAAATATTAGGTTAATATGGTTTGGAACGGATACACTATTGTTAATTATTTGTGATATGGCCTCACTAAATTATATTCTGTAGATTCAAACTGCAAATGCAACGTTTTACTGATTTTTTATCTTGTTTGTTTGCTTTCAGGTGCACAAGAGACATCATTACACACAGTACAGCCAAACAGAAAGCCAGCCACGACAAACACCAGTTGAGTCCTCCTTTGCATCCTTGTCCAGCTAAGTGGCAACCTGCCAGAGCTAAGAAAGAACTTGAAATGGACACAAAGAAGGGTGATCCTGCCAAGAAAGGGACAAGTGAATAGGAGAAGAAAAACAATACTGCCACCGCTAGCGTGCCTGCCTCCACCTTTTTCAGGAAATGTGGGGTACCTGCTCCACCCTCCTCTAGGCAGCAATTGGTCTGGACCAGAAACCTATCACCGCATATTAGCAAAGCCACTGCTCTGACGCTCATTTCTTTCTGCATTTCTTAACAGAGTGTGACTACAAGGACAGTGCCCGCCGAACACACTATGTAGTCTAAAACAACTTTAGACCATGTAGGTTATATCGAGCATTACATTTTAACCAAGATAACGAAATGAGCAAATATTGCATGTAGTATAGTGTGTGTATTTAATGTTTATTTAAACCACACAAGATTTGAAAAAGAGGAGAGAAACCACACAAGTGCATGCAGAGCATCCCAATAAGCATCGGAGAAAAAAACAAGGACAATAGTAATGTATATGAATCTGGAGGAATTATTTTCTGTTTATATTTCAGTCAGGAGCGGCTGGTGCAGGTAAGAGGGGTGGGGCCGGGTTGAGGGGGGATTCAACAGTTGACCAATACATATTTAATTTTCCCTCGTCGTCTGTCGAAATCACCCCCACCCAGCCCCCATCAACCCATCGCCCTTCCCTCATGGGCCGCTGCTGATTTCAGTATAGACCATAACAAAGGAAAGAGTCCATGAATATGGTCCATCATCTCCATGTATTTGCTTTGTATCATCTGCGTGCATGTTTATTCTTCACTACATCACTGTATGAATAAATTATAATAAAAAGGTGCAATAGGTACCCTTAAGATATAGGGATAATTACTACTGGTCCTGAAGAAAGGTGACTGACCTAGAGGGCACTTGAATGGCTGAAACATGTCGACCATAGATGTAGGGGCTCAATATACCCTCAGAACATCACATTAAAGAATTTTAATAGGATCCGGCAGGCAATTTTAGATCTTATTCCCCAATCTTCTATAGTAAGAGCTCCGCTTACAAACACGTTGAGCCCACCCTTGCACACTATGGGGCATATGTACAAGCCCCTATCGCCACGGGAACATCACTTTTTTCGACGTTCCTGTGGCAATAAGGGCTTCGCCTTATTTACAAGGCAGCGTTAAGCCACTTAACGTACCTTAACGCTGCCTTGTAAATAAGGCCCCCTTTCACGTTATGCTTAGCTTGAAAGGGGAGGGCAATGGGTGTTGTGGTGGGCATTCCATCGCAACACCCATTGATTCTGATGCTGCCTCCTATTTACAAGGGAGGCGTAAATAGGAGGCAGCGCTAGAATTAAGACCAGGGAAAACCTGGTCTTAACCTGGCGAAGCGAGGAGAAATGTTTAATTTCTCCTAGTTTTTGCTGTTTTCATGTGTGCTGCGTTGTGCAGCACACATGAAAACATCAAAAGGCCAATGATTGTTTATGTACAGGAAGGTCCCCCTTCCTGCACATAAACAATAATTTAAAAAAAATGCTGTTTTTCAACTTATGTGTGTGCTGCATTAAGCAGCACACATAGAAGTTACAGAAGGGTATTGTTTATGTGCAGGAAGGGAGACCTTCCTGCACATAAACTGTCTTCCCCTGCACGCAGACACCCTTGCACTATGGTGAAAGGGTGCCTGCTTTGGCGCTAGGCTGCTAAGTGTAGCGCCAGCGCAGGGGGAAACAAAGGGCTGCACCATATTCTTGTAAATATGGTGCAGCCCTGCTTTTCTGAAGTGGTGTAGAGAGGGGTTAAGCCAGGAAGGCTAATACCTCTCTCCGCCACTTCCCTTGTACATATGCCCCTATGGGTTTGGGACATGGATCTGATGATGAAGCAAGCCACAGGTGGTACCTGTGGGTGAGGACCCAACAATATATCCTACATGATGTATGGATCACACTAATTCACCTGGGTGTAGATCCTACATGAGTAGAGATATACAGGGGTCATGCAACAAACATACGGAGAGTACCCTAGTACGCATAGCAAGGGTAACCCTCCCTAATGTGAAATATAAGTTAAGTTCTGGGAGGCAGAGGGTTCAAACCCACTTGAAGCTTCTCACGCCCCTTATTTTTAGTATAGTGATGAGGATGAGCCAGTGATTGTCAGTATGAAGGGCAGCTCAGAGGACATTGAGATTACCCCTCCTATTCAACCTGCTCAGAGAAGGTGGTTCCACCACGCCTGCTTCCATATTTGTAAAACCGACATCAAGAACCGGAGTCCACCACTACCACAATCAAAGTACGCCCTACAGAGAGGAAAATGTCACAGTCACCTACCTCCAGTTCTTCAGGCATTGGCTTTGTCCCACTTAAAAAGTTCTCCTCCCCAGTTTGGGACTTCTTTACAATTAGAAAGCAGGAGAATAACATTGCAATAGGCTCCATGTGCCATGTGAGTGTTCGTCGAGGTAAGCTAGGTTCACACTGCCATACTGGAGGCCAAGTGTCCCATCTGAGAAAACATCACACATTCCGGTGGGAGGAGCACTTTAAAAAGGTAGATGCTAGTAGTGGTGGTGATGAGAGAGGGGAAGCAGCTGAGTGCACAGTGATAGAAAAATAAGGTGGTCATGAGGAAGAATCAGATGATGGCATTACACAAAGCAGACCTGTTTACTGTAATGTGTCAGCATCACCTCCATCAGTAACATTTAAATAGTACAAAACTCAGATGCAAACACCTCCGCCACATACAGTGATTTCACAAAACATCAGTAGCATCACAGAAGAAAAAAATCCAAGCTACTATTACAGGCTTGTTTAGGCAGGAGGGGGCTAAGAATGCAGGCACATTTATACAATAGGAAGCTGGCTTAAATGTTAGCGCTGGACCTTCTCCCTTTTTCTTTTGTGGAAGGAGTGGGATTTTAAAATTTTGTGGAGGTCATCTGCCCGAAATGGATGGTTCCTAGATGGACCTATTTTGCCAGAGTTGCTGTTCCAGCGCTTCATCATGATGTACAGTGTTAGACCTGGAATTCTTGGCGTGGTTTTCCCCTAACTTTTTGCCATCAGACCTCCTGTTTTTGCTAACCTCATTTTTGCTGGCCTTAGGACTCTGCACACTCTACCACTGCTTACCAGTGCTGAAGAGCTTTTGATCTCTCCTTAAAACATATCAGAATGGCTTATACCCAATTGGGCATATTTAATTTACTTGGAAGTCCACAGTAAAGTGGCACTACTTATGCCCAAGGCCTGTGAATTAAATGCTGCTAGTGGGCCTGCAGTACTGATTTTGCCACCCACTTAAGTAGCACTTTAAGCATGTATCATGCCTGCCATTGCAGCCTATGTTTGTGCAGTTTTAAACTGCCATTTCGACCAGGCAAATTCAACTTTTTCCAGACCCAAACCCTCCTTTTTAATACATAGAATTCACCCTTAGAGTTCTCCCCGGACAGCCCTGAAGGCAGGGTGGAATGTATTTAAAAAATGGGACAGTACTTTTAAGTTTTACATGTTCTGGTAAGGAAAAACTTTATAATTCATTCATTTTCCACTACTGCAAGATCTACCTCTCCCATAGGGTAACATTGGAGTTATCTTATCATATTTTATAAGTGTACTTTCCAAATGGGAACATGTGACCTATTCATTTCTGGTGTTGATGGAATCGTAATTTAAAATCCTAACTTATGGCGAAGTTGCATTTCCAATTGCAATTCTGAAAAGTTGGCATTTTCTTGGCTTAGCCATTTGGTGAATGCAGCCTGTATTTGGGTCACATGACAGGGTGTGGGTGACACTTGGGCTTGTGGGTATTCCTCCTAGACAGACAAACAGAATGGGGAGCTTAGGTGTTACTGGATGGACCATCAATGGCAGGATGGGAGGGAAGAGCAGCACCCAGCCCCACTTACACTTAAATAGGCTTTGTCCTGTCAAAAAGAGCTGCATACTCCCCATAGTTAATCTGGAGCCAGTGCTCGATTACCACTGGATACAAGCTAGCCTGTCTGATGATGCGTGATACATCGAAACTGGTCCCAGGAGGTCTGTTTTCCAGTCCAGGGAGGACCTGGCCTGTCAGTTCAGGCTGGACTGTTCCCATGGGGAGCAGGGTCTAGACTGATTGGCATATGGCTCGGTCCAAATTGGGGTGGCATGGTGAGCAAAAGAACGATGGATTTAAAACTGATCTGTGACTGGGGGTGGGTGTTTGAAAAGTTTCAGCACTCTGTCCATCATCTTGTTGTTTTGATAAGTAATGTAGTCAAAGCCATGGCAGATGATGGCAATTTCAGGATCCTGTGTTTGGTACATTGCATCAGTCTGATTGTGCAGGACTGTCTCAAAAAAGAAGCCATAGTCAGCAATATACTTGCCACCTGCCAAACAATCTGCACTCATTTAAGTCTTTTAAAGTCCAGAAGCAGTGCTAATAGTGTACCAGTTAAAGCCCTCATACAGGAGGTGCCAAAATGTTGGAACTCAACCTACTGTATGTTGCAATGTCTGTTTGAGCAGTGCAGACCTAACACTGACTATGTCCTTCAAAGAGGAGGGAATGCAACTGGGAAAAGCATGACCATGGAAATGGACAAATGGGGGCTAGTCAAATGCCTCACACAAATGCTACTTTCTTTTGAGGTTTTCACATGGGAAATTAGCAATACAGTCGGATAGCATAGAGTGGTTTGGCGTAGAGTGGAGTGGTGTACACTGGAGTGCCATACAGTGAAATAGCGTACACTGGAGTGGTGTAGAGTGGAAAAGCATAGATGATACAGTGAAGTGGCACACAGTGGAGTAGTGTAAAGTAGAATGGCATAGTGTGAAGTGAGTTACAGTGTAGTGGTATACAGTGGAATAGTATAGACTGGAGTGGTGTAGAGTGGAGTGCCGTACAGTGTAGTGGCGTAGAGTGGAGTGTTGCAGAGTGGAATACCATACAGTGGAGTGGAGCGTAGTGGGGTAGACTGTAGTGGTGTACAGTATAATAGCGTACTGTGGATTGGCGTAAAGATGAATGTTCTAGAGTGAAGTGCTGTACAGTGGAATAGCATAGAGTAAAATGGCGTATAGTGGAGTGTTGCACAGTGAAGTGGCATACAGTACAGTAGCATATAGTGGCGTGGTCTAGTGTGGAATAATGTTAAGTGTTATTGGTGTGTAGTGTGGAGTGCTGTACAGTGGAGTTGTGTACAGTGGAATAGTGTAGAGTGTATTGGCGTATAGTGGAGTAACGTACAGTGGAGTGGCATAGACTGGAATGTCCTACAGTTGAGCTTCATGCAGTAGACTACTTTACATTGTAGTAGTGTAACAGTGAAGATGGGTATACTGCAGTGTTTTAGAGTGGAGTAGCATACAGTGGAATAGCATAGAGCAGAGTTGCGTACAGTGGAGTGGCATAGAGTGGAGTGGCATACATTGGAGTGTTGTAGAGTGGAATTGCCTAGAATGGAGTGAGGTATAGTGTAGTGGCGTACATTGGAATCCTGTAGAGTGGAGTGACAGACTATGGTGTGGTGTATACTGGAGTGGCATATAGTGTAGTGGCGTACATTGGAATAGCATATACTGGAGTAGCGAAGAGTGGAGTGGTGTATACTGGAGTGGCATACAGTGTTTGCATTCTGCATTGCACTGCGTTCTCTGTTAGGGTCTTAGATGTAGGTAAGTAGTAGGTTTCATTGTTGTTCCCCATCTATTGACACTTTATTAAAGGGTTAATAGGAAGAGAAATGTTTTTTTAATTTTCTCTATATTATTACAACAGGTTAGGGAGTACTGAGCATCTTTTAAAAATATTTTTAAGTAGCGCAGTAATTTGTAGTTATTCTCACAGTACTCTGCAGACTTTTTACTGAAGATTTGCTGTTTGTACCGCAGTGTTTCCGAGCTAGTATCGTGGTACTCCGTCCATTTCTTTCAAATATATAGCATCATAAATATTTTCCCCTACCTAATACCATTTTATTAAAGTGGTAATAGGTAGGGAAAAATATCTAACCTAATACTTACCTACATCTAAGTGTGAAATGCAGGACACAAGCATAATTTAACTGAAAAACATTATGGCTGCCTTCAACTTTTGTAGATGCAGTCATTAGCTAAACGTATAATGACTTGTCATCACCATGTACTGCGGTATTATCATGACAGATGAGTTTTGACCCTTATAACTTCATACCCACATCAGAATATCACTTGAAATATCAAAAAGGATCATCTAGACACTATCGTGTATATTCATGGCAATTTTTTTTATCAAAATCCATTCTACACTACATTAAATAAAAAGGTCTATGGAAAATGCACTGGAGGAAAAATCAGTTTTGAGATCCCCCCTTTATCTTTGGAACCACTTAAATATTACCCACAAAAGTTTCCTTCATCACAAAATGTGGAAAATTCTATAGGTCTGAAAAGTTTTGTGGAGATTCATCAATCGGTTGGAAAGTTATTAGGGAGCAAAAATCAGAGGAATTCCTATCTCTGGGAATCCTAACTATAACTACTGTACACTCAGGACTGCCTCAATTTTAACAAAAATAAAAATGAAATCTCCCTTGACTCTTGTGCGAGCCATCACGGCCACCAGAATCCTGTGGGACTGTCGTGGGAGTCCAAGGGCTGGACTGGCTCCCACAGGATGCCATATCATAAACACACAGAGGATCTGAGGGAGAGGAAGGAGAGCGTACTACTCCCTATGTAATGTAGAAACTCACCGAAAATACACCCCTCACCAATGACCTTGCCGCCTTGGTGAGAGGAGGGAACCCAATGATGAAGCATGTCACCTTCGGGTGTGTGAGAGTTCTTGTCCTAGAAGAGGTCATCTCCTCCCCCTTTTTGTTAGGACATTCAGCCCCAACACCCACACCATACGAGTGCTTAGTGCTTTGTTCCCCCTCCACCCTGTGATAAGGCATATTTTCTGTGAGTTTATCCCACAGGACTGTGGAAACCCCCCAAAAATATATTTCTTTAAATTTGTCCCTTCTGGGACCCCCGCGCATGTTCTAGGAGGTCAGGGTACCCTTACCCTTCACTTTTATGCTTTATCTCTTTTTCACGACTTGCAGACTAAGGGGCATATTTACAAGTACTTAACGCCGCTCTAGCGTTAATTTGTTCACGTTACAGTGGCTTTTTTTATTGCCGTATTTACAGGTTGCCGCTAACTGCAGTTAGCAGCACTTTTCCAGCGTAAACATTAATTTTCAAGATAGCCACTTCTGTTAGTGGGTCTTAGCGAAAATGAGATGCAAGGTGGGTGTTCCCCTGCAAAAACTTCTGCTATCCCCACTTCGCGATATTTACAATGAAATTCCCGTCTGGCGATAACCCCCCAAAACTGCAGCTAAGTCCAGTTAGCAGCAGGTTTTTAAGACCAAAAAATAGCTTGTCTAAAAAACGGTGCAAACACACCTATAAATAAGGGAGACAATCCCAGACCCTTATTGGCATTCTCACTGACGCCATAGAGGTCCTACTCTTGCATCTTGGAGCTCCAATCCACACCACCGCCACCAGCCACCAGCACCACTACAGAGGCACCGCCGCAGAAGAGAGCAGGTAGACCGCCAACGGATTACCCTGATACACCTCCGGCCAGAGGAGGTGATAGCCCACTACAGGCTAAAAAGGACCTTCATCCTACACCTACTCGCTCAGAGAGCGCTAAGGCTACAGGCATCATCCCAGCGCTGCACAAACATCCCTCCACAGACAAAGCTACTTGCAGTACTGCACATGCTGGCCTCTGGTACCTTCCAACCAACCACTGCCAGAGTGGGAGGAGTCTCACAGGCATCCTTCTTCAGGTTCCTCCCGACGACTGTCTTGGATGCAGTCATCAGCCTGACGCCGCACCACCTACGCTTCCCCAACACTGCCCAAGAACAACTTGACAACAAGCAAGGCTTCTATGCCATTGCTGGATTTCTGCATGTGTTGGGGGCAATTGACTGCACCCATGTGCAACTTGTGCCTCGTGCGGATACTGCTCACACATACAGGAACAGGAAGCACACACACTTAATGAACGTGCAGGCAATTGTGGACCACCTGGGCCTGTTCATCAATGTCGTCACCAAGTTTCCAGGGAGTGTGCATGACTCCTACATCTTTTGCCAATCAGTCATCAACCAGCAGTTTGAGAATGGCACCTATGGAAATGGACTGCTTGTTGGTAAGTACAAACTGAACACACCACACACCTCAAGTCACCAATCATGTAGCTCAACCATGTGAGAATGCACATGTAGCAAATTGAGTCCGACATACAATGTAACTGGGCCAACTACTATACACAAACACCTAACCCCAAAGAACCACACATATGTAAGTAGGCCCAACAAGGGAGTAGGCCAGAATTACTCTCACAGACCACTATGTCACTCTCGGAATATAGATCTTGCAGAAATCATCAGACAAAAATTGAAAGGAATCAATGCAGCACATGCCACAAGACATATGCTTGCGCTGGGCTGCATCCATTCTGAAACAAACAAGTGTCATATGCAAAACAAGATGACAGATCACCCTGCTATCCCCTGCGCTGGTGCACAATTAGCTGACATGCACAAACACAGGCACGCATGCACCATGCTGCAAGTGTGCCTGCGTCATGGGGAGGAAAGTATTTCTGCATGAAGGGATACCTAGCTGCACACAAACAATCACTAAAGTTGATTTAGCATTAGTCTGGGTCGTGTCGGAATGTAGCATGCATAGAAAGAGCATACAGACAAGAGAAATGTAAACCTCACTACATGTTGCGCATCCCTACAGCTCCCCTGGTGAGGTGTAGCAATCTGATGCACAAATGTAGACAAATAAATGTGTGTTGAGTGGGAACACACACAGCAATGTCTATAGGCATGAGCCCAACGCGCATACAAGCAAAGTCAAAGTTAACATATGCCCAAGGACATCAACACACATGTCCGTTGTCTTTCCATGTCCCAGTAAGTCAAGTGCACCAGGTAGCAGTGTTAGGTTTCAAATTCCCAACCCTGCAACGCACTCTTTTACGCTATATTAGGTTAGCAATGTGTGGCTATATAGATGCCATTTGTATTCACGTTATGCAACCCGCTGAGTTATCCCCATAATGTGCAGATTTCAGTTAGCGAGTGTGACTCCATTTTGTTTGTCGTAATCCTTATTAGGCTGCTTAGACTGTGCCTGAGTTAGGCCTCATGGCTCGTAATGCTTGCCTCAGCAGAACACTGTATTTCGTTATTATTTTTTCTTTCCGTCCAAGGCTGTTTCCCGACTCGCTAATGAGGAGACCATTCTGCTCTCACATACCTATCCAAGTGTGTAGTTCTGCTCCCACGTTAGGAGACGCTGAGACCCAGCGCAGAGGCCTTGGGTTTCTGATAACATGTACCCATCTGGCAGGTGGTAGCTCATCTCCCTGTGCCTCCTTTGTTCATGTTCGGCCCCGGCCGGTAGTTTTCCATGGTGGGCGGGGTTGGAGGCTCTTGGGGAAGAATGATTACTTACTGTAGGCTAATGGGGAGTCAGTCCCTCAGCAGACATCTTAGGGTGCAGGTCATGATGGACTCCTCTGCAGAGCATTTCTAATAAACATGTAAGTTTGTATTCTCTACTGTCTGACCGACTCTTCATTCTTGGGAAGGCATAGCAGGTGGTTTTGAGAAAACCCGAGTGGCCCTAGAGGGCCACTTCCTTCAGCAGTGCTACTGTCACTCAAACAGTGACCCACGTTGGGGGGAAAGGGTGATGTAAATAACCCACAATGAGTACAACATTTAGCATCCATGTATTTCCGGTGCCAGCTACTCTCAGCACAATAACTTACAATGATGTATCTTGCTGATGCTCAAACATAGTAATCTGCCAAAAGTCAAGGGGGCTGCTTCATAAGGGCCATGCACCACTAGTGCCTCATTTACAATCTGTGAATCAGTGACGTACTGGTGGCGCAACTGCCCTGTAAATAACCCCAAAGGTGAGCGACCCAGACATCCTGACAGTCACAACATGGAGGTAATACACAGGACCTGGCCAGTGGCATCATGGTGATGTGTAGGCAGTAAAGCACAGGCATTTCAATTTCATTGATGCAGGTCAATTGTATGTACCACAACATGACGAAGCAGAAAGTACAAAGATGCACAATGGATACAAAATAAAAATAAAATACTGCAAACACAGCAGGCACAAATACTAATGGACACCTCTCCATTTTCTATTTCTGATGATCAAGGATATGCACTGTCACCATGGCTGATGAACCCATCAAAGTGACCCCGACACAGGCCCAGAGAGACTACAATGTTGCACTGGGACGCACAAGGACCCTCGTTGAACAGACCTTTGCAGTCCTTAAATCAAGGTTCCGGTGCCTTGATATTTCGGGGGGGGGAGACTCCTGTACAAGCCTGAACTGGTCTGTAAAATCATACTGGCTTGTTGTATTTTGCATAACATCTGTGTACGGACAAACACGCCATTGCCAGAAGACAAGGAGTAGCAGAACAATCCGGAGGATGGCCAGGACGAAGAAGCTGATGCAAGACACACCACAGCTTCTGATGCTGGAACAGCAAAGAGGGATGCCATCATCCGCAATTGTTTTACCTACTCACCATCAACAAATGTCCCGTCACAAGCCTTTCTGAAAACCAAAGTCCACAGATTGTTATTTTGAAAAATAAAATACTACTACAACAATGTCTTGTATGCTTGGTTTGTGACTTCAGAAGTTGATCAATCATGTAAAGTCACGTTAACAAAACAACAGTGTTACACAGACCACTCACCTAGCAGGGGATATGACACCAATTAAAGGAATAGTGGGAATGGGACAATGTATTGGGCATCTGAACATATTACTGTGCATGGTCCCTCAGTGAGAATCAATAACTGTGTGTTGTGTCTTCACAGGAGCACCATCAGGTCTGTTCTCACACAAGAGCGTAGTACAACATACACTGTGTGTCTGATGCATCATTGTAGCTGGGGCCACATAGCTATAAACCATCATAAAAGTTGAAACACAACATATCTGTAAATTCCATGCCACAGGAAAAAAGGTAACTGACAACAGTCACAAATATACATGACTAATGTGGACTGGATCCACTTGTGGGTGTTGAGGATGAAGATACCAAGGATAGTACAGCTAGAATAAGGGATGTATCAATACAGTGCAGGCAATGCTTCAAACACCAAGCATACCCATTCATCCAACAGTAGCAAGTGACACTACCTCCCTAGATGACACATGTGTCACTGGAATGACCAATAAGCACATGTCATGCATCACTAAAACTGTGCATGAATCATCCATCAACACTGCATTGATCTAACAATGCTATAGTTCCATAAGCACAATCAATGACACATAGGTCAGCCAAGGGACAACTGGCAAGGCATCAGCATTCAACAACACATATGTAGGACTATGACCCTGGCAATGCAATGGCGAGAAAGTGTTGATGTCACATGCACAACAACATGAGTGTGACATGACAATGAAAGTGGAGAACGGGCTACATCCTCATCAAATAACTCTTATTCTGGGTTGACAACCCCAAGACAGAGAACAGACATACACATGGTTGAAGTGCAACAGGTAAACCAATAAGCACAGCCAAAACATGCAAGCAACATACAACCTATTACATCAGGAATGGACATTGTATTGGGTTAGACGGACATGAAAAAAAAATCTAGCACCATGAAGTTGCCCCACCTATCTCTGGATGGTCACTACAAGTTTACTCATGTCAATTGCATGATGTGTGTAATTTTTCTCTTCATCACGACTACACCAATCAAATTACCCACACATCTGCAGGCACAGTTGAACACATAGACAAACATGCATCTAAAAATAAATGTCAATGTCACACAATGTTGTATCTCTCAAGCAATGTACAACATACTCTTCATAAAACATAGTTGTGCAAGATGGTCAGCCACCATGTATGGATTTTGTTGCAGTCCATTGTGGCCAACAAGCCCCTCAACTCCAGTCAGGTGTATGCCAGACAGAAATCTCTGTCCCGATAGTACCAAGGGAAATCCACCGTACACCCAAGAGCTCAATAACATGGGGTGAGGAGAGGCTGCACCACCTGGTTGCCTCATGAATGCCAACTTTGGCAAGCAGATCACATGTTCCACATTGCCCATGGAAATCTGGGTGGTACAAGCAGTGTGATCAAGGCTAATGGGCAGATACCACCCCTGGGCATCCTCTGCTTCACACCCAACCATTTCTCAAACTGGAAAACGTCGGCAGACCTCAAACCTCACCACCCTCTCCAAATCACTGACTCAGCATGCTTAATCCTCTGTCAGTCCAGATTACACAAGCCTGTGTATGGCAGTGTACTCCGAGTATGCAGGGCAACCTACAGATGCAGGAGATGCAAGTGGACCCTCTTAGTTGCCTAGTCACAGGTCCCCAGCATCACAAATTTTGTCCAGTTTAGGGTCCTTATCTTCCACATCGACGGGCACAGCCTACTCCGGAATAACGACGTTGAGAGACACAGCCAAAAATAGGATGTCTTCCGTGTCACCCCAGTTTCCTCTTGGTGCGTGTCATGCAATGCAGACCACCCTTTGTTCATGATCAGGAGCACCTCGAATGATCACCACAACAAGTTTTACCACGCAGACTTCTCATGTCAGCAATGTGTAAACATTTAACATGCCAGGCCTTGCCGCCAGGTAATGGTCATTACTGATGCATCAATGTCAACAGCTGGGGCCCACCATCTCATGCACGATGCAGGAATCAACGTCAACATCACACTGCAGTAACTCTGCAGTATCTGTGTCTAGCCCTATGGGTCTCATACAAAAGCACAGCGTGGCCTCCAGTCCATGGGGACTGTCTGCACTTACAGGCATCGGATGCTTTGCTGTTGCAAGGATTGCGCTGTGCTAAGTGCTGCATTGCTGTTCCAAGCCAACAATGTCATGTTCACCTGTGAATCTGAGTCTACAACATGTTTGTACATGGCTTAGTGGAGCTTGTTGACCTATGCATAATTTTGACATGGCTGCTCCATTCTGAAATCTGGCACACACATTTTTCTATGCATTATCAGAGGTGTCCCTGTAAGCTCTTCTAGTCCTTAGAGGTTGAAAATGCAGGGAGGGCTCACTAACATCAATAAATTTGTCTACTAACTGTCCAGCCATCACATCATTGTCTCTACCAGCCCCAAGATGTGAATCGCTGTCATGCTAGACTGATGTTTAAATGTGGCTGGCACAAGAAGATGCTTACACCATGTAACGTCCAATTGTGCATATGTTGAAATGGTGACAATGAATCTGGTCGATAGACACCGGTCAAAATCATGTCATGCATTGCAGACTCTAAAATTTGTAGCACAATCTCTTGAAACTGGCACAGACATCCCATCAATGTGTGATGTAACAGTCTCACATTTAGTTACACATACCACAATGCTAACCATAATGACTACCACTGATGCAGGCATTTTCTTACACACATGACTAGTCATAGATAGGCATCAATGTGAGGAACAAGTGCCTCTTGACAGCTCTGGATCACTGATATCAAGACAGTACAGATTGTCTAAAGTCAACTACACAATACAGAGCACAGCCCATAGCCATATGGTGTTGTTAGGCATGCAAAATCCTGCAACATGGTACATGTACTGATCAACTAGCAATTTGCAGAAAAACTTTTACTGCTATTTTACGTAAGCCATAATATGTTTCATAACCGCCAGGGAAAATACTAGCAAAATACATGTATATACCAGGAAATATTCCCCCTTACCGGCAAATATTTTGTTGCAAAGTCAAAAAACGGGCCACAAACGACCAGGAAGTGATGTCAGTCTGCATACTGTTCCATGGAGGAGTACTGTGCACTTTTGCATTCTCTTTCAACCACACTGTTAGTGTCTGTTGGGAGTTGTAGAGGTGTTCAGAGGTGTCTGCTGGTGTTGGTGTGTTGGAGAGTGGCTCTGTGCCTAGACTACTGTCCCTGTTGAGTCCTGTGTCTTTGTTCTTACGTGTTTTTTGCGTCTTCATGATTGTCTTGTGGGGTGCTTGTCTTAGGGGTATATTTGTATTTTTCACTGTTATTTGGGGTATTTTTGGGGGTTTATTTTCATATTACTGTGTTCACTTGTGTATTTTGAGATGTTGGGTCAAGGTAGGGAGGGCAGGATGTCCGAGGGGGCATTGGGGGGCTACCTCTGGCTCGTCAATTTGTTTTTGCCATGGATGGTGGAGGCTGGGGGACGTGTCCTCCAGGGATGTGATGTCAATATCAGGAAGGTCAGGTGGGAGCACATCCGCGACCATATGATTCGAATGTTCGGTGTGGACAGGACTGTCCACCAGTGGAAGCACCATTGGCAGGATTTTGTTGGGTGTGAGGGAGACCTACTGGATCACCTGGGAGTCATCGTTGGCAGGCAAGGTGGTAAGTGCATGACCAACGTTGTTTGAGATCAGAGTATGATTCGACTGTCCCCAATTTAGGTTCAGGACCACATCTATGCCCCCCTTTTAAATGTGGTCCATTGCAAAATGAAATGGGTGTCAGGGTGTACTGTCCATCACAACACATATAACCATCGGAACACTTCACATACATTTCTGGCTGAGAAGCTGTGTGATACACAATGCAGGATATGAACATGTCAAGTGTCCTGATACACCTGTGCTAAGACTTATGGGCCCATTTGACTACACAACGTCAAGTATATCGATGTTGGCGAGGTAAAAAGTGACTTATGAAGCTGTACATCAAGTTGTAGTCAAATTTGGCCCATGGATCTGGGCAGGATTGTCCTGTAGTCCACAAGGATACAATTGTCATGTGTTGTGTGTAAGACAGGCAAAGCACATCCCTACATGTATGCAACGTGGACACACATATAACTGTTACAGTGAATGAAATTAAATTAAGATGACTTCAATGATGTACAAGAGATGAGTGAAATATGACGTGTAATACATATATCTTTGTTTTCATCCTTTTGTCACAGCTGGAAGACCATTGATCACACAGGAAGATGTGGATACCTTCATGGACCCACACGCCACTGGTGAGTGCCTTGCCCCTACATTTCGATTGTATGTGTTGACAGAAATATATCATGCCAATGGTCCTGTATGTTGGTGAACACAGTCTGGCTGTGCATCACATGGACCTCACCTCTAGTGTGATGAGGCAGCATCAAGTACAGAGTTATGCACATGATCATCAGTTGCTGATGGAGAACAGCATTGGCCTTCTAGAGCTGATGTTGCAACTCCTCAGATAATTTACTACACCCATGCACTGTACGAGTAACTATAGCAGTAATTTCATAACTTTAGCCTGTCATCGAGCCTATTAGGCAGCATCCCAAACATTTATGCACTCTGCCAGAATTGTGCAAGGGGGCCAGCTTTGGTGCTAGCCATTGCAAGTGTACACTGTTGTAAATGATGATGTGTCTACCCCTGATCATGGCACATCTGTTGTTGAATAGCATTTGCAACGTGTTGCAGCATATTGGAAACAACTTAGGACAAACATGAACACACAGCATTCTTTACAAAGGGTGCCCATGTACAACCATTCTCATATGATGTTTGTACCCATGGTATCCACTGTGTCACCACAACTCTATAATTCTTTGGTAATCTGTGGCTGTGGGTACTCATGTCAAGATGAATGCGAAATGGAACTGTCACACAATGGCCAAACACTTTGTGCAGTATTGTGCAGTATTGTGCGTATTTTCATCCAAATCACAAAGTGATTATGGCTTCTTGTCATAATATAATTGGGTCATGTTGCTTGGCCACAGCGACATCAAGTTCGATAGGTTTAGTATGCATTGAATAATTTGGCCCGTGAATCCTGTGGAGTTACGGCAGCACTGTTTCTGAGCCCATTGATGCAAAATGTGTATATCAGTCCAGCCAATGCAGGTGGGTTTCACAGTGTATATACTGAAGAGAAAAGATTTGAGTGATGTTGATGGGTATGGTCAGACATGGAATCCATTGACACCCAGCACTCAGCTGGCTGTCAGCAATTGACAGTTATTTCGAGTAACAGTTGTCATTGACAGTTTGTACTCCAAAGAGCAAGTCTCATACCCAAGCTGAGAGCAGGGGTACGTGCAACAAATGGATGAGTGGCATGAGCCCTAATGACAACTTGTGTGAATGAATCTAGGCAAATGTAAAACAGATTTAGGTCACCAAAATATGTACCAGGGCTGACTTAGCATCTTGATTCTGAATCTTGTGAATCATTTCCATGTTGATGCAATTTACAAGGCCACAGTAGCCAACGCAGCATTTGCTTGGAGAGGTGTGGTGCAGCGGCCAGGGCAGCTGACTTCGGAGCACAGGGTTCACGGATCGATCCCCGGCTCCGGCAGCAGCTCAGCTCAGCACCATGTGACTCTGGGCACTAGCTCACTTAATTTCCACTACGGCCCCCAGCGCCTTGAGACCCGTAAGGGTGAGTAGCTGCGCTATATAAAAACGGACTTACTTACTTGCACAACAATGTCTTGGCAAGACTGTCTTAGCCTCAGTCACAAGCCAGTGTTAATCAACTCAACGTTAATCAATAGCAACTCATGCGTTAGACATCCTTTCACACTACATTTAGGGTGAAAGGGGTGGGCATTGCTACACTGCTAAGCCCATTCTTTATTACGCAGAACAATTTCCACAAGGGCAGCGTGAATATAGGGGAGTGAGTAATAGGTTAGACCGAGAAAAACATGTTTTCAAGCATGCTCTGGACTGTGAAGTGATCTATATCTCATCAATGTATATGTTCAGATGTGTTCAGCATTGTGCGGCACACATGAAAAATGCTAAGGGTCAATGACTGTTCATGTGCATGAAGGTGATCCTTCCATCACATGAACTATCTTCTGCTAAATTCAGACACCTTGCACTATTGTGCAAGGGTGCCTGCCTTTGCACTATCATGACGGGTTTCACACTGGCGGAAGTGGAAAAGCAGTGCAGCAAAATATGATGTTGAAAGGCAGCAGCTTTGCGTTCCCATCGTGGCATAGCACAGTGTGGTGCAGAGCAGGCTAACAACGTGCCACAAGAATTCAAGGAACATATGACCTGTTGACTTCCAATCATCAAATTTGGTAGCCACGTTTACTCAAATGTTTCTAGTAAATGTATACATCATCACTCATGGATGTGTAGCTGTGTTGACACCTCCAAATTGTTTTTGAAATGATGAAATTGGATTTGTTCAACTGTCCTACATGACTACCACTGTGATGCTTAGTCGTCCGCCATGATTGCAGACAGTTCAGCCTACTGTCTTTGTGTTAGTGTCATGGCCTGGTTCTGCAATGGGCCTGTAGAACTTCAGCCTTGAGGGCCTTCCCCTGTTGGACTCAATCAGTGTTTGTGCCCGCAGCCTCATTGCAATCAGCTAATCTACCACTGTTGTCACTGTACTTTGTCCTTGCTATGTCTCATACCATAAGTCAACATGTCGGTATCACCATCAGGTTTTGAATTGTGTTATTATTTACCTTGAACTTGTCAGATCATGTGGGACATACCTTACATTTTATGAGAGTGTTTGATAATGTTTTGTTACACTTTTGCTTGGGAGATACATGCAGAATGCTGTCAATTTTTGTGATTCTCAAAACTTGACATGTTTTTTTCCTTTACAGACAACATGTCACCGGATGAAGTGAGGCAGTTCCTTCTGCGTAAGGAACGTTATATGCACATACGTCGTGGAGGGGTAAAGGGGTACAATGATATGGCACGGAGGTACCAGGAAGAGAGGGCATCAGGACGATGGAAGTTCATTACAGGCAGCAGCAAAAAAAGTGGACAGAAACATGCTGGCCTGCCTGCCTCATCTACACAACACAGGCACACTGATCCAATGCCAGGCCCTTCAGGTGTCCAACAGAGTGACAGATATCCCCAAACATCTGCTGGTCCAAGTACATCCACCTTGGCTCAGCCTGCTGCAACCACCTCATCTCAACACCCAGGTGCACCATCACAAACTGCTCAACCAGGCACATCTTCCTTGAGAACAGCATGATAGAGACAGATTTCCTGCTTGACACACAGGGAGCGTAGGTTGCTTTTCAACCTAAATGACCGCATGGCCTGAATAGAATGGGACCAGGACGAAATTAAGGGCCCCCTCCAGGACATTAAGGGGGCCCAGGGTCTCCCCTATTGAGGCACTAATGATGTCAGCTTTCCCCATGTACAGTCCCCTATTCCCTTAATCCAGTTTTTATACTTTTTTGTACTGTAGTTTAGTAGGTAGTGAAAGTGTAGTTTTAGATTAGGTATAGAAAAGTGTCAGATGTAGGTAGGTTTTAGGATTTTTGAAATTTGTACTTAGTGTTTTGCGTTAAGTTTCCTTTCCCTTTGGGTGGGGGGGTTGATGTATGTTTTTTACTTGATCAATAAAAAATAATATATATATATATATATATATATATATATTCACTGAAAAAACCATAGGTTTTAGGGACAGTTATAGTTAGTTGGACATTGCACTCGTACAAAACCCGTGAAATTCCCCTGTTATAGTTAGTTCAGCTAACTATAACTCGCGCCCGCAATGCACTGCTGATGACGTCACATATTACATCACTCATGACATGGTCAGTGATATCACTGATGACATCACTGATGACATCTCAAATGACATCACTGATGACATCACTGATGACATCATCCAGTGACTGTGTGTTTCTGTAAAGTTTAAATATGTTTAATATATATAGGGAAAGGCGTATTGAAGAATGAGTGGGTGTATAAGTGTCTGAATGGATGATTTAGTACGTGAGTGACTGACTCTACAAGTGAGTGATGAAACGTATCTTACTGAATGCATGGGTTAGTGACTAAACTGTGTGAATGTCTGTATCCGTCTGTTTGTTGGTGTGTAAGTGGATGCATGGATTTGCGAATAGCTACATGAGTGTCTATATGGGTTATTGATTGGTTCTCTGAGTATCTGTATGGCTGCCTGAGTGTTTGTGTGGGTGGGGTGTGTGTGACTCTATACATAGATGTGTGAGTGGGTGATTCACTGGGTGCATGATTTCAAGAGTGCATCTGTGATGGACTGCTTGGGTGGGTGAGTGTGTGTATGGGTGTGTTAGTGAGTGAATGTATATCTCAGTGGTACATGTGCGAGTAACTACATATGTAAAAGGCAGTATATATGTGTGTTAGAGTATTTAAATGGCTATAAGTGAGAGTGTGTTATTGTGAGAGTGGCTGTATGGATGCGTGTGTGCTTGTATCAGTTATTGTATAAGAGCGTAAGAATGTGCTAGTATTTGTATGAGTAAGTGAGCTGGTGTGTGTATAACTGTATAGGTGAGTAAATGGGTGTGTGATTAATTTTTTGCATGACTGACTAGGTGTGTGAGTACCTCTATGGATGAGTGGCGGTGTGTGAGTGTTTATATAGGTGTATGAGTGCATATGATAGTCCTGTACTGAGTGACTGTAAGTATGAGTGACTGTACAGGTGAGTGAGTGGATATGTGTGTAGACCTAAGAATCAGTGAGTGGGTATGTAGTTTTTGGTGTTGGAGTGTCTATGGTTTTGAGAATGGCAGTCTGTAATTTAGAGTGGATGTATCAAAAGTTATATTAGGGTGTGAGAAGATGCATGAAATTATCACATGGATGATGTCATCAGTGATGTCATTTGAGATGTCATCAGTGATGTCATCAGTGATGTCACTGACCATGTCATGAGTGATGTAATATGTGACGTCATCAGCAGTGCATTGCGGGGGCGCGAGTTATAGTTAGCTGAACTAACTATAACAGGGGAATTTCACGGGTTTTGTACGAGTGCAATGTCCAACTAACTATAACTGTCCCTAAAACCTATGGTTTTTTCAGTGAAATTCAAAGGTTTTTTAAATGCTAATTTCTAACTATAACGTGTCTGAAACCTATGGTTTTTTCAGTGAATTTCAAAGGTTTTTTAAAAGCTAATTTCTAACTATAACGTGCCTGAAACCTATGGTTTTTTCAGTGAATTTCAAAGGTTTTTTTAAATGCTAATTTCTAACTATAACGTGCCTGAAACCTATGGTTTTTTCAGTGAATTTCAAAGGTTTTTTAAATGCTAATTTCTAACTATAACGTGCCTGAAACCTATGATTTTTTAAGTGAATTTCAAAGGTTTTTTAAATGCTAGTTTCTAACTATGCCAACAGAGGTAGGACATGTGAAGAAAGAAGAAAAAACGCACAGAAAGAAGCAAAAGATGTGCAATAAGAACCAACAGAGGAGCAGAAAGAGGCCTTGTTGCAAAATCATCCTGTGCCCACAACTTTTTCAGACGGGTACTGGTGGTAACCGACTCTGACTAACCAGAGCCAGTGCGGGTTTGCACAGTGGTGAAGGGAGGGGGCCTGAGGTGACATGTGTGCAAAAGCGCCCGTGGCGCGTTTTAAGTTGCGGGATTAAGTCCCCTTGAATCCTGAGGGTCCCTGGGGCTCAACTAGCCCCCAGGTACCTACAGTTAGTACCACAGAGCTGAGTTGCAGAGAGGCGTTCCGAGGCCACGCACCTTTTTCACCTCTCTGCAACGCAACTCTGTTGTGCTTACTGAAGGTACCTGGTGGGCTAGTTGGCCCCAGGATACAAAGGGAATTAACTCCCCAACTTAAAACGCACCACAGGGCATGTTTGCGCACATGTCACCTGAGGCCCCGCCCCCTCCCTTCACCACTGTGCAAACGCGCCCCATGGCGCGTTTTAAGTTGGGGGCTTAGGTCACCTTGAATCCTGAGAGTCCCTGGGGCCCAACTAGCCCACCAGGTACTTCCAGTAAGCACCACAGGCCTGCGTTGCAACGCCTGTAACAAATTGTGCAGTTGTGTTTAGGTAGTGAAGAGGGTCGTGCTGGGGGTAGTGTTTTAGGGTTTAGGGTAGGGCAGTGGTGTTTGTGTAGTGTAGGGGGTCATGCTGGGGGTAGATTTAGGGTTTAGGGTAGTGCAGTGGTGTTTGGGTAGTGTAGGGAGTTGTGCTGGGGGGAGTGTTTTAGGGTTTAGGGTAGTACAGTGGTGTTTGGGTAGTGTAGGGGTCGTGCTGGGGTTAGTGTTTTAGGGTTTTAGGGTTTAGGGTAGTGCAGTGGTGTTTGGGTAGTGTAGGGGATACTGCTGGGGGTAGTGTTTTAGGGTTTAGGGTAGTGCAGTGGTGTTTGGGTAGCGTAGGGGGTCGTGCTGGGGGTAGTGTTTTAGGGTTTAGGGTAGTGCAGTGGTGTTTGTGTAGTGTAGGGGGCCATGCTGGGGGTAGTGTTTTAGGGTTTAGGGTAGTGCAGTGGTGTTTGTGTAGTGTAGGAGGTCGTGTTTTAGGGTTTAGGGTAGTGCAGTGGTCTTTGGGTAGTGTAGGGACTCGTGCGGGGGGTATTGTTTTAGAGTTTAGGGTAGTGCAGTGGTCTTTGGGTAGTGTAGGGGGTTGTGCGGGGGGTAGTGTTTTAGGGATTAGGGTAGTGCATTGGTATTTGGGTAGTGTAGGGGGTCATGCGGGGGTAGTGTTTTAGGGTTTAGGGCAGTGCAGTGGTGTTTAGGTAGTGTAGGGGGTCGTGCTGGGGGAGTGTTTTAGGGTTTAGGGCAGTGCAGTGGTGTTCGGGAAGTGTAGGGGGTCGTGCTGGGGGAGTGTTTTAGGGTTTAGGGCAGTGCAGTCGTGTTCGGGTAGTGTAGGGGGTCGTGCTGGGGGAGTATTTTAGGGTTTAGGGTAGTGCAGTGGTGTTCGGGCAGTGTAGGGGGTCTTGCTGGGGCTGGTGTTTCAGAGTCTAGGGCAATGCAGTGGTGTTCGGGCAGTGTAGGGGGTCTTGCTGGGGCTGGTGTTTCAGGGTTTAGGGCAGTGCAGTGGTGTTTGGGCAGTGTAGGGGGTCGTGCTGGGGGTGGTGTTTCAGGGTTTAGGGCAGTGCAGTGGTACATCCAAATCCTGGGCACACGTGCAAAAGTGTAAACATAGGCAGTCACAAAAGCGTAAGTCCATTCAAGAATCAATCTCCTTGTAGTTCGCAGAAGAGTTATTTCTTGTTTCTTTTAATCATATTTTGTAGAAAAGCAACCAGCAAAGAAATACCAACAACCAGCCAACACGTGTTTCGTCTAGGAGGATACTCCCACGACTTCTTCAGGGCTGTATACTTGGTGAACGGAGCACTGTATTCGAGATGCCGGTGATAATTCCAACCCGGCAGGTCTGAACCGCAAGGTGAATAAAAACAAGATCAAGTGTGTTAAAATTCGGGTGGTGTTGAGATCAATGTAAGCCACGGGTAAGGACACAGGTGTGTGTGTTCTGCCGGTAACAATTTATATATAAATAGACAAATGGATTCCCAAAGTTCACGTATAATCAAATGCAAATAGGTTCATAAGCGGTGGCCGAGGGAAGGACACGGGTATGTGTCAGAGAGAGTGCAATTATATTGGTCATAGCGAAGCGTTTACCACCGTAGCTCACATGTCTTTCTTTCAAGTGTAAACCCTCTTGTTTGATCGCACCCAGTGCAGTGGTGTTCGGGCAGTGTAGGGGTCGTGCTGGGGCTAGTGTTTCAGGGTTTAGGGCAGAGCAATGGTGCTCAGGCAGTGTAGGGGGTTGTGCTGGGGGTGATGTTTCAGGGTTTAGGGCAGTGCAGTGGTGTTAGGGCAGTGTAAGGGGTCGTGCTGGGGGTGGTGTTTCAGGGTTTAGGGCAGTGCAGTGGTGTTCCGGCAGTGTAGGGGGTCGTGCAGGGGGTGGTGTTTCAAGGTTTAGTGCAGTGGTGTTCGGGCAGTGTAGGGGGTCGTGCTGGGGTGGTGTTTCAGGGTTTAGGGCAGTGCAGTGGTGTTCGGGCAGTGTAGGGTGTCGTGCTGAGGGGTGGTGTTTCAGGTTTTAGGGCAGTACAGTAGTGTTTGGGCAGTGTAGGGGGTCGTGCAGGGGGTGGTGTATCAGGGTTTAGGGCAGTGCAGTGGTGTTCGGCCAGTGTAGGTAGTCTTGCTGGGGGTGGTGTTTCAGGGTTTAGGGCAGTGCAGTAGTTTTCGGGCAGTGTAGGCGGTCGTGCTGGGGCTGGTGTTTCAGGGTTTAGGGCAGTGCAGTGGTGTTCGGGCAGTGTACGGGGTTGTGCTGGGGCTGGTGTTTCAGGGTTTAGGGCAGTGCAGTGGTGTGCGGGCAGTGTACGGGGTTGTGCTGGGACTGGTGTTTCAGGGTTTAGGGCAGTGCAGTGGTGTTCGGGCAGTGTAGGGGGTCTTGCTGGGGGTAGTGTTTCAGGGTTTAGGAAAGTGCAGTGGTGTTCGTGCAGTATAGGGGGTCGTGCTGGGGATGGTGTTTCTGGGTTTAAGGCAGTGGAGTAGTGTTCGAGCAGTGTAGGGGGTTGTGTAGGGGGTGGTGTTTCAGGGTTTAGGGCAGTGCAGTGGTGTTCGGCCAGTGTAGGGGGTCGCGCTGGGGGTGGTGTTTCAGGGTTTAGGGCAGTGCAGTGGTGTTCGGGCAGTGTAGGGGGTCATGCACGGGGTGGTATTTCAGGGTTTAGGGCAGTGCAGTGGTGTTCGGGCAGTGTAGGGTGTTGTGCTGGGGCTGGTGTTTCAGGGTTCAGGGCAGTGCAGTGGTGTTCAGGCAGTGTAGGCGGTCGTGCTGAGGCTGGTGTTTCACGGTTTAGGGCAGTGCAGTGGTGTTCGGGCAGTGTAGGGGGTCGTGCTGGGGCTGGTGTTTCAGGGTTTAGGGCAGTGCAGTGGTGTTCGGGCAGTGTAGGCGGTCGTGCTGGGGCTGGTGTTTCAGGGTTTAGGGCAGTGCAGTGGTGTTCGGACAGTGTAGGGGGTCGTGCTGGGGCTGGTGTTTCAGGGTTTAGGGCAGTGCAGTGGTGCTCGGGCAGTGTAGGGTGTTGTGCTGGGGGTGATGTTTCAGGGTTTAGGGTAGTGCAGTGGTGTTCGGGCAGTGTAGGGGGTCGTGCAGGGGCTGGTGTTTCAAGGTTTAGGGCAGTGCAGTGGTGTTCGGGCAGTGTAGGGGGTCATGCTGGGGGTAGTGTTTCAGGGTTTAGGGCAGTGCAGTGGTGCTCGGGCAGTGTAGGGGGTCGTGCTGGGGGTGGTGTTTCAGGGGTTAGGGCAGTGCAGTGGTGTTCGGGCAGTGTAGGGGGTCTTGCTGGGGGTGATGTTTCAGGGTTTAGGGCAGTGCAGTGGTGTTCGGGCAGTGTAGGGGGTCTTGCTAGGGGTAGCGTTTCAGGGTTTAGGGCAGTGCAGTGGTGTTCGTGCAGTATAGGGGGTCGTGCTGGGGATGGTGTTTCTGGGTTTAGGGCAGTGGAGTAGTGTTCGAGCAGTGTAGGGGGTTGTGCAGGGGGTGGTGTTTCAGGGTTTAGGGCAGTGCAGTGGTGTTCGGGCAGTGTAGGGGTGGCGCAGGGGGTGGTGTTTCAGGGTTTAGGGCAGTGCAGTGGTGTTCGGGCAGTGTAGGGGGTCATGCTAGGGGTGATGTTTCAGGGTTTAGGTCAGTGGTGTTCGGGCAGTGTAGGGGGTCTTGCTGGGGGTGATGTTTCAGGGTTTAGGGCAGTGCAGTGGTGTTCGGGCAGTGTAGGGGGTCTTGCTGGGGTTAGTGTTTCAGGGTTTTGGGCAGTGCAGTGGTGTTCAGGCAGTGTAGGGGGTCATGCTGGGGGTGGTGTTTCAGGGTTTAGGGCAGTGCAGTGGTGTTCAGGCAGTGTAGGGGGTCGTGAAGGGGGTGGTGTTTCAGGGTTTAGGGCAGTGCAGTGGTGTTCGGGCAGTGTAGGGGGTCATGCTAGGGGTGGTGTTTCAGGGTTTAGGGCAGTGCAGTGGTGTTGGGGCAGTGTAGGGGGTCATGCAGGGGCTGGTGTTTCAGGGTTTAGGGCAGTGCAGTGGTGTTCGGGCTGTGTAGGGGGTTGTGCTGGGGGTAGTGTTTTAGGGTTTAGGGTAGTGCAGTGGTGCTTGTGTAGTGTAGGGGGTCGTGCTGGGGGTAGTGTTTTAGGGTTTAGGGTAGTGCAGTGGTGTTTGTGTAGCGTAGGGGGTCATGTTTTAGGGTAGTGCAGTGGTGTTTGGGTAGTGTAGGGGGTCGTGCTGGGGGTAGTGTTTTAGGGTTTAGGGTAGTGCAGTGGTGTTTGTGTAGTGTAGGGGGTCGTGCTGGGGGTAGTGTTTTAGGGTTTAGGGTAGTGCAGTGGTGCTTGTGTAGTGTAGGGGGTCGTGCTGGGGGTAGTGTTTTAGGGTTTAGGGTAGTGCAGTGGTGTTTGTGTAGTGTAGGGGGTCATGTTTTAGGGTAGTGCAGTGGTGTTTGGGTAGTGTAGGGGTCGTGCTGGGGGTAGTGTTTTAGGGTTTAGGGTAGTGCAGTGGTGCTTGTGTAGTGTAGGGGGTCGTGCTGGGGGTAGTGTTTTGGGGTTTAGGGTAGTGCAGTGGTGTTTGTGTAGTGTAGGGGGTCATGTTTTAGGGTAGTGCAGTGGTGTTTGGGTAGTGTAGGGGGTCGTGCTGGGGGTAGTGTTTTAGGGTTTAGGTTAGTGCAGTGGTGTTTGGGTAGTGTAGGGGGTCGTGCTGGGGGTAGTGTTTTAGGGTTTAGGATAGTGCAGTGGTGCTTGTGTAGTGTAGGGGGTCGTGCTGGTGGTAGTGTTTTAGGGTTTAGGGTAGTGCAGTGGTGTTTTTGTAGTGTAGGGGGTCATGTTTTAAGATGCAATGCTCCAATACCTGACCAGTCTGCACTACATAAAACTGCAAAAAACTAAAAATAAAAAGTGTTTTGCACACTTTTGTCATTGGGCTATATGTGGGCTACATCTGGGTAATATTTGTGCTACATTTGGGCTCTTTTTTCACTGGTGGCCATCTTGGAAGACTTCTTTGTTATGAAGTTTCCTAATTTCTTCATTTACTGCAGTCTCCTCAGTAGGAAATGCTTTCAGTTTTTTACTTTGATTCCATCAAGAAGGCATTCAGATGTGTCTCACATCTGCCATAAATTCAGAATGTTAGCACTCTAGTTGCTCATTAGATCACTGGAGTAAAGCTACTGCTCACCAGGGAGTTAACTGGTAGTCTGCTGCTGGTATTGAAAGTGATTGTTTGAGTCTGCATGTCAGAATTTTCTAATGAAATAGAAGAGGATTTGAGATCTCACTTAAAACATGCCCTAATTTTTCTTTCTGCAGCACTAACCATAATTTCTATTTCAAAAAGAACCCCTCATTTTGTTCCTTTTTAAATTAAATGTTTTAAGTGTTACCGGTTTATTCCAATCAAGATGGCTTCAGGTGTGCCATACTTTTGTCATAAGTAAGGCTGTTAGCGCTCTAGTTGTTCTTTAGAACACTCTGGGAAGCTGCAGTAGAACACAAAGGCATCAACTGGCAGGCTGCTCCTGTTGAAATATAACAGGAAGATATTTGAGATCACACTTGAAATATGTCCTAATTTTTCTTTCTACAGCACTAACCATAATTTCAATGACAAAATGAACCCCATCATTTTGTTCCTTTTTAAATTAAATGTTTTAAGTGTTACCAGTTTATTCCAATCAAGATGGCTTCAGGTGTGCCATACTTTTGTCATAAGTAAGGCTGTTAGCACTCTAGTTGTTCTTTAGAACACTCTGGAAAGCTGCAGTAGAACACAAAGGCATCAACTGGCAGGCTGCTCCTGTTGAAATATAACAGGAAGATATTTGAGATCACACTTGAAACATGTCCTAATTTTTCTTTCTACAGCACTAACCATAATTTCTATGACAAAATGAACCCCATCATTTTGTTCCTTTTTAAATTAAATTGTTTAAGTGTTACCAGTTTATTCCAATCAAGATGGCTTCAGGTGTGCCATACTTTTGTCATAAGTAAGGCTGTTAGCGCTCTAGTTGTTCTTTAGAACACTCTGGGAAGCTGCAGTAGAACACAAAGGAATCAACTGACAGTCTCTGCCCTTGTTGGATGTACATGTTTTACTGAGAATGTCAGACTTCATTCTCACATGAGTGAGAAAGATAATGTGAATTTACAGAAAATATGCTCTCATTTTAGCTTCTGGAGCACCTTCCAAACCTCCATGGGACAAGCATGAGAAAATAGTGTTCTCTCAAACATGATTCATGATATCCCAGCAGAAGGTTTTTCACATGGTAAAATCACCTTAGAATACACCACAATTCCTAAAATTAGTATGGTAGCATCAACAAATAAATTCTAATGTAACTAAAGCCTGTTATCACCCTTTATAGTTCTCCTTTTGGTGACCCTCAAAATCTTCTATTCACTACAATGCATTTCAATGAGGTACTATCATTTATATTGGTCCCAAGATGGCTGCCAGCAATTCCAGGATGAAGTGCTGACAACCAATCAGATCTCACGATGACATGTGTGGTTAGGCTCCGCCCAGATATATATGTGACTTTACTTTTGATTTTCTCAGGAACTACTGAACGGATTTACACCATTTAAGCAAAAGGCACGACACTGAACCAAGGGCTACCTCTTTGCCAAATTTGGTGTAATTCCGTTCAGCAGTTCGGGCTGTAGCTGCGACTAAAGATTCCTATGGAAAAATGAATGGGGAAAACGCGTTTTGGGACCCCCTTTTTCTCGGCCCCCGCTTGACGTATCACCCCGAGACTTTCAGGATAGGAGCGGACCGGAGCGCCCCAACAAGTTGGAAACTTTCGCGAAGATTCGTCAACCGGCGCCAACGTTATTTCAAATAGAATGTCGCGGATTTCCTATGGATAATAGGTTTTAACTATAACTATCTACTGGCGACCGCCAGTAGATAATATATATATATATATATATATGTTTAGGATGTATGTTTAGCTAGTTCATGTATAGGTTAAGCTGTCTCTGTCCCGTCCCTGGATGTGCCTTAAGGGAGGAGCCGTGGAAGTAAGCCCCGGTGCCGTCCTGGCACCCCTGCGGTCGCGTCAAACGGCGTGACTGTTGAAGGAACAGGTGCCACATTGGGAGGACTTATAAGCAACTGGGAAGCCTCAGAATCTTGTCGCACTCCACTTGGATTTTATTGTGCACGATTACAGTTTTAGACACGGCAGCTCACTGTAGCAATCCGGCGAAAACTACGACGACCAGAAGGCCATTGAGTTGGTTACGCCCACTGAGGCGGGACGTTGCAAGTACTTCAGTTGCCGCCAAAATCGCCATATCTGTTGACTGCTTTGCCCTAAGCTCCTGAAGAAGTGTCTTACATGAAACGCGTCGGGCTGGGAATGAGATATCTGCTGACATGCCTGAAGTCTCTACAAATGCTTCCTCTCAATAAACGAATTGGCGAATACTTACCTGTTGTGGGCTCTTCCGTAGCAGGTGACTCTGTTTGATGGGATATATATATATATATATATGTTTAGGATGTATGTTTAGCTAGTTCATGTATAGGTTAAGCTGTCTCTGTCCCGTCCCTGGATGTGCCTTAAGGGAGGAGATGGGTTGATGTTTAATACATGTTGTTATGTGTTTAGTATTAGGTAAGGTAGTTAGTTTAGTCTAGGTACCAATTAGTACAAGTTAGATTAGTGTAGATTAGGATAGGTCATTAGTATTAGTTTATCTTTAGTAAGTATGTATTTTTGATAATAAATTCCCAGTGGTTAGTTGTTTGTGGTGTCACTGATTGTTGATGTGTTCCTGTGAACTGGTACTTTGGTAGCTGATTACAACAGATGCATCACCCACACAATTGATTTGAATGTCTACCAATAGAATTACAACATCTTCAAGGGACAGGCTACTGTCATTCTGCAGTTTGAATGTGAATGAAAAAAATACTTGATATGTAGGCTAGCAAAGTTCAGTTTAGAGATTGCATAGGAGTGGTCTGATGAATAAGTCAACATATGATACTAAATTGCTGATTCAAAAATACACATGATGCACTGGAGGCATTGTGCTCACACAGCATTGGTTACATGATGTGGGTATGTTGTTTGGGACTTAGGGGCATCTTTGCTAACCCCTTGTGGGAAAGTATGATATGCTTGTATGGTTACCCCCACTTTTTGCCTGGTGCTATGCTGTTTCTGACTAGTCTGATTGGGCTCCTGCTAACCAGGACCCAAGTCTCTCTGCTCTCTCCTCTAAACTTTTATGGTAAGTGCTTAGGTATATCCCAGATTGGATACTGGGGTACCCTTAGAAGCCCATAGTACATGGTACTAAGGTAACCAGGGCATAAGTACCCCAGGGGTCCCCTATAGGCTGAAGCATGTATTATGCCACCTATGGGAGACCATTCAAACTGTCACTACAGGCCTGCCATTGCAGCCTGTGTTAGCTGGTGCTAACACCACTTACAACAGATATAGGTTCCCTATATCTAGGGTTGCTGCACTTAAAACCTATAAGTCACCCTTACAGTAGGCCTTTTCAATCCTGAAGGCAGAGTGCTCGGTTCTGAGTGTGAGGGTGCCCCTGCATGAGCAGGAAATCCTTACAGCCTTCGGTGTCCATTCTCCCGGGTTGTAAGTGAGACAGCCATATAACATATAGAGGGGCACCGCGCCACTACGCGATGACCATCCCGAAACTGGCTGTAATGAACCCTGTCATGTTTGGTATCAAACATGTTGGAATCATACCCCCACACCGTAAACCGTATGGGAGGTATGATTCCAAGCACTGTAAAGGCCCTCTGTTAGGCCCTCAGTGCTCCCAGTACCAGTCTTCTAGACCCGGACAGCACAACATGGCTGCTGCAGATCAGAGACACGATTCTGCCCTCCTGCTGCTGAGACAAGCTCGAGCAGGGGAAGGCAGGACAATAGGTATCCTGTCACAAGGAGGTGTGACTACCTCCCAGACAGGGTTTAGTGTATTGGGGCAGGGTGGGAGTGCTTGCCAGCTCCACTCAGTCTGCTTGAAGGGCACATTTGGTCCTTCCTTGCATAGTCCAGTTCAAACCGGCTCAGGGAGCCGTTGGCTCCCGCTCTGGCACTAAACTGGACAAAGGACATGGGAGTATCCTCCCCATTGTCCAACCGCTCCCCTGAGAGTGAACCCTAAATCGTCCCAACCCTTTCCTTAGTGTACTTAAGGGCTTACCTGAGGGTGGGTCCCTATATTCGTCGTGGGACACGATTCAATTCGACACCACTTCAACTTTGACCATCTGGGCACTCTGGACTTCGCTCTGGGCATCAAAGCTGCAACTGGGAAGACTCCTGCTGCTCCTGATCTCTTGGCCCTGCTCATCTGCTGCAATGTCCGTGACTGTGCTCCATACAGGAAATCTTCCAAGGCCTGTAGGCATCCAAGACACCTGAATGAATCTCCCTTGAAGTGAAGGAGTCACCTCCCTGCATTTGCAGGCACTGCAAGTAAGCTGACCGGTCTGTTGATCCTGGGCTCCCACGGACTCTGAAAGGCTCAGCAACACAGGTGGTAGTTCTTCTCATCCCTTAAGGCCTGTCCTGTCCTCTCACCAGGTTTGAGGCCAGTATCCCTCATCGGAGCGGCAGGAACTGAACCCCTGTGCACCGTGTTGTTGGCTTCCTTCCATCAGGTTCTTCGGGCTCCAAGTAGCCTCAAGCATATTCAGTGACTAGAATCTTCAACCACACCGCATCGCTTGCACCGTGGGCCTGCTTCTTTGGTGAGCTGCTCGAGGTCCTCTTGCGACTCCAGTGCCTCCGTTCTGTGGGTCCTGTTGAGGGTCACCTTTGAATTCTTTGGGCTCCCCTGATTGCTCAAGGCCTGCCCTGACTCCCCTACTTGTGGTGAGTCTCCTGGACCTTGCTGGTCCCGACACTGCACCTTCTTCACTTTCAACTTTGTTTGCAGTTGCCAAGGCTTGTTGGTGCTCCCAATGGCCACCGACCCCTCAACTCTCGACATCCGACGTTGGACAGCTCGTGAATGGCCCCTGGTCTTTCACAGCCTTGCCTGGTCCTCACAGCTGCAGCTCCAAGGTCACAGTCATCCTTCCTGCCACACCCAACATCGGTGGGCACTCGTCTTCCGTGCCCCCTGGTGAACCTCGAGTGACCTGAACTCTGTCCCTTCTGCTTGCAGGTACTCTCCACCTCGAATCCACCTTTGGGTTCCACCGGACACTTTCACCTTCTCCAGCAGCGGCATCTTCCTGAAGTCTCCCATTGAGTTCGTCTACGATTTCCGACGCCACTTCACACCTATGCACCCGGCTTCCCTGGTGCAGGTAACCTGGTTCCAAGGGTATCTACGGGTGGGGTGGCTCTCCAACCTCTTGTCTTCCATGGGGTTTCTTCAGGATCCACTGGTAAGGTTCTTCTTTCTTTAAAATTGCAACCGCAACTTACACGTTGATTTGTACGGAGAAGGCGGTCGTGTTCCTACACTGCACACGACCTACGTGTGGGTGGTTCCTTGGGTCCCCGGCACTTCTATGTCCTCTGAGTATTGTTTTGACTCGGGTCGTGGTTCGCATACCACTATTTTAGTATACGGTTTGGTCTCCCCCTCGGGGACCACTGTGTATTCTGTGCTACTTACCTGTATCTATTACAAAGTATTGTGTGCATTGTGTACATCTCCAATTAGGAGATATCTGTATGTGCTACTGAGCGTCTTATAATAAATACATATTTTTGTAAATACACTGTGTTGTTCTTTTTCACTTAATCAATACCTATAAGATTATGTTCTGGTAAAACAAGCTTCTTTACACTCCTTCTGGACGAAGCCTGAAGGCTGCTCTCCAAAGCTACCACTTAGAGAGCTTTCTAAGGTTGTCTAAGACCGCTAAAGTCACCATAAGTGTTGTCTGGATCAGCGCAAGGTGTCCACTTACATAAGTGTACGTCATATACTGAGCCAGCCTCTCACACCCCTGTCCCCACGACAGCTTCACTTTCCATGTGGAAGTGCAGGGAATATGTGCTTTGTATTATTTACTAAGCAATACAAAAGGGGATGATGGACGGAACGTTTGAGCCAATCAAACACTCACCCCCAGTCAACTGATCTGGGTTTAATCCATCATCATTCTTTAGCTCACTCCACCACCCCAGTTCAGACATGGCCATATGCAAATCAGTCTGGGAAGACATGGCTTGGCAGTTCGGGCTGGACTGTTCCCATGAGGCACAGGGTTAGACTGATTTGCATATGGCCATGTCTGAACTGGGGTGGTGGAGTGAGCTAAAGAATGATGATGGATTAAACCCAGATCAGTTGACTGGGGGTGAGCGTTTGATTGGCTCAAACGTTCCGTCCATCATCCCCTTTTGTATCGCTTTGTATTATTTACTAGGCAGCATAAAGCCACTGTACGAGTATCAACACAGCCTTGTACTTTAGGGACAGCAGAACAATATACTTTACATGCAAGTGTAGAGCAAGGGGTGTTGTGATGGGCGTTACACCACAACAGCACTAGGATTTGACCCAAAACACACTTTGACATTATCTATCCTACACCATTCCTCTTCCTACAGCAAGATTGCTTTGTCATCTTATGAAATATGTTGAGGGATCTGTCTTTACATGTGTCAGGGCATGACACCCATCACAACAACCATTGTCCACCCCATTGACAATAAGTATATGTTAAAAGTATGCGTTATTTGCAAGGAAAGGTTGAGCCACTTCATGTGACTTGACACTGACGTGAGTATTGTTCCAAGTCACGACCCCAACTGAACATAGGGTAAGTTTAAGTTGCAGCAACAAAGTTGTTTCGGAGATCTGAGGCATTGGCAGATTCACAAAAGACCTGTCTTCTCACTGCCTATCAGGGACACAGACTCAGTGGAACCCCTTTCCCAAATGGCCCACTATTTGTTGTGCTGTCTAAACTGACCATGCATTGTTGACACGTTGAAACTTTAATGGTCACAGGCAACTCACATCTCTGTGACTTTAGTGCTTTTATTTAAATGTGATTTCAATAAGGTTGCAGACTGGCCCAGTTCTTTGGACAACAACACCCACATTGTGTACACGCCCGGTGGAGGGCCAGACAGAGTCTTTGGGGGGGAACATGTCCAGAGACATGTTGAGGAAGAGGCAGAGCTCAATCAGCAGGCTGATTGCATTGTCATTGGGGATCAATGGCCACATTGGCAGTCCATTAAAAGTCAGAGGTGATTGTAGCAGAGTCATTCTGAGTTCCGTGGAAGATGATGTTCCCGAGACATGATGGTAAGCACAAGACCAATCAGAAAGTGTCCATTTGACACAGATGAATGCTACCGCTGACCTTTCCTTCTGAATGCTGTTTCATCTACATCTTCCTCCTCTGATGTGTCATGTGCCTCCCGTGAGGGTGATGGTAGATTGGCGGAAGCACTGGGAGGCAGTGACACATCAGGGGGGTATGAGGTGGATGTTGAAGGTGCAGCAGCATTTATCTGTGCCAAATAATGAGGCATCACTGCAGTGATGATAAACTGCAGGCGGTGCAAGACTCCAGCAATGTCTCTGAGGTAGGCAGCCATGGGAGTCATGTGGGAATCCTGTTTCTGCTCCATGTTCTCCATGATCTTTCACATTTCACACAACTCCTTGGTGACGTTGCTGGAGACACTTTGACTGGACGGGTTTTCTTGCCTCCGAGTAAGGACTCCAGCGATGTCACCCATGGAATGCTGGAGAGAATGGAGCAGACTCTGGGTGCGTGAATGGACTGTAGGTGGTCCATAATGGGACTGAGGCTACCATGGATCCCATCCAGTTTGGCCGCCAGGCTGTCCAACCCCACCTGCACCTGACCAGCCATCTGGCGCTGGACTTCTACCGCACTACTTTGGAATCTTAACAGTGGGTCCTCAAAGTCCTGGGAGACAGCTGTGGTGGTAGGTGGTAGCTGCTGGGTGTTTTGTGCTGCTGGTGGAGCAACCACGATGCTGCTGGATGTCCCCGCTTACGGAGATGGGCTGCCTATGGAGTCGAGCAGCTCTTGGAGGGTGTCCTGGTTGATGGTTGAGATGTCTTCTTCCTCTTCCTCATTGAAGAGTGGGACAGGCTGCTGAACAGGAGGTGATAATTTCTTCCTCTGCAATTTAAAGGGCAGGTACTGTTGTATGTGTTTGTCCACTTTGGTCAGACATTTAAGCAGTTGACAAGCAGAGTGCATGACAATATCCATTCTCTATATTAACATGCTACACCTTTTACACGCAGCTTTGTAAATCATTGTACAATATCACTGATGTGACATTTGGGTTGATCATGGTTTTGGACAGTTTCGCTGTATGCCAACTGTGAGGGGCATGTTTCTACACCCATGCTGCACCTGTTAAATCCTCTGTTCAAAAGTGACAGTGGTGCTGGCTGTTTCACATTATTGACAATTCAGAATTGATCAGATTCATGTGCCTTTACACTGCATTGTGAATGAGTCACCCCTACTCAGGCAAGTTTACATATTGGTTTTAGCCACTAGGTTTTGAGGTGTAGATTAGACTGCACCCCACCTTGATGTTGGCACTGCCACCTAAATGGTAGCGTGGCATGAGGAGGGCAATCATGCACTTGAGATCAGGGATGCAGTGACGTACACCATGATATGACAAGTAGATGTGCTTTATTTGCCATACTCTGACAAGTGTCTATGTGTTTGAAGGGAGCCAAATCACATTGACACATGTCATTCCAATTGATGTATGTTGATGTGCAGGGAGGGACACCTTCTTGTTCATTGCCAGTCATCCCTCTATCCAGTCACCCTTGCACTTTTGTGCTTTGGAAATTGTAATATGTTGCAAGCCAGAGGACAAAGGACTCTGAGGCAGGCTTATGAAATGTGTGCATTGTTGCACAGGAGATGTTTTTGGTGCCTCACAGGGATGGACACATGGATGATACATGCTGTTCTGCTCAGGGTAATTGGATGCCTTTGTTAGTGGAAGGATGTTTACAGACATCACATACATGTTGTGATTTTAGGGAACACATTCCTTAAATGCAGAGTCCTTACACTGTACTTTTAAATGCATATCTCTAATACTCATAGTTGAACAGCACATTTGCCCTTCAGTATGTTTATTTTTGACAATATGAAATGTGCACATTATAGACACAAGTGGGCATATTTACAGCTGAGTGGCGATGCGTGTCATTAAGCCAAGAAGGCTAACAACATGCTTTGTCATTTTAGGAACGCAGGGCTGCACCATATTGACTACAACATGGCGCAGCCCTGTGTTTCCCCCTGCGCTTGCGCAAAATTTAGCAGCCTAGTGCCAACGCAGGCACCCTTGCACCATTGTGCAGGGGTTCCTCTGTTTTGTGGAAGATTGTGTATGTGCAGAAGGTCCCCCTTCCTGCACATAAAAAATCTTCCTCTCAATGCAGACACCCTTGCACTATGGTACAAGGGTGCCTGCATTGGTGGTGGGCTGTTAACTTTTTCCCCAGCGCAGGGTGGAACACAGGGCTGCATCATATTGTTGTCAATGAGATGCAGCCCTGTGCTTCCGAATTAGCAGAGCCTGGTGTTGAGCCAAGGAGGCTAACCCATTGCTCCGCCACTTCTCTAGTCAAAGTCAATATGCCCCTTTGCCTGTTCATGTAGCCCCAAGTTAGGTGACATATGAATGGTCAATTGTATATATATTTACATATTTATATGTGCTGGATTACGAGTCACTTACACCACCATTATGTGTCTTTATATGTATTCAGCAGCTAAAGTGACATGTGGCTATACCCCCAAGTACCTATATATCTGGAATTTGATCTGCACACAGTGTGGGTGGGCACTGAGACATATTTAGATGGACAGAAGCAACATTAGTCCCCACCCCCCTCACCCCCTGTCCCTGGTTGTTACTTACGCTGTTGCCGATGTAGCTGGTCATATTCAGCACTGTCCTGTCCCTCGACTCCAACCACTGACTCCTCACTGAAGACTGTGGACACCTGTTCCTCCAAGACATCAAGCTCCTCCTGTGGCGCTGGACTCACACCTCCGGTTTGCAGTGCTGCCTGCTGATTGTTGGACAATATCAGCTTAGTCTTGCACTTGGCATCATGCCAGCGCTTCTTGCAGTCAGCCACTGTCCTCATGACCTCTGCTAATGCATTCACCTTGGTCACAATGGACTACCAAATGGCATTTTTGATCCCCAATGACACCCTGGAGCTGACAAAGAGCTGGTGTTGTTTCTCTGTCACCTCCGCAATCAGGATCACATTTCCCTGCTGGCTGAATCTGGTTTACCTCCTGACAGTTAGGGTGGTTAGTGGGGTTGTTGTCTCCTGGTGAACCGGGTCCAGCCTGCTCAATTTTGCTTCCAGGTATTTTTTTTTTTTTTTGGTGTTTCGCAGGCTTTTTTTTGTTTATTTTTCCCCCGAAGCGTGAAAAAGTGACGTGACGCTGACTAGCGTGAGTTTTCTGGCCACTGACTGGCCGGCTGTCACTTTTTTAACATTAGAGGCAAGAATTTTATTGCTGTGAAGTTGGTGATAACGACAACATTTGCCGCTGCAAGAAGATCCTATTGCCATGTAGCGACGTATTGTAAATACGTCAGTACCATGGCGATAGTTTTCGGTGGACGCGGCGGTAAGAAAATTGCCGCTAACTAATGCTAGCGTTAGTTAGCGGCAATTCTTGTAAATATACCCCTAAGTCCCCATTTCCTGAAATTGGGGTTGAAACATTTCTCTCCGTGTTTCGGCCATTCAACCAGAAAGGCATAGGAAATTGCCAGAGTCATTCTTCCAGCGGGAGTGAGGGGTTCGATGGAAAAAAGCCCCATCGGCCAATCAGATCGCTCTATTATCAGAAGTTGTGTGATCGCTGGACTCCTGTGAGACTCCTGCAAACTCAACCAACCAGTTATTTAAAGTTTTTGAACTTTAATTTCTCCAAAACTGCTAAACAAATTTATACCAAATAACAAAATGCATACTTTCTCGAATACAATCTAGCTTTCTGTCAAATTTGTTCTAATTCCATTAAGTCGTTTTCACGGTATCCCTGTTTAGTTTTTCCTAATGCACGGTTGTTGGTTGATTTAGTAGGGTGTTGGCGCTCCTAGGTAGTACGCAAATCTATTAGGTGCAATGTAGTGTTTGTGCGGTGCAAAGGGGTAGGGAGAACCACCCCTCTCCCCAATAAGTGGTAAAGACCACTGACAGAAAACACAGTAATCCCCTGCACACGCCTGCAGTGTAAAGACAAATTTGTGACAGTACAATAATAACAACAATCCGCTGCAGGGTCTTTTGATTCCGTTTAATGCTCTTCTTTTGTATGGTTATTCATAGCCTTAGCCAAAACGTGTTTCGTCGCGTCTCAGGGTAGTATACCACGACTTCTTCAGGGCTAAGAAACACACAAATGTACACTTAGGCTACAGTAGGTATGAGACAATTACACTCGTTGGCAATATCCCACTGTGAAATGGTGTCAAGAAGATCTCAATTCATGTTTCCTAGTTGAAACAGTGGAAACCCATGCTAACGCGCATAGACCAGCTTGATGGTCAGTGGTTAGGTGACCAAATAGTGATCCTAGATTATGCATTAAGTCATTTTATAATTGAACACATTAGTGACTATGCAGTGAGTCAATTGCGTGACTTCATTAACTGCTTAACTGCTTCGAACGTTCTGCGCCAGTGCGGAACGTTCTATTAAGCGGGCGGGGCCGCGTCGGCCAACGGACGTGCGCAGCACTACCAAGGTAGTGCTCGCGACGGCCGTTGGCCGACAGAAGCACTTAAGGGGTTAAGGAAAAACAACAGTGCTACAGCCAAATGAGTGACTTCATTTGTAGCAAAACGATAACAGTGCTATAGCCGGTGCGGGTGATAACCTCCCCTTAATGTTGCCCAATGTTTAGTGAATTACTAAGAAAAACAGGGGTACCTAAACTCCTGTGTATCGGGTCCTGAGGAAAATACAAAAAAAGAAAACAGAAACTGAGGTATTATTACTCCGAGAAGTAACCCCAGCGGGGAATGCAGTAAGGAATAGGTGTATGACATAACAAACCTCAGTTTTGGTTATAATTCCGTCCCGAAGGATATCAAAATAATGTGTCTCTACGAACAGAGATCAATCGATATATCATTGGTCCTCATACGTGACAGTCCCTGTCCAAGGTGCAAGGTATTTTCGGGCCATTGCCAAGTAATGATTCTAAGAATCAAAAAGATATACAGGTTCACTCGTCACCTTCCTTAGGATAATTACGAAAAACATGTTTCAACAAACAACTTTGTAGAGTAATGATGGCCCCACGTACCTCGTTATAGGTATCGTGTGTAATCAGATATTATGATTTTGGTTGTCCGATTACCAGATGCTTTCTTTATTTGCGTAAAGGTTCCAAGATGCCAGCAAGTGTATTGCTATTGCGTGTTGCCCGATCCTAGACAACAGTCGGGGCCAAAAGAAACAGGAAAATGGAACGAGTAAGGAAATGTCATATATAGTGTGTAAATTGGAAGAGCTCACTTATAAAGTGCAAGCCTTCTCTGCAGGGAGGTCTGTGACTAGAGCTATGAGTACATAGGCTCCCGGGAAGTGCTTACCGGCAGCCGCTCTGCTTCCAAATCTGCGTGTGTGCTGGACGGCGTCAGTGTCCCGCTGGAAATCTTGTATCTAAATAGGCGTAATGTAAAAATAAAATAGGGACTATATCTGCAGTTTTGCAGCCTGGGCCGTTTGGTTCCCTGAGTTGCGTAGATGGCCGCCGCCAACTTGGATTGTGGTCCAAGTCCCCTGTGCGGTCTAACAAACTAGAAACTCAGCACCACTTGCGTCCAGTGAGTGGTGAGTCAGTATGGAAGAGCTTGTGAAAGACATTCCAGTCACGTGCCCTTAGAGTGTGCGAGATAATAACCAATTTCAAAGAAATTGGCAACAGTAAAGGAATGTCTGAAGATGTGGGAGAGAGTTCTGAAAATCTATTACTGGTAAGAGCATATGACTAGGCTGTACAAAGCATTTATGCTCACACTTGTAGAACAAACAGGACCTACAGACACAGTCCTGTTTTGGAAATTACATAATGACTAAACGACAGAGTGTAAATGCCAGTTCACTGCTAAAATGAGTTGTAGGAGAAAGTACTGAGAAAACTTTATAGGTAAATGCACACGAATCATAAATGCAAAATAGTTGTGCTTAGTCCTATGGTGCAAAACGGGGCCTACAGACACAGTCCTGTTTTGGAGATGTAGAGTCATGTATATTATCACATAATAACAAAACAACCGAGTGTAAGCACCAGAACACTAGTAACATAAGCTCATAGTCTGTAGTATCGGTACACTTTTAAGGTGAGATTTACGTATGTTTACAGTTAAACACTCAGATAGATTGGTGTAGGCTTAGATCGAACTGTCAGTCCCCAAGGAAATACTGCAACTCATGGACAGTATTAAGACCCAATTCCACACTCCTAAGCCGCATTATCCAAGTTGCTTCCGGTCTTCTCAGTGTTAACTCTTTGTTACCACCCCTCTGGTCCCTGGGCATGGTATCAAAGCCGTAAAAAGAGAAGGCTCTGTGACTGTCTTGCGCAGGGCACTCAGCTATGTGCATGGCTATTGGATATCTGGGATCAGCTTGTTTAACTGCCCTCATGTGTTCTCCTATGCAATCTTTCAAGGCTCTAATGGTACTACCAATATATCGGCGTTGACGCTTGCATTCGATCGCATATACCACGTACTTGGTGTGACAATTAATGTTAACATCAATCTTGTATACATGGCCATTAGGGCCAGTAAATTGCTTCTTCTTATCCGCAGCCCATCTGCACGCGGTACAGTGTCCACATTTGAAGAAGCCCAGACTAAGAGGCGTGAGCCAATGTTTGTGTGTGCTTTCTCTAGGGTAGCTGGGACTCAACATGTTCCTGAGGCTTTTGCCCTTTCGGTATGTTACCTTCGGTCTGGAGGAAACAAAGGTTTCAAGTGTTTTGTCATGCGCTGAGTAGGTGCCAATGCCTTCTCATGCTCCGCATGAGTGTCTTTTTCAGTGTGCTGTAATCTGTCACAAGTGGGATGGTACCTAGGTCATCTTTCTTAGTCTTATCTTTTAGGGTGTGTTGCCTGCTGACCTTCGAGTCCCAGTTTAGGGCATTATGTATAGTTCTCTGGCTGTAGTCCCTGCATTTGAATCTGTCTTCCATCCCTCTTAGGCATACGTTAAAGTCATAGTGTGTGCTACAGTTGTGCCTGGCTCGTATAAATTCCCCATAGGGGATGGCATTGATCTGGTGCCTCGGGTGTGCGCTTGCCGCATGTAGTACGGTGTTGCAGGCTGTTGATTTTCGGAACAGTCTGCTCTCAATTTTGCTGTCTAAGATAAAGAGTTCCACGTCTAGAAAAGTCACAGTCTGTTTACTATGGTGGCAAGTGAACCTAATGTTAAAGTCGTTACTGTTCAAATAAGTAAGAAAATCAAGTAACTTTACAATACTTCCAGTCCAGATCATTAGGCAGTCATCGATGTACTTGCCCCAAAATAGAATAGAGTCATTCCATTCCCTGCCTTTCGTGCCCCATATCCAGTCCTACTCCACCCATCCCATAAATAAATTAGCATACAACGAGGAGAATTTAGAACCCCTGGCTACTGCCCGGGTTTGTCTGCACCATGCATCTTTAAAAAGGAAGACATTATTTTCAAGAATCAGTCTAGTCATTCCCAGAAGCATTTCAGTGTGTTCCCAGAGACTAGCCGGGCGGGAGTTGAGTGTACGTCTTAATGGCTGCAGACCCAAATCATGTTGGATACTGGTATACGAAGCAGTAACATCTAGAGTCACTAATGTCATGGTGTCCTCCCAAGTGATGTCTGCAAGTATGCTGAGTATGTGCTTAGTGTCTCATATGTATGACGGTAGATTAACCACCATCAGCTGGAGAAAGATTTCACATATTCTGACAGTCTCTCTGTGGTACCACCTATACCAGATACAATAGGTCTGCCCGGTGGTAAGGGGAGAATTTTATGAACCAGGTGGATTATGAAAGAGAGATCCTCTCACAACTCAATGATGATGACTGTTATGTGAAGCTCCCTTTAAATCCCATATGGACACTGACAGACATTATCAATCACAAACTAAAAGAGTGGCATGATCTCTGCCTCTTGGACTTTAATGAGTACACATATCTCAAAGTGGACCGTCCCAGATACCCCTGTTTGTACACTTTGCCAAAGATACATAAAAATCTACCCTTCCCACTGGGCAGACCTATTGTATCTGGTATAGGTGGTCCCCAATGAAGTCACTCAATTGGCTGTAGCACTGTTGTTTTTCCTTAATGAAGTCACGCAATTGACTCACTGCATAGTAACTAATGTGTTCAATTATAAAATGACTTTATGCATAATCTAGGATCACTATTTGGTCACCTAACCACTGACCATCGAGCTGGTCTACCACCACTAACAACGGTCACCCGCCCATATATAAGGATACAGAAAGGCCCAAATAAAGGGTCCTAGGATTACATTCCAACACCTATGGCTGACAAACGCAACATTTCAAAAATTCGAAAATAATTTTTTTTATTGTATTATTGGATTAACCGTATTATTTTTCATTTATTTTCATAGTATCAAACATAATATCACTTTACAAAAATTACATAAATAAAGCATACAAAATCATCTATAAATATATACATATGTCCCACACGTAAAACTCATAACCATCAATCATACTTACACTCATTCATAATAACATACACATTCATTCCTCAACACAAACACATATCTAAAACATAATAGATCGCTCCAGATGGCATAATTCCAATTAATGTTGGAATGGAGCATTCTCGTGTATCCTCCTGGTAATAGATGGAAACAAGGTCCAGAGGCACGAGAAGAATTAAGTGCCAATGCGCGTTTCGGTGTAATGCCCTCAACGGGGCAACACCTTCATCAGGGCGGGGGTGGATAAACAGTGTGGGACACACAACCACACCTTAAACAATAAAATTATTCACTAGAGTTCTTTTTATAAGGTCCTTAGTAAAACCTAACCTCCAAAGGCAACAATATCAAGAATCCAGAATGTTTCATAAATCAATCATGGAACTAGTCCGAAGGCCATTTGAACTGCTAGAAACCCCACAAAGAGATCGATAAAGTCTGTTCAGTAAGCCAGTCATAATACATCAATTAGAGGCTTGATATGCTTCCGACAAATAGCGGAATGATGCTATTCCTAAAGGGGGTTCCTCCGGTCATCAGCTGGACAGGATCCCTACAGTATCACTATTTGGTCACCTAACCACTGACCATCGAGCTGGTCTATGCACGTTGAGTGTGTGAAAGTGAGCTGCAGGAGGTTACCCATAAACCCAGCGGAGACCAGGGTAGTAAAGTATAACATAAGCAATGTCTCAAGGGGTATCATTAGTAAGGGGGCTTACTTAATGAGCAAAAATGAATTGCTGTGGAGGAGCATGGGGAAACACAAAGAAGTGGAGCGAGACAGTAATGTACAATTGCTTTCCACATATATTTAAGTAAATGATATGGTCAAAACAAACAATAGTTTTTATATACATATTGCACTGTGTTACATTAAATGTCATGTAACCTGTGATAACGTGCAAAAGTGCTCGTGAAAGAGTGGACGGCGAAAGTGACACGTGAAGTGGTATATACAGCGGTGGAGGGGCGCAATCAGGAATATATACAATAAGGATAGACTGTGATGCCTGTACAGTTATTACATTTATGTACAATTATTTTTTTTTGGGGGGGCAATCACAGTGGAGGCGCCGTAAGTAACGCTGTGGTGGTCACAATTATCCGCTGACCAATGCGCCCTTCCCTTTAAACGCTTAGTCTCCATAATTGCTTTTTGGTTGACCCAATTCCTCCCTAAATACCTCTGCGTAACGGTAATTTGCCGCACCTGTGCCGCTTGAAATTACCTGTCAATTTTCTATTAGGGTCTTTAACTGGCCCCTTGACTTTTCTTCTTCCCACGGAGGTCTCCTGTCTCACCCCATGGCACAATTTCTTACCTTCATGGCTCTTTCCTTCACATCTATCTCCTATATCTTTAATCCTCCTTTCAAGGTCCACAACTGAATGTTATTTTTATTCCCTTGTATAGCACTGTATGGAATTTTGTAACCTGGTCCTGATGATGGCCTAATATTTCACAAAGGCCGAAACGCCGTCGACCACCACAGCGTTATTTACGGCGCCTCCACTGTGGTTGCCCCCACACAAAATCTAATTGTAGATAAATGTATTAACTGTACAGGCATCACAGTCTATCTTATTGTATATATTCCTGATTGCGCCCCTCCATCGCTATATATACCATTTCACGTGTCACTTTCGCCGTCCACTCTTTCACAAGCAGTTTTGCACATTATCACAGGTTACATGACATTTAATGTAACAGTGCAATATGTATATGAAACTATTGTTTGTTTTGACCATATCATTTACTTAAATATATGTGGAAAGCAATTGTACATTACTGTCTCTCTCCACTTCTTTGTGTTTCCCCATGCTCCTCCACCTAATGGTCTATGCACGTTAGCATGGGTTTCCACTGTTTCAACTAGGAAACATGAATCAAGACCTTCTTAACACCATGTCACAGTGGGATATTGCCAACGAGTGTAATTGTCTCATACCTACTGTAGCCTAAGTGTACATTTGTGTGTTTCTTAGCCCTGAAGAAGTCGTGGTTTACTACCCTGAGACGCGACGAAACACGTGTTGGCTAATGCTATGAATAACCATATACAAGAAGAGCATTAAACTGGATCAAAAGACCTAGCAGCGGATTGTTGTTATTATTGTACTGTCACAAATTTGTCTTTACACTGCAGGCGTGTGCAGGGGATTGCTGTGTTTTCTGTTTAGTTTTTCTATAGAAAATTGCATGAGGAAATTACGTGTTGGGAACCTCCCTTTCTTCTTAGCTGCCACTTGACACATGAACCCCGAGCTGAGGTGGATGAACTTTTTTGGGGAAAGTTTTGTGAAGATTACTCACACTGAGCCAAAGTTATTAGTAAACCAAGACATAGGTAACCAGGTCCTAACTAACTGGCACTGTGTAATATATATATAATGATAATGTATTTGTTCTATAAATAGATGCATATAAAGCATTCATATATATGCACATGCATATATATAGTTGTGCTTTTATGTATTTGTATATTTATGTGGGTGCGCATAAGTACACATAAATATATATCTATATAAACATATGATATATAATATATCCGTACGGAAACATACATATATATATATGTACATGCACATCTATTTATACATAAAAAGTCAGATTTGCAATGCATAATGCCTTGTAAAATACCACGTTATAAAACAACATGCTGTAAACTAGATGTTGTGAAAAATCCTCTGTAAATGCATGCATTTAAACATCATGTGCTGTAACAACTGATGGTCGTTATATTCTTAAGATAAGTGCTATCCCTCTAAGCTGTGTCATGATTCACATGGAATGTTCTTGCTTGGTTCTCGTGCCATAGCTACTCAGAATGTTTATTTTATGTGTGTCATTTGGGCAGCTTCCCTTGCAAGCTGCTCTGTATTTGCATGTTTTGAATAAAGTTATTTACTTGAATGTTCTTCGAATCTTCCCTTTGATCCCACTGCATCTAGCCCTGGCCTCAGAATACATCGATTATCCAAACCCACCAAGCTACTCCTCCAGCTTGTATCCTCCCATAGCTTTCCCTCCTCATGATCTGCTCATGTATCATTCCTACCTCGAGTGCACAACAGGAAAAGTTGGAGGGTTTGTTTTCTGCTTGGCATTATTGAATTAGTAAGGCCTGAAATACTGAGCAATGGATGGGATTAATGAATGGGGCTGCAGCTAAAAAACAGAGCTTTCTGCTGTAATTTTGGTCTAGACAAATGCAAATCGATGCATTCGGTCGTTTGGTCTTGAGTTCTTCATGGCAGCAGTGATTTGAATTCTGGACAGGGTAGGCTTGAAATATAGTACATAAGATGCAGAGGCCAAGGTAATTACAAAGGGATAATTTTTCTACAGAGCTGCAGCTGGACAGGCTCACATTGTGGAATACCCGGCGGCTGGCATTCGTCTAATGTTCCAACAGTTTGATTACATTGTCCGTGGCAATCTCCCTTTCATTAAAAGCAGGCTAGATTCTGAAAACTATTGCTAAATGACTGGAATTTGTTGTGATCAGAAGATGTTCTTTTATGTGTTTGCATTTGCTTCCTGAATAGGAAGCAGGACCCCAAGCTCAAATTCAAAAAATGAAGCAACTGGCAACGAATCCCTAGTGATTGCTAATGTGGAAATGATGAACATTGTGATATTTGTATAATGAGTTGTTTGTGGTTGGAAAAAACATAAGATAACTTAAACAAACATAAGGAATGAACACTGTCAAGGCAAATGTTTTGGCTGAATAAAGTACACCTATTAGTCTCACAACGGTTATGGACACGAGGCATACATTTAAATAACTTTACACCTTAGCTGTCTATAGCGTATTTTATACAGTATCACACAGATATACATCGAATTCACACAACTTTACATGCTGTCCTGCATTGTCTGAGCTGGACTGAGCAGAACAACTCTGCATCAACTAAGATGTGGTGCTGTCTCTGTTCTCTCCCTGTGCTGGCGCACTTTTGGCGGCCATGTGCCGATGCAGACACCATTGTGCCGTAGTGTCTGCATTGTGGGTAGCATATGTTTTGTGCTGGAGTACAAAAACTATGCTTTAAGGCATTTCACACTTTTTATATGTGTTGTACGATGCAGCACAGATGCAAATTGGGAAAAACAAGGAGAAATGAAAACATTTCTCTTCGTACACCTGCCTCAAGTAGACAAAGGATTTTGGCACAAATGCATGTATACAAGTCTTTGTAGATAGGGATTTGCATCAAAACCCATGGGTGGTTGCATGTGGACACCCATGCACCATCCCTGGAACTTCTCCTTGATGCACAGTAACGCAAGGTAGCACTTTGCACAGCTTTGCATTGCTTTGGGTTAGAATCCAATGCAAATTGCGATCTGTGTTGGATTGGAAATCCCACCACAACACTTTGCATCGGGTTTGTAATAGGAAAGAAAGTCAAACCCTAGGCAAAGTGTGCACCATATGATGCACAACAGCTGTTTTAGCACAATATTGATATGTTTTTGTGTTGTCCTCTGTATTGTATATGTGTTTGCTCTGACAGAAATTACATTCTCCAAATGTAGTTGAAAACAACGTTGCCAGGCACTTCACAAATACTTACTATATATGGCTCTGTGGTTTTGACTCTTTAAAGATGACTAAAAAGTTACAAGTGCTATTAAACGTGCTCTGTTGTTTCCACAGTGGGCGAACTCTGATGTTGTCATAGCAACATAGAAACATTTTCTCCACAGCCTGAAAGAAAGCAGCAGTCACATCTCTCTTTGAGCCTTACAGATACGCCCCAAGGCACATTCTTTCACTCTGGTGATGTAAATATGCCTAGGGGTATGCAATGTTATTTTTTGGATCATTTTAGGTGGCCTGTGGAATACGTTATAACTTTCTATACTTGTGTCCTTTGGAACAATGAGTTTCCTTGGTTAATGTGAAAAAGGGTTCTGGTGAAGACATACTTCTCAGAAAACTGTATTCTATTCCTCCCCTTTGACAATGAGCTTAGAGAAGCACCTCTAAAAGTAAGTAAAAAAGGTTCAAGGTCAGGAAAGCATAGGTGAGAAAGAGCAAGAACTTTAATCGACCTCACACACAAACCCTCCAGCAACTGCCAGAGACAGAGCCCTCCAAATATTCAGGCCACAAGAATCCAGAAGACACCATGCTCAGGAGGGTAGGAGATAAGAGCCAAGACACCACATTAAGCTTTCAGAGAAAAGTTCTGTATACATTTTCCATCATATAATCGCTTGCAAATATGTAAGTAGTGAGAAACGTAGTCCACGAGATTATTGGCTGGGCTTTATTAGCATGAAAATGATCAACCTTTGAGGAAAAAAATGTAGTGCAGTTGAAAGAAAACTCGGTATTTGAGAAGCATTTGCAAAGGATGATTGCATTGCTGAATATCAACCTCCAGACTTTCGTGGTACAAGAATATCGAGGGACCAAATATTTACAGGTAAGTGCATATAGGGAAATAAAAATGTACTCTTCCTAACTCCTAATGTACATACTTTGAAGATACATTACATATATGCGGGGTTACGTACAGAAAATGTAGACTTACCCATCAAAATCTTTTTTTCTGTAATTTTACCTCAATATTGTGTACCATTGTTATTCCGAGGTCGACATTCAGAGTGCACACCCAATAAACCATAATCAGAACTTTGTTAAACTTTACAGATGACAAAAGTAATAGCTCTTTAGTGTCTGGGATTTAGTGATGATGTAAGAGGTGAACAATGGTTGTGCTGCGTGATTGTGGATTTTATTGTAATGCTTCAGATTTAAGTGCTCAACATATTGATATTGATTTAGGGCCTTGGTAGTAAATATATGGGATCAGAGAAGCAATATGAATGCCACAGGCAGTGTTGAACAGTTGTATTTTTGTGTGCACTTTTGCTCAATGGTGTTGTTGATTGTATATGGACTCCATGATAATACTGCAAACATTGAGATTTGATGCCAGTGCTGCAAACTCTACAACATTATGGTAATGTTAAGGTTACTTAAAGGAAAGACTGTGAGCACTGTGATTTTATGCTAGTGCTATGGTCATAGTGGTTGATTGTAATGCTGTAGGCACACGATTCTTGTGGCTTTGCGGTCAACATGGTCACTTGCAGCAGACACAATAGCGGCCCATCCTTAAGGGCGGAGGGGCGCTGCCCCCCACTTTTTTCCAACATGAAGAGTGTCTGTCAGGCTGAGAAAAGGTCAGAATGACAGACACTCTTCGAGTTCAGGGTAGGCAACAACGTGCCATACATATATGCAGGCACTGCCGCTGAACTTTCCCAGGCTGAAAATGCCCCTGCCCAGTGGGTGGGACCTCCTCAGGCTTGCAAACCGACTCAAGGGGCATCACAGATAGCCTCAGACCTGGGACCTGGGACCTCAGTTTTAAGTCCTGAAGTGCCCAGGGCTAAGTGTCTATCACTGACTCATCATTCCAGAGTGGGGTAGGGTTAGCAACTGTCACTGACCCCATCCCACTATGTGACGAATAATGACTGCCACCTCCTCTCATTAGCAATGAGAGGAGGCAGCAGTCCCAACCTTCCTGGATCCACTGAGGCTTCACTCCCTGAGATGCTGCAGTAGGTAAGTGTTATATTTTTTAATGTTTGGTGCAAGCATGTGTGTGTGTATGAATCTATGTGTATTTGTGAGTGTGTGCTGTAAATGGGTGTGGGTGTGTGTGTGTGTGTGTGAATGCATGGGTGTGAGTGTGTGTGCATGTGTGTGTGTGTGGTCTCCCACCCCCACTAGAATTACCAGCTGCACTGGGTAGCCCTATAGTCTTAGGGGCTTAATGGTAGTGCTGTGAGATTTGGGTCTTCATGGCATTGTTGTGGCTCGTTAAATTGTTGTGATTTCACCTACTTGATGGTTGTGCTGTGGTTGGTGAGTGATTATAGTACTGTCACTTCAGATGCTCAGTGCTGAACTGTGGCTTGGAAAAATGACACTATATCAACAATGACCTGATTGTGCTCGAACACTTAATTTCTGAAGGTCCTAGAGGCCAGGTAATCATATCTCTGTCCCAAAGGCTGGCATCTAAAAAGTACCAATCACAGCCGGACAACAGTGTCCAAATTTCAATGTTGTCAATCTACCAGCTACATACCCCACTGAATGGTGTGTATAGGATATAGAAAACAGAAAAAATGAGTGAAAGGTCAGAAAGTACCTCATGTAAGCATCACCATGAGAGCTGCTGGTAGGTACTCACCAGTTTGTTCACGTTTTTATCATCATTGGTGACTTTCTTTGACCGTGAAAAGTAAAATATGTGTCAAATGTAATTATAAAGAGTGAGGAAAGAAAAATGTGAACAGATGCACAAGCAATGCTTTATTTTGTGCTGTCCCTCCAAAACCCCATAGTGAAAGAAGAGCGTGAACTCGCTTCTCCGAGCTAAAATGAGTTGGAACCCACTGGCAAATAAGCTTACTTTATTGGATGGCGTGAGCCCACTCAGGTTAGAAAAGAAACACAATGTTGCAGACCACTTCGGTTATGGAAAGCCAACATGTTTCATTGCCAAATGCTTTACGGCAATTTCATCAGGGCTTGGGGCTGGTCTTCACCTCACTGTAATTCTAAGCCAGGTAGTTGCCATTATCATTCATACCAGTAAACCACCTCGGGAGGTATTCTCCAACCGTTAATCACACCCCTAGAAACTCCTGCTGTTGCAATTCGTCAACCGCATACAAACGCGAGTCCAGTGGAGCAACGCCAAATGCGATGCATCGCGCGCAACGAAATTCGTTTTATTTATTTGTTTATTTACTTACCTCTGTGCGGCCTATTCCATAGTTTACTACCCGCCACCCTGCCCCTCCCCCGCCCCGCGTCACCGCCCGGCAGCAGTCCCACCACGGGCCGCTACTGAGTGGGCTCACGGCATCCAATAAAGTAAGCTTATTTGCCACTGGGTTCCAACTCATTTTAGCTCGAAGAAGCGAGTTCACGCTCTTCTTTCACTATGAGGAACAGCAGAAAATAAAGCATTGCTTGTGCATCTGTTCACATTTTTCTTTCCTCACTCTTTATAATTACATTTGACACATATATTACTTTTCACGGTCAAAGAAAGTCACCAATGATGATAAACACGTGTACAAACTGGTGAGTACCTACCAGCAGCTCTCATGGTGATGCTTACGTGAGGTACTTTCAGACCTTTCACTCATTTTTTCTGTTTTCTATATCCTATACACACCATTCAGTGGGGGTATTTAGCTGGTAGATTGACAAACATTGAAATTTGGACACTGTGGTCCGGCTTTGATTGGTACTCTTTAGATGCCAGCCTTTGGGACAGAGATATGATTACCTGGCCTCTAGGACCTTCAGAAATTAAGTGTTCGAGCACAATCAGGTCATTGTTGATATAGTGTAATTATGAGTGGAGGGCGACCTGATTGATTATTCCCTCTGAAGCTCCTTATTGTTGATGCTTGGAAAACTTAACCTGCGAAAAATCATTGGCTGCTCCCGCTACTATACCCAGAGTGTCAGTGAAGGACATATCGGTGGAAGACTCTGAAGCCTATCATCCCATTTACCATATAAATGAGGATACATCAGCCTCCTACCATAACAGGATTAGTCAAAGATGTATGCATCATACTTCTACACAAGTATAACCTTCATTATCTACAGCCTTTCATACCACGGTATAGTGATAACCTAATGCCAACTAAATCAGAGCATAAGAAAATTGGGAAATATGAGGGAACTACTCTACTGTAATTAGAATCAAGCAAAAAAGTGTAGAAGAAAATTACAAGCAACTAATCTTCACTGCTTAGACAGACTATTGAGCTCAATCTATTCTCACTGCCTCAAGTACCACCAAACAACTTTCCCCGGTGGTTCAGTCACTTGCAAATCCTCTTTGCTCTTTTAAGGCCATAGAGCAAACTCAACATATGTGCAACACCCTCTCCCTTTATTTTAAGGAGAAAATTGGCAATATTCCTACGAATCTTATGCATCTTGCTTCTCCTGCTCCTCATTTCAATTCATTACCATTGCTAACTATATCACAGCGAGAAGACAAAATGGACGCCAGAAATTTCCAGAAGCATTCACGTCAAACCCACAAAGCAAAAAGGCAGCATCAGTTACGACAAGTAGAAACCAAACAAAGTAGATCATTGTCAAGTTCACCCTACAAAAGTCTTGTCAATGTCATTATCGAGTGCCAGTGAAGAAGATGGATGTGTGATGACGGCATCGACCAAGGAACGACAGGCACATGTAGGATTGGCTGCTTGCAAGGAATAACAAACAACAAAGGCGAACCATGAAACGAAACAACAGAATTCATTTAGACATTGCCCCAAGATTACAATAAAGGTCAACAGTTGCCCCATACCCTTTATTATAGACAGTGGTGCATCGATTAACATCATGCCAGTCAAAAAGCTCAACAACCTATCTCCTGTGCCACACCTCAACCCATCAGACACAAAAGTATACACTCGGGCTGCATCTAAACCATTGCAGAGTTAAGGGTCATTCACAGCGATGTTTAGACATAAAGCAGTATCAGTGTAAGTGCTAATTTGCTTTCTTCAAGAAGCTTCATCCAGTGCCTGCCATCTCAGTTTTGCCACCGCTGCTGACATGGGACTGAAATCTCTGTTACAACCTCCACACTTAATATGAAGTTGTGAGTCGTTTCCCATTGTTATTTAATGTCCAGACAATAAAAGTGTGACTCCACATCAAATGAGGATGTCCCTGCTGTTGCCCAGCTGCATCGCTTTCCACTTGCAAGAGGCTGTTGAGAAAGAACTAGAAACGTTGTTGAAACATGACATCATTGAGCGCTCCACCCGTCCTACGTAATGAGTTTCACCCATAGTGGTGGTGCCAAAAAACGATGGTGGAGGTGCAGTGGCAATCTGTGTTGATATGTGCCAGGCCAACAAAGCAATCGAGAAAGAAAGACATCCTGGGCCACACATTGCAGGCATGATCATGCACCTGAACAAGGGATAGCATCAACTCGAGTTGAAAGAAAACTACAGGCACATCACTACTTTTTCTACTCCTGTTGGTTTGTTCAGATACAAAAGACTGAGATTTGGAGTGCCGTCAGTTACAGAAATATTTCAGGATGTTCTACGTTGAATAATTCAACTTGTCATGCATGCTTTTAATTACAGTGATGACATACTAGTATTTGGAGCAATGCAAATGCTTTTAATTACAGTGATGACATACTAGTATTTGGAGCAATGCAAACGGTGCATGACAAGGCTTTTACACAAGTATGCCAGTTACTTGATGATGTAAGGCCAAACAACATTGTGCCCTGTTTTTCTCTATGGTGGGACACTAACACCTAGACATAACAGGGACATCCAGCTGCTGTTTTTTTAACAGAACAAGGGGCATATTAGCAAGACGCAGCGATAAATATCGCTGAACGCGCTTAGCGCGTTTTTTACTATCGCCGGCTATCGCTGGATTATATCGCCATGATATCGCTGTATTAGCAACGCTTAGCGCATTGGCAATATAAAATCCAGCGATAGCAGAGAAATGGGCCAACATCGCTGAAAAACCAGCGAAAGTCAATGCGAAACGGCGATAAGCTTGCTAATACGAGCATGTGGCCTTAACCCTATAATCCACCTCCCATGTTAAGTATGCCTTAGTCAGGTTTTTATCAGGCGTTCAATTCCTGCACTGATCGGGGTTTAGTGCGACTTTTGTTATGGCGGGACATCCTTGCTAATAGAGCGAAGATGTTTTAGCGACCTTTTCCGTGTGCTTTTTGTAAGGAACGCCTACCTTGCATGTCATTAGCAATAATTATCGCTGGCATGCAAGGCGATAGAAAAACCGGCAGATAACGCCGGAAAGCTGGCGCTAACGCATGTTAGCGCTGGCTTGCTAATAGGGCGATAAAAATATCGCCGCTTTATCGGCAAAAAGGGCCGCTAAAGCGGCGATAAGGCCCTTACTAATATGCCCCCAAGTATTTTCATATAAGCCGATACTTGCAGTTCTAAAAATGAGAGAAACGAGGCTTGCAGAGAAAAGGTACTGAGACAAACAAGCTAAGAGCCAAAGTGTAGACCAACTGATTATAACTCTCAGGAATGTGGTCCGGCACTAATCCCAGAGATCTTTATTATAATACTGTATTCACATAGTAAGGGTAGACTTAGGCTGCTTAGACATTCGCTATAACACAGGTTTTAATTGTGTCCACTTTATTAATTGTGCTAATCACTTTACTCTCTTGCATATGTCTCCTAATTGCAGCACAGCTTTTTCATGCTGTAGCACGTTCGTTTCAATAAATATTGTAATCTTTCATCGTGACTCTCTCTCTCTTTCTCGTGGAAACGTGTGAGAGAGAGAGAGAGACCGAAAGGTGATGACCTGTTACCACGACTCCTGAGTGAGTTCAGAGTGTTGTGTTTTGGGGTGCTAAGTTACCTGTCTCTCTGGAAGGTTAGGAGGGCATGTAAAGCACTATGAGTTAGACTGGATTTGGGCCCACAGGAACTGATGTGGTGAGGTGACTGAATCTCTACATGCTGATGTCCTGTGATCCCAGGCATAATTCTGTTTCTGAGCAGAATCCCTGCAACACAAATAAGAACACAAGTGTAAAATGTGCAGGAAGAGGAAATACAAATTACGTAAATTAAAATAAATAGAAATAAAGTGTGATGACTTGGGGGTGAAGGGGTTGCTGATGTGGGGGGTAGCAGAGACAAGGGTCCCATAACAGGTGCCATATATGGTGTCAGAGGGAGTGAGCCTGCTTAATATTCTGAGGGCAACAGAGAAAGTTCCCTAGTGCAGTCGATGGTTCCCCATCAGCCTATGCTAACTGTCATGTGTATGTAGATAGGACACATAAAGTGCACATTCTGGCTGGGAACCGAGATCTTAGTAACTTGGATTTCTGAACTTTTTTGCCAGCCATTTCTTTGTTGTGTAACTATATAATGGCTGTCTTTGCCTTGAAGTAAATCTATTGATAGTTGAGCAGCCTGCTGTGTGATTTCACCTGAGAAGGATTTGGTCTGACGGTAAGCACTCTAATTTTTCTGTCTATACACCATAAGCTCATGCCATAAAGAAGCCGGAGGGCTCCTGTTTCTGCTCGAGGTAATGGAGCTGAAAATGTAGGCTCGGGATATATTACCTAGCTGTCCCACTTACAGGGGTCTAATAAACTGTAAGACCTTCAAATAAGACAACAGGCTATTGTTTCAAGCAGCCGGTGGCACAGATTGTTCCTATATCTTCCAGTACATGAAAGTGTCTAATAATGAGGGCACAAAAGCGGAATTGCACGGTTCATTACTAACTCAGTGAGCTCATCTTTTCCCATAAGGAAGACTACGAAAAAAAGGACTTTAGAATGTTCTTGTTTAATTACCTAGAAAAATAGACTACTTTCATTATAACAGAGCAAAAGAAGATGCGTGAATAAAAATGACTGTATCGCTTCGCGCCAACATTTTCACATTACAGAAATTGCATGGGTGCAGTCTTGCATTATTCTGGTCACCGACATTTAGAAAGACGGCCAAACGGAAAACAGTATTTTACTCTGGGCTGTCAGTGCAAATGTCATTTTTGGATTTGCCACATAATGCACAGTCAATTCAGAATTGCTCAACAGATACTGCATTCTATGTAACGACATAGGTTTCTAAATCACGCTATCTATTTCCCAGCCAAAATTCCATTTGGACAGTTGCGAATGGTTTCCACTCGGTAAATATGCTGGGATATGGGGTCTTTGGACACCTATGAACTTCTATGAAGAAAATTCCAGGTGATAATAGTAGCTCCTTGCATTATGTGTTCGCATTCATATAGCACCTAAAGCTCCCATAAAGGTCCTGTAGCAAGAGGCTAGTGCGTTTTTGCGCACGGTAGCTAAAGAGTGATAAGAGTTTGGGTGTTGTGCATAAAGTTTGATGGGCTGATCTGAATATATTGCAGTGAACGTGTTGCTGTTCTTAAACATGGCTAGCCACGTAGAAATATGACATAGGGTTGCATTTGTGTATTATTACCATTTCTGAGTAAGAGAATAGTCCACTTGTTGAGCATATTGGAAGTGGTGGCTTTATCAAGATGTTTTAAGAGTTAGGCAAAGTGGGCAATTGCCCAGGTCCCCACCTTCCAAGGGCTACCTGGGAAAAACAACTTTCTCTTCAGTTGACCTTTGGCTATTCTATTTCTCGATCTAAATCTCTCCCCCACACTATCTACCTCTATTTCTGACTCTGTCTCTCTCCCAGTGTCCCGGGCAAAACATATATTAACTGTGTTTCTTTGACCCTGTTAAAGTTTGACATATAATTTTGTATTGTTTGGCATCATACAGGTGTGAATTAGGAGGAAACGGGAAATACATTTTAAATTTATTCCGTATAGGGTCCTGAAAATATGTTTTGCCTGGGGCCCCCACAATCCAATTTAAAGAGTGACATTTGTTGGAAGGGTGTTGGTATCATTCACCCATGAGGTTCAGAGAGCGCCTCCAATTTTGTTCTAGAGAACTTGTGGCTGCGCTTAATGTGAATCGTTATGAATCGTTATGAGCTCCTGAGACTCTATCCTGCTATCTGTACCTGTTTGGTACAGAACTGGTGACTGACGTGCACCTTTTTATATTGCTTCATTTGGCATTTTATTTTATCAGTAGAATAGTTGTTTTTGAACCCTTGACTTAAACATCTAAATGGTCAAAAATCCATGTATTGCAACTGGATTGAAAAGAAACCATTAGGATCTGGTAAACTGGTTTTCCACCAGGGTTTGAGATCATTACTTATCATTTCACGTGAGTTATTGATTGCAATTAGCTTTATGTCGCATGATAATTAAATATGTGGGCTTCTAACAAAGTCATAACAAATTTCTTACATGTGAACAACAAAGCTGGAGAAAGATGTTCACTATACGACCTGCCAAACAGCAGAAGCAGCAATAATCTGGAGGGATTTACAAGGCGCTAACCAGGCTTCTTTAGGTTGAAGATAAAGCCATTTTGGGGCATATTATCAAGCACATGCGATAATTATCGCAAATCGCGCATAGCGCGATTTTCATTATCGCCGTCTATCGCTGGATTTCAGCGCCGGGTTAGCGATGTATTATTAACGCTTTTCACCCAGGCGATGTGAAATCCAGCGATAGAGGGTGATAACATGCATTAGCGTGAGAAAAGCAGCGAAAAATGACCTGCGATAATGTAAACCTTGATAATAGGCTGGTGTGGACTTAGCCCTGAGATCCACCTCCCATGTTACAGATGGCTAAGTCGGATTAATAGCAGGTGTTAAAATCCTGCGATAAAGGGGCCTTAGCGCGACTTTGATCATCGATTCGCGGGTCTGGGGCATCCTTGTAAATATCGCGATGCAGTTGTAGCGATGTTTACCCATGTTGTTCTGTGAGGAACGCCACTTTGCATGTCATTAGCGATAATAATCGCTGACATGCAAAGTGGAGAAAAGACGGCTGCCAACTCAAGGAAACACGCGTTAGCGTGTCCTTGATGATAGAGCGATATTTAAATTGCCGCTTTTTGGCGGAAAACGGCCGCTAAAGTGGCGAAATTGGGCTTGATAATATGCCCCGTTATTTATATGAAGCACAGAAAAGATTAATGAAGCCTGCTTTTTGTTTTAATTTTTTCCCCTCGTTTTATCATGAACATGTATGCATTGATAGTTTGCCTCTCTGTTGATTGGGCTTTATACTAGCTCAGGAGCCGAAGATGATGCCCTATGTTATAAAAAGATATCTAACTCTGTGAACGTGTAGATCAGGAACTCAGGCAGAGGAGGACAGTCAAGGCTGTGTGTTTTGTATTAGGTCAATGTCTGTTGGGATCTGAAATGAGTGTGGAGTTATCGACTAGTTAGGCATTGTGTCTGGGGACATCTTTGGTCTACCATAATGTTTGGTATCCCAGCACTTTTAAGCTTGAATCTGTGAAGAAAGTTCACCAATCCTCAGAATTCCTCTAGAAAAGCTCTTGATATTTTTTAAGTAGCCCAAGAGGCAAATTATAGGGCCTGCAATTTCAAAGAATCTGTCCTTTTTAAGAGTGTGATAAATGCCCTCCTGGGGGTCCTGAAAGGAGCGCAGAAGGCAGCTTAGAAAATGACCATTGATTTTGGCAGTAGCAAAGAATATTCCAGAGATAGAGAATCAAGGGGAGTTAGGCAAGAGGGTGTTATATTTTGATTTCTGTAGGAGGGAGAAAAACCTCATGCAGGTAAACTTGATGACATAATCTGAAAGGGAACCACCAGATTGCTGATGCTATGGAAGGGGAGTAGGGAGCACACTGACTCACATCCCAGCACAGTTCACCCCTTTTCATCCACAATTTGCACTTACTTCAAAATTAGCTGTATCTTTTCAGCTAAGTTGGTGCAGACATTGCTTTATATCTCTAGACATGTGTTTCTGGGTTTAGCCCTTCATCGGTAGAGAGCAGAAGTAGTAGAGAGCAAAGAAAAGTCATCTGGAGTTGCTGGAAATGCTGCCAAATTCTTCTCAGGGCACAGTACTACTCACAGGCACACAGGTGCATCTCCAAAGCTCATCCGTTTGCTGTCTCAAGGGAGCCTTTTAAACAGAAGGAGGGTTGGGAGCACGCTGCTTCTCATCTCAACACAGTTCACCCCTTTGCTTCCTAGTAAATGCAGTTTACAATTAGCGCTTACTTTAAAATGTGCTGATTTTCATAAAGGTTGGTGCAAACATTGCTTTATATAGCTACACATATGTTTCTGGGTATAGCCCATCATCAGTAGAGAGCAGAAGTAGTAGGGAGCAAAGAAAAGTCATCTGGGGTTGCTGGAAATACTGCCAAATTCCCCTCAGATCACAGTACCACTCACAGGCACACAGGTGCATCTCCAAAGCTGGTCAGCTTGCTGGCTCAAGTGAGAGTTTTAAACAGAAGTGGGGTTGGAAGCACACTGCTTCACATCGCAGCACAGTCTGCTCCTTTGAATCCTGGTAAATGCAGTACACAATTAGCACTCACTTCAAAATTGCTGTAGGTTTTCACCAAAGTTTTAGCAGACATTGCTTTATATCTCTAGACACTTGTTGCTGTGTTTAGCCCTTCATCAGTGAGGAGCAGAAGTAGTAGAGCAGAGAAAAGTCATCAGGTGTTTCAACCTCCAACCCACCACCCTCAACCCCAACCAACCAGCAAACATCAGCCACACCATTACCACCTGGTCTCCGCTCCCCACCCTGACCACCTCAGCCATCATGTCTTCCATCCACTCCGGGGCACCCACCTCCTCCTGCTCTTCTGCCTTTATAACCTTGCAACAAACCCAATCAGCACGCTAATCACCAGTATCCTTAACACCTCCATCTTCAAAGCAATCTTCCTAGACAGATGGAAACAAGCAGACATCAGACCCGTCCTAAAGAAAGCCTCCGCTGACCCCAGCGATCTCAAAAGTTATTGTTCGATCTCCCTGCTTCTCTACCCGTCCAAAGTACTCGAGAAAGCCATCAACCAGCAGCTCACCAAGTTCCTGGAACAAAACCACCAACTGGACACCTCACAATCAGGATTCTTTGCCAACCACAGCACTGAGAGCATGCTGATTTCCGTCACAGACAACATTAGAACACTCCTCGACCGCAGAGAAACTGTGGCCCTGATCCTCCTCAACCTCTCCGTAGTGTTCAACATCATCTCCCACAACACCCTCATCAACAGACTCTAAGGGGTATAAATTTATTTGCATAGTTAATTAAAACTGTTGCAAGAAACCAACATATTCAAAAAGCAAAATAAATACATGTACTACACATTCCTTCATGGATGTTGTGTTAAAACATTTCTAAAAAATGTTCCTGGTTAAACAGCTTTACAGTTAAAATGTCTGTTTTCCGTCCGCGTGCTGCGGGCAGCATTCCAGTCCATCAGCAATTTTCCACCCCCTGTTAGAGGACCTTCAGACCTTGGCAGTTAGCCCCTGTATTGAAGTACCATCGGCTCCATATGGCGTGTTATCAGCTGCTGTGGAGTCCGACCACCTCGTGCATCCAAAATGAAGTTCTTGTAGGTGGGGAGAATTTCTTCGCTGCGCCTTGGGGAATCGCTCATATATTTGCCACCTGGTTTCCTTAGGTCAGCATTTCCGGCATTTTACTTTCACACAGTCTTAGGTACTTCACTAAGCAGCAGTTAAGTTGTGGGTCATCGGGTGCGAAGCATGCCAGCAGTGCTTGCCTCCTGGTACGAATCCCCCGCTGGTTAATATGTCGCTTCAACAGTTGTTTCCGTTCCTTGAGAAGTTTTTTACAGGAACACAGCAGGTGCAACAAATCTTCAGGAGCTGATCCGCATAACCGGCACAAAGGACCCCCTTTCTCTCTTAGCCAGGGTGGGAGGTGTTGTGTGCAGGGTAGCAGCCCCAGTCTGTACTTCAAGAAAGCAATTTTTGTTTTTTTGCCATAGCCCAGATTGAAGTAGGCTTGGCTGGCCAGCTTTGTGTATGACTTCAGAGTTATCCAGCCGTGGGCCCTTTTTGCCAATGCAGCTTTGTCCTCCAACAAGGAAAGATGTTTCACTGTCTTCCACACTAGTTTTTTTTAAATGGTGGTAGTTGTTGGTGTTTCCCAAAGCTGACATAGCCCCATCCTTTTTAAGCTGCTGTAGAGATATTCTGCAGCAGGCGATTTGGCATGTTGTTGTAACTCCTTCCAAAGCTATTCCTTGAGTGTACCATGCGGAGCTTTTCGCACTTTCTCCCACGCAATTATGAAGGCCCCTTGTCTGGCAACTGTTTGCTTTTGAATGCCAAATTCAAGCCTGATTTGCGCAGGTGAGGTGTATTTGGGCAACCCAAAGATGACCCTGTATACTGTTGTTACTGTGACGTCAAGTATTTTAGCGTCTCTGCCTTTCTGGACCTCGCTGCCATAGGTAATTGTTGGCAGTAGTTTAGCCCGGGCTACCTCAATCAAGGGGAAGATCGAGGGTCCTGTCAGTTTTGAGTTTAATGTTTTTAGCGTGGAAGCCAGTATTAGGCTTTTACGCCTGATGCTATTCTTCTGTGCCAAAAAGCACCCCCCTGCGTCCAGCTTCACTCCCAGGTATTTTTATTCCGCCGTGTCCTCGATTTTTGTCTCTCCCCAGAACCAGGCTCTGGTTTGTCTCCTTTTTTTCCTGATAATCATGGTTCTCGTTTTATCCAGATTAATCGTTAGGTCATTTGCTTCGGAAAAGTCCCATGTTACGTTTAAAAGGTGTTGTAGCCCTACTTTTGTTTTACTGATCAGGACTATATCGTCCGCATACAGGAGGCAGGGTATCAGAATGTCTCCTAGTTTTGGGGCATGTGAATTACAGCTGATCAACAGTGGTACTAAGTCGGCTATATAAAGGTTAAAGAGAGTCGGCGCCAAGGCGCAACCCTGTTTCAAACCTTTGTCCGTGGGTATACGTCTTGACAGGGAAGTTCCATTGCCCAACTTCACCTGCAACCATGTATCTGTATGTAAGTTTGTCAGCAGGTTTAGTAAGGGCTGTGGCAGCCCCCATTTGTGCAGTTTGGACCATAATTTAGAGCGGTTAACGTGGTCAAAGGCGGCCTTGTAATCAATGAAGCATAAGTATAGGGGTGACCGCGAAGCCTCAGCCTTATCCATGAGCATTGCCATACCTAGGATGTTGGTTAATGTTCCGACTGATTTTACGAACCCAGTCTGCTGTAGGGCTATTGCAGATTTTTCCGTGGCCCATGCCTGGAGGTCTTCTAGTAATGTGCCAGCGAAATATTTTGCCTTATTATCTAGTAAAGCTACTAGGCGATAGTTTTGTGGTACCGAATTTCCACCAGATTTATGGATTGGGGAAATGATTGATCCTTTCCAGGAGCTAGGTAGAATATTTAGCATCCTTATTTCTCTAAACAGTGGTTCCAAAGCTTCTGCCCAGTAGATTGCATCCTGTTTGTATAATGCTGGTGGAATTCCATTTGGACCAGGAGCACCTTCCCTTCTCCCCTTGCCTATCTGCCTTTTAATAGCTGTTGCATGAGAGCTCTGAAGATCCTCCGTTGATGAGCCACCCCTTGTTTTCTCAGAGATGTTGGTGTTTCTTCCAGCACCGTCCTTGATTATCAATGGGCAATCTGGTTCTTTTTGAGCATTTAGGTCCTGTTCCCTGAGTTCCATACTTGTTTGGAAGTGGGAATATAGGTATTTTACCCAATCTTCCTCTGCAATATTCGAGGAGATGCCGTCGTGATTGTGATGAATGAGTTGTTTTATGGTGTTCCAGAATCTGGCACTGTTGTTGTGTTTGACATCAGCAAATAATCTAACCCAGAATTCCTCTTCCATGTCTCTATTGACATTTCTTTTTAGTTTCTTCAAGTCTGCCCTTTGACTCCGTAGTAGTTCCAATAGGGTTTTGTCGTTGAGCTTGTGCCGGAGGTGTCTTAATAATTGGTAGATGTGTTTTTGGTGAGCTTGATTTCTTGCTTTGCTGTGTGTGATAAGGGTTTTGTGCCACTGAATCTTTGCTGGTTTGGAAGTTTGATTTTTGATGCATATACTTCCATCGTTGTTAAAAAATTTAGCCATTTCTCGACTTCCCCTTCTCCTACTCTGCCAATAAAGTGCTGCTTTGCAATGTCCACCATCTTGCTATCAGTGGCAATCTTAAATTTTATTAGTTTTAAATTGATGGTGACGTCTAAACCATGTGATGCCCGGCAGCGTTCAAATGCTGGAATTATGATTCTTAATTTTATTTCCTGCGGCCGGTGATCGCTATCCCCTTTATTGCCCAAGCAGAATGATGCGATTCGATGAAATAGACATACAGAGACGAAGGTGTAATCCAATATTGTGCTTGTTCTGAGTGAACTGTGCGTAGTTACTGGAGGATTGTCTTTGAATGATCTGCCGTTTAAAGCCCTTAAGCTAAGATGTTCAAGCTCCTCCAAGATTGATTGACCTGATTTAGTGTGTTTGCCCGAGTGAGGTTCCCCTTGCAATGGAATATTCCAAGTTATGTTTTGCTGAAGTATTTCTTCGTCCGTGGAGGAACTCATTAGATTGTAATTGAAGTCCCCAGTGAGGATAAGTTCAGTGGTAGGGCCATCTCTTGTGCATGTTTCCACAAAATTGCACATTTCCTTAGCTGATTTAATTTTACGTTTTGGTTGAATGTATACATTTATTATCGTGATGCTGCTGTTCCTTGTATTTGTTGTTGGTGAGGAGGATACTGTTACTGCTAATAATGATAGTGATTTGGAATCGAAGGAACGGGCAGTGCAAATAATTGTATTCGAAACGTAAGTGACCAAACCTCCTTGCATGCGGCCAAATCTTGCCGGCTTAATTGCTCCTTTGAAAAAGCGTGAAAATCCTTGGCGATATGGTGGATCAGATGCCCAAGTTTCTTGCAGAGCTACTATGTCGAAGGCCCTAATGTAGGTGACAAAATCCAGGTCCGCTATTTTATTGGTGAGCCCATTTACATTCCAGGAGTAGTCGTACTACCCCATTTACGTTGCCCGTGTATGGGGAGCAAGGATCTCGTCAATCCGTTTTGTTGTTTATGGTTCTCGAGATCCAGCGTGTGTCGTATTCCCATTCCTGCAGTGTGAGGGGGTTATGACAGGTTCTAAGACCCTCCAGCTGTTGTCCAATGTCCGTGTCGGATTGCCCTATTGCTCCTTTCAGAACCAATGTAACGTGTCTATTTCTTGTCCCCTCTGTTCCCCTCATGAGTTGCGAGTTTAGCGGAGCTGGATAACCCGGTTTGATATACGGAGCGATGGTTATCCCCCAAAACTTTAGAATCTCACTTTCTATTAGTATTTTATGTGCAGTTATTGAGGAGGTCCATGTTGCTCTTGTTTTTTCTCCTGCCATATGATCCATGTGTTTGATGAACTCTATTGACTCTAGGTCTGTCGTCCTTATCTCCGTCAGTGAAGGAATATGGGATAGCAGCCGCAGAATGTTGCCTCGGTTTAAGACATTGTGCCTTCCTTTGGAGATGTATTCTGGAATGAACCATATGGCATTCAAATCTTTCCCTTCCACCTCTTTGGAGACGATGTTTTAGCCTCTTTTGGGTGGCAGCACGTCCTCAGTTTCAGAGCTACCCTTTCCCACTTGCTCCGTAGGTCCTGCTTGCGTATGTTGGACCCTATCTGCCCCATATTCCTTGTTTCCTTGCAGTTTTATTCCCGGGCAGGTGTGGTTGGGCACCTGAAGTGACCCAATGTTGGTGTCAAGTATTTGGAGGTTGACTGAGCTGCTGTTCAGAAGCTGCCTATTCAGTGCCTTTGCTTCTTCCCTATTGTTGAAGTGACTGCGAATGGGGTTGATCGAATTCCCCAGAGTAGTGTTCCTCCCTTCAAACATGGGTACAAGTGGAGGCCCCAGATTTCCATGGGGCGTGGGGTCCTGCTTTGTCTCAATTGATTGGGTGCTCGTTGTTGTTTTTTCTTCAATTCTATTTTTGGGTCGGTTTACGGAGACAATTCCGATGGACTTTCCATTTAAGTGTGACTGGGGTGAGGCATCACCCTCCGTCTCACAGCCAGGCTCAGACCCAGTGCTTTCTTGCTTCCCACTTGGAGGATATTGGATCGTGCTAGACATGTTGGCAATGCACTTAGTGTTCGTTGCTTCTAATAGTGGGTTATTTTGACCTGATATCTCTTTTGGCACTGCCGTTGGCCCGAAAAGTTGTTTAAATCCATCCATATTGAGGGTTTGTTTCTGATTCCTGCCCTTTCGTTTTTGTGCCCGTCTTTGTTTTGCGTTCAGTTTCATTTCCCCCTTGTCTGCCTCAGCAGGTTCCCACGTGTGAGTTTGGCTGTGTGTCACGGTTGATGGTTGCATGCTGTTCTCATTTTTGGCGTTGATTTGTAAATTCTGATTCATTTGTGCAGAGTGATCCATTGGTGCGGGCACACCCCGGTGGGTCATTATATCATCACCAGACCCCTTCGGTGTGCGCCCTCCTCTAGTCTGTGTTTGGACTTGATTAGATGCCTTCTTCAGTTGTAAGCAGAGGTTGGTCAGCATTGAGGGCAGGGTTGCTAATTTGTCCACAATTGGGCAGCATCCGCAGGAGTGATGCTCAACTAACGGGTGCTCCTGAAGGTTTTGTAGTGTAGTGTTTTACGTTCCCAATTTGCCATCGATAGCTACCACAAAAACTGCCAAGGTGTTCAGAAGGGTTAATTGCATGTCCATTTTGTCGGTTTGATATTGCAAGGCCTCTACTAGAAGCTGCACGGTTTTGAGCAAGCTTGCCCAGGCATCTCCACGATCTCGTTTTTGCTCGTTGTCTTTGGGATTGCCCAGGTCATTACTGTTGGCTGTTTTTTCTGTGTCAATTTGATGGGTTCCAATTTTATGTAATTTGCATTTAGATGAAACTTTAAGTTGTTTGTGTGGCCCTTCAGCTGGCTGGGGGACCTTGATTCTTAAGTTTACTGGGGATTCACACCTGCATGACTCCTCCTGATAAGTTGCCAAGAGTGCCTCCCACTCTTCCTTTTCTAAAGATGAAAACTGCTCTGACTCTTCCCGATCTTCCATCATGCTGGTTTGGGTCATCAGTCGATTCAATTGAGAAGGGACAGTCCAGACTTCATATTCTGAGCTCAGATTTTCCTTTTTGTTTTCCGGTTCTCCCCCAGTGGTCTTCTGTTCCTCCGAGCCGGCCGTTGTAGCCAGTGTGTTTCCTGTAGGGTTTCCAAACACGTGAATATCTAATGGGTCAGTTGAGACGCAATTGCCCCCATCATGTTTGTAATGGTCCGCAGGTTTAGGCTTTAAAGCCTTAGAGGCCGTCGGGGCTATCTTGCGCTGATCCCTTGATGCTGTGAAGGTTTCCCATATTTCCTCTATATCGTGCTTTAATTCCCAGTCTTGGGATGTCTCTTGAATGGCCCCAATGTGTCGTTCCTTGGGCTTTTTCTCTGCGGTCTCCGGTGACTGTAGGGTTCGATTTGCAAGGGCACATTGACCATGTGAAACTGGTTTGGGGCTGTCAGATCCAGCCTTTTCGTCCATGCCTCCTTCACCTTCTGTCGCTTCAGTCGCCACAGTTGTCACCGTCTTGCCACTGTCCTCTTGGCATATAGGCGGGAGTGGAGTTGGAAGTCCTGTGGCCGTGGTAGGGCACGAGAGCAGGGTATCGCCTGCATGTTTTAGAAAACAGAATTTTGTATCAATTGTGGGCTGAAATAGGCGCCGTTTGCCCGTTAGCATTGTGTTTCTTGGTTCAGGTGTTAATGCAATTATAGTGTCCTCTTCCTGTACCGCAGGTCTAGTTTTTGCCTGAGCTCGGCGGGTGTTTTTGGCTTCCTTTTTGGCTTACTAACACTGCTTGCGCTGTTTGTGCCTTTGGCAGTTTTGGTTGCCCCGCGTATCCGCCCTGACCTCATGGTTTATAGTACTGGTAGGTCCTGAGATGTCCTTGGAGGTCTTTATTTTGAGGGCGCTTGGGAAGAAATCCAGCGGGTACGTGAAGGATTGAACTAGAATGAATTGCCAATCTGTGTGGCGAAAATTAAGTGAAGTGAAGTGAAGGTATTATTTGGCCCCCCGCAGTGAGCCAGATAGACCGATGGACCGATTGTCCGACTTGATTATCAGGTGCGATTTTCAAGCTCAAACAGTTTGCCTTGGTTGAATAATTAGTTGGTTAAATGATTAGTTGGTTGAATTGCAGCTGAGCCTGTAATGTGTGAACAGAGTGCAAACAGGGTGTGGGTTGACACACATCAACGGGCTTAGAGCTTTGGGACTTGACTTGACAAGACTGGCTGTTTTTCCAGGTTTGAAGAGACTGGCTGTTTTTCCAGGTTTGAGATCACTAGTTGCTAGCTGCTAACTATAAGCTGTAGGCTGCAATTTGGTTGCTCAGGAGCACCACCACACAACAGAGGGGTGGAAGTGCACAACAAGAGCAAAAGCAGACAGGCAGACAACCGAGCGAATTTGGGCAAACAAGGGCTGGACCCCCCCTGGGCTGACTGTGGCTCCTTGACCCCTCCTTAGCCCCACCTTGGGTCCTTGGGTCCTCCCGTTGTCTCCAGGCTCCGGCTGTAACTTCCTGTAGGCACCTCTTTGCCTCTAAGCAAACCTAAGCCACCCTGACTCTTATTCTGACCCGCAGTCCGCTGCCGTTTGCCCGAGATTACAGCCCTGCCAGACAACCCGCAGACCCCGCAAGACCCCCGCAGACCCCGCAAACCTGTGAGCCCGGTAGGCACAAGGGCTGTAGCTTGAGGCTTAAGGCTTAAGCGGGAGCAGGAGCGGGAGCAGAAGCTGCAGGGGCTCTACCGCTCTACCGCTCGTGGTCACGGGTTATGGGCTTCGGGTGCACAACAGCCTCGACGGTCTAAGCTGCAGTCTTGGCAGTCACAGCAATCCCCCCAGCACCACGGCAGCTGAAGGGTCCAAACAGCGGCAGTGAGTGGCGGCAAGTAGCGGCGTGATTTCCTTCCTTCCTCCCAACGCTCTGGGTGCACGGCTCTAGCTCCGGCTCTCGCAAAACCAGGAATGGAATCAATCGGTCCCCAGAGTTTGCACTAAACATCCATCAACAGACTCTACAACATAGGCATACAGCAAGACACCCTCAAGTGGATTGCCTCCTTCCTCACAGGATGCACACTGAGCATCCGAATGCCTCCATTCACCTCCGTACCCAAAGACATCATATGCGGCATTTCACACGGGTCATCCCACAGCCCCACCCTATTCTACATTTACATAAACACCCTCGCAGACGTCGTCAGAGCCCATGGATTCAACATAATCTTCTGCGCAGATGACACTCACTCACGACTCTCGCTCACTGAAGACTGCTCCAACGCCTAAATCAAATTCTGCAATGCCATGACGAGTGCAGCCAAATGGAGTAGAAAGCAAAGAAAAGTCATCTGGGGTTGCTGGAAATGCTGCCAAATTCTATCAGGTCACAGTACCACTCACAGGCACACAGGTGCATCTCCAAAGCTGGCAGCTTGCTGGCTCAAGGGAGCCTTTTAAACAGATAGGGGCTGGGACCATATTGCCTCGCATTCCAGCGCGGTTCACCCCTTTGCATCCTGGTAAATGCAGTAAAACATTAGCGCTTATGTCAAAATTAGCTGTAGTTTTCCACCAAGGTTGGTGCAGACATTGCTGGATATCTCTTGGCACGTGTTTCTGGGTTTAGCCCGTCATCAGAAGAGAGCAAGCTGAGGAGCTTTGGAGATATACCTGTGTGCCTGTGAGTGGTACTGTGACCTGAGAGGTATTTCGCAGCATTTCTAGCAACCCCAGATTACTTTATTTTGTTTGTACTTAGTCTGCTCTCTACTACTTCTCCTCTCTACTGGTGACGGGCTAATCCCAGAAACACAGGTCTAGAAATGTACAACAATGTCTGCATCAACTTTGGTGAAAAACTACAGCTAATTTTGAAGTAAGCGCTAATTGTGTACTGCATTTACCAGGATGCAAAGGGCGAACTGTGATGGGATGTGAGGCAATGTGCTCCAAACCCCCATTCTATTTATGCTATGGCACTCTGAATATCTGCTCACATTAGGTAAAAGGCTTATGTTGTGATCTCCATCTCTCGGCACCAAGTGGCTTTGATCAACATTCTGGAAGGAGAATGTTTTTCGGAACTGTTGGCGGGGACAAGCGACGGCGGAGGGGCCACAAGGCTACGTAGCTGCCTGCTTTTTGTTAACTGATTAAATTATCAATTTTCCCTAGCTTTTGTTGGTCCTATCCTTGTTCCTTTCACCTTACAATACTGGTGATGAGAAATTATGTGCCAGAGTGTGGAGTCCTGGCCGAGCTTTTCAGGAGACGCGTTGGGACACAGCATATTGTGAGCAGTCGTGGAGGCATGGGAACAAAGGCTTTCTTTGTGGGTCAATGGGTGAGGTGAGGAAGAACAGCTACTGCTTTTGGTGCTGGTGGTGGAAAACCAAAACTCGACATTCAATCCGCCATCACGGATATTTTTCTTCAGAATAGTGGAGATAATTCAACGCGCATGCGTGTTAGTGTATGAAGTCCCGGCAGCCATTTTGTCCTCAGAAGGATTTACTTGACCGATGGCCATTTTGTTCTCAGAAGGATTTGCCTGACCTTCAACAGTTATCATTATGAAGTATAAATACACCATATTTCAGACTCGTTTTAACCTAATAGTTTGACTATTTCATACGACGGCTGGCACACTTTTATGCTCTTTTACAGGTATTATTATCATAATTTTAATTTTTATTAGCTTATTACCACAGGCACATAAGGGAAATCCCTCAGACTCTGTCCATTTGCTTTTGGATTTAATTAATATGCAAGCTATCAATCCCCTGCCACCTTCTCTGCAATCGCTGGGGGAGTCTATTGTCCCCTTGAAGGAGTGGTTTAGAGCATTCAGTGCTTATATAGGTACCATCAATGGGTTTAAGTTTAAAGTTGAAAGAAAGAGATGGTTATTGGAACATTCTTTGGGATTGGAAGGTAAAGAAATTTGTGAACATTTACCCACTTTTATTCACAACTCGATGAGTATGAGGAGGCTGATAAAAGACTAGAGAAACATGTAGTACTGAAAAGGCTTTTGTTTTTTTCAACAGTTGACCACACAAACCATAGATATGTATGTAGCTTCCCTGTGAATTGTGGCATCTAAATGTGATTTTCATTTGTTTACTGATCAACTCATCAAAGATCAATTAGTTACAAGATGTTTAAAAAAATATACAAGAGAGATTACTTACTTTCACAAATCCATCTCTTGAGGAAGCAGTAGACAGAGCCAATAGATACAAGAGTTAGGATAATCAGATAAGGTTCTAAATATGGAAAATGAGGGGGCAGTTTGTATTTTAAAAGGGAATCAGACTAACAAACTGAATATAACACAGAAAAAAGAATTCTCAAATGTTTTGCTCTTTTGATGTGGATTTAAATTTCATCTGACTTCATTTAAACAGTGTCCAGCAATTAGTAAACAATGTGCCAGATGTGGTCACTGGACATTTTGACAGAGTATGTAAGAAGGACAACAAGTCATCATCTGGTGTTAATATAGTTGCTGATGGAAATGTAGATGAAGTTGGAGTGGCCAGTAGCATGGATAATCTAGTCCTGTATGTACAGAGTCATGAGAATGATTTTCCTAAGTCCTGTCATCCTATTGAGAACTTACACTTAGAGGATGTGTGGATATCCTTGTTGACGGATTCTGAATATAAGATAACCATCATCTCAAGGAATACATTTATTCTAAAGAATTTGCAGAAAGTTTTGCCACCCCCTAACATAACTCCTCAGAGTTACCATGGTATAAAAATTAATCTTGAGGGTAATTTCCAAACCACAATTGTATTCAAGGGACGATCTGTTACGGTGAAAGTTTGGGTATCACATTCAGGTTCTGACATTCTAGGGTGGCATCATCAGAGTTGTTTGGGCATAACTCTAAAACCTGGGTGTGTGAAACAGGTGTTGGAGTTGATCATATAAATACCGTTAGAGATGTGCCATCCAATTTGTAAAACATTTTGGAGAAAAAAGTCATGGTTTTTGAAGATAAACTAGGGGAACATTAGGATTTTGAACGTCATTTGTCTAAAAGATGGTAGCATTCCAATAAAACATATATTGAGATGTGTGCCAATGGCTGTCAGGGAGGGGTTGGAAAATCCAATTCAGCAACTGTGCACTGAAGGGGTTATTGAACCCACCAAATCTTCTTTATGGTTATCACCAATTTTAGTTGCTTGCAAAAAGAACAATGAATTACAAATGTGTATAGATCTTAGGAGTCTTAACAAATCTATTTGGGTTGATGCCCATCTATTACTGAAAATTTAAGAAAGAATGGTCACATTGGCTGGCAATAATAGTTTTTCTAAGTTAGATGTGCGCTCAGCTAACCATCAAGTAGTTTTGGCCAGAGAGTCCAGGCACCTCACAGCTTTTGTCACTCTGTTTTGGAGTATTTCAATATTGCAGAATGCTGTTCGGCCTAGTGTCATCGGTTTCTGTTTTCCAGCAGCAATGTGTTGAAGGGTCATTCTGGGGTCTTAGTATTTCAGGATGACATACTAGTGTTTGGAGAAAATGTAGAGGATCAGGATCATAGGCTGAGATGGATTCAGTTCTCTATGCACTCAAACGTAAAGGACTAAAGCTAAGGAAAGAGAAATGTGTGTTTGAAGCACAAGAAGTAAAGTATCTAGGGCATGTGGTGTTAGGCAAGGGTACTGCTCAATGCCCTGGGTTACTGAAAGCAAGAGCAGAGGTGCCTCAACCTACAAATCGTTAACAAATACAAGCATTTTTAGGGATGTGTGAGTACTATGCTTAGTTGAGTTAACATTTTGCAACAAAAGTTGAACCTCTATATCTACTACTTAAGAAGAATGTGAATTCTGTGTGGAAGAAGGATCACGCTTCACCATCCAACAAGTTAAAGACAGAATTAATTATGGCACCATTGTTAAGGCCATTTTGGCCTGGTACGACACTATGTATCACTGTTGATGCTAGTGGTGTGGGGTTGGGGGCAATTCCGTCTCAAGGGAAAGGTGATTCAGAGCGATTTGTAGCATTTGCATCATGCACTTTTGTAGTGTACATTTTTACATGTTTTAGTAGACTTCATTTTAGTAATATTATTTGTAAATGTTTTAATTCTGAGAAGACGCTGTACATGGTACTTGTTGTTAGAAAGCCTTTCCTGCAACATAATCTGTACACTTTGTTCAAGGCTAAGAACAGAACAAGATATCCAAGTATTTGCGTTGCCCTCACGGAGACAGCTTCTAACATCTAGACACATCATTTCATCAGAGCTGTACCTCTAACACAGTTGTTTTATTATATAACAGTGCTCTGCCCTTTTACGGGTCGGAGGGGCACTCCAGCCAAGGCGGTCCTGGAATGAAGGCTGTGTTCGAAATGCTGCTCTGCTAACACTGATCTTCCATCAGAAAAGGATTGTCAGTCCTACTTCAGACCAAGTCATTCAGGTATGGGGTCTCAGGCTAACCTATGAGATCAGGCAGAGGGTACACCCACTAAGCTCTCAGAGTAGAGGTAGTGATAGGTAGGGATATATACACATATATATAGAAATCAGACTGCCATGGCTAGACTGTTAGGGCCTCATTTATGAAAAGTGTCACCGCTGTGATAAAGCAGCGATGCTACACTTTTCACTGCGCCCTCCTTGCGACACAATGGATGCGCCGTATTTACTGTACGGCACTCCATGTCGCAAGGATTAACTGATGCGTCAGGAATCCTGATGTATCTGGTGGTGCAAAACGTATGCGTTGCTGGAGTTGTATCGGAAGCATGACACAACTCCAGCAATGCATGGGGAGGCCTATACCTATTGCACTGCGTCACCATTATGCCTGCTATGAGGCAGGCATAAGGTTTTGACGCAGTGGCGTCCTAGACGTGGTGCAGTGAAATTTGATAGATTTCACTGCGCTACTTCTACGAGGCTTTCTTAAGGGGGAACGCCCACCCTACATACATTATATCTGACACAGGTATAATGTGGCGCAGGGGTTTACAAAGTTACGCATCTGCCTAGATGCATCGCTTTGTAAATATGGTGAACTATGGCGTATTATTTACACCGTGACTGCGTCACAAAAAGTGACACAACGGGAGCGCAAAAGTGTCGCAAGGGGCTCATACATAAGCCCCTTTATTCTTTTCGCCATATCCATAATGCTAGTTTCTTTGTTTTGTTTTATCTGCATAATAATCGCAGCTCATTCTTGCTAGGCAAGATTATGATTGTTTCAATACATGTATTGAAAACTTCCTTCATATATTGCTTATGTTTATCAAGGGCATGAATGAGTGTACAAATGAAAGGGGTAAAATCTGTTTCCACCATTCCCTCTGAGATCAGAGTGTCATGTTCAAGGTTGCCGAAATCACCTGTCACCCCAGGAAGGTTAGGGGTTTGGGTGAGGCTATGTGAGCTGGCTAGAAATTGGGCCAATAGTCTCTGACAGTGTAGATGGACTCAGTCCCTGCATTCTGACATCCTGTTGTCCTAATACGCAGTCCTACCTTTTCTATTGGGAACAGTATAACATTTTGATTAGTCAAGGACGTGCATACTCTGTCATTGGCGTGAAATGCTCACCTGTATCTGATTTGTTGTGCGGTTCAAAACCTATATTTGGGGTACAAAATTTCGAATTCATACAGACCATAAACCTTTAGTTCCAATTCTAAATGGGACAAATGTGCATTCCACCAAAGCCACAGGCAGATTGATCAGACTAAATGTGAAATGGCTTGAGCATAATTTTGATGTTGAGTATATCCCTGGTGGGAGAAACAGAAGAGCGGATTTTCTTTCACATTTTCTTCAGTTTTGTGAAGAGATGAGAGGAATTATTGAAGTAGAGTCACAAGATGTTAATTGTTTGGTGGGCAATGTATTTTGAAACAATAGTGAAGGCAAGAGTGCGAGTGAAGAGTGTTTAAGGAAAGTTCTTGTGAAGGACCTTGTATTAAATAAAGTTATAGAGTATTCCATTTGGAGGCGGCCCAGAGAACAAAGTCTTACTATAGGACTACAATTGTATAATAAAGCTCAAACTGAGTTGAGTGTGAAAGATGGCTTGCTTTTTAGAGGGGTTAAACTAGTGCCACCGAACGTGGTCAGGAACACCCTGCTTAATTTCAGCCATCATGGTCATTTGGGGATGATTCCTAACAAAAAAAAGACTGAGGGAAACTTATTGGTGGCCATGAATTGACAGAGATGATGAAGAGTGATGCATAAAGTATGTGATTTGTACACAAAATGATAAGGGTCTCAAGTGCTATGCAACCCCATAGGTGAAATAGTAACTCCTAAAGGTGTTTGGGAGAAACTGCCAATTGATTTTCTGGGTCCTTTAAAACTCTTACCTGTAAACCAACAGTTTGCTACTGTGATGATAGACAGCCTATCTAAATGGTTAGAAGTCAAGTTTAGTGTGAGAACCAAACATCAAAGCTGTTGTCAAATTTCTTACCAATGTATTTGTAAAAGAGGTGTATCCGTTAGAACTTATATCTGGCAATGGGGTGCAGTTGACATCTGCGAAGATGAAGACGTTTTTGAATGATGCTGAGATTAAACAAAAGAGATGTAGCTTGTATCATCCTCAAGCCAATGGTCAAGTAGAAAGAGCTAACAGGGTTGTCATTGAGAGTTTCAGAGGAGCAATGATTGAGGGTTGTGATGTGGTTGATGCTATTTGAGCCATGTTTTGGTCTTATCACAACACACCTTATTCAGGGACAGAGGTGTTGCTCTTTTTAGAGAGGAAGGAGTTCTTGTGATTCTTTAAGACCCACGTGGTTGAGAACATTTTAAGTGGATCATTTCCACCAAAGAAATACTGAAAATGATAAGCCAAGCTCATGCTCAAATAGAGTCTTGTCATGAAAAAAGGAAAAATAGATATGATGATGTGAAAAGAACCAAACAGTTGTGTTTCAATAAAAGTGAATGGGTATGAGTTAAACTGTCAGAATCAAGAGTGATGAAAGGTAGACTGAGATACCGTTCTCCTTATTTAGTAGATGAAATCAGTAATGATTGTTTTGCAGGTAAGTTGAGTAATGGACAATGGTGGAATGTTGCATGGGTGGCCAACATTGTTGCAAGTGGTGGTGGTGTCATTCGTGAGTGTTGCAGCAATGCTTTAGAATTTCTTGTTGAAAGGACTACAAGCAAGAGTGGTTGTTCTACTTCAAACTTTACTGTTGAGGACAATAGCAGTGGTTGCAGCAGACAGATGAGCCGTCACCCTGTTGAATTCAATGATTATATTTTGGAGTGAATTCTATTTTCTTTTAATCAAATGTTAACCCTTTCACTTCTTTTGAGTGTTTTATTAGTTTGGATGGTATAATAATCTTAAATGTGATTGCAATGTTGTTTCCTATTACTTTGTATTATTTGTTGTTTTTCTGTGTTTTTAATGTTAATGTTTATTTATGTTGTAGTTGAAATTCTGAGGGGAAAGGTATGTTGTGATCTCCATCTCTGGTCACCGTGCTGCTCTGATCAACATTCGAGAAGGAGAATGTTGATCGGGACCATTAGCAGGGACAAGCAAATGAGACGGTGGAGGGTGCACTCTGCTACATAGTTGCCCGCTTCTTGTTAAATGAATAAACCTTCAATTTGCCCTACCTATGGTTGGTCCTGACATCATTCCTTTTGCCTTACAACAGCTTAGTCAGCGGATCTGGTCCAGGCAGCACCCAAGCGAACAAAAGACAGACAGAAAGAGGGTGTAGTGGAAGAATATAGGACATTACCACACATGGCTTTTCCACACATTCCTTTACTCTACAGGCAATACAGTGGGTTGACCTTTACAATGTGGTGCAATGCCACTCAGGACTTTACCAAGCATGTATTTACCACACAATGCATTTGTATTGGCTGATATTCATATATATGTAAAAAAGGAAGCAGGGAACTCTGGGTAGTTCCCAAATTTGGGTGGAGAGTAGCTCCTTTATATGGAGCGCCCCACAACACCTCCGAGCCTCTGAAATGGCTCACCTCAATTGTCTGTATTTCTGGCAGAGCTTTTAAGCATAGGCTTAGGACAGTGCCATCCAAGCCGAGCAAGAAAGTGACAAGGCCTTTTGCCATTTTTACAGCAAAGTCTTTATGCATAGGATTAGAAAGTGCAATCCAGCCGAGCTAAAAAAAAATGACAAAAGTCTTTTGCCACTTCAGGCACAGAATTACACAGCTTTGGATTGGCAAAATACCATTCAAGCAAATCATTCCCAGGATCTGTTAAGATGGCAAATCTAACAATAAAATCTGTTTGGCTGCAACTACATCAAAAAAGATGTGGCGGCATCCATTTTTGGACTTGGTGACTGAGCCCTCTGATCTAGAAGAGAATTAAAAAAAACATATTTAGGGGCAGAGAAGGGATAACCATTCCCCTGGGCCAGATGGGTGGTCCCATAACCCTGGGGTCATAACCTTATTTGTTTTAGCAGTGCTGTGAATTCACGGAGGATCCACAGATCCATGGGGGATGCCCAAAAAATGGGAGGACACCTGCCCTTTTTAAAAGTAATCCCCCCGGTGGGGCCAGGGGGTTTGGCAAAATATACATTTTTGAGGAGGGAGTATGTGGCCCCTCTCCATGAGCCTTAGCGAGACCTCTGGGACCCCATACCCTGGGGTGAGTGTCTTGTTTAGGAAGGGGTGTTGGGTCCCCCTCGCTGAGCCATAGATCAGTCTCAGGGACACCACCCCTCAGGACCCAATAAAAGCAGTGTCCTGGGGACCCTATATCCCAGGACACTGCTGTGTTTTTTTCTGTCCAGGAGAGTGCAGGTAGAGAATGTAAACTTTATTTCCTGCCCACACTCTCTCAGGCTGGGAACACAGCATTGCTCCCAACTGGCAGGAGCAGAGAAATATGTTGCTCCCTCTGGTTACCGCCACAACTGGAAGGGGTGCTGGTTTGAGGAGCCAACAGGGGCCACAGAGGCCATAGGGCTCCCAAATGGAAAAAAAAGATGTGAGCACCCGTAGTGGGCACTGGGGCACCCACTGGAAAAGTAAAATGTCTGGCAGATGTAAAGCCTAAATAAAGTGTGGGTGTCCTGGGTTGGACTGGAAAACCCCCCAAAAAAGAAAAAAGAAAAATAATAATAAATGAGTGTCAGTAGCCGCTTATTGATTATTCACGGTTTCAGGGAAGGAGTGCCCCATATTGCCCTGTAAGGGCTTCTGCATTACAATTTTTGTTACTTGTGGTGACCTTAGAAGGGGCAGGGGCACCATCAACCATTTTTTTAATGTTGCCCCCCATAATGCTTTGCAAGGACTTTTTAAAAAATATTTTGGGTTCCTGGTGGTGCCCCTAGAAGTGGCAGGTGCACCGCCAAGCATTTTATTTTATGTTGTGGAGGGCTGCAGGGAGCACAGTGTCTCCCAGAAACTGTAAAAGACCCTTAGGGAACCCTTCCCATGACGCAGATTTATTTTTTAAAGAGGATGGGGTGTGTGGCTCCCTCCTCGAGCCACAAAAGGACCCAAGTGACCTCATCCTATGGGACCAATTTGTTTTGTTGGGAGGGGGCATGGGTCACCCCCTTGACCACTTAAGTACTCCAGGGACCCCAATCCCTCTGGCCTGCTTTTATTTCTGTGTGGAGAGGGTGTGGGGCCCCCTTCCCAGAGTCTACAAAGGGCCCGAGGTACCCATCCTCCAGGGCCTAATCAAATTTATGGGGAGGGGTAGTGGAGCCCCACTTCCTCAAGCCATCCATTGGCCCTGGGTACCCCATGTCTGGGGCCTGATGATAGCAATGTACCAGGGACCCATCCCTCTGGAGGTAGAAGTTCAACTTCGTGCCAAAGCTCTTGAAGGTAGGGAATACAGGTTTACACAAAGTCAGTGGAAGCAGAGGAAAGCTGGCACGCAGGGGACCTGGCAGAGGGTGTGTGTTCCCGGGACTTCCCTGCAGCCCCATGGGCAGTCATTGATATGGGCGTCCCGGGTGGGCTCCAGAGCACCCACACCAACTTTGAAGTGTTTTGGGTGCCCCCTTCCCACTTAAAAGACAAAGCAGTCATGTAGGATGGGTCCCCAAGGCCTGTCAATGACTTGGTGAGGGGGTCATGTGCCCCCTTTCAAATTAAAAGAAAAAGTGGCCCCAAAGGTTGGAGAGCCAATGGTATCAAAATGGCTCAGGGAGGGGGAATGCATGCCCCTTCCTATAAAAATGACATCAGCCTCAGCGGATGGGTCCCTGGGGCCTCAAAATGGCTCATGGAGGTGAAGTGATTGGCCACAGGGGGTGGGGTCCCTGGGACCTCCTGAAGGCTCAAAGAGGGGGGGGCTGCATGCCTGTCTTCCCAAAAGAATATGTTGCAGTCCTTGTCCATTTTGTTAGCGGTTACAATTTTACTGCGGATCCTCTGCAAATTCTTTGTAAAATATCTTTTTAAAATGATGTTTTTGGCCATGGGGACCCTATCAGCTCTAGAAGAGCAGGGTATCCTTACCCTGCCCCCTTAAAGCTTTTATCAACCTTATTTGTAGGACAGGGGACTGAGTCCCTGAGTTCTAAAATGTCTGTCACCACATCTTTATTTATGAGGTGGCAGCCATTCAGATCTTATCTTGAGATCTGTCAGCTCTGTGGATCCTCTACAGCATGATATATGCATATCATAAACCTTAATTTCTGAAAAACTACCAAACTGATTTATACCACAGCATATAAATATGCTTTCCGGACCAAGATCTAGCTTTCTGCTGAATTTGGTGTACTTCCGTTTAGCAGTTTTTGCTGTGTCACGTTTTAATTGCATATGGAAAAGTGCATATGAAAAATGCATTTTAGGAGCCCCATTTTGCTTGGCCTCCACTTGACAGAACGTCCCTAAGATGGATGGATAGATAGATAGATAGATAGATAGATAGATAGATAGATAGATAGAAATGAATTAAAATTAAATGAAAAACTATTTGTAAAGTTGCAAAGGCGTCAAGGCGCCAAGCCTAAAAAGCCCAAGAAATTCAGGAAAAAGGAGTCACAACCTTAAACAACTTGACCCACTTAAAAATGTGAAGAGCCATGTTTTAATATTTTTTCTGAACATCAAATGATTTTCAATTTCTGAAATGTGGAGGGGCAGTGAGTTCTGCAGTTTAGCTGTGTCAACAGAAAATGATCTTCCACCCCATCTAGCACTGCTAATTCTCAGTAGCACCACCTGTTTGCAATTAGCTGAGCAAAGTATCCTGGTTGGAATGTACCATTGAAACTTGGATATGATAAACTTGGGGCCCAGATTGTATAGGGCCTTAAGTGCAGTTCATAAAGACTTGAACACAATTTGTTTTCTCATCGGAAGTTAAAGCAGTTTCCTCAGTTGGCTAGCTACTTGTTGATATTTGGGGACATCCAGAACAATCCAGAGAGCTGCATTTTGGACAGTTTGTAGTTTAATTAGGGAAAGCCTATTGATGTTATGGCAAAGAGCATTGCAATAGTCAAGTTGTGATGAAATCAAGGCAAGTACCACAGTTTTACGTGCAAAAAAAGGAAAACGTTTCCTCTGGGATCTAATGATGTTAATACAGGAGGCTAGATAGATAGATAGATAGATAGATAGATAGATAGATAGATAGATAGATAGATAGATAGAAAAATAGATAGATAGATAGATAGATAGATAGATAGATAGATAGATAGATAGATATTCGCAAAAAAAACAAAGGTTCAAGTGACATTATAGTTAGGTGAAAATGGCAGTTTAAATGTAACATTTCGAACTAACAAAACCCGAGTCCACACCAAGCACAGTGATGTCATAAATTATGCAATTTCAGGTGTCTAGTAATGTTATCAATGATGCCATAGAACATATCATGAGTGATGTAATATGTGAGGCTGTTATCAGTGAATCGAGAAGTGGCGAGTTGTACTTATTTCAGTTAACTGTAACTGGTGAATTTCAGTGTTTTTTTTAGTTAAAATGTTACTTTCAAACTGTCATTTTAACCTAACTATAATGCCACTTTACCCTTTGGCTTGTTAGTGAATTTCAAAGCTTTTTTTAAAATGTAAAGTGAGATATTATCAACATATATATCACTATAACGCTAAACATTTGTTTTCTTCAGTGAATTTCTAGGGTATTTTAAAGTAAAGTAAGATTTTATCACCAAAAGTAATATGCCACCCACACCACTCACAGCCTACAGCTGAGAATGGCATGGGGTTGGCTGAATGGACTGGTCAACACCCCTCCACAAACAGCCTTTAGTCATGCACAGTGAGGGGGGTTGGTCACTTGGCCTCATCTGCATCCAAGCCCTGTGCCAAATTGTCACAGGCAGCCAACCTCCTGCTGTGCATGGCCTTCTGCCATGCATGGCCTGAGGTTGGCCACAGATCCTGGCTAATCCCTCTAAACCGCTTAACTCCACTTACCTGTTACCATTCCTGAAACCTAAGAACTCCTTACCTCTCTATATCTCTAACTGCCCGATAACCCAAAAAATCCTTAATTCGCTTTACCTCTACCCACCCCTGAACCCTAAAAACCCCTTAGCTTCATTTACCTTTAATTATGACACGTTATAAAAAACTTACCTGCATGGCAAAGTAAAGTACCTAAAAGGCCTGCATGGTACATACCTGTGTGGTACTTACCTGTGTGGTAAAAGGTGGAGTAAAAATTCAAGCAAGTCATCAGCATCATCAACACTTACTGGATAACTCTTGGATGAGAGCTCATTACCATTGCCCTCTGCATTGAAGGCCAGGGAAGTAGAAGCTCTTGTGTCTGGATCTGCCTCCACTCTGCATGCCCTTACTTACCCTTGGAGAAGTGTTTTTGACAGTGCGAGGATTTGAAGCCAACCTTGCTATTTTTTCCAGAACTTTCTGCGTGAAGTGAACACCCTGGTGATATGGGAGAGCTGGGTTCTCACATCTGTGCCTGTGAAACCTAGACAAAAGTGGGAGGGAATCACCTCATTGCCTTGTCATTTGAGGTAGACATGTTGTTGACAGAGATCCATCAGAGTGCATACAGCATAGAGCAGCTGAATCCCTTGTGGAATGTACAGCTCCCTGTACAGGAACCCAACCACATGACAAGATGGTCAACTGCAACAGAAGAAACCTGATGAAAGTCAAAATTATTAGAGCCATGTGCTGTACATCATGATATGTACCACTGGTCAAGAGTTGGTATGGAGGCCCGGAAAATCTCAGGGATTAGGGGGCACCATATTGATTTACTGAAAACGCACATGCGCACATGCATGTGGCCCTTAGAGAGACAACAGGCTGCATGTGAGATGTCAGCCAAATGAAAACAACGGCACACGTGATGTTAGACAGGAAAAAAGGCAACTATAAAAGACAGGAAGAGCATACCTGCAGAGAAATATGGCAGTAGGAAATGGACATTAAACTGAGAGGCTTGAGATTAAAGACTAACAAATATGGACAAATTTGTAAAATGAATGAATACACAGGGTGCACCTGGAAATGGAAGTTACAGAGGTGGGTGTAGTTGGTTAAAGCCTAAATCTAAAGGACTACAAAAGGGGAAGGAAACAAAGTGCCACATAATGAAAGAGCACAGGGGAGAAACTAAAAAACCAGAGCATGTGGTATTGAATTGGAATAGGAGCAGATGAACAAAATAGGAATAATTTCGGTGAGTCACAGTTATCTGAGTGTTTAAAATAAAAAGGCATTTACAGCTAGGAGCTGCAGTTCTTAATATAGTGATGGTATAGTGCCCTTGTTTTGTTCTTTATTGTTCCTGGCTGACACTGTAATAAAGTGTTTCTGCATATAATCCTCACCTGCAGGTCTTTAATAAAATCTCTTGTCTTTAATAAAGTCTCAGATTTTCTCTGCACTAAAAATTGGAACATCCCCATTAGTGGCTTATTCATGCACATTAGTCTGGCAGGTAGACTGGGAGAGACAAAGGGGGAACGGAAAATATAAGAACGAATGTACAGTACTCCTAGAAGACATCAAAGTTACTATTTAAATGTAAAACTATGGCCACAAGCAAAATACATTTTTAGAAAAAAATTCTTCTTGTAGTGATATGAATCAGCAAGTAAAATAGCTCACATCAAAGCATGTTATCCTGCTTGTCCCATCTGTTCCTACACGGCTTGCATTTTTTTTTATGATGTCTATAAAAACAAACATTAACAAATGTATTTTGCAGTCTTAGGAGTAGCTTGTTCATACAATTAAGTAAGATAACATTGTGATTCTTTTACAACTGGCAGAGTGACCATATTGACAGACAAGAAAAGTGTAGGAATTCTGCCTTTTCTGCGTGGTCACCCTGGATTTTTCACCTTTTGCTGGATGCTATATTTTAGCTGGCTGCTAACCAGTAGTAAAGTACTTGCACGCCCCTTTAGATATCCTTGAATTGGAATATTCCTAATTGGCATATGTACCTTGCCTATAAGTTCCAAGTATATGGTACAAAGTGCACCCAGGGCCTGAAAATTAAATGCCACAGTGGACTGCAGTACCTACCATGCTATCCACTACAGCAGCAGTACTAAAACGGCTTCAGGCCTGCCATTGCAGCCTGACTCTAGCAATGTAAAAACTGCAATTCAACCTGTCAAAATAAACACTTCGACAGGTCAAAACCTCCATTTTAAATATTGATAAGTCACCACTATGTTGACCTTGTAGTCCACAAGGCAGGGCACGATATTTAGGGCAAATTACGAGTCTGGAGGTCCGAAGAACACCAGACACGGGGGTGGCGGTCCAGCCACTGCCGCACTGGGGGTTCAACCGCCCCATTACCAGTTGGGTGGTCAGACCGCCATTGCACCGCCGCTGCCACCAGGCATCCGCCCTTCCCTGGTAGTGGCTCGGCGGTCAGGGCTTCAGTAATATGTTGGCGGGGCTGCTGTGGCCCGCCATGCATATTACGAGTTTTAGGACCACCAGTGGTGTCATGGAGGTCTTTCCTCCATGAAAAGACTGGCGGTCCTGAAACAACGGAGGTCCTACAGGGTCCACTGTTACCCATTTGCATGGACATGGATGCAAGGGGGCACAACATGCGCCCCCCTGTGTGCATGCACCCCAGTTCCTGCATGGCAGTGACTTTACAGTTCATGCCGTGCAGGAACTGTTTTTGGCGTTCCCATTGCTGTGCCCATTTTCAGAGGCACCACTGTGGCACCGCCAAAACAGCCCAATAGACACGAGGAAATTCGGAATCTGGCGGGCAGCACGACCACAGGTTTGGAGGTGCGCACCGCCACACTCGTAATTAGGCCCTCAATGATTACAAGTACATTATCACACTTGTAGTAAGGCAGACTGGCTATCCATCATGTTTGGACTGAGTACTGGTTTGCCAAATTATAAATATGGCGAATAGACAAGGTTGCCAAATGGACACAGCACCAGGGTACATTTGCATCTACAATAATATAACAGGGACTGATTCATTTTGGGTGGATGTAGGTTCACATATAGTAACAGTACCTGTGCTACAGGAACTGGGAAATTAGACTCATGTAGAAAGGGAGAGAGTGGCATAACTTCATTAGTGAAGGAAAAAATGCAATGAACAATTGGGGGTAACCCTTGATTGCAGTATATGAAATTCAGTCTTCTGACATTCTAAAATCTACGGACTTCTGATTCCAACTGGTACATTAGAAAAAGATCGGTAATACATGCTGAACTAAGCAAAACTATTATAGGTTGTTTTATTTTTTAAACTCTGGTGATGTGTATCACTAGAGAAACAAAGTATCGAAAGTTCACTTACTATGGCGAAGATGATAGGCATGAGATTCTGGAATGGCACAATAACAACACAGAGCCAACAGCTGTTGCATATATTTAATCTGGCAGGTGAGAAAGAATATGTTGCCACAAAGCAATGGTTTTGGTCTATCAAACCCTTGTCAGATCAATGATAAGACTGATCTAGAGCAATAGATCTAGAAAAAAGGCATAATAGTGTTCAAATGTAATTAAAGAAACAGCTCATTATGCCACGTTGTCATAGAAATCAGACTGCCCAATTTGTAATCATTAGTCGACTCTCAGTCTGATCATCTCATATGCTGTGATTTGCAACAATATTTCCGTAAAATAATTGAACAAGATTGTTGTAATATATCATCGTTTACAAAGAAATTAATGTATAGAGTCAGTCAGTTATTAGTAATACAATTAAGTTGGTCATGTTTTCAAATAACATTGTGATTGCAAAACCAGTCTATTTATTTAACAATTATTCATCGTGTTCCCGTAATGATGAAGAATATCATTTTAGGTAACGAGTTTGCAATTATTCGAATTATGTTCTTGCAATCAACTCTGTCGGCCGACATATTGCCAATCGAGTGATCTGAATTAACCTGATCTCATTCGGTATTTATAATCATCATATGAGCTATGATGCCTGATGTGGATTTATATTTAAAATAGTGGTATTGTATCTGGTGGACGGGTCGTGAAATATTTTCTTCCACCTGCAAAATAATTTCAATACTGTGCACGTTTCTCTTCTGAATTTGCATCGGATGGACCTGTTCACATGATCTCCCTTTAGTGGTTATGACCAAATTGCACTCCTGTGGGTTCAATAATTCTGTTACAGCACCATATGGTTCAATGGGCCCCAGAAGGCACTATGCCATCAATACATAAATGCCTACAAAAATTTGAAGGCCACTTTTTTGTGTGTCGCATATTGTTCATGTGGATAGTAGAGTCATTAAAAGGTTGGTAGTTTTGAACCTGTTATGTTACAAACCTATCAGTATATGCTGCCCGTGCATTATAGGATAAGGCTGGCTTATCGAATACTGGTGGATGTGAAGAATATATGTAGTAATAATACATTCCAAAAAAGATCTCATTAAAAAGACAAAGACAAATGTATGCATAAAGGCTCCACATTGTATATCAGAAGAGCCCCTAAAACGAGATCATGTGCACAAGCTGAAACAGTTTGCTCAGAGACTAATGTGGGAAGTAGACTCTTCTAATAGTACAAATAGCAAAAGAAGAAATTTAATGCATTGATATCCTGCAGTTGAATCTACACCTGTAGTAGGATTCAAAGGATTTCATTTCTCAAGCTCTCTATTTATGTATCAGCTGACTTGGGATAAATGAATAAAAGCCCAAATGCATGGTGACTAACTTACATCGTGGTTTGTGGTACTTAGTTTGCAGACAGCTGATATACTGTGATTCTATCCACCGTAACTTAGAACCCTATTACCTCCTCTTATTTACATCTTTACAGGTCTAACTTAGGGCAATTTGTAAAGTATTTATGCAATATCAAAACAGTAATAAAGTCAAAACATCAAGTAATAAAAATCCCAAATCGAATTAGAGAAATAAAGTAAATCAAAATAGGGCCACACAGTCTCTTTTTTTTGTTTATCATTGCCTATATTTTACTCCTTTGCAATGTTCTAAATTCTCATCTGATAGTCCCGCTAAATGCTGGTCCTGTGATTTTCCTGATGCAGATTTAGTGCATATCTTATTTAATTGTCCCAATACCCGTAGTTTTTGGTACAAAATTTGGGCTCAGATTAAGAGGATTTTTAATTTTGATTGCCCTTTTAATATTGTTTATCTCTTTTTGGGTTCACTCTCCAATGTACTTATTCCATCGTCCCCTAAAAATAAATTATTAGATATTCTATTAGCGATTGCCTTTCACCTGATTAGTTTGAATTGGAAAACATCAGATAAGTTATCCTATAGAATGTGGAGGGATTCGGTGAGTTCCCATCATAAGTTAGATACTATGGGCTCGATTCACAGAACTAACTTAAGACAAAATTCTAAACTTACTACCATTTTGGTACTCACAGAAGGCACTTACTCATTTTGGTATTCACAGAAGGCACTTACTTACTCATTTTGAGTAACTTACTCATTTTGAGTAACTTACTCATTTTGGTATTCACAGAAGGCACTTACTCATTTTGGTATTCACAGAAGGCACTTACTTACTCATTTTGAGTAACTTACTCATTTTGAGTAACTTACTCATTTTGGTATTCACAGAAGGCACTTACTCATTAATGAGTAAGTGCCTTCTGTGAATACCAAAATGAGTAACTTACTCATTTTGAGTAACTTACTCGTTTTGAGTAACTTACTCATTTTGGTATTCACAGAAGGCACTTACTCATCAATGAGTAAGTGCCTTCTGTGAATACTAAAATGAGTAAGTTACTCAAAATGAGTAAGTTACTCAAAATGAGTGTTACTCAAAATGAGTAAGTAAGTGCCTTCTGTGAATACCAAAATGAGTAAGTGCTCTTCTGTGAATACCAAAATGGTAGTAAGTTTAGGATTTTGTCTTAAGTTAGTTCTGTGAATCGGGCCCCTATGTATGCTACACAATGTACATCTTTTCATAACGTGCAATTATTATGGTTACCTCTGAGTGCATATCTCAACAAAATTGGTAGCGATGAACTAAGTATTGTACCTGTATCTTCTGAGTATTTTCGTCCTCCATGAATTTTATCTCTCTGTCCTTCTTTTATATTTAATTACATCTTCGGATATGTTAATAAGTATAATGTTTATTATATGAAGTTATCACAGAGGCAATTTGTTGTCATTGTTGTTAAATATCTATGATTCATCATATCATCTCTCCTTTGTTCTCCCTCCCTTTCCTTCCTCCCTCCATTCCTTTTCCTCCCCCTATCTCATAAAATGCTAAAGACTTTTATGGTTTTCTTATTGATATCTAATACTGCATATTCACTTTGGATTATTATTATTGCTCCTTTGTATTGTTGATATGTAGTTTATACTGAAATTGATAAAGTCTTTAGAACATACAAAATAACACCAAAATGGCAAAAATCCAGTGAGGGGAACCAGATATATAAATGTTTAAATTTTTAAGTTGAAATTGTACCAAAAAGCCCGGAGTACCAATATTAGTCTATGGATATGGTATACCGGGACCTTGGTGCGGTTTGAGCCTGAGGGCAATGGAGCCCTGGTCAGCTAGAAAAGTGAATCAGTCCCAGTGAAAGTCTGGAAGTCAGAAAGTTACAAATAGATTCTTAGTCACATTTCAGTAGCGGACTTTGTCATTTCTTGAAGAGAAGCATTGACATTTTTTCTAAGTTACACTGCAGAATGGGACTTTGTCACTTTTTGAAAAGAAATATTACCCACATGCCTAATGCACTGAATTTGTAGCCGCTGCTTTGGAAACGAAGGCAGGATAACTCAAGCAAAGTAGGTTCCACGGGCACTCAGGAGGTTTGCAGTTTTTTCACGGAAAAAGTTTTACGTCCTGACTGAGAAGGGAACTTTTTAGAGGTGCTGGGACCTTTTAGCAAGACGAAGCTGAAATACAATCTGATGCTGTGGAAAGGCCGGTCAAATACTATTTTTCCGGCAGGTCTTGCTGAAGCTCTGGAGAAAATGTTTTCAAAAGTTTCCAAACTTTCTTCTGGTACCAAACAACCACAGGAATACACTTATAAGCCCTCCCCCCAGGAGTGCAGGGGAATTTTGTTATTGACCCTCAGGGTGTTAGGCAGATGCCAATAGCAAAGCCCAGGCCAGGTCCAGTTGCCACTGGTCAGCTAGGCACTTCAAAGACAAGCCTTCTTGCAGCTGGTTGTGCTTCTGTAGCAACAGAGGAGGTCAGACAACTGATCCTTGGAGTTCACTTCTTTGTCCTGGGCTCCTCTCAGGGCACAGACAGCAGGTCCAGCCATCTTCTGATCTTCCACAGGTCCAGAAAGTATTCTGAGCAGGATGCCTTGAGCTGCCACATTTTTAGTTTTGGCACTAGATAGTGGCTGTGATTACCTACTAATCACTCCCTAACCAATGGGGTAAACATTCTCAGTCACTCGCCTATCCAATCTTTCAGCTGTTCCTGTTTGTCTGACTGCAATGTGTAAGGACAATTCCAAGATTGCCAATGTCTTCAGCCACACTAAACTTGGGTTCTGAGAGCTGAGGGTGTGTAGGAAATTACAAGTGTCCACCCACATCAAGTACTAAAACACAGTTTGAGGCAGCATTTGGACACACAACAGAAAATTAGACAGAAGCCTGGTAAGACAAAGCAGAGTCCTTCAGCAACCAGACAGAAGGTACACAAGAATTGTCTTCTGGTCCTGTTTGATCCCCTTCAAGGGCACAAATGTTTAACATGTGCCACAGACAGGCCTTTTAGGATTTGACACAGTGGTGTCATCAGGAGAGGTAGCAGCTCCCATCCTGAATGCTCAGCTGAGCTAAGAGGAGTCATCCATGCCCATTCAGGTAGACCTGCCAATGAAAGTTGTCTATTGTGTAGCTCCTGGAAGATATTTCACATCTCATTAAGGTCAAACACTTGATTCACGGTTGCTGGACAGTGAATGTAAATCAACCCCCAAGGCAGGGAAAAGGTAATTTTCTAAACGTTATTTTTCCTCAATATTTTTAACAGTCCAACTTCACCATTGAATTGGGCTTTTTATAAATATTAAAAAGAGTCTTTGAATAGTTTTCTGGCTGGTGACAACCTGAGATGCAGAATTATTATGTTATTCTGTACTCTGGTTTTATGTATGAGACAGCCAGGCCTGCCACAGAGAAAAACTTTTTGGGACTTATTCCTGTAGGGAACTGGTGACATTCATTTTCTGCATGTCCCGTTTTTAAAATACCATGCTCACTACCTTGTGGGCTATTAGATCTGCAGGACTTTACCTCTGAAAAAGAGTTATTTTTACAGGTAGCACTGCAAGTTTTACACTGCAGCAGGCTACAATGGTAAACCTGAAGCCATGTTTTGTAGATCCACTCTGTGGATAGCACAATAGGTGCTGCCGTCCACAAGTGAAAATTTACTATCAGGACCTGGGAGAATTTTCTACATCATATTCTAGGGACTTACAGCAACTTAAATGTGTCAATTAGGAATATGCCAATGTAACCATGTTTAAAGAGGAGGTGCAGGTACTTTACTCCTAGTTAGCATGTGCAAAGTGCTCAGAGTTCTAAAGCCAGCAAAAATAGGGACCAGAAAAGGTGAAAAATCAGGGGTGACCATGCAGAAAAGAGAAATTTGCTACACTGAGTAATTGAAATCCTTATTTTGTATTTCTTGTTGATTCTGTAAAATAAATTGTGCTACCCATATATTTTTTTAGAGGGGCAATCTTGTTCATATACAGTGTAGTCTGTTTTGTGAGTGATGAATACGTTGTACAGAACATTTCATTTTTGGTATGGAACTGTATAATTTTTCTTGTTGATAATATTATGGCATGCTTTACATATTTTACATGGGAAAATGCCTTTTGGTTTAGTAAGTCAATCTGTAATCTTGATGCTCTTCAAATGGCTGTGCAACAAGTCATCTTTTAATGGTTCAGATCTTTTATTAGTGATACTTGGTCTATTCCTAATAATGTCCTTTACCATGTTATGTCATGAGGATACTCCACTGTATACTAATCTTGCTTATAACTTGAGAAAAGTCTAATTTGTAGTCTATAATCAGTCGCATTGGGTCTCTACTTGTGTTCAAGTTGGCTTTTTTGTTAGTAATTAATGATGATCTTTGTTTTCTACTCTTTATTCTGAAGTCATTGTACTTTTTCTGGGCAACCTCTTTTACTGAAGCATTGGTAATAGATTTTTTTTCCTTTGTGTAATCCTTATCAATATTACAATTCCTTCTAATGCATATTAGTTGTCCATATGGGATTCCCCATTTCAGCTTTTTCGTATCTGAGGTGGTTGCATATAATACACTGTTGCCTTCAGTCATCTTTGATACAGACATGTATGTGGTATCTGGTCTAGATCATTATGTGCATATCCAGGAAAATCCTTAAGGTATCTTCCATATTAGCAATAAACTTCATATTCTGATCATTTGAATTGATGATTTTGGAAAATTCAAGTGCTTCTTCTTTGTTTTCAGACCAGATCAAAAAGAATCATGTCCATGTTCATGATGCCATGTTACTATGTTTTAGGTGTGCTCCTCCTTATGCTCATTTGATATAACTCTCTCTATCCCATTTCAAACCCCATTTTTCACTGCATAGCGTGTCTAAGAAAATGTATTTTTTCAGGTGGAATGTCAGCATTTCTAAGATCATTCTTTTACGATGTAAAGATGGGCAGATCTTTGGCTAAGGAAGTATTCACATGCTCTAATCCCATCCTGCAGTTGAATGGACTCATACAGTTAGGCAACATCTAGAATTATCTTATATTCTTTCTGTCATGGTATGATTGTATCATTAACATGAAATCTGAGCTGTTAATAATGCACAAGCATGAACATGGGGTTGCAAGAAATGGTCTGTGAACCCTGATGTATTTTCCATGAAACTGTCATTTGATGCAACAATAGGGTGGATCTTGAGTTATGTTATGTTGATTTGTGGAGTGCACTATTCACCCTTGAGGGTATCTAGGTGCTTGGGCAGGAGTGTAGGCATGTGATCCTTACATGGTTATTCAGTTTCTGGTGGAACTCAAGAAGTGAGGGGGAGGCTATGATGTGTTGTGGGAAGTTGTTCAATGTTTTCAGTGTGATGTAGGAGAATGAACAGTCTCCTTTTCTACTTTTGTGGTGGGTGTGTGTAAGTGAGAGTGAGGCTGAGTGTAGGTTTCTGGCAGGCTGGCAAATGTATATGCGGCTGTTCAGGTATGCTGGTCCAGTGTTGTGCAAGGCTTCATATGTGTGTGTGAGTAGTTTGTATTTGCTGCATTTGTGAATGGGAGCCAGTGGAGCTCTGTGAGGTGAGGTTACATGTGGGTGCAGTGTGGGAGGCTGACAATGAGTCTGGCAGTTGTTTTTTGTTTGTACTGGAGTCTGTGTGTGGGCTGCTTGTAGGTCCCAGTATAGAGTGCATTGCCATAGTCGAGTCTGCTTGTGAGGAGTGCTTGTGTAACAGTTTGTCTCTTGCTCTGTGACAGCCATTTGAAAATCTTTCATAGCATGAGTAGGATGTGGAAGCAGGCAGTGCTCACTGTGTTGACTTGTGCTGTCATGTTGAGTTTATTGTTCAGGATTATCCCCAAGTTTCTGGTGTGGCCAGTGGGTGTTGGTGTTTGTGCTATCTCCATTAGCCACCAGCTGGCATCCCATGGGGAGGTCTTGTTTCCAAAGACCAGTAATTCCATATTGTCAGAGTTGAGCTTCAAACAGTAGGTTCCCATCAATTCTGCTACCCTCTTGATGCAGTTGGTGAAGTCGATTCCAGTGGTGGTTGTCTTTTCTGTCAGGGGAGGAAGAGTTGGGTGTCATTGGTGTAGGCGATGATGTTGATGACTTGAGATTGGATGATGTTGGCGAGCGGTGTCATATAGATGTTGAACAGGGTAGGGCTGAGAGATGATCCCTAGGGGACTCTGCAGAGCAGGTTCTTGGTCTACAATGTAAAGGTTAGCATTCTGACACTTTGGGTTCTTCCCATTAGGAAGGAGCAGATCCAGTTGAGAGTGTGTCCTTGGATAAAGTTTGTTTTGGGTCGGCTGACGGTTTCTTGAGGAGACTGCTGCATGCTTTCAGAGTTCAGGGAATGTGGCAGAAGTGATGGAGGTGTTGATGATATGGGCGAGGGTGGTGCTAATTGGTGATGCTCCAAGGTTGTAGATGTGGTGGGGGCATGAATCTGTTGGGGCCCCGGATTGAATGGTCTTCATGATCGTCACTGTGTCTTCTCTGGTTAGAGTTTTCCATTTGGTTAGGTGGCCGTCTTGGTTAGTGATGGGCAGGTTGGATGTGAAATCACTAGTGTTTGGTTGTTGTGTGAAATTTTGCTGTGGAAGCAGTTTGATATGTCATCGCAGAGTTCTTGGGAGGGGGTCATGCTGTTGAAGGAGGCAAGGGTGTAGCGAAGTCCTTGACGTTCGGTCTTCTCCTTTCAACTGGCACTCCCTTAAATCCATTCTGCTCTCTCTCTTTTCTTGGTGTCTCTCAGTTGCTGGCATCAGTGCCTCAGTGCAGCCTTATAGGTGGTTCTTTTGGTGGTGTCATGGCTGGCTTTCCATTTTCTTTCAGGCATCTAGAAGTGCCACTTGGAATCTCAAAGATCCAATATTTAGCAACTGGCTTGCTTTTTCATTCTTCTTTTCTTGTTGGGTTTTATAGGTGTGAGAGAGCCTGTACAGTTCTTGATCCAGTTGTTGAAGTTGGTGATGTCTTATTTTAGGGTGTCCTTGAGATTCGGTGGACCTGTACTGAGGATGTTGCGCCAGTTTGATTCTCAGAATTGCCTCGGCTTGGTAGGCTGACAGTGGTAGGTGTGTTGACTTGTGGTTTGTTGGTTTGGAAGTGGATGATGGAGTGAATGGTACATATGAGTATTATAGTGGAGTTGTACTTGATGCTGTCGTTGGTGGTGAAGATGGGGTCCAGTGTGTGTCCTGCGATGTGTGTTGGCTCTGTAAGGAGCTGGGTGAGTCCAATGATATTCAGGATTTCGAGGAGTGCTGTGGAGTGGGAGTTGGTTCTATCTTCTAGGTGTAAGTAGAGGTCACCCAGGAGTATGAGCAGTCTGGAGTTCATGATGAGAGGGGCGATACATTTGGTGATAAGGCTGGTGAAGTTGACATGTCATCCAGGTGGTTGGCAGAAGAGGGTTCCAGTTAGGGTGAAGTTTTTATAGATTTGCAGCTTGAAGTGCACATGTTCCATGAATGGGGTGGAGTTTTCAATGAAAGTTGAGCACTTGATCGAATCTGTGTAGATGATGGTGAATCATCCTCCTGGCTTATGAATGTGGTCCTGTTGTGCGAACTTGGCGATGTTGAGTGCCGACGTGGAGTTGAACCAGGTTTCCACATGGAAGAAGAGGTCCACAGTGTCACTGCTCAGCAGGTCCCAGATTTCTGTAGCGTGTTTGCTCAGAGATCATATGATGAGTAGCATGCATGTGAATGAGTGTTGTGGTGTGGGTTTGCTGTGGCTGTGGTGTTGGGTGGGGGTGTTGTTGGTGTTGCTTTCATGCGATGTGTGGGTAGGCTGCTATAGTTGAATCGACAGTGGGTGCAGGTGAAGGTTCTTACAATGGTGTGTGGCACAGCTGCGGTGGGAGGAGAGGCACTGGGGGTTGACTGACTGAAGAAGCGCTGCAGAGTAACACTGGGGGGTGATTAGAGCAGGGTTCCTGGCACCGGGCACAGTCCAGGTGTGGACAGGCACAGACACAGACACTCATGGCTTTGATGTGCCTTTGGTGCATCAGCAGAGCAGACGCATAGCGCCCACCATTAAGTAGGTCCTGTGGGGAGCATGCAGGAGTGATGGGTGGGGCTGTAAAGAGCAGGAAGAAGAGGCAAGAAGGCAACGGTGAGGGGGAAAGATTAGAAGAGGTGAAGGGGACTGGAGGAAGCATGATAGAGAAGGCCTGAAACTGGGTGAAAAAAGCACAACAATGAGCAAAATGACATGAAGGAGTGAGAAATAAATAGGCACAAAAATGGGTTGAAAGTGCAGAAAGCTTAAAAGGGTAAAAAAAAAACAGGCACAAAAAATGGAAAAAAAGAGCAGAATACTCAATAGGGTGAAAAGAACAGGCTCGAAACATGGGTTGTTATGTTTCGTATAGAGGCCCTAATATAGACACGTTCATATATGCCGTATATGGTCATAATCGTATATGTCCTATTATGTTCATAATCGTATATGCCCTATTTTGGTCCTGATCGTCTATGCCCTATTATAGTCATGATCTTCTATACCCTAATATAGGCATGATCTTTCACCTACATTAGTTCCCTGCAGTACACAACGAGCTCTTAGGGTTGAATGTTATCTAGTCTGTGGTTTGAACACTGCAGGGTTTTTCCCGAACACAGGCCTACAATGTACTCATAAATTATGCATGAGCATTCACCAACTACATCTCCCGCATAATATGTATGTACAAAGTTCACCCCTCATGTCTTCCTCATATCTAACAAAGACCAATACAAACCATACTGAGGGACGAGACACTTTAGGGTATAAATACACCACATCTTGCCACAGTAAGATAGAGGGAACCGAGACTTCCACGCTGACCAGAGACGCTGAGGCTCCTGCATGCAGTCGCTCCAGCTGACAGGAGTCTAACACAGCCCTTGCGGGGTGTCCAACTCGAGACCAGGATGGGGTCCCACACTTTCTCTAATCAGGTAATGGGGTTTGACTAAAATCCTAGAGGGATTCTTGGCTCTTAGGTTTGTAGACCTACTCACATGCTAGGTACACTTAGGTACATCTAGTTAGGCATCGTAGGAGTACGCGCACTTTTATAATGCATTTTATATTCATGTATGTATTCATGATTCTTGCAATATGGTAGAACTGTACTACCCTTTCACTTTTATCGTACTGCTGATAATATATCTCTGCTATCGTCTGCTGGTTGCTGCAGCACATATATTCTACACCAGAATAACAACTGTTCAATAAATACTTATTGAAACGCCCAGACAGTTTATTCTGTGTAACTCTCTGAGACAAACCGAACAAGTAAGCACGAGTGACTGAGCGAAAAGTAGTACATTGTTTCCACGATTCTGAGGGATCAGGGTTGTCATGATCTAAGGTTGCCAGAAACTAATCTCTCCCCGATAAGAGGAGATTCTAGTGGCACTGTGAGCTAGCTAATGCAAATCAGGCTAACATACGCGGTGGGAGTGCACAGAGCCAGTCTACCACCAATCCCACAGTTTATGTTATCCAAATGCGCAGGTCCTGCAGGGGTACTATAGGAACTACACAACAGGGTCAAAGAGCAGAACGCTCAAAACTGGTGAAAGAGCGAAGGCAAGAGTGGACGAGGGTGGGGGTTGGGCCCACGCAACTGCTCAAAAGGGTCATGCAGCAGCCACCAATAAGTAGGACCTGGAATGGGGGAGGTGTGCAAGGGAGTGGTGTGCAGGGCTGCAAGTTGGGGAAGAAGAGGCGGGAAGGCGATGTGGCAGGAGGAGCAGGTAAGGAGTGGGGGATGTGGGAAAAGGCACAAGAGGGCGAGGGAGCTGCAGGGAACACAACAAAGAAGGCCTGAAACTGGGTAAAAAAGGCACTAAAATGACCAAAGTATCACAAAGGAGTGAGAAAGAAATAGGCACAAAACTGGTGTAAAGAGTAGATTGGCATTCACCCAATAAGTTAGCAATTATTAATTAACCAATAGGAAGAACTCCAGTTGGGTAGACTTTTTAAGCAGAACTGTGGACCCTTCTTGAATAAATACAGAGGCAAGGTTCCATTCTGGCACAGATGCTCATTCACAGAACTTACATCTCAATGGGAAGCATATACAAATATGAGGATAGCAGGTGCCCCAGTTGAAGCTCCACTGCCACCCTCCACTTGCTCCAATTGCTACCCTTGTCCGGTGGTTTTATTACCAGATTCCTTTAATCTCAGGGAGACTTTATTACTTTTTGTGTCACAATTGTTTCTGTTACCACTGTCTGTTCTTTTCCTTAGCCTCTTTAACTATCTAATAACTGTAAGACATTTTATACGTATTTGGGGAGAAAATTATACTTGCAGTTTTCTCAACTTCTTTTTCCATGTCTTTAGTTTTTTTGTTTCTAGATTGTTAGTTTGCTACTTCTTGCTGTTCTTTGCCTCTTCCTTTATTTGCTAATTTTTCTTCTATGCTTGAATTTACTTTAGCACTGTATTTTCTGATTCCTTTGTGGACACCCCTTGACTCCCTGTCCTAATGTTTTGTCCTTCCTTAGTAGCCTGCATTTGTCTCAAAAGCTGCCCCTATGTGGCTCCCTCTTCTCTGTTGATGTCTCATTTCATTATGGAGTTCATTATCTATACTAATGTCAGTGCTTCTTAAGCATGGTGTTATTGAATCGTTTGATGCTGTACTGTTTAAATACATGATTTCTGAAACATTTTGGCAAACATAAGCTTGGCCTGTGTTGTAATCCTGTTGTTAATAATTTTGATTTCACCTTCATACTTTGAAAATTGGAATCTCATCTCTATTTTGAATGTTTATATAAATTCCTGATTCTGTTCCTTGTAAATTTCTTCATTAGATTTCTTTATCATGTTCAATATGTTTTGTCTGTAAAAATAGCAAAGTGTTTCCATCTAACTAATTAAGCATGTATTTCTGCTTCCCATACATTCCTCAATTATTTTAGTGATGGGCCTTTCATAACTTGGGATAGTGGAGATACTCAGGACCCTCAGTATATGTTTGACATCAAGATGCTTTCTTATTGATCTTGGCTCCCATCACTTCTGGTTTCCTGCTTGATATATTGTTCTAATTCTAATTGTCTCTGTTTAAGCATGACATTTGGTCCTGTGTTGCGTTTGCCTCCATGTCCATATTTTGTGCTGATGCAGCGCTGTCATCAAACAGAACTGGTGTTTCCTTTAATCTCTCTTCCTGACTTGAAGCGCAGCCACACAAATATGGGACTTTCAAAGTTGTTAAGGTTATTATTTATTGACAGCGAATAGCCATCTGGGGCCCATTCAACTTTATAGTATGATAACGACCTTGCATGTTAACAGGTCTTTTGGTTGCAAAGTCACATGAGAAGCCTGCTCGGTATGGATAATATATTCTAGGTGGTTGAAAACATTTCATGCCCATCAAGCACATACAATATCACTTGTTTAAATACAACAGGTAATATGATGGTTATAAACACTGCACGATAATCCATATCACCACATAGGAATTATATCGTCCTATAAGGATGACTGCAAGAACATAATGAGTCGAGTACTTGCAAACTCTTTGCCTAACATTCTGTACTTCATTATGGGAAAAAGACAAATGATTATTCAATTAATGTATTCATATTACAATATCAATGTTAATCAAAAAAACTAGTTACATCATTTTATTACTAATAATTGATTAGTTCTGTATGTGAATTCCAGCATTTGTAAAGGATCAACTTCTTCTCTCTGTCACCTCTCTTGGGGGCCAAGCAGCCCTGTCAATACCATGGGAATATGTCAAATGAGTCAGAGCAGAAGAAGATACCCATTACCCATGGGTACCACAGGGAACATACAGAAATGTATCAATTGTAACAGTGACTATTGTGTTTATGTTTTACTGTGTCCCTAAGGTCGCCAGTATGTGGGGAGCACGATCTTCCCAGTCAAGAAGAGAATTCTGCAACATCTGACGGCTATTAAGAATGGTGATTTCAATTACTCTATGGCGAAACACTGGAGTAATTTCCATTATAAAGATACTGACACTGTCATTTTCTTTGGTATTGACAGGGTTGCTTTGACCCCAAGAGGGGGTGAGGATCCTCGAGTCTGAATATATAATTCTCGTCAACAGCAATTCTCCACATGGTTTGAATGAGGATGAGAAACATTCGTACATATTGGATGAGTACAAGTTCCCTTTGTGATGTTGACTCTCAGATCCTGGCCCTTCCAAATGATCCATGTTTTTTCACTGTTCTTACTGTTAAATGGTTAGGAATCCCCTGTTTCCTCTCCACTTACAGTACCTCCATTTAAAATATTAATTGGAAGGCCATCACGTGCAGTCTGTCCTCCCTATGTGCATGCTGTTCATCTACAGTGAACCCCATAGTTTTCAACATCCCTTTCCTGAAAACATGCACGGTGCCCCCATTAAAATTATAGTTATATTGCAAACACATTTCTAGGAACGAGTATATTTGTTGTACCCTGGCAGTGATTGCTCTGGTCTCTTCAGGGTTGTTATTGGGTTATTGTGAGAAGACATAGTACCATGGCATTATGTATATATATCTCGATGTAATGAATTATGTTTTCTCCCTTTTTTTCAATTTTTCATTTGATGTGGTTAGGTTCAAATAGTCATTTGGCTAGTGACAATAATGTGTTTAGAGTAATAATCTGTGAGGTGAATTGGTTATTGGTCACTTGACGTGTTTCTCACTGTGAGTACAGTGGTTTACACATACACATTGGAGGAACTCAGAACCTTCTGTGAGAGTTGTTGACCATTTATTTGATTTGATTTCTCCATTATACACAAGTCTGGTGAAAGGATATACTTGTATCCAAGATATTGCATTGATGTATTTACAGTAACAAGCTGTACTGTCTATTAATTTTGTGTGGTCATTTACCTGAATCATGTCGTAATAACTGTGGTTGACACATGAGATTTAATGTGTGGATACCCCTTTTTATGTCTTCCTGTTATTTCTTAATTTTACTTTTCCAACTCACATGCCTTTGTCATACAGTTTCATTTGCATGTAGGATATACCGCCGGTCATGTGACCGATAAGTGATTTTCAATGATGCTTTCTACAATGTTCACACTAATATTTCTTATTGGTTCAAGATGTAGAACACACATGTAGCATGCAATTAAGAATGACATTGACACAATTGTCTCTTGAACCTTGTATCTATTAACAGAAGTATGTCTTTTAAATCCATAGAAGGGGGTCTGTCTTCACTGTCTATAGGTGCATCAAGATGAGATGCCTGTCTTCTGTGTTGATTATATGAACATTGTATTTATGTTGGCTAAACACTCGAGCAACTCAGGCTGTGCAAAAGAAAGTTCAAACGCTGTGTCCATAATAAAATTTGGTTTTCAAGCACATTTGGAGTGCGAAAATGTTTGTGCCCTGAACCAGGGGGTGCATTATTTCCTTATCTATCTATCTATCTATCTATCTATCTATCTATCTATCTATCTATCTATCTATCTATCTATCTATCTATCTATCTATCTATCTATCTATCTATCTATCTATCTATCTATCTATCTCTATCTATCTCTGACAAAAACAAAAGGTTAACGTGGTATTATAGTTAGGTATGGTAATTTGATCTTCACTTATGTAAAATAAAAACAGAAAAGAGAAATTAAGTGAAGAATCAAAGTTTAAAGTGATGTTATAGCTAGATAGGTTAATAGGGTCTCAGCTTACCCCCAAAAAAACTTGAAATTCACTTAAAAAGACAAAGGTAAACGTGACAGTGTAGTTAGGTTTTGAAATAAGATGAAAACTAGCCTTTCAAGGCCAAAATATCACTGAATTCACCAGTTGAAGTTTACTGAGCTAACTATTAACTTGCACCCCTGCCATTCACTGCTTATGGCCAAACATATTACATCACTCATGACATGTTAAATGCTATCACTGATGACATTACCTATGACATCTCAAGTGCCATCATTGATGACATCACTGATGACATCATACATTGTGACACTATCCTATAGGGTTGAAGTAATTCAAAATGCTACACCTGACAATTCTCTTTTCACCTTAATTGGATGATCGTCTTGAAGACTTCACATGGCCAGTCAAGACAGCTATACGTTTGCCACTGAAAAGACACCTTCTGTCAGGTCCTCTAGACAGCACTCAGTTGTTTAGTGAAATGCACTACACACTGAGAGGGAAGCAAGGGCATACAACCTCAGAGCCATGCTTATATTCACCAGTGTGAGATGAACCACCTCGAAGCGGGACACCTCTACATTTTACCTCATTCAAGAAAGTTTTATGCCTTAAAATCTTCAGCGAAGGCCTGGAAATAAACATCCATACCTTTTAAATGTCCTTGCTACAAAGAATTTGTCAATTTACACTTATTTCCCGCTACATAGAATTTGTCTATTTAACAATTATTTAACATGGGTATCTGACTATTGTTAAGAGAAGGTTGAACCTTTCTCACAGATTTGTTTGCAACAAGTTTTGGCTTTTATCCTCAACCTACTTTGAAACTAACCCCTGCAACCTACATCAGGTTTGGCCAGCCTTTACCTTGTTTAACATGTAGTAATACATGTACCCCAAACTTTATTGATTTGTAAATGGTGCACCATATAACTTTCAACATGAAAAATCACACCTGCCTTCTGTGCTTATGCTATTTCCATGATATTGGCCCACACATGTAGACTTAGTAGCTCTATGCGGTTCATAATTATGATGTTAATAGTGAAACCATCTGTGATGTCATCAATTATATCATTTGAGATGTCATCAATGATGTCATTTAACATTGCATAAGTGAAGCAATATGTGAGGCTATAAGCAGTGCATGGGGGGGCACAAGTTATGGTTAGCCCATTAAACTATGACTTGTGAATTTCAGAGGTATTATGGTTTGATCTTATCTTAACACCTAACACACTATCTCCACTGAAGAAAAAGGACTTAGAAGCAATTTGCTGTGCACAGAAGAAAATTCTACATAGTTACATGATTAGATTATTGGCTTCGCCAACTAAAAAGAAATCACCCAGGGACTGGATGTTTCATCAAGAATTATAAAAGCCAATAGGTTGCACCATTGGAACCTATTGGCCTTGCTAATCTTTTTTAGCAATATTGTACAGCATCCCCAATGTAATGCAACATGGTTTAATTGTAAACAAAAAAAGGTGCTACGACATGCCTGCTTGCTTCATTTTGTAGGTGCATGCGGCATGAATGCCACACCTACAAAATGACTTAGGTGAGTCTTTTTTTTCTTTTTTTCACTAATCTGAATTTGATTGGTAAATACAAAATCTAAATGTAGCACAAAAGAATTATTTTCTTTTTTAAAGAACCGGGTGTGGGAAAACAACATGGACTGTGCCGGTGGGGAAGGAAACAATCAGATTGGCAAAGCAGTTTGGGAGGCAGAAACAATACAAAGGGCGGGGGTAAGAAACAGCTGTGAGAGTGGATCATACAGCATAGAGCAAAGAGAGCCACACAGGCTATAGAGAAAAACATGGAGCTGTTTTGAGTGAAGCACAGAGGTGAAAATGTCTTCGAAACACAGGAGGGGAGTGCAACACAGAGGATGGAGTGTGGCAGAGGGGGATGAGCAGAACATGAGAAAGGCAGCTGGAAAATACATGCACTCTCATGGAGGACTTAAACAAATAGTAGTGCTTTAAAAGTGAACAGTGGAAGGATACAATTAATGTGTCCATTTTTCAGGTGAGGTACAAACACAAGAAGAGGAAGTAAAAACAAGGCAATCTGACAAATAGAAAGCAAGTGAATGAGAGTGATAATAAAGCCATCCAATGGGTGAGCTCGAAGCCCACTGTAAGCTAATGACAGGTCTTTTCACCAACAGACAGTTTGCACTGTCTGGTTGACAAAACCTAAAAATGTTTGCTGCTTCCCATCATTTGTACCTAAAATATTATTTTTCAGTATGCTGTCTTTTCAATGTTGTAAATATCATATGGTACCTTTACCACACACTCTTTGCCATGCAATGTCATTTACAATACAAGACTTTTCCACGTATGACTTTACAATGCAAGACTTTTACATGCATTAATTAAGTATAAGGTAAGTATCCATTAGGTAATGCTTTTGAATGGGAGTGGAAAGGGATTTTTAAAATTTAGGAAAGTGGGTTAGGGGTTTGCACCCCATACAACACTTTAAACACTTTTAATGTAATATTGGCATTTTTTTATTTTGAAAATTGTTTTTTTTTTTCAAAAAAAGCATGGGTTAGGTGGAACCCCCCACCACGAAAAAAGTTTAAGAGTGGAGAGTATTAATTTGGAGGGTTGAAGTTACCACTCCATACAACACTTTAAATGTAACTATGTTAATAATGGTATTTTGTATTTAGAAAATTGTTTTTATTAATTTAAGGGGGGGTTGGGGAGAACCACTAAAAGAACTAATTTTAGTAGATAGTATTAAGAAATATTGTTATTGAATTTTAAATATAATCAATGGGATATAAGGGATATAGTGGCCGACGGTGGGGTGTGATTTAATACTGAGGAACAATATTGATTTGAAACTATTAAATTGCCATTTTTAAAAAGTTATTACAGTTTTGATATTTTTTAAAGCATTTACGAAAAATAATTTTTCAAAAATAGACATTTAGAGGGTCATTACGATGGCGGGCGGACAAAGTCTGCCCGCCACCGCAACGGCAAATGGGACCGCCCGCAAGAGGTGCAGTGTTCCCGCCATGTGTATTAGGATGCCACTGCCGAGGTGGCATCCCGTATTGTTCACATTGCGGCGGGCGGTGCTATCAGCAGCACCCGCCGCAATGTGAAAACGCATGTTGTGCATTTGAATGCACCACGTGACAGGCACCGCGCGGTGCCTGCCACCTTGTGCATTCAAATGTAGGGGGTACCATAGGTACCCCCATGTGCACCCCCCCCCCCCCATAACCCTGGGGGCCCACAACGGGCCCCCAGAAGCAAAGACCACATGCCTTTCCATGATGGCAACACCGCCATGGAAAGGCTGCTTTCCACCACCATCCTAATATGGATGGCGGTGTCTTGCAGACACCGCCACCATGTTAGAGCCCTTTTCCACCCGGTCGACGAGTCGACCGGCGGAAAAGTGGCAGACGGTCTTTCCGTCCGCCTGGGTCCCCACCGCCATCGTAATATGGTGGGGGGAAATGTTAGGCGGGCGAACGAAAATGGCGATCCGCCCGCTATCATAATGACCCCCTTAATCTTTAGAGATAGGGTATATGAGATATATGAGATATAGAGGCCAGGAAGGGAAGTAATTTAATACAGAAGAATGGTATTAATTTTTGACTATGATATGGTCGGACTGGCTTTCGCTGTCCTGTCGGAGGTGGTCGGTCTGATTACGATGCATGCCTCCTGTACTTTGACCAATCGTTGAAAGACTGCCGTCTCTGACAGCCTGTCTCTGACCTCCGAGATGGTGCTCGGAGAAAAACATTATCTATAGGGCAGTACAGGGATCTCTGACCGCCGTCCGGATTATGATTACGGATTACGATGTGTGTTTCCGACAATCCGACCATGGCGGAGTCATCGGAAGCAATGGATTTGGGGTGCATACTCACCCAACTCAGCTTCTACCCGACAATCTCCATCTTGGATTCCTCTTTCCAGGTCTCTCCTACACCGCAGCAGCTGAACCCCGAAGACTACGACCCTGTGGGCACCAGAATGCAGGTAAGTCTGTAGGTGGCATGTATCGCCACACTACAGCAATGAGGTACATGGTGCACAAGGCATATCCCCACATATGTCATGAATGTGTGTACATATCACATGTTTCCTGTGATTTTGCATGCACTTGCAGTGACATGTTCAAGGGTATGTGCACCACCGTAGATGAGACCTCCACGGTAGCATCGTAATACAGTGGGGGGAACTTTCCCGGCATCGGTAGTGGGAATTGGATCTCGGCTGCGGCGGTCGGACAGTTGGTCCGACCGGCATCATAATCAGACCCTCAGTATATTTTTATATATTAATATTGTAGTATGCTTTTAAAAAAAAGTCAAAAAAGTAATCATACACATAATGAAATATAATTTAAGGAATGAGATGTAAAGGGTATTGTGGCCCAGGATGGGGAGTAAATATAAAATATAACATATATTAAATGATGTTAATCTTTAATTAATACTCAATCAATAAATACAGTTTGGAGACAAAAAGAAGACATTTTGTCAATCTAAAATAATAATAAGCTTTATACATAATAAACATTCAATTACATATTTAAAAATTAAAAAGACCACAAACAAATACATGTTTGTATTTAAAAAGATATTTTATTGAAAATAAAGAATGCATATATATTAAGAATGTATAATATTTCATAAAATAGTAAAATATAAATAACATGTTCTACAAATATTTATTAGCAATTATGCATGTATAATTTATTTTTAAAATATTTTAATGAAAGTAAATAATTTAATTTCCCACACATTTCTATTTTTTCTTATAGACTTTTAAGTCCTTTTTTAATTTCTTATTCATATTTTTTGGGGGGGGTTTCATGCTTTTTCATCTCTTTCGTAAGTTGGTGGAGTGTTGTGGTCAAGGGCGGATGGGTGCTGCTGTGCTGGAGAGGTAGAAAAGTAAGTTTTTAATTAGCTATATTAAATTTAAAGGTACCTATATTGTATGGTGAGTCTAAGGGAGGTGTCTTAGGTGTGGATGTTGAAAGTAATGTTGATTTGTTTGATGTATTTTCACACCTTTTCACTTTAGAGGTTGCTGAGAACGGGGCCATCCCAGATTTGTTTTATTTTAAGCTCTTATTTTTTTTAAATGTTTGTTTTGTGAACTTTTTTTATGCAATTTCAACATTTTCATGTTTAAGAGGAAGTATTTTTTTATAAAAAAATCTTTTTTAGAGTCAATATTTTTGTAAAGACTATGGGGCCGATTACGATGCGGCCCATAAAGGCTCTGACCTTCAGGCCCATATCGTAATGGGCCCCTCGGTTTCCTTTCTGACCACCTCATTATGATGGAGGCGGTAGGAAAGGAAACTGGCCGGTCATTCCAGCTGGTTTCTGATGGGCTCGTAGAGCCTGTCCACCAGTCGGAAGCTGGCTAGTTATCTCAAGGACAGGCTTTTCCGCCCTTGAGAATACAATGCACAGTTTCTGACATTGTTTCCATGCCGGTCTGTCCGACATGGAAACCATGTCGGAAAGAGTATTTGGGGGACCCCAGCAGGGCCCCCTTTGGTGAACACCTCCAGTTGGAGGCCAAGGGGGCTCCTATAGTGCCCCCTGTTGATAACTGCACCTTGTGGCAGGCACCTTGAGGTGCCTGCCATGGGGTGCAGGGATGAACCGCACCTCCCATTTCACTATGGGAGCATGCATTACGGCCGGTTTATGGCCATAATGCATGCTCCCATAGTGAAATATAGGAATGCGACCGAACAGTGTTCAGTCACATCCTAATGAGGCAGGCTGGACTGCCGACCTGGTGTCGGTCAGTCCCAGGACGTAGTCGGTGTCGGGAGGAAGGAATTCCGCCCAACATCGAAATCAGGCCCTAGATGTTGTAAACGGGATTTGGATTTTAACTTTCCTGGAGTGTTTCTTAAATTGGATCTCTTTTTCAAAAAAATATCAGGTTTTTTTAAAGGTTCAAACATGTAATTCTAGTCAGTGGAGTACTTTAGAATGACTGTAGATGGTTCTTAACAGACTTCTGTCTTTTGAAGAAAGAAGACCTCTTCAGTAAGGTTTTAAATAAATATAAAAAAGGACAATCAGAATCATTTTTAAAATATTTGCCAGACAGGAAAGTAAAGTCTAATTTTATTTGAAGTAGAGTTTGTTTTGTGGAATGTGTGCAATATTTTCCAAATTGTATGAGCCACTAATCATGCCAAATTATGGTACCTTGCAAAGGAGCTTTTCATTCCTTTGTTTTTTTAGTTTTTGTTATTCACTTCACTGCTGAAAACTAGTTGCAAAAGATTGCCCTTCTTTCATTCCATGGAGACTTTGCTAATTTTTTAAAAATCACAAAATGTTATAGAAGTTACCGTGGGTTTTCAATTGAGCTCTTGAGAGAGTTATGCCAATCCACAAAGGCATTATTAGTTCTTGTGCCTCCTCTAAGCAGGTCAGATAACAGTTCCACCACTCAATGAGAAAGTTGGCTGCCCTTTTGTGGCCTGACCTGTTTAGATTGCTAATCCATGATTCCTCAAATTAGTTTAATAGTGGCACCTATCGTTCTTTATTGTGTAGAAAGTATTATGATTGAATAATGGCTGTGTAGTGATCGTCTGTTTGAATAGGAGTTACAAAAGCTAAAGTACTTAGTTAAAAAAAAATATTTGAAGTTAGTTATCTGACATATAATTAGCTAGAAGGAGTGTTTTTTAAACAAATGTTCGCATTGCCTGAAAAAAATAAAAAATCCCTGAATGTAAGTTACAGTATACTTTTTTAAAATGTTGAGATCATGGCTACATTAAGAATGATTTCCTCTGGACCTATGTTTCTTTTTTCTAATTTTCTTTATTATTTCAATACTTTTAGTGGCTGATTGCTTTTATTAGTAAAACATATACTAAAAGCTTTTTATTGATACTTACATTAGAGTGTATATTGTATATTTGACTGAATGGATGTGGATTTAACTCTAATGCTCCATCCATCATCCAAATACCACTATTTTGTTACATATACGGATTATGGAGAGTAGCAAGTATTAGTACTCTTCTAGTAGGGTGCTTATTATAGAATAGAAATGATTCGTGATAATAGGCTTCTGTTAGTTAGGTATGAATGTTGATGGTAAAAAATAGTTTGGGTTGATTCGTTCAACATTACGTGCCAATTCTGCAGCAACATGCATAGGTATATTTTTAGACACCTGCCTTAGAACTGTGTCACAGGATTCATTGGAGGCTTACAACAAAGGTGCCCTAGAAATGTCCACCATCTAGTTCCCCTTTTTTGATAAGATATATGTTGCTTCTTCCATGTTTTTCATAATTTAAAACAAAAAAATAGCATTAGTAATACTGAAATTATTATTATTATTATCAAATACTTAGGGCCCGATTTCGACTTTGGCGGTGCTGTGTCACCTCTACACCAGCCCAGCACCACCAAAGCTGTGCAGGGACTGCCCACCAGATTGCGAGTTGAACTCGTGTCTGGGGGGCTTTTCCTGTCTTTTCTTTTGCCAGTCCCAAGGCGGTGTCCTGAAAAGGGGTACCACAATGGGAACAAAGAAGAGTTCCAGATCAGCATTTTTGTGTAGTCCATGCCGCCCTGGAACTTGGGGTGCATGCAAACAGGGGGGTACATGTTGTGCCCCCCCTGACTGCATCCCCATGGCAGCAAGGGCATGGGAACCCTGCAGGGCCCCCTTTGTTTCCCTTCCACCAGCCTTTTCATGGTGGTGAGCTCGCCATGAAAAGGCTGGAGGAGGGCAAACTCATAATATGCTAGATTGATCATGGTGGTCTAGCCTTGCACATTATATTGGCCTGTGCCCTGCACCACCCCCAGGGAACGGCGGCTGCCTGGCGCAGCCGGCACATTGGTGGCAATCCAAAAAAGCCACCTCGGAAAAGAGAGGACGCAGGATCACCACAGCTGCACCACAGCGAGTCAAATTCGGACCCTTAGTTTTGAAGTTGTTTTCTAATGTTTATCTGCTTAATGTTGTTGTATTGATCAAGTAGTTTTCTTTGCAAATTTGTGTTGTTTTATCAGACAAGGCAGTTGAAGCAGGTTAGTTTTGAAAAAAAGGTTTAAAAAAAAATATTGAAAGCTATATGAGTGCCTTTAATAGTTTTTAGTCCTGTAGTGGTGATCTGATTATTAAAAAATTTACTTAAATGTTCTGATGGGTAGGTGGTTCAGTCCTCAAGAAGCAGTGTCACAGAAGTGCATCTTCTTCACACAGTTGTCACAAGAGGAGGCTGTCTTCTTTTTTGTATTGTGCTTAAAATCTGTGTTTTCTAAAATTAAAACATGTTCCATTACCGACAAATTATTTCACATTTATTTGTGACTGAAACTTGATTTATTTTTTTTACAATTTAATTTTGTCAATGTGCTGATCTTAATAGTATTAAAGCCATCTTGGTTGTGAACAGTACTTTCTTTGTAAAAAATAAATAAATAAAGTGTACATAAAGTTATTTTTAATTTAAAAAATATAGTTTATGTTATAAATATATATATGTATATATATATATCAAAGTCAAAGTTGCACACAAAACGGATGAGCCCACACAGGAGAAATCTGCTGCCAAATTCTTTAATGAAGACTGCCGCTCGAGTGAAAACAGGATGCCTTCAGCCAATATTGAATGATCAAGCCGACGCGTTTCGTGCTGGCTGCACTTCTTCAAAGGCTCAGTTCATTACGAGTGTGCAAAGAATTTTTCGGCACCTTTATTCAAACCTAGTACCCGGCCTGATGGGCGTGGCCGCTCGCTAGGCCTCCTGGTACCTGTAGTGCCGTAATCTTCCTCTCGTGAGTATCCTGCACATGAAATATCATTAAAATCAAATGGCCCCAGTGGGTTGCTGGATACAGTTTCCTTTCACTCTGCGGGCGCATTAAAGTCCTCATTTACAGCGCCTGTCCCAATAGTGGTAACGCCTGTTGGCGTATTCCTCGGGTCTGCATTTGCAGCGGGGCTCCTTCCACGGCTTAGGCTAGCCGTTAAACATCAGAGTCAAAGTTGCCCACAAAACAGAAGAGCCCACACAGGAATAATCTGCTGCCAAATTCTTTAATGAAGACTGCCGCTCGAGTGAAAATAGGATGCCTTCAGCCAATATTGAATGATCAAGCAGACGCGTTTCGTGCTGGCTGCACTTCTTCAACAGCTCAGTTCATTACGAGTGTGAAAAGAATTTTTCGACACCTTTATTCAAACCTGGTACCCGCCCTGATGGGCGTGGCCACTCGCTAGGCCTCCTGGTACCTGTAGTGCCGTAATCTTCCTCTTGTGAGTATCCTGCACATGAACTATCATTAAAATCAAATGGTCCCAGTGGGTTGCTGGATACAGTCTCCTTTCACTCTGCGGGCGCATTAAAGTCCTCATTTACAGCGCCTGTCCCAATAGTGGTAACGCCGGTTGCCGTATACCTCGGGACTGCATTTGCAGCGGGGCTCCTTCCATGGCTTAGGCTAGCTGTTAAACATCAAAGTCAAAGTTGCCCACAAAACGGAAGAGCCCACACAGGAGAAATCTGCTGCCAAATTCTTTAAGGAAGACTGCTGCTCGAGTGAAAACAGGATGCATTCAGCCAATATTGAATGATCAAGCAGACGCGTTTCATGCTGGCTGCACTTCTTCAAAGGCTCAGTTCATTACGAGTGTGCAAAGAATTTTTCGGCACCTTTATTCAAACCTGGTACCCGCCCTGATGGGCGTGCCTGCTCGCTAGGCATCCTGGTACCTGTAGTGCCGTAATCTTCCTCTTGTGAGTATCCTGCACATGAAATATCATTAAAATCAAATGGCCCCAGTGGGTTGCTGGATACAGTCTCCTTTCACTCTGCGGGCGCATTAAAGTCCTCATTTACAGCGCCTGTCCCAATAGTGGTAACGCCGGTTGCCGTATACCTCGGGACTGCATTTGCAGCGGGGCTCCTTCCATGGCTTAGGCTAGCTGTTAAACATCAAAGTCAAAGTTGCCCACAAAACGGAAGAACCCACACAGGAGAAATCTGCTGCCAAATTCTTTAAGGAAGACTGCTGCTCGAGTGAAAACAGGATGCATTCAGCCAATATTGAATGATCAAGCAGACGCGTTTCATGCTGGCTGCACTTCTTCAAAGGCTCAGTTCATTACGAGTGTGCAAATAATTTTTCGGCACCTTTATTCAAACCTGGTACCCGCCCTGATGGGCGTGCCTGCTCGCTAGGCATTCTGGTACCTGTAGTGCCGTAATCTTCCTCTTGTGAGTATCCTGCACATGAAATATCATTAAAATCAAATGGCCCCAGTGGGTTGCTGGATACAGTCTCCTTTCACTCTGCGGGTGCATTAAAGTCCTCATTTACAGCGCCTGTCCCAGTAGTGGTAACGCCGGTTGGCGTATACCTCGGGTCTGCATTTGCAGCGGGGCTCCTTCCACGACTTAGGCTAGCCGTTAAACATCAAAGTCAAAGTTGCCCACAAAATGGAAGAGCCTACACAGGAGAAATCTGCTGCCAAATTCTTTAATGAAGACTGCCGCTCGAGTGAAAACAGGATGCCTTCAGCCAATATTGAATGATCAAGCCGACACGTTTCGTGCTGGCTGCACTTCTTCAAAGGCTCAGTTCATTACGAGTGTGCAAAGAATTTTTCGGCACCTTTATTCAAACCTGGTACCCGCCCTGATGGGCGTGGCCTCTCGCTAGGCCTCCTGGTACCTGTAGTGCCGTAATCTTCCTCTCGTGAGTATCCTGCACATGAAATATCATTAAAATCAAATGGCCCCAGTGGGTTGCTGGATACAGTCTCCTTTCACTCTACGGGCGCATTAAAGTCCTCATTTACTGCGCCTGTCCCAATAGTGGTAACGCCGGTTGGCGTATACCTCGTGTCTGCATTTGCAGCGGGGCTCCTTCTACGACTTAGGCTAGCCGTTAAACATCAAAGTCAAAGTTGCCCACAAAACGGAAGAGCCTACACTGGAGAAATCTGCTGCCAAATTCTTTAATGAAGACTGCCGCTCGAGTGAAAACAGGATGCCTTCAGCCAATATTGAATGATCAAGCCGACACGTTTCGTGCTGGCTGCACTTCTTCAAAGGATCAGTTCATTACGAGTGTGCAAAGAATTTTTCGGCACCTTTATTCAAACCTGGTACCCGCCCTGATGGGCGTGGCCACTCGCTAGGCCTCCTGGTACCTGTAGTGCCGTAATCTTCCTCTCGTGAGCATCCTGCACATGAAATAACATTAAAATCAAATGGCCCCAGTGGGTTGCTGGTTACAGTTTCCTTTCACTCTGCGGGCGCATTAAAGTCCTCATTTACAGCGCCTGTCCCAATAGTGGTAACGCCGGTTGGTGTATACCTCGGGTCTGCATTTGCAGCGGGGCTCCTTCTACGGCTTAGGCTAGATGTTAAACATCAAAGTCAAAGTTGCCCACAAAACGAAAGAGCCCACACAGGAGAAATCTGCTGCCAAATTCTTTAATGAAGACTGCCGCTCGAGTGAAAACAGGATGCCTTCAGCCAATATTGAATGATCAAGCCGACGCGTTTCGTGCTGGCTGCACTTCTTCAAAGGCTCAGTTCATTACGAGTGTGCAAAGAATTTTTCGGCACCTTTATTCAAACCTGGTACCCGCCCTGATGGGCGTGGCCACTCGCTAGGCCTCCTGGTACCTGTAGTGCCGTAATCTTCCTCTCGTGAGCATCCTGCACATGAAATAACATTAAAATCAAATGGCCCCAGTGGGTTGCTGGATACAGTCTCCTTTCACTCTGCGGGCGCATTAAAGTTCTCATTTACAGCGCCTATCCCAATAGTGGTAACGCCGGTTGGCGTATACCGCGGGTCTGCATTTGCAGCGGGGCTCCTTCTACGGCTTAGGCTAGATGTTAAACATCAAAGTCAAAGTTGCCCACAAAACGGAAGAGCCCACACAGGAGAAATCTGCTGCCAAATTCTTTAATGAAGACTGCCGCTCGAGTGAAAACAGGATGCCTTCAGCCAATATTGAAAGATCAAGCCGACGCGTTTCGTGCTGGCTGCACTTCTTCAAAGGCTCAGTTCATTACGAGTGTGCAAAGAATTTTTCGGCACATTTATTCAAACCTGGTACTGACCCTGATGGGCGTAGCCGCTCGCTAGGCCTCCTGGTACCTGTAGTGCCATAATCTTCCTCTCGTGAGTATCCTACACATGAAATATCATTAAAATCAAATGGCCCCAGTGGGTTGCTGGATACAGTCTCCTTTTACTCTGGGGTTTAATTGGATTTATTTTGCTTATGGGGTGCACAGCAACTCATTGGAGTAATACTTGTGCACTACAGATACCAGCAGGCCGTGCGAGCGGCCACGCCCACTGGGGCAGGTATCAAGATGTTAATCAGGTGCTTAAAAACTGCTGATGCACGCCCGTAATAACCAAGCCCATGAAGAAGTGCAGGAGCACGAAACGCGTCGGCTGGACTCTGTAATTTCCGTCTGTGTCATTCCTCTGTGACTCATGCGGCAGCCTCCATTAAAATTTGTAAGCTACATCGACCTGTGTGGGCCCTTCTGTTGTGGGGAACTTTGCGTGTTGGATTTAAACGGCTAGCCTGAGCCATGGAAGGAGCCCCGCTGCATTAGAGCAGACCCGTGGTGTCGCCAACCGGCGGAACCAGTACGAGGGACAGTAGCTGAGAATGGAGGCATTGAGGTGTCGCGGAGCAACGGGGGATGCACAACCACCCACTGGGGTTTAATTGGATTTATTTTGCTTATGGGGTGCACGGCAACTCATTGGAGTAATACTACGGCACTACAGATACCAGCAGGCCGTGCGAGCGGCCACGCCCACTGGGGCAGGTATCAAGATGTTAATCAGGTGCTTAAAAACTGCTGATGCACACCCGTAATAACCAAGCCCATGAAGAAGTGTAGGAGCACGAAACGCGTCGGCTGGACTCTAATTTTCGTCTGTGTCATTCCTCTGTGACTCATGCGGCAGCCTCCATTAAAATTTGTAAGCTACATTGACCTGTGTGGGCCCTTCTGTTGTGGGTAACTTTGCGTGTTGGATGTATATATATATATATATATATATATATATATATTCTGTACTTATTTTTTATTTTGTGTAGTAAAAGCAATATGTGCATTGTAGAGAAGGGTAGGATAAAGGTAAAATCAATAAGATAAAGGTAAAATCAATAGTCATAATAAAATGCATTGTAAAGTCTATCATAAAAACTGTTTTGTAAATCTAGCATTGTAAGGCATGGGTGGTAAAGTCTGATATTCTTATTTTTCATTTCCTTTTTGAAGATAAAGTTCCTCTGTTTGGACTCTGCCTTTGTGCAGGAATTATTCATTTCAACCATAATTGCCCATTGTTGAATCATGACCCGGGATGAGCTGCTTTTACAATGAAGCAGAAACTGAAAGTGTTTACTGCTTCTGATTTTCTGAGCTGATGATAGACAATGACTGCATCCAAAAATAAGCAGATAATTTGAATTGTGTATTTTATTTAGAAATATTGAATATGTTCTGTTCAAAAGTGCATGTTAGAAGACAGGTTTGAACTTGTAGGCACAAGGAAATTCTATTTCTAAAGCCAGCTTACCCATATCTGCAGTCAGTTGTAGAAACTGTGATTGTTTTGCAGATAGCAGTGCAGAAAAGCTGAAATGACAGACCAAATGTCCATAGACATTTCAGTAACTTTCTTTTTTTTAAACACAAATCAAATGTGGCAGCTCAGCAGAATTCTGAGTCCGAGCTTTTAATGCCCATCTTGTGTTGTGCTGAGGTAGTTCAATACTAGGCACAACTTTCAATTCAGAAATGCATTTATTAGTACGGGAAGTAGTACTATGGTAGTACTTTTTTACTTACCTGTCAATGGTGTGGGTACTCAGCCTTGCTTGCCTTTCTGAATTGTCCCTTAAAGCTTCAACTCCATATTATTAATATTGT